>CM022952.1:0-646183 GCA_012931725.1 Litsea cubeba | reverse complement strand
CTACATGAAGATCCATCGATGATCATCGCCAAAAATCCCAAAAGACGCGGCACGGCCCGCGACTCTTCAACTGCTCGGCGACCACTTAATACGATTAATTGACTAGCTTTATTACAGTCATTAATCCATTTCTTTGGACGGCCCAATCAGAAGCAAGCATTCGAGAGCTACAAGTCAAGAGATTCATGGCATTTAACCCATGAAACTCCTCCCATCATGGCGATTAAAGGCGATTAAATGCCCCCAATCTCCTCCGGCCAATCAGAAGCCAAGAAAAAGGAGTTACAAAATAAAGAATTCAATTCTGTAACTCCTCCCTTTATGTAGCTTTATGACAATCAAAGCTCATAAACCCTCCTAAATGGCCACCTAAAAAACCTATAAATAGGAGAGCTCTCCAAGAAGAAAAGGACAGACACAGGGACAGACAACGAAAATCACAGACAGAAGCACAGAAATTCAGAGAAGGAAAAGAGAGAAAACTCTGCGGAAGTTCTACACCGGCCACCGCTACAAGGTGACAAAAGTCCCTTGGGGGGTACCCCCCCCAAGGTCCTTGCCTTCTCCTTCTGCCGCCAATGGCTTAGATGTGGCTTTTCAGCCCGTCTACTCGGCTTTTCATTGGACATAGGACCTTCTTTTGGTCTTTGTCCTCTAAAAACCTGAGGTTATAGCCAAGCCAAGCGAATCAATAGCATCCTCTGTTCTCATCTGCATGGATGATGGCGAAGCCCACATATGGCTTGCGACCGTCAATCTAAACGAGTCCCCCACAATCTCCTAAGAAGTTAGATCCTCCTTTTCTTGCTTTTCATTGTAGTTTGTATTTTTTCAAAAGAGACAAAAATCACAACTCTTGTCTTTCATTATTGATAAGGATTGTAAATCGGCTATAAACGCCAAAATCGGCTATAAACGCCAAAATCGGCTATAAACGCCAAAAATCGGCTATAAACGCCAAAATCGGCTATAAATGCCCAAAAAATCGCCTTTCACGGCAAATCAAGAAAATGTCTCTTTTCTTAAATATATGTGCAATGGAAAACTTGAAAGAAGTTGATTTCCTTTTTACTTGCGAAGGTTGATCTCCGGATCATCACTTGCAATTCCAAGTAAAAATAGAAAATCTGGCACACCCACAAAAAAAAGAAATGTTGATGCACGCCCCTGCCCCCTGGTTACGAAAGGGTCGGAACCAAACGGACTCCCACGTCCGCCGACCTCGGTAGGAACCGAGCATTGGAGCGCGGTCCATCAACTTATTCCCGGAAAATGCTCCGTGCAACACAATCACTGAGGATGGCAACTCTGCTGCTGATTCATCCTCAGCAAATGAAAAACGACAGCCTCTTGATCCTGAAGATAATCTTCCAAACGAAGACCCTTCTCAAGAAGCTCTCGAAGTTGGTAGAGGCACCCGCTCTGGCCGGGACTACCACAAAAATTACAACCAATCTTCCTTTACATATGTAAATCCTTCGGGAAAAGATGTTGTAAGCGCCCCTAGTGGCAACAATGATGAACATGCAGGCCCTAAGGAGGCTTCAAGTATGACTTGATTGAACACTTCAAGCACATACCTGCACGTCTGCACATCCTAGATTTGTTGCGAATGTCTCCGCACACTCGTGATAATCTCATCTCGGAATTACAAAAGCTGAATGAGGATGTCGACAAACATGCCCCGCAAGTCCTCCAAATTGAAATGGATTACCGGGTCAAAAACTCAGAAGCCTCCTCAAAGGGAGAAAAGATAAAACTGAGGGATCATGCATTGAATGCCTCTCGGTTAAAAAAGCAGCCAGTGCAACCATCGCCTTCACAAAGGATGACCTCCTACTTGGCGAAACCAGGCATAACCGACCCCTGTACTTCACAGGGATATCAAGGAAATGCCTATGCACAGAGTTCAGATCGTCCCAGGTTCTGCACTCAACCTCATCTCCACATCGGCTCTCGAAGAGTTGGGCATCCCACCCAGCAAGCTGAGCCACACATCTGTATCTATCTTTGGATACGATGGGAGTACTCAAAGGCCTATTGGCAAAATCAAGTTCAAGTTGCAGATCGGTGATCTTATCTCTGAGGTCACTGTGTTATGCAATAAAAACCCATTCATGCTACAACATCCTTCTCGGACGCCCTTGGATCCACGAGAATGGTGTTGTCCCTTCAACTCTACATCAATGCATCAAGTTTGTTGGCGACGACGCATGATACATCGAGTCTTTGCGGACAGAAAGCCCTTCAAAGGTAAAGAAGTCCACTTCGCAGACTCACAGATGTATGAATGTGAAAAAGAAGAAGAGGATAAGCACACAGCATCCTTTGCCGAAAATCTCCAGAAGATAAAGGTAAAGCTCCTCACAATCACCGGAAGAAACAAATCATCCGGTAAATCCGAAGAGGAGCATTCAAACTCCCTTCATCATCTCCCTCAAACCTTCAAAGTCTTTGGTCATCACAACTAAAGTGAAGAAGGCAAAGCAAAAGCCTGGGGGCAAATTTGTTGTCTCTTTCGTGTCTATCATGCAAGACACGTACTCGGATTCAGAGCCAGAAGACGACGCATCGTCAAGCCAAAGCTAACACTCAGCAAGTTCAGCCTGCTCTCACTCCAATGGAGACATCTTTCTAACATAGAAGATCCTACGTCAGCTTTCCTTCGTTGTTCCAGCAACTTCAGCAAAGGAAAAGCCGATCTTCTTCCATTGATCGGATGCTTCTTCATCAAACTCCATGCTTGAACCTTTCAAAATAAAGGTATGCCTCAACTATCCTCATACAGTTCTGTGGCACAAGCTATTATGAAGAAAATGGGCTATGACGCTCAAAACCCCAGTCGATTTGGGAGAAGGACGCGGTATTCTCACGCCATTGGGGCCCGTCTTGACCAAAAGCCAGCTGGAAGATTGGAGACTCTATGGCTATGTAGAAAAGTCTTCACACACGGGTTAGGGTATGATCCTGACACTCCCTTGAGACAGTTGACACAAGGCTTAAAAGTCAATATACTGGACCAAGCCTCAACATCTCAAGTCCATGAAGAACATCGATCTCCCCTGGATATCTCTTTGATGAGTCACCTGACAAAGATCCAGGAAGCTCATCCAATTGGCATGATTTCTCCGAAATGAAGAGGAGTTTTCCGATGGCACAGACGTGTGGTCTTCTGACCCAGAAGAACCCTCATCTCCAAAGAAGTAGCCTACTTCAACCCGGTTTCAACAGGCGATTGGGATCATCTCATAGCAAGCCTGGGGAAAATTACCGATCAAGAAGACCCGTGGAAAGGAACAAAACCTTGGTCTGGAAATGCCTTTGAAACCCCAGAAGGTTTCGTTGAGCTGGAAGCCTCCGAAAATATTGTGGAGGAACCACCTTCGAACCTTCCAACAGAAGATCCTGTTCAAAAGATAGACTTGGGAACACCAGATAACCCACGTCCTGTATTCATAAGCAAGAATATAAAGGATGATGAGTTACCCGAGTATATCGCCTTTCTTCGTGAGTTCGTTGATTGCTTTGCATGGTCTTACGCTGAAATGCCAAGCTTGGACCCCAAAATAGCGGTTCACAAACTCAATCTTCAAGAAGACATCAAGCCTGTCAAACAAGCCAAAGAAGATTCCGTCCAGATGTGATGGATAAAATTGAACAAGAAGTTCAAAAACTCAAAAGCGTCGGCTTCATCTGTGAGGAACAACATCCTGAATGGTTTGGCCAACATTGTCCCCGTGACAAAGAAAAACGGGCAGATCAGGGTCTGTATTGACTATAGAGACCTGAACGGCGCATGCCCTAAAGATGAATTTCCGCTCCCCATACCAGAGGTAATGATCAATAATACCTGTGGATTCGAGCGAATGACATTCATGGATGGTTCTCTGGCTACAATCAGATAAAGATGCATCCTGAAGACGAAAAACATATATCTTTTCGGACCCCATTTGGCGTGTATTGCTACACTGTCATGCCATTTGGTCTGAAAAATGCTGGTGCCACATATCAGAGGGCTATGATGAAATATTCCAAGATATGCAGCACAAGACGGTTGAATGTTACGTTGATGACCTCGCCGTCGAAAGCAAAAAAAAAGAAGATCATCTCGAAAACCTTCGAGAAGTCTTCCTCCGGCTTCGCAAACACAAACTGCGAATGAATCCTTTGAAATGCTTCTTCGGCGTCTCGTCGGGTAAGTTCCTCGGATTCTTAGTTCGGAAAGCTGGAATAGAGCTTGACCCCATAAAAGTCAAAGCCATTCTAGAAATGCCCTCTCCAAGAACCTTGAGAGAACTCAAAGGGCTTCAAGGGAGATTGGCCTACATCAGACGGTTCATCTCCAATCTCTCGGGGAAATGCCGTCCATTCTCTCGGTGATGAAAAAGGGTGTAAACTTTGTCTGGGATGCTGACTGTGAAGCTGCTTTCCAAGACATCAAGTCATACCTGACAAAACCTCCAGTGTTAGCTGCTCCTACCACTGGAAAAACCATTCATCTTGTACACAAGAGCCTTGATCAATCTTTGGAGCTCTGCTTGCACAAGAAAATGATAAAGAAAAGAAGCTGCTCTATATTACCTCAGCCGCATGCTAGTAGGTGCAGAGCATCGCTACTCTCCAGTCGAAAAAGAATGCCTTGCAGTGATGTTCGCCGTACAAAAGTTGCGTCACTACTTGCTTTCCAACACAGTATACCTAGTCTCGAGGGTCAACCTCTTGAATGTCCTTGTCACAAAGGCAGGTTTCTCTCAACGCTCGACTGGCAAAATGGTCCATCCTTCTGTCACAATTTGATATTAGGTATGTACCACAAAAGGCAATCAAGGGCAAAGCTCTAGACGGACTTCCTCGCAGAAGCATCCATTGCCTAAAGATTCTCCACTCAGAGATGATCTCCCAGACGAACCAGTCTACAATGTAGAGACTTTCTCACAAAGTGCCTCCTGGACAGGTACTTTGACGGTGCAAACCAGGACGAATGAAAAAAGACAGTTGATCTCGGGAGTTGGCATCCTCTTTGTTAGCCCCGACAAATACATGATTCCACACGCTTTCTCGCTACTGGAACCATGCACAAACAATGCAGCTGAATATCAAGCTCTGATCTTAGGATTGGAACTCGCCATCGAATCCGGTATCACCATGCTGGAAGTCTTTGGAGACTCTCAACTGATCGTCAACCAGATGAATCAGAAATTTGAAGTCAGGAAGCCAGATTTGCTACCTTACTACAACAAAGCACAATCGCTTCTGCAAAAGTTAGACATCTGTCACATCACCCACATTCGTAGAGGTGAAAAACATACGTGCAGATGCCCTAGCTGGACTTGCGCATCCATGGCAATTCAGGAAGGGGAAAACATGCAAAACACAGTGTGCGAAAGAAGAATCCTTCCTCCTCTTAACACACACCAAGCTGTTGCTGAATGCCACCAAGTGGTTGGAAGTAGGATTTCAATCCTTCAAACTTCAATCGGCGACTGGAGGGATCCGTTCATTGATTACATTATGTTCGGAATCCTAACCTGAAGATCCAAAAGAACGGGTAAGCACCCAAAGGCGAACCCCAAGCTTTCATTTGGATATTCCTTTCAAAAATCCTTTATAGGAAATGCTTCAACGGAGTACTTCTACGCTGCTTGTCACAACAAGAGGCTGAAGAAACACTCAAAGAAGTTCACGCTGGTCTTTGCGGAGCTCATCAGGCTGGTCCCAAACTCTATGATCAGATAAAAAGGTTAGGATATTACTGGCATACCATGGTAGCTGACGCAATGCAATTTGCTAAGCGCTGCCAAAATGCCAAATTCATGGAGATTACATTCACATGCCTCCAGAATGGCAGCATCCTACAGCGATCTCATGGCCTTTCGAAGCCTGGGGTATGGACATCATAGGTCCTATTTCTTCCCCTTCGAGCAAAGGTCATCGCTTCATCTTCGCCGCTACGGATTATTTCTCCAAGTGGTCAGAAGCATTTGCGTTCAACGAAATGAAGACCTCATCAGTCCTTCAGTTCCTGAGCACCAACATCATTTGTCGTTTCGGCATACCCAAAAGATTCGTCCATGATAACGGACCACAATTCCGAGATCATCGATTCTACAGGTTCTGCGACAAATACAATATCCAAAGCTGTCCTCCGACTCCATACAATCCGGCAGTAAACGGGTTAGCAGAAGCTTTCAACAAGACACTCTGCAAAATTCTCAAAAAAATGGTCTCTAGTCATAAAAGAGACTGGAGCGACAAAATGTCTGAAGCTTTGTGGGCCTATCGAACCACCGTTCGAGGACCAACCCATAGCACACCATTCTCCTTGGTCTATGGATGCGAAGCTGTCGTACCCTTGGAAGTACAAATTCCTTCCTTGAGGGTATCCTTGCAAAATGACATGACTCAAGAAAGCAATGTCAAATTGTGACTCCATGAGCTGGACAATCTCGATGAGAGACGGCTCGAAACTCAACAAAGCATTGAACTTTACCAAACACGCATGGCAGGATCTTTCGATAAAAAGGTCAAGCAACGCGCCTACAAAAAGAGTGACTTAGTTCTTGCGGTAAAAAGACCAATGGTCTTCGCTCACAAGTCCAAAGGCAAATTTGAGCCAAAATGGGAGGGACCCTACGTCATCGACAAGGTTTTCTCTAACGGCGCATATGCACTCCTAAACATGGAAGGAGACAGATGTATGCTGCCCATCAACGGCAAGTTCTTAAAGCGGTACTACCCTTGAAGACTTACCCAACTGGGTAAGAGCAATGCCTGTATGGCCAAAACCGGTTTCCAGGTACACGCTCGCTAAACCCACCCTTTTTTAGAATTTTCATGTCAAATGTTGAGATTTCTAGAAATTTAAACAATGCTTACTTCCATCGTTTCATTGTTCAAAAAACCCAAGTTTAGGAACCTTTCCCTAACTTGACCAAAATTTTCAACCCTTGAACCCAAAATTCATGGTTTGAAACAAAATCCGGATTCAGGGATTTCTACCCTAGTCCACCCTGCCTTTTACCGCCAAAATGGTTTTAGGTCAAAGCTTATGACCCTCGTGTCTTTAAACAAAAAAAAAATGGTTTTTCAAAAAACCGCGAGGAAGCGACGCTTAGTCGATACTCGCATAAATCGGAAGCATATGAACCATGTTCGACACTTCCAAAATCGCAGGGAAGCGACATTTCGTCGATACTTGCAAAATCCAAAACCATGGAGACACAACATTCAGTTGATATCCATAACCCAAAGGTTCGAGAAAACCACAAATTTCAAAAATCATGGGGAAACGACATCAAGTCAGTACCCGCAAAACCAAAATTTTTGAAAAGCAAGGATGCGACATTCTATCGATACTTGCAACCCAAATCCGCGAGGATGCGACATTCCATCGATACTTGCAACCGAATGAGCAAGGAGGCGACATTCCATCGATACTTGCAAGAACATTCAGCAGGGAGGCGACTTTTAGTCGATACTTGCATTTTTGAAAACCAAACAGGCTATAGATGCCACCAAAACCAAAACGGCTATAAATGCCATCAAAACCGGGTATAAATGCCACCAAAAACCGGCTATCAATGCCACCAAAACAGGCTATAAATGCCACAAACCGGCTATCAATGCCACCAAAACAAAACCGGCTATCAATGCCACAAACAAAAAAAATTGGCTTTCAAAAACCCCGGCTATCAATGCCACAAATTTGGCTATCAATGCCACCAAAACTGGCTATAGATGCCACAAAAAAAAAACTCGGCTATCAATGCCACACAAAAAACAAAAGCTGGCTCTCATGCCAAAATTGGCTTCCATGGCACAAGCAAAAAATCTGGCTTCCATGCAAAAAATAATCATTTGACAAAAGATTTTCACAAAATGACAAGCTTTTGATCAAATCTCATTTAGCAATTACTTTTATCACAAAAAGATTCAAGTAAGCGTAGGGATAACAAAAAAAAAAGAGTACCAAAAAGAATACATGTGGTACCAAAAAAAAGAAAGTGTTCACAAGCACTACAAAAAAAGAGTACCAAAAAAATACATGTGGTACCAAAAAAAAGGAAAGTGTTCACAAGCACTAAAAGTACCAAAAAAAAAATACAAGTGGTACTAAAAAAAAAGAAAAAAAAGAAAGAAGGATAGTTTCTGCTACAAAATCAGGAGCTCAATCAAAAATGGTCTCCAGCAAAGAGTTCAGCTCCTTAAGCAAACTTTTGGCCTCAGCCGTCAAGGATTCCAAAGCACGCTTCTTCAGGAATTTTCCATGAGATGCTGGAGTGGGCTGTACCCCTTCTTTCGCACCAGGAAGCTTATCTCGAGCAGTTCGCCATTGTTTATTCTCATCAGACTTCCTTTTAAGAACTTGATTGGCATCTGCAACCCGGTGAATCAGAGCAGTCTCCCTTTCACGAGCCTCTGTTATTGCAGTCCACTTGGCAGCGACTTGTGCCTGCAGATGCTCAAGACGTCTCCTGGCCTCATCGACCTCCCTATCAAAGATGTTCAGGTCATGTGTCAGCCCAATGATGTTTAGCTCTTCTAAGTTCTTCTCTCGGACTCCCTGCTTCCTGCTTTCTGTAGCCTCATCCAGGTTAGACTGAGCCTTATTCGCAGGGTCCAGGAACATCTCCTTGAAGCAATGGTCATCAGGAAAACCCATGGTCTCAAACCACCTGTCACCCAGCTCAATGATCCTATCAATGATCGCCCTGGCACTTTGTGACATCTAGACCAGCCTCTTCATCATCACCGAGAATCTCACGCACATGCTGGATCATCCCAAATCCGGCATCTAAGTGCCCAGAAAGCAGAGTCTCAATCCAAGAGCTCAGAACTCGCACCACCACCTCTTCGCAAAAAGAAGAGATGGCCCAGCTGAAGATTCGCCCAACTCCATTGGTCGGATGCTCATGTCATCATCTGTTGGAAGAGTAACAAAAGAACTCTTTCCAGTTGAAGCTGCTCCTGCTCGGGAAGGAATCTCAGCACGAGGTATCTCCTCAACATTGTCAGAACTAGTCCCAGGAATCTCTACCTCTGGATCAACCTCTGGCATCCCTTGCTCTGGAAGCGACGGACCCTCCTCTGTCACTTCAAAGCCTACCAAAGAAACACAAAAAGGTATGAATATGATCCTGTTTGAAAATCATTATCAGGGTTATAACTACAAAATACCTTCTTCGACGACTGGCGGAACACTTTCTTCCTCCATGAACTCATCGGAAGCATCATCAACATTTGCGTCCATCGATGGTTCAAAGTCATCGGAATCCTGTGGCAAGTCAGCTGGCAAGAAATGTGTTAGCAAATCAAGTCACAGACAAAAAAAAAGAAAGAAAGCAAAAAAGAAGTCGTACCAATTCGAGATTCTGGATTCACTCCAGAGTCCCTCGGTTCTTCTTCAGGTGCCTCGACAGGATCCGTCACCACCTCATCGACTGGAACCTAAAGCATCACCAAGTCTTCCTCTACTAAAAAAAAAAGAAAAGCAGAAACAAGAAGCAAATCAGAACATGGAAAAATCCCATGAAAACAAATGGAAAGAGAAAAAGGAAGAATCATACCTTCACCGACGGCCTCTTTTTCTCGGCTTCTCTTCTCTGGAGGCTCGTCAGCATCCACTAGCACGTCCTCATTGATAGTAAGAGGAACTTCCAAGTCAGGAGAGTCCTCATGCTGCCCCTTGCTGCGATGATGACTCCTCCTCCTCTTACTCCTGCGGGCTTACTTCTTGGAGGAACCTGCCCCGCTGTCAGAGTCAGGTTTCCCACTTGACTCCTCACTGGATGGTCTACTCTTGCCAGTAGACTCCACGGAAGCTTGCCTCTATGCCGCTTGCATCCAAGCACCAAGTCCGACTTCCTCTTGTTTAAGCTGCTCTAAAGCCTCATCAGGTATTTCTCGAACAACTTCAGAACCAATGACGCCCTGGTCACCGAGAAAGCCTATCTTGTGCTTCTCTCCAGAAAGGAAGGCCCAAACTTCCTCTCGCCGGACGCCATCCGACTTTCCAAGGCCCTTTACGGATGCCAGCTTCACATCAAGCTCCTTCTTGGAAAGCCCCCGATATACCGAAAAGCTCTCCGCGAACCACTTCGCAAAGCCGGCAGTCCGGGAAGTCAACAACACAGGATAAGAAATCATGGCTGTAGTATCTTCAGCACTATGGAAAGCCCATGCATTTCTCCCGTCCTGTAAACCTCCAAAGCGCTTCACCATGCTTGAAGGCGCTCCAACAACGCCTTGAGAAAAAACCCAGCTGCAAAGCAAAGCGAGAGGGTACATACGGCTGGATATCGACGAAAAGATATGTACGGTACACCATCGTGCCGACACGTATGCTGAAAAGCCACTCTCTCTCTCTACATTCGTCAAGGAATAATGCCTTCCCGACCCCGCCCTAGTAGAGTCTCGGGAGGCACCAAAATCAAAAGCCTTCTTCCGCAACTTCGGAGAAAGCTTCACTGAAGACTGCCCCATCTCGACGTCCCTGAACCGTCGAATCCTCATGCGGGCAAACAAAAGTGATTCGGACACGGCTTTGCACTTAGCCAGTCGAATCATCAGGACAGTGGTACACGTACCACGAATAAAAGATGTGGGCTGAAAATACCCTATTTATGGGAAGCCCAAGCCGAACCAAAAAAGCAGCAGCCTGCAGTTCGGTACACAGGTAGGAGTAAAGAGCTGGCACCAAAGCAAGCTGCTCTCCAAACGCCATCTGACAAGCCGGAAAAAATACAATGCGGCCTGATGTGCGTTCCATCTCCTCCAGCAAAAAGAGCCTCACTAAGCCAATAAGTGAGGTAAACAGCGAGATCTCTCCGCAGTGCAATGTCAGCACATATGGCGTTTGCACTGGCACAGAAAATCTCTCAACTCTTCTTGCATGGCCAAGATCTTCTTTGAACTTGGATCCTGAGCTCCGGCTTCTTGGGTCACGCTATCAGAAGACTCCCTGCTATCAAAAAAGTTGGGGAATAAAGAGCTAGAACTCTTCTAACTGCTGGATCTAACTTTCAAACCTTCTTTCTCCTTCAAAAAATCATAGAAGGCGACGAGCTGAAAGTACAGAAGCCTGAACTCCTCAGACTGCCCCTCAAGGACGCTGTCAATCGGCATAAACTCCTCATAGAGTTTGTCGAGGATGGGCAATCCAGTAATGGCGCTCAGCTCCTTCAAAGAAAAACCAATCTCGCCATTCGTCACAACGAAGGTATTGGTTTGTGGGAGGAATGATTCCAGCATAGCCATGATAGCCTCGTCGGAAAAGATCACGGTCTCCCTAAAGGCACGGACCGCATCAAAAAATCCCAGCTTCCTTCAAAACGGCGCCTCCAATCAGCAGGACGCGATCAGTCCACGACTTCCACTCGGAGTCAGCATTGAAACGGCCACGGAGTCGAAAAAGGCTTGATCCAATTGCTGCCGTCACCGCTAAAAATACCAAGGCCCACCGGTCTCAAATCGACCGACGGATAATCAGAACCCTGGTAGCCGCTGGATGGCATCAACAGGTCCATGTCAACAGGCGACCTCTCCGTATATCCAGGAGAACCGCCAACAAAACCCCGGTCTTGATTACATTTGTCCTTCTCACCCAGCTTGGAGGATCTTCCCTCTTAGAGCACGTGGGGGCAAGGCTCATGATTTTGATCGTGCGATCAAACGTCGACCGGGGTAGCAAACAGTCTTCTTCTCACCATTTGCTGTGAAAGAGAACGAGAACATCTCCTCTGGTATGTCATGTAATCAGGGACGGCATCACCAAAGAAGAAGGTAGGCTTGGGTAAAAACACTCTGATTTTCCATCACCCATGGACGACTGCTTACCATGATCTTATAGAATTCCTTTCCCTTGAGAGTGATCAGTCGCTGCCCTCATCTCATCTCTGTTGAGGGAGTCACACTCTTCCAGATTTCTCTCAACAACTGGACCTTCTCAAAGGCCTGCTGAACGGCCAGATTAGAAGTTCTAGAAGATCGACGAGGTACGCTTATAGCAGCTCTTTACCCTTGTTCGTTCTGGAGGAACCACCTGCAAAGGATGGAAAAGAAAAAGATCAAACATCAAAATGACAGAATATCGTTAAAAAAAATATGGCGAAATTTTGACATGATGACGGGGCAATTCCGAAGAAAAGGAACTATCCCGAAAGAAATAGAAAGCTTGAAGATGGGCTCAACATCGCTGCGAGCTCCGAAACTCCAAACTTTCGAAACCTCAAAGTCTCCGCAAAATCAGGAAGGGCTCAACATCGCTGTGAGCTCCAAATTCCTAAATTTGCGAAAACTTTCAGGTATGATATCACATCATGCTACAAATTTAATTTTACAATTGAATGCATGCATGAACATCTAGGTTTGCCAAAAAAAAAAGGGGGCATTATCATGATGAGCAAAAAAAAAACAAAAAAGAAACTTTCTCAACAAAAAAAAGAGGGGAAAGAAAACAAAAAAAAAAGGAAAAGAAACTTTCTCAAAAAAAAAAAGAGGGGAAAGAAAACAAAAAAAAAAGGAAAAGAACTTTCTCAAAAAAAAAGGGGGAAAGAAAACAAAAAAAAAAAGAAAAGAAACTTTCTTGAAAAAAAAAAGAAAAAAAAGAAAGAGAAAAAAAAAGGGATGGCCCACAGGCCACGTGGCCGTACTGCAGATCCGTACGGATCTGTCCGTACGGCCCACAAACAAAAAAAAAACAAAAACATGAAAAAAAAGAAGAAAAAAGAAACGTGTGAAAAAAAAAGAAGCAAACACGTGAAAAAAAAAAAAAGAAGAAAAGAAAAGAAAGAAACAAAAAAAAAAGAAAGAACTTTTTTTTCCTACAGTGGGGTTTTCTTGAAAAAGGGAACTTACTTGAAGCCATTGATGGAAAAGAAGAAGAAAAGTCTTGAAGATCTTGAAGAAGAAGAACTCTTAGTCTTGAAGCCCTCTCGAGATTATTGCAAAAGAAAGTAATAAGAGCAAGAAATCCAACCTCCTCCTTGCTTTTATAGAAGAGAGCAAACCAAAGAAGGAAAGAAGAAAGAGGTAAGTGTTACTAATTAGTAACCTTACTAAAAGAAAGAGATTAGAAGGATTCTTTCCCAAAAGAAAGATATCTTGAGGGATTTTCTCCCAAAAAGAAATCAATGAGAGATTTTCTCCCAAAAGATAGGATCAATGAAGGATTCTTTCCCAAAAGAAAGATATCTTGAGATATCCTATCCCAAAATAAAGGGAACATGAGAGATTGTTTCCAGGTAAAGATATTCTTAGATATTCTCTATCTAAAAGAGATATTTTTGGATATTCTTTACAAAAATGACACCATATGAGATCTAAGCCATTTCAAAAGCTTAAGGTCCCATGGGTTAGCCCATATGAGCCAGGTTTGACCACCTAGGCACAAAAAAAAAAAATTTGGGCTTTTAGTCAAAGAGAAATCCCTCTTACCAAGAGCATACAAAAATGGTTCCATGCCTCTTTTGAGTTGATTCAACCATACAAAGAGAATTCCAAGCCCCATGAGCTTCCAAAAATCAAACCATCCAGCCTCATCTACCAAATTGAGCCAAAATCTTGAAATTGACATTCCACAAAAATTAAACCAAATCCTGGTCCCCTAACTTGCCACATACAGCCTGTCAGGTCACAAGACCAAAACCAAAAACCAAAACCTGATCCCCTAACTTGCCACATACAGCCTGTTAGGTCATAAGATCAAAACCAAAATTGATCCCCCAACATTCCACATACAGCTTGTTGGGTCACACGGTCAAAACCAAACCCGACCCCCTAACCTGCCACATACAGCCTGTTAGGTCACAAGGTCAAAACCCAAATCCACATCCCTAATGTCATCTTCAAAACTTTGCCTCGAGATGGTACGTGATCCCTTTCACTACCATAAAATTCCCCTGGAAGCTCAAAAGGCTACAAATACAAAAAAGAAAGACTGCTTAAAGGCTCTTGGTCAAGTCACAAGCTCTCCTTCAAAAATCTCTTCAAGGCACATCGATTACAAAAGTTAAGCAACTCGTCGCTGTACCTTGAGGGGGCATTTGTTGACACCAAAAATGTCACTTTGCCTCTTCAAGATCCAAAGAGCTACATGAAGTCGCAACCTGCCATAAATAGGCAAGGCTACTTCCAAAAAATCAAATCTTGTCAGAATCAAACAAAAACTGCAAGATCCTTCAAGACAGCCAAAAGAGGAGTGCACAAGAAGTTTCGGGCCATTTCAAAATCATTTGGCCTAACTTCGCTTCTCCGACAGCCGAAAAGGAGCTCTCGGCGGCGAAAGCATCGGAGACACCAAATCTTCGATCAGAGCCGATGGATGGTCTCAAAATACATCCAAAAGGCTCCACGTCAAGTTTCGAGTCAAACCGACAACGTGTGACCCTACATCAACCCTCGAACAGCAAAATCAAGCCTCTCGGCAGCAAGAACCACCGAAGCCATCACTCATCAGATAGAGCACATGGACGGCTTCAAAATGCTTACAAGGGGCTGCACGTCAAATTTCAGGTCATTTCGACAACATTTGACCATAGTTTGACGCTCGGAAGCCAAATCAGGCCTCTCGGCGGCAAAGCTCTCCGGGACCATGGTTTCCAAGACAGAGCCTATGGATCATCTTAAAATGACTCCAATGGGTTCCCTGTCAAATTTTAAGTTAATCGGACATCGGTTGACCGCACATCAAACCGCGACATCTTCATCGCGACAAAAGCGAGTCTACTGGTGATAGGACCCCAAACGGCTTCAAAACTCAAACAAAAGCCTATGGTTGGTCTTATTTATTGCTCAGGAGGCTTTACACCAAATTTCAGGTCATTCCGACATCGTTTGACCCAGTTTCAGCTTCTGACGGAAAATCGGCAGCTCTGCGCGACAAAGTCTTCGGCTTTCTCAAGAAATTAGAAACTTTGCAAACCAAAATGCAAGGATTCTTATCAGGTTTTCTACATAGAAATCAAGCCATAAATGGTCAAAATATCAAGGAAAAATACAGAAGAAAAAAGAATCGAAAAACAGCAAAAACGGACACAAAACGGGACAAAAAGGGTGAAAACCCCCCAGGGTCGCAGGCCCCTGCGACCCTGGAGCCCGGGATCGCCGGGAAGGCCCCGGAAACCCCGGTTTTCGACATTTCTTCGCGATTCGAAGCATCCGTCCTCTGGTATTTTCTAAAATTCATACTTTTGAGACACCAAATCCTTTGACATCCGTCAAAAACATGGGTTAATCATCAAGAGTATCGAAAACAACATTGATCGCCACCCGGTCAACCAAAAAAAGTATGCTTTCTACCCGACCGATCGAGAAATCGAAAGGACAGATGGTACCCGAACCGTTGTTGGCAACCAACACCTGAAGTTACATGGTCATCCGATGTCGATCTACATGAAGATCCATCGATGATCATCACCAGAAGAATCCCAAAAGACGCGGCACGGCCCGCGACTCTTCAACTGCTCGGCGACTACCTAATGCGATTAATTGACTAGCTTTATTTCAGTCATTAATCCATTTCTTTGGATGGACCAATCAGAAGCAAGCATCCGGGAGTTACAAGTCAAGAGATTCATGGCATTTAACCCATGAAACTCCTCCCATCATGGCGATTAAAGGCGATTAAATGCCCTCAATCTCCTCCGGCCAATCAGAAGCCAAGAAAAAGAAGTTACAAAATAAAGAATTCAATCCTGTAACTCCTCCCTTTATGTAGCTTTATGACAATTAAGGCTTATAAACCCTCCTAAATGGCTACCTAGAAGCCTATAAATAGGAGAGCATTCCAAAAAAATCCAGATCGGAAAAAACGAGACAGATCCCAGATCAGAAAAAAGCACAGAAATTCAGAGAAGGAAAAGAGAGAAAACTCTGCGGAAATCCTACACCGACCACCGCTACAAGGTGACAAAAGTCCCTTGGGGGTACCCCCCCAAGGTCCTTGCCTTCTCCTCCTGCCTCCAATGGCTTAGATGTGGCTTTTCAGCCCGTCTACTCGGTTTTTTATTGGACATAGGACCTCCTTTTTGGTCTTTGTCCTCTAAAAACCTGAGGTTATAGCCAAGCCAAGCGAATCAATAGCATCCTCTGTTCTCATCTGCATGGATGATGGCGAAGCCCACATATGGCTTGCGACCGTCAATCTAAACGGGTCCCCCACAATCTCCTGAGAAGTTAGATCCTCATTTTCTTGCCTTTCGTTGTAGTTTGTATTTTTTCAAAAGAGACAAAAATCACAACTCTTGTCTTTCATTATTGATAAGGATTGTAAATCGGCTATAAACGCCAAAATCGGCTATAATCGCCAGAAACCGGCTATAAACGCCAAAATCGGCTATAAATGCCAAAAAATCGCCTTTCACGGCAAACCAAGAAAAATGTCTCTTTTCTTAAATATATGTGCAATGGAAAACTTGAAAGAAGTTGATTTCCTTTTTACTTGCGAAGGTTGATCTCCGGATCACCACTTGCAATTCCAAGTAAAATAGAAAATCTGGCACACCTACACAACAAAAATGTTGATGCGCGCCTCTGCCCCCCGGTTACGAAAGGGTCGGACCCAACGGACTCCCACGTCCGCCGACCTCGGTAGAACCGAGTAGGAGCGCGGTCCATCACTTGCATAGAAGTTTTGAAAAGATAATGGCACGTTTCGTAATTTCACAGAAAACCAAGGGCACTCCCAATCCTCTTGGAAAAGATAATGGCACGTTTCGTAATTTCACAGAAAACCAAGGGCACTCCCAGATCATTTTGTCCTTTTTGTAATAGGATCTTGAATCTCTTCTCGGCCTTAAGATTTATGTACAGAAATATGTACATAAATCCAAGGGTTCAAAATATCCAAGGATTCAAAAACTGTGCTCCCTTAGGCAGCGTTTGGTTCGCTGTAATGAAGGTCGGAATGGAATGGTCATTCCAACGGAATGGTCATTACAGCGTTTAGTTCGCAAAAAATTGGCAGAATGACCATTACCTCCGGAATCTCATTCCCTTATGTAGAGGAATGGATATTCCATTAGGGATGGGAAGGAATGGCCATTCCATTCCTTTCTACTTTTCGTTGAGACCAAAATACTCTTGTTTCACATCTATCATTATTATAAAAAAGAACTTGTGTGGGCCCCACCTATATAATAATAATATAATATATACATCATCATCATCATCATCATTATTATTATTATTATTATTGTAAGATTATAAAAGAGAAGAACTTGTGTTGGCTCCACCTACATCCACTTCATAAAGGCAGAGGTTGCCTCTGGTATTTTACTTCTCCAATGAGTAGGGATTACAGGCTAGGAGAATACAAGAGTAGAAATATGGGAAGATATCCATTGCCCCCCAAGTGCTGGTGGGGCTCCTCGATTTATAGTCCTCCCCTAACAGATGGGGACGACTCTTCAGCAACGTTTGCCCTGCTTGAATGGAGCCTTCGAACTGCCCTCGCGCTGGACGAGGCAGGTGAGATATTCTCCGCAGGACCTGGTAAAAGCGGGACTGCTTCCGAAGCAACGTGGCTGCCTTGACTTGGCCAAGGTATATGGATCTGGACCCGGACCTGAACGGATTAATCGGGCTTCCACTGATTTGGACCTTAGCTCATTGGGCTATTCTGACCGGACTCATCCTCATGGGTTGGGTCATTTGGGCCTGACTCATCATTTGCCCCTCAATGCCCCGTGCCCAAATAATTTTTTGAAAGGAGGGCATTGGTAGATTCATGTCTCTTCTCCCTCCAAAATCTTTTTCCTCTTTTCTGGTTTTAATCGTAGTCTGGGCGAGCTTCGGAACCCGGAGAAGCCTGGGCGCCCGGGGGAGAGAAGGCCTGGGCGCCCGGGGGATTTGGGCGCCAGGGGGAGAAGGCCTGGGCGCCCGGGGAGAAGGCCTGCGCACCCGGGGGAGAAGTCCTGGGCGCCCGGGGGATTTGGCCTGGGCATCTGGGGGATTTGGGTGCCCGGGGGCGCCCGGGGGAGTGGGTGCCTGGGCGCCCGGGGGAGAGTGGTTTGGGCGCCCGAGGGACTTGGGCGCCCGGGGGACTGAGTGCCTGGAGGCGCCCGGGGGAGTGAGTCCCCTGGTCCCGTGGCGGCCGTTACGTATCCCTTTTTCTTTTTTTTTCAGGGGCGCTGCCCCCTGGGCCCCCGCAAGCTGACCGGCAGCTCGACCCCCATCGGGGGACACCCCCGGACCCCCTCTACGAAGCGCATGATATGTCCCTTATCACATGTAAATTCCAACTCCGAGTATCTGGACTCTGCCCCTCGGTACCAGAAGAAGAAGATGAGCCCGCAACTTGCTAGAAAGAATGCTCCAGATCCTAGGTTGCAGCAGCGGGCGCGGGCGTAGTCGCTGCAGCGCGGAAAATGAGAGAGCTTCTCAGGCTGAGGAGAGGGCTGCCCTAGCTGGAAGGGTTTCCGAGGTTGATCTTTCGGCGGCCTGCGAGAGGGCGACCAGGCTTGAGACCGAACTCTTAGCAGCCTAAGAGAGGGCGGCCAAGGCAGAGGCTGAGCTTGTGAAGGACCTTGAGAGGGCTTCGCTCAGTGAAGCTGAGCTTGTGAAGACCCGCGAGAGGGCTTTGCTCAGTGATGTTGAGCTTCTGAAGACCTGCGAGAGGGCTTCGCTCAGTGAGGCTGAGCTTCTTAAGACCCGCGAGAGGGCTTCGCTCAGTGAGGCTGAGCTTCTGAAGACCCGCGAGAGGGCTTCGCTCAGTAAGGCTGAGCTTCTGAAGAACCGCGAGAGGGCTTCGCTCAGTGAGGTGAGCTTCTGAAGACCCGCGAGAGGGCTTCGCTCAAATGAGGTGAGCTTCTGAAGACCCGCGAGAGGGCTTCACTCAATGAGGCTAAGTTTGTACAAACCCGTGAGAGGGTGATGCTCAGAGAGACCGTTGTGGAGACAGTGATTGGGGCGGTACATGAGAGAACTGCTTTCCCAGATATTGACCTCTTAGGCTTTGTGCCGACTGAGGCGCTTGATGATTGCTGATGATGTCGATGGTGATGCCGAGGACAACTTTGAGAGTGATTAGAGGGCAGGGGACTCTTTTTTTTTAATAATTTGTAACACTGATAAAAAATGATTTTATTAATCCATTGTTTAGTGCTAAACAACATTAAACAAAGTTGAAAAAATCAAGCCCCCAAACCCTCACTACTTTGATTCTCTTATGGTATTTCTGGTAATACCTTTTCAACAGTTCCCCGTTCCCTGGTAATGTGTTCAACTGCTGCATTGCGAGGAGTGAATGCTTGTTTGTCTTTCTGCGGAGCAGGACCGAGTTGGTCTCTGACAGGTAGTTTCTCTGTCCTACTTCGCTTGTTGCTTGTATCCTTCCTTTCCTCTCTGTCTCGCCCCTTCCCGTTGTCGACTGCTCTGGAGGACTCCCCTCGCCTGGCCCTTGTGGTATCTTCAGCATTTATATACTTCTGAACCTTTTGCTAGTAGCTCCGGCATGCTTTTTGGCGGGCATTTCATCACTGAGAAAAGGAATCTCGATGAACGGAGACCTCCGAGGAAGGCTGTCATGGACACCTTGTCGTCGGGTTCTTCAATTTGAAGTGCCTCCTCGTTAAAATGAGTGAGGTAACTCCTGAGGCTTTCATTTGTATCCTGCTTTATGCTGAGCAGGTGTGTGGCAGGCTTCTGGTGGCGGCGTCCTCCGATGAGATGTGACACGAAGGACTTGCTCAATTCCGTAAAGGTGGCGATGCAGGCTGGGGCGAGATTGGCAAACCACTGCCGGGCAGAATCCTTCAGTGTGGTTGGGAATGCCCTACACATAATCTCATCAAGGATACTATGCAGCTGCATTTTGGTTTTGTACGTCTCTAGGTGGTCCAATGGATCCTTTCTTCCATCAAAGGTCTCCATGGACGGCATCTTGAACTTCCGGAGAAGCGGGTAGTTCACCACATCGGGCTTGAACGGTGTGTCCGTTCGCCCGACTAGGTGATCCACTGTCTCCGGTGCCTTCGCCTTCATGGCGTTGTAGACTTCTCCCAGCTGGTTCTGGATCTCCTTGATCTTTTCATCCCAGGGATTGGGAGCGTCCCTTGATGGGTCAAGGAAATAACTTCCCTCCTCCATGCTTTGGTTTTCACTCTCCCCTTCTTGGAAATGAGGATCCTCTCCATTAGAAGAAGAGGGAGGAGGTGGAAGTCCTCCATGATTCGCTCCCTCGGGAGGTAGGGGTCCTCCAAGCTGGGCTCCACGGGAACTCCATAAGGGGCGCCCTGGGGAACTCTTTGGGAAACTCCCTGGGCGCCCTGGGTAACTCCCTGGGTGCCCAGATGGGGAGCTCCCTGGGCGCCGCCCGAAGGATGGGCACCCTGGGAAACTCCCTGGGCGCCGCCCTGAGGATGGGCGCCCAGATGGGGAGCTCCCCAGCGTGGAGCTCTTAGAATTCCCTGGCGCGATGCTCCTTGTGGTACTCCTCCAAATCGTGCTCCTCCTTGCCCCGTGAGCATGAGTTGTAAGATCTGCTGGTTTTGAGTCACCAGCCGCTGCATAGTCTCCATCATTTGTTGAGGAGTGGGAGCAGGAGCATTTGGGGCAGGATCATTTGGTGGAGGAACATCCTCTCCCCGCCTGGGGGAGTCTAGGCGCCTGGAAGGGCCTGGGCCTGTTGGGCGCCCATCTTGAGTGGGATTAACCTCCCGTCTCGCCGATCTCGTGCTGATCACCATAATTTCAAAAGTATTTGATTTTTTTTCTTCTCCCCACAGACGGCGCCAAACTGATGATGCCAAAATTGTGTTTCGGACACCACCGGTCAAGTAATAAATTCAATAATAAATGCAGTAAATAAATGAGAGAGAGAAAGAGAATTTATAGTGGTTCGGTCTGTATGACCTACATCCACTTCATAAAGGCAGAGGTTGCCTGTGGTATTTTACTTCTCCAATGAGTAGGGATTACAGGCTAGGAGAATACAAGAGTAGAAATATGGGAAGATATCCATTGCCCCCCAAGTGCTGGTGGGGCTCCTCGATTTATAGTCCTCCCCTAACAGATGGGGACGACTCTTCAGCAACGTTTGCCCTGCTTGAATGGAGCCTTCGAACTGCCATCGCGCTGGACGAGGCAGGTGAGATATTCTCCGCAGGACCTGGTAAAAGCGGGACTGCTTCCGAAGCAACGTGGCTGCCTTGACTTTGCCAAGGTATATGGATCTGGACCCAGACCTGAACGAATCAATCGGGCTTCCACTGATTTGGACCTTGGCTCATTGGGCTATTCTGACCTGACTCATCCTCATGGGTTGGGTCATTTGGGCCTGACTCATCAACTAGTATTCTCTGCCCATTAAGATTTTTGGTCAATGATCCATCCACAAGAAGTCTCATAAACACAATATCAACCACTATACTCCTCATATTTGACTAGGTACTCTAGATAGTCACTACTCTATATAGTAATTACATATACCTTATAAAGCTATATAAATGGTAAATCCATTCTTGACCATTCAAATGTATGCCACTCAACTTCAAAGGCACCTTTATAACACTACATTTAGAATTATGTCATCCTTTGGATGTGAATGTTAGGTGTAATGAAAAATTAAATAAAGAATGCGAAACAGAAAATATGTGTGGCTGAGTACTAAGAAAGAAAAATAAGATTAAGATACATGAAGATATAAGATTGGAAATGAGAAAAAAAATATTATATAAGAAGGGAAGAGAAGCACGGAATTCGAAATAAAATGATGTTGTCTGCCCATGTTGGACTCTTCTTTCCAGTTAAGAAATCTTTCATGATGTTGTCTGCCCATGTTGGACTCTTCTTTCCAGTTGAGAAATCTTTCCTGTAATTGGCAGAATGTATCTAGCAAATATGCGTGCCAATATGCATCAGTTTTCTGTTTATTTCTGATCCATACAAAAAAAAAAAAAAAAATACTATAGTTTTCTCACTGATCATTGTCCCCTCACTACAACATTCAGACTCTCAAGTAGAGAGAGTTACCAGTGTTGGAAAGTTTCAAATCCCACATCGCCCAAGTCCCGAGTTAGACAGGGCTTCGTATATCTGTACCTATTAGCTTAAGCTATTATAGTAAATAGTTGTCACAGAGTGAGTACCGATTCCGTTGTTTTTTTGTAGCAAGCTTGTTGGGCATGGAGTTGTATCAAATATTTATTTTTTATTTTTTTTTCTGTTGGTTCTCTTAGGGGATTGTCAGCTTTGTGCAAAGTGTTGAACAAACTTTTTATCTGTGTGCAATAATAATCATGTAAAATGGTATCCTATGGATGGGGCAGTTATATTCTTTGTGGGTTAAGTACAACCATTAGACATAGTTTGATGTGTTAGTGCCACATTTCCATGAGCACTTGTTTTGTATTGTCAATTCCGTGTCAAGAGTCCAAGACCTTGCCTCTTAGAGTTTCACAAGGAAGATCAAGTTTGAAGGTAGAAGATCAAGTCTTGGATTCATCAAGGAAGAACTCCATGTATGTGCCAACCTATTCAGGTAAATGTGACCCTAAACCATTCCCTTAGTGACTCTAAAAACCCTTAACTTAATGGTTAATTTATTAGGTTTTTAGAACTTGCTTTTGAGCCCTTACAAGACTAAAAAATGGTCTAGAAGTTTGTCAAAATTCGGTCAACCGAACTGGTCTTCAGGCAACCGAATTCAGTCCAAAAAATTGACAGACATTCTGCCAAAATTCGGTCAACCGAATTTGAAATTCGGTCAATCGGAAACTAGCCGTTGGAGGGTTGTTTATAAATACCAAAGGCCCCAAATCTTTCCCAATGTCTCCAAGATCAAGAGAGCTCATGTCCTAACCATGGTGTATCATCTTAGAGCTCTCAAAATCATTCCACACACACTTTGAGCTTGGTTAGGTAAATCAAAGAGCTTCATTAGCTCAAGGAAAGTGTGATGTGTGGAATCCATGTTATATAGGGAAGAATTTGAGCCATCAAAGTTTAAAATCCATATCCCTAGACCTAAGACCTCTTCCCTTGAATCAGCACAGCATTGGAGCATCATCATTAACATCAAGGAAGCATTGCAAGAGGCATCAAAGCTTGGAGTTGGACTAACAAGCTTCGAAGAACATCCTCCGGACTACGTCAAAAAGGCAAGTGGTCTTCCCCCTTATTTAAATCAAGAGCATTGTGAAGTGGATTCGAATTGTGTGATCGAACCACTATAAAAATTGTAAAGTGGATTAGAACTGTGTGGTCTGACCACTACAAATAACCTTGGTGGAAGTAGAGTTGTGTGATCGAACCACCATATCAAGAAATGAGGTATTTATGATTGGAATCATTACTAGCTTGTGTAGTTTGATTCATCATAGTGGAACCAAGGACTACGTGACCCTTGTGAGTGGATGTATGACGTGTGGTCCCACTATAAATCCCTTGTGTCAGTTTCTCTATCTCTATCTCTTGTGCATGATTTACATATTTATGTGCTTATTAACATGAAACAAATTGGCATATTATTGTTTGTTTAACCACACACACTTTGAACACATATTCCGCATAAGTTGTATTCTTATTAATTTGTGTTCATTGTGTTATTTGTCCTAGTTGGGATTAAAATTGGACTAAGATGTTTTTAATTGGCAAGAATTTTTATTAGTCCTATTCACCACAACCCCACCCTCCCCCTAAGACTTGTTCATTGGCCCTAGCTGCACTTTCATGAGGTCCGGTGTGAAGAATGGTGGTGCAATCTAGTGAAGAAGTGAAGATATGGGTCAAGTGCAATGACTCAATGTCTTGCTATGAAACACAACTTCGACTTAAGTTTAAAATGCAACTGTCTCTTGTGAGTTGATACAGTCGATTGTAGGTGTTTGGGTGTGGTTAATATCATTGATGATCAACATGGGTGATTCTTTTTTAATTTTTGGAATGGTATTGGACGTCTTGTTTGTTCTGCCATGTAACAATTTACAACTTTGGCATGGCTAGTCAGACGTGGTCAACATTTGGGTATGGGTTCATTTATGTTACACATTGTTGTGGAGATTTCTTTGCAACATATGTTTATGACTTTGGAATTCATTTTTCTTTTCATTTTGTCTCTATAATGGAAAATGGCATCTTCTTCTAATTTGACGATCTGTAATTTATTAATGGCTTTTTTATGCCACGTTTGAATTCTTAGTTTTCATTGCAATGTGCTTGCCATGACATGAGAGGCAACTGAGGGCCTTTGAGTGACTGCACATAGGGTTCACAAGGAGGTTGATTACATAAACTTGGCTCATTTCTTCTATTGCACTTTGATATTTTTAGAGCTCTTCATGATAATGGTTTCTAATTGCATACAATGGGCACTTAAATGGACAAACACCTGGTCATAGAGAGAGGCACTGGGGTTGAAAACTTCACAAGTTTCTAAAACTATCCTAATCATCTAAGTGGTAATATAAATTGGATTTTTTTGCTCGTATTATAACCTTTAGCCATCAATAACCCACCTGGTGACGAAAGTTGTGATATTTTCCTCACACACATTCTCAACACCAAGAGAAATGATTTTTTATACAAGGAAACTACATATTATAAAATTTCTTCATAGACAATTATATAATTTTTATTATTTTATGCTAAAAGTTACTTTCTGTATATCTAACCAAACAACATTGGATACTTTTGTTGTTAAAAAGTTAATATAGAAATTGAGCTAACCAAATAACTAGCACCAAACGCCTGTGCTAAGCCCGGGCCAAAAGTAAAAATATATTAGAAATTTAAGAATTATTTTAAAATATTATTAAGATAAAATAAGTCTAAAAGAAAGAAATTTATTATAAAAGAAAGAAATTTATTATCTTTGAATATTAGAATCTTTTAACATGTGATGAAAATAAATATAAAATAAGAAGTAAACTTACATAACATAATGCCCTCTTGAATTTAAAGGCATTGACCATTACACAAGTATGAATGTGTGTCTATATAGGGGCAGCTCTCCTAAGCTAAAGCTTAAGTTAAGGTAAGCTCAAGTTTGTGATGGGGCCCACCTGGCGACCCACATGGGGGTGGTGATGTGGGGATTTGAAGGACTCACTGGGACCCTTCTCTTTGCAAAAAATTAGTCTCAACCATGATTTCTACCATCTCCATCTAGCCCCAAAAGTTTAATGGTCAACAATCCATTCGGATCGATACACAGTCGATCCAACGGTCCAGTAAATCCGGATCTAACCAAAAGCTAGTGAACATGTACAATTTAGAGAGGTTGTGTGTTTGGTCCATTTGGATGGACCAAGGGTGGGCCCCACAAGCGCAAGCTTATAGAATTAAATGGAAAGGTATGGTGCCCGGGCTCAAAAAATATAATAAAATATGTGATTCTTTTCTGAGATATTATCGGAAAAGAACAAATTTTATAGAAATAAGTAAGTAGTTTATATTTATTATATATATACAACTTTAATAAAAAAAAATAACTTGGTGGGGTCACATGATGTAACATCTAACAGTGAGCCTCATATCCTAATTCCTTCAAGGTGTGTCCAATTGGACAGTGGGACCTTGCTGATGTGTCATTCCGAGGATCCTTAGTGGGGTCACATGATGTAACATCTAAAGATATGCCCATATCCAAATATCTAAAGGTGTATCCAATTGAATATTTGGTCGGTAGGCCCTTGTTGATGTGGTGTTTCAAGGAGCATTCGTGGGGTCACATGATGTAATATTTAAAAGTGAGCCTCTTATCCTAATTCATTAAGGTGCATCATGATGTGTTTAAAGGTGACCTTGTTTTTCTGGTCTTTAACTTGAAAGAAATATCCCACGGTATTATCAACTTCTTGGTAGAAGTGGAGAAATGATAGGTGTGATAAGGATTTGGAAGAAGTTGTTTAGAGAAATTTTAGGAGATATGATAAAGATGTGAGTTTGTTATTTTATAAAAAAATTTGAATGAAATGGAGAGATTTAGGGAGGTGATTTGGAAAAGATAATTGAAATGGAGATTTAGGGAGGAGATTTGTTTTAGATAAGTGTGGTGGCCCACCTTTTCTTATATATTTCTTTGAAAGCCTCACAGCCCACCTCTCACACGCAAAGCTCTATGTGATTTATAAGTATTTTTCTGAAAGAAGAGACTTTTTAGGGATGAGGTTGTTAGACCCTAAGTTGTTTGCAATTTGATGTCTTGCATTTGCATAATATTCATCTCATTAGGTTCATTTTCATTTCACATGTTTCTTCTTGAAAATCATCTTTTAACTCAACCTACTCACGTTTTGATTTAAACTCTTTTTTGGTTGATTTGAACCTTGATTTTAATCATGTTTTTCTTGATGAAACAATGCATAAAGACACCCTTCAAATCTGAGTTTTTAAATGTTTCAAAAGGTTCATTTTTCAAAACTTCAGATGTTCAGAAAATTGACCTGACCAATCTGTCGGTCAAGTCATCGGTTCCCATCGGTCAACCCACAAGTGAACCAAGGTTAACCGATGACTCCATCGGTTCCCATCGGTCAACCTATCGGTTCCCATCGGTCCATCGATAGTGCATGAAATCTCAGACCGAGACTCGTCGGTTCCAAAAACAGACGGCACCTTTTTCCATGATTGTTGTGCTATCGGCTCGGCTATCGGTTCCGCATCGGTCAACCGATGAAGGACGGTCAACCGACGAATGCAAAGGGTCAGGAGAACTGTAAAAAATATGACCGTTGCATATGACCGTTGAGCCATCGGTCAACCGACGGCTAGTTATCGGTTGACCGACAGGCATCCGTTGGACCACTTTTTCTATAAAAAAACAAGTTCATTCCAAGATAAAAAATGACGAGAATAGATGCCATTTTTGGTGTTTTTGATGCCCAAGCAAAGGGAATGAACTAAGGAGGCTTGTTTGGTCCAAAGGAAAAGCTAAAGCTTGATTTCAAGAATTTAAATTCTAGTAAGTTTTAATTTCCTTGTTCATATGTATCATGCTTTGGTATAAACTTTTGGAAAATGTTTTCAAGCATGCTAACTATGTGTGTGGAATCCATTTCCCATTTAATCTTTGATTCACATGTTTTGGATTTCAACACTTGATTTCAAACCAAGTTTTATTTTAAACTTTGTTAATCATGCTTAGCCAAAATCTTTGATTTCTTTACAACATGATATATTAACTTGTTTGAATCTTTCTTTGTTGTTTTTCATTCATTTAAACTTTAGTTAAACCTTGCTTTGAAAACAACATAGAATATGCATCACATGTTTAGAAATATTTAGGTTCATACAACTTGTGAGATTTTGAGTTTCATATCATCATCAAGTTAACTTTTATACATGTGATTTGCATATAGACTTCAATCATATATTTGAGTGCTTTAAACCTTCAAATACATTAAGCATATATTAATTGAGCTTATGTATTAAACTTGATTGAAGTTTCCACACACACATATAATGAGCATTCATTGTGTTGTGTGAGTTTATTTTCACTTTCATATTTGCCTAATTAAGAGGCACCCAATCAGAGCTTAATCTATTTCTCTCCTAGTGTGTAGACACTTTCTTGAGAAAGAAGACTGTTGTACAGGTTATTGCTTAGCCTAAGAAAAGCATAGTGTAAAGGTTGTTGTTTAGCCTAGAAAAATAACTTTATAAAGGTTATTGCTTAGCCTATTGCAAAAGCATAAATAGTGAAAATCCGGTGGGGTGTTGAGCACAAGCCGGTAGTGGATGTAGGCATTGAGGCCGAACCACTATAAATCATTGTGCAATGGTGAACTACTTGTGGTGATTGATTAGTTTATCTTTCGCACTTTCTCACATAATCATCACTAGTTAAAGGAGAATTGAAAAGGAATTAAAATTGGCCATTAATTGTAGATCACCCTATTCCCGCCCCCCCCCCCCCCCCCCCCGAGGGTTAGGATCCAGGACTTTCAGAGGTGGCATCCCTCAGAGCCCACCTCTTCCTTTGCTTTAATATATATAATTTACCCTTCCTCTCAAAAAGCTAATTTAAAGAAGTAACTTTTTCAAAGTTACTCTTAACAAAAGAACGTGTGAGTGTGTGACTTTAAATAAGCCGGACCAAACACCCTTAAGACTTCAAAAATAATTGTCACAGAGGCTTTGATTGCTTTTTAGAGCATTTTAGGATCTAAGCAGAACTTTTTGTATATATATGGGCTGACTTTTATCGATTTGGCCGGACGATAAAATAGAGTATTTTACAGTTCTTAGAAGTATTTTTAGGGAACTGTTCAACTTAGACACTAAGGTCCCATGTGAATGCCACTTATTATTGCCTTCATTAGAGTTAGAGATAATAATTAGTAGCAATTAGTTTTTGTGGTCACCAATATCAAATGGGCCTCATAGTGATTTTAATATTAGATTGTCGAATGTAATTGACCTAATTAATGGATCTTTTTCATTGGATGTCCACTAGGAGAACGGATTCCTTTTAAAAAGGAGAAAACATAGGCAAAGATAAATAACAATCACTAATTTAAAGAAGGAGAAAAACTAGGGAACTGTTCAACCTATTAAATCGTTTTTCCTTAAAATTAACTTCTTCAAATCATTCCATTTAAGATAGTCCACATCAGCACACTGAAATCCATAATGGGGCTCCCACTAAACATGAACCTATTCAAGTTTAGTATGACTAATCCACTTAGTATTAGTCCATAGTGGGGCTCCCACCTGAATTCAAGTCATGAAATAGATTATGCTGTTTTTTTTTTTTAAATTAGGTCCAATCTAAATGAAATTCTTGGATCCGCCACTAGAGTTGGATAAGTCATAATAGTGGAAGAGGCTGGAGAAGAAGGCTGGAAGGGGAACCAATACGCTTAGAATCAAGCATAGAGGTTCGTCAAAAGGTGTACTGTTCATCTCCATACCAAGAAAATGATGTAGTTGCCCAAGATTCTTCATCTCAAGCAAAGACCAGATTTAGTTGAGAAATGAGAAATTCAATGTAGAGCCTGTTGTTCCCATTAATTATCAAATCATCAACGTATAAGAGCACGATAGTAATGGAGCCTCTGTAACTTCGGATCAAGAGAGAAGAATCAGTATAGGTTCTGTTAAATCCCAGTCCTTCCAAGTAGATAGAAAACCATCATACCATGATCTCGGTGCCTGTTTCAGGCCATACAGGGACTTATGAAGTTTACACACATGTTTAGGAACACATGGATCTATCTCCAGTAAGCAACCCATGCAAGAAGGCAATATTAGTAACATCTAACTGGTGTAAGAAAGATGTAGTGATCTCTGATACCATATAAACAACATGAAGTTGCAGAGAGTTGTTGCCAAACTCCAGTACTGCAGTTCCAACTCAAACTATAAGTCAGGTTTAACTCAGTTCAACTCTCACTGAGTTTTGCTGACAATAAGATCATCTGATCTTATGCCATAGAACGCACACTCTAAAGCCCAAATCAAATGGCCTTTTAATCCATTTCAATAGGTCTAATCAAGGAAAATGGCTCAAATAATGATTTAGATAGTTGATATGGACTTAAAATGTGTCCCAAATTTGAAAATATAAGTGTTAAAATTATTGAGGACCCAAATCACTCCACTAGTAGTCCAACTACCAAAAAGTCCTTGTGTTGAGCATGAATAATTAGCAAACGTCATTTTTAGCAACGACATGTGTAATAAAAAATATGCATGAGTGTATAATGTTTTTATTTTTTATACTGTTATTTTAAGGAAAAGAGCAAAAACTTTCTCTGTGCACAGCGCTCATGAGAATTGTGCATTCGAACTATTGCAAAGACGAAATTCACCCAAGAAGTTCACTTTAAATGGATGCATGAGAATCGTGCGAATGAGAATAATTTTTTTCGTAGAGAGATGGTTTTTTGGCTAGTATGTGAGTATTTACTAGAGTGAAGAAATATAGAAGATATATAAAAAAATAAAAATAAAAATGATGAAGTTAGATTAAGCGAGGTTTTAATTTTTAAAATCAATAAATTCTAAACATACCTTTTTCCTATGCCACCTATTCTCGATAATAATTTTATGACTGCAATTTAAAAAAATAAATGAATAAAAATTTCATTATTTTATATGAAAATGATGAACTTAATATAGGAGTTAAAAGGCAAAAGTAATAATAACTCATAACAACATCAGTGTAAATTGAATATAATAAATTTAAAATTGAATAAAAGTATAATCTAATAACTTTTCATATTTAAAATAGTTTCTTCAACAGGTTTCATTGATTTCCAAGTATGTATGCTATCAATTGGCCGAGTTTAACAGCATTGTGTTCATGTTCTTCAAGACCATACTTTATTTAAAGATTTGAAGCCCGGTCAAAAACCTTAGTGGTCAAATCTGAGTCCACCTATTTGGGAAATAGAGAGCACTGAGTCCTTCCTTTGAGACCTTATTAGTATATTTGGACTTGTATCCAGGCTTTAGTCCCGAAATTGAATTGATTAAAAAATTTAAGAAAATCATAAGAATCTCTTTCTATATCTCATAATGACATTACATGGTAATACCATTTAGGTGAAGTATATATGCATAATAATTATTTATATAGTAGAAAAAAAAAAGTAAAACCTTTGAAATGGGGGCTATCAAAGTTTTCATAAGGGTGCCTCTTGAGTCTTGAATGGAGTTGGCTCAGGCCACTAGGGGTAATGGCGTGATAAATGGCAGGAGACTAGTACTTGGAAACGAGTGGGAGTTATTGAAATGAAAGAGGATGCCTATTTATAGTAAGGAGGGGTCAGAGGTGCTTGACAAGTGTCATCCATCCAATTGATGTAAAAGAGATATTATACCAAACACACACTCGGTTATGAATATGTCAATAAGTACAAATTGATTTATCAAAAGTGGAGTGTGTGAGTATTCATACAAAATCAAATTTTCAAGCACCAAGTACTCAATAATGAAAGTATACACCAATAAGACAACAATGGATAGAAATACAAGCACACACCAATTTTATAGTGGTTCGGTCCAAGACCTACATCTACTCTCAAGAGCACAACACTCTTGGTTCCACTATTCAAGATCATCACACAAGTTCACCTCCAATCACATACATATACACTTTTTTTATCTAGTAGTTTGATCCCAAAGGTCTAATCTACCAACTACTAATTTTTTGATACAGTGGTTCGATCACGGAGGTCTAATCCACCTTACAACACAATATAAAAGTTGAATTATGAAACTAAGAATACAAATACTTACCTCCTAAAATATGTCTTGAGAGTGCTCTTTGATGCTTGAACTGTAGCTCTAAGCTTTGGCCGTTTGCAATGCTCTCTTGTGAAGTAGATCTTTCAATGTGTGCACAACCAAATGAGGGTGAAATCTAGTATATATTATATGATTTCGGGCAATTTTATTTGGAAATTGGAATTCAATTTGTCAAATGATTGCTCGATTTCGCTCTCAATTATGAATTAATTTTGATTTTATCTTCTCAAATAAGAAGTGTAATATACAATCTAAATTCCTTAATCCTTATTGGGTGATCATGGACCGGACCTGTCTGAGTTTTACCCGGGCTTGGATTTAGTGGTAAAGAGCACAAATCCCAGCCTGGCCCTAACAAGATACGTTATTTAAGCAAAAAATAGATTTTTTTTTTTAAATCAGGGTGGCACCAACACATACTTTTTCATACACAAACATAGAACCTAACCAACTAAGCTACAACTTTTAGGAGTAAGTAAAAAGACGTTTTTCTTTTCAACAAAAACCTGAAATACCCGGGCTCAGGCTTTACGCTTTTCAAGTGGGCCCCGCATCGGCCAAGCAATTATGTTTAGAGTTAGACTAGGGCCGGCCCTGGATAGTGCACAACCCGCACAGGCCCGCCCCAACCCAGGCTATGAACAACACTCCTATCATCAACCTTTCATACTTCAATTTTGAGTACCAAAGTCTCACATAATCTAAACTCTCCATCCACAATAGATTTTTTCTTCCTATTATATGTAATATTTTTTACTTCTTTTAGTTTTTTTTTCCAGGAATTCAACATAATCTTTTTTCTTATCTCAACAAAGAGCATGGGTATATTAATTGATCTAGATAGGCACTACAAAACATGTGATTTTTTGCGGTTGAAAATTGGCTTTTAACAGAGGTGTTTTTCCGCCGGTAAAAGTCAGCTAAGGAGTCATTAGATTTTTGTCATTAAAATCGCTAGAAAAGCTTTGATAATGCCTTTTGAGGCAAAAACGACACTTTTATTAGCGGAAAGAAATTTTAAATCTAAATTTCTAGTAAGCCTTTGTTTTACTATTTATTTTATTATTATATGTTCTAGATTTCTAGATTTTTATTAGTTTTTTCTCTTTTCTGGAATTGGGATTAGGGTTTTAGTGGTGATATAATTTTTGGTTTAAAATTTCTAAAATTTTATAGATTAAACATTTTAAATTTGGGGTTAGGGATTTCTGGATTTCCGATTAGGGATTTCAAATTTCGAATAAGTGATTTCTAAAATTGGGAATAGGGTTTTCTCAATTCTTATTAGGAATCTCAATTTGGGTTAGGGATTTCTTGGAATTGGGAATGTTTTGCTTTTGGGGTTAGAAATCTCTGAAACTCATATTAGGGATTTCAAATTTGAGGTTAGTGATTTCTGAAAATGGGGTTTCTCAATTGGCAATGTTGGATTATTTTAAGAATGACATCATTTATTTTAGGAGCTCTAAAATTGATATACTTTTGAGAGTTTAGAATTATGAACAAGAATGAAATTTTTTTGGATAATTCTTTTGTGTTAGCCAAAAGTAAAGCTCTTAATTTTGAATCTCTTGTTAATAGGAGAATGTTCTCCAACATGCAGATTGCATATAGCTTATATGCAGTTCAGTTTGAGGAGCTCACTTAGATTAAGTTTATCAATTGTACAAGGGCAGATGGAAAGATCTCCTCATGGACAAGGGGAATGCAAACAATCAGCCCCACCAGAAAATCCCAACCCTTGATTTAACAACCTTAATGTTTAACAGCATCTTGACCGTAGATTTTCTTGAGATTCAGTCCCACAATGAGCGTGTTTATATAAGTGGCTCGTAAGCAATCGTTTTCCTTTGTTAATAAGAGCAGAAGTTAATTCAGTATCTGGAAGTTCCATTTGCTCTCACAAGCAGAGGGAATAGTCCGGCATTAGCCGAAAAAAAAAAAAAAACAGTGAACTGCTTCTAGAAAAGCCCTCTGCCCCCATAGAATTCTATTTGGCTGGAAGTGTTTCAAATGGGCCATATTAGTAAGATTCCTATTTCTGGAAAATCCCTCTGCCCCATAGAATTCTATTTGACTTGGAATTACATTGCGAATGATTTTTGTAATTTTAAGTAAGAATCTTTGGAGCATGCCCTATTTCATTATGATGTGGCGAGGGTGTATAGTTGATCTCACACTTGGGATTGCTCTCTCATTGCATCTCAAATGAAGGGATTTGTTAGTGGTGGTTAAAAGGTTGAAGGCCAACCCCCTTGGCATCTGGTAGGGATGTACAAGGTTTGAAAATTTTAAATGAATAAATAATACTTACCAAAGCCCAGTCAAAAAAAACCACAGTTGAATACCTGCTTAGACCGATATCATATATATATCAGCAGCAACAGTTTCCTTGCAAACCAAACTTGTTAAAAGTTTGGAAACAAATAAATAAATTAAGTAAAAGTTCAGAAACTTATTTTTACATGGAACACCCATCAAAACCACAACCCAACTGAGCTCTTCGCGCTGCCATGGCTAGAACAGAACAGGGGCAGGAAGTTTCTCAATAAGAATTACGTTATATTTTCCTTCTGCTCAACTTCGGGTAAGTGTTAAAATGGCGAATTGACCTACAGACCTGTTCATCTGACAGCTTCAATAGTTTCTTTTGCATCATATCTCGCATCTTTTAGCAAAAAAGATATTCTGAGTCTTGGCTCTGCCATGTCAACACATTATTAAGAGATTATGCATTGAAGATGACTAGCTTGTGGGGATAGAAGATGTTTCTCTTCAAAAATAATAAAAGAACTTTCCGACCAAAAATTCATAATATGCAGCAATAGCCACCAATAATGCCATAAAATTACAATAATTTAGTGCCTCTTTAATTGCTTCATGATAACATGTTCAATTTGAACAAAAAAGAATAAGAAATACCAAAACTCACCTAATTGACCATAACCATGTCATCAGTGCCTGCCTTGGCGGCAACAGCTTCCAGTCTCTTCCATGTCAACTCGCGTTGCTCTTCCAACACTTTGGCATTAGCCTCTTTTTCTAGATACTGCTGTTTGCACTCTTCAAAGAGTTCGTTGTCCATCTCAATAAACATCTTGCGGACATTAGCAGTTAGCCCATGAATTGCCTGATTCCAGTGACTTCTTATGTTATTCTCAAGTGCTTCAAAGATGATTGGAAGAATAGTGCTGCGATTCTGGGCGATTAAGCTTACAATGTGATCATTGTTCCAAAGGAAGAGAGCCCGTTCTGCCACCTGCCATGCCAGCTTTACTTCAGCTACCAACGCTCTTTAAAGGGTTGTTTGCCTTTTACATATGCAAATGTTAATTATGTAAATGTTATATATGCATGCCACATATGCAAGTGTTACATATGTGAAACACATTACCATGTTTGTTAAAATCATCAATTTCACATGAGTAAATGAGTAAATATCCAATGGTTTTAGATTTATTTGGATTTTTTGGACTTTTCACAAATTTCTCAAAATCCATGAAAAATTAAGATATGAAACTTTACATCTTGATGTTTACCATTAATACAAGAATGCTGAATGTTCAGATCATGATTGGGGACCCACAGAAGTCCAAAAACTTAGATCTATTGGTCGAGAGTTAAAGACTTCTTCACAAATTGTTCACAATCTATGAAGATTTAAGATAATCAGCTTCAGGCTCTAGGGGTGGGTTAGTTCAATAAACAAATTGTACGGTTTGTATTACAAATGTGGGGCCCACAATAATGAGAAAAATAAGTCTTTGACAGGTCCCCATGTGAGTAAAAATCAGTTCATGAATCTAAACCAGAGCCGTTTTGCATGAATGTGAATGTAAAAATGGCTTAATTTACAGACCTCATTCGTGCACCATGTGTAAATTTGCATAGATATATGTAACGTGTAATGGTTACGCATGTGAATCATTTACATATGTAAATGAGCACAAAGGGAAAATTCCCTTACCAAAGCAAGTAGGAAATTAGATGACAAGAGAATTGACAAGGCTGCATTCATGTTAGAAGAAAAAATGAAAAAATTGACAGCGCAGTTACTTAGGTTTCTACAAAAAAGTCATTGCTGCTTGTATAATGCATCAAATGGATTCCAGAAGAGCAAATAAAACTTCTACCCTAAACCTATAAAGTCAATGATATGCTAAAGTTTATTATTATATTATATATCTTTATTCCTTAAATGGTGGGTGCTGAGTGCTACTTCCATCATTTACGGTTAGATTGGGTTCTGGGATAGGTTCGGACTTTGGGGAATTTAGGAGATTTAGGGTTTTTGGGTTTGGCTGGGATGGCAAAGAGGGTTGGAGGTAGATGGGATCGGACATAGGGTTACGGCTGGGGTTAGGAGTTGGATTGGGGTTTTTGCTTAGGGTTTTGGGAGGATGAGTGGCTGGAGATAGAATCCCGAAGGGACAATTGTCTTCCCGGTGATCGCCGGCCTTCGGCTCTAATGCCAATCTGGTGTAGCTTGGGATCCACGATTGAATAGACCAACACCTCAGATGGGGTTGATCAAATTCAAAGAAGGATTCGAACACTAGGGCACACTCACGACAATGGGAAACACCAACCTTAAGAGACTCTCAAGAGAAATTTTCATTAATAATAAGCATGCATTACAATGGGGCATGTCCATCTATATATAAAGGAGTAGGGTCAGTTGTCCCTTTCCCTTATTAAGAAAACTAAAACTTTCCTAAAATCCAGAAAAATCCTAACGAAAGAGGAAACTTCGCTCATCAAGTGGCAGCAACACGACTCCCGGACTTTCGATTCCAATGCATAAGCTATTCTGTCAATCCCTAAGGGCCCGTTGAAGTGAAATAAAAAGAATGAATAAAATATAAGTGGGTTATGATGGTATTTTATTTTTAATTGTTTGGGATGGAATATTTTTGACTTTTTGTATGGGGAAATGGAGTTCTTTTGTCTTTAAGTTAATAAAGGTAGTTGCTTTTTGACTTTTTTTTTTGGAAAAGATGGAGGGAGTTTTGGTAAAAAGTGCTTTTGATTTGATGTTTAACTTGACTTGACTTTACTAGTAAAATTACCAAACGGGTCCTAAGGGCACGTCTATTCGCATGAGGGGTGGAATGGAATAAAGTTAAGGGTCAAATCAAGAGAGAAAAAAAGAAGAAAAAAGGAGGGAGTTGAAAGTAAAGGGCACAAAATCACAAAAAGCTACTCTCAAAAAACACTAAATGACAAAAAAGGTACTCTTAAGATCCACTAACAAAAAACTTCATGCGAACAAACATGCCCTAAATTATTGATAACAAGTAACAACCAATCAAATCATGATAAAAATAGTAATAGAAATCCATAGTAGCTGTCGGTCTTAGTAGGCCTATGGGCTGAACCCTATGGACTTGGTTGACCCACAGTTCAATGGGCTAGCCCAGTTGATCTAGGTTTGTCTTGTACTGCATCAGGAGTTCAGGTAGGGTGGGGAAGAAGGATTAGAGAAACTGATATTATAACTGATGACAGAAAGCTTGGAATGTAAGACCCCAAAATTCCCATATCAAGGAATTTCATACATTGAAAATTAAATACCCAAATTCCTATGGGGGTTTTGGGGCCCTCCATGGAGATATGGTTATGAGATTTGTTTTTGGTTTAGATAAAAAGATCAGCTCAGGAGCATGAGAGGATATCAAGTGAAAGAGGACTCTGAGAGTAGGGAAATCGGCTATATACCCCTAGAGTTCCAAAAAAGGACCCTAATCATGGTTAAGGTTTGTGTGGGTGGAACCACCAGATTCCTTGTAACTAGGCCAGAGCTAGAGATGATTGCCTTCTCTAGGTTTGTGTTAAATTAAGCTTTCGTAGTCCTAATTTGATTTTTTTCCCTTTTCAGTATTTCATCGATCGAAGACAACAAATTTTATTTTTAAAAATCACACAGACATGCATGTGTACAAACAATAAAATAAGTACATAGCATGGAAATGGTAGAAGAGAACTTTTTTAGAGTGAAAAAAAAAAAAAAAAGCAAACTAGAAAAACCACATACAAATGTCAAATGGAAAAAAGCTGAGGGATAACCGGAAAAAAAAGGAGAAAGAAAAAAAAAACATAACAAAAGGTTAAACAAATTAGAAACTTCAACAAGCCCTGCCCTTAGAAACTCCTCTCCATCTACCTTTTCTTTAGCTAATCTATCCACCTTTTTGTTGGCTAATCTCAATATGAGGCAAAGCAATCCATCTCTATCTCTAACCAACCATAAGATTTCTTTAATAGAAAAACCTAAGTCTACATGTTTGCATTTAAAGAATCCCAATCCATAATCAAACTACCAAAAGAATCAAAGAAACACAAGCTCCTCAGCGCTTCCCTTTAGACTCCAGAAAATCCAAACCAGCCTTAAGAATTCTATATGGATTTTATGTTCCTATGCATGCCAAGCCTGCCTTCTCTCTAGCAGTCTGAGCTACATCAACAGGAACAAAAGTGCCGAACTCTTTACTTTACCAGCCCCCACTTTTTAGACACGTCTCAAAAGACAAAAGCATCAACAAGCTTGGGGATTTGAAATATTTCTTGGACAAAGCCAAAAGGCCCACCCTCATCTTAACAAAAACAATTGAAGCTTCAAGTGGGAATTCCTTCTGATTGAATGATGCACAAACAAGAAATGGTTACAAAGAAAATATTAGCAACACTTTTTGAAACAATGAACCTCTAAACCAAATGTGGCTACCTACAATACTTTAAATCATTAATGACAATTAAAAAGAGAAACACCATAAATTGATCAATTCTGCCCTTAAAAGATAAAATATTTCATATTTTGGGTTTCATTTAACAGCTTTCATATTAGGGTTTTGGGCGCAGCTCATTTCAAGTCAACCAATATAACTCAACCCCGACAACGACTTAGTAACATCCTGAGTCCAAGTTTAAAAATAGAGTTTAGTAGTTAAACTCTAATAGGCAAACCCTAGTTTGATGGGATAAGGCTTAGTGATGATAACGACGATGGTGGTGACTGGTGGTGATAAGGCATAGATGATGATAACAATTTAGAAGTGACATAGCAAATATCTTAAACAATCAAAGATCATAATTTCCCAGTTGCATTAAAATTCTGCTATGGTTCATGAATTTCCTTCTCATTTGTATATTTGATAATATTTTCCATTATAGGGTTCAAAATTCCACTAACGTTCCTACTTCCTACTTATTTGCTATTTCCAGGATTTCTTCTTTTTGCTTCCCTTATGTTGCACTTCAACCTTTCATGAATCCTGATCAAGTTGCACTGAACAAGAAAAAAGAAAACTATAAGAAAATAATGATGATGGCAATTAGCAACTACTCAGTCAGCTATATGTCAGTACAAAGCAAGTGAAAACATGGTCATAACATCACCCAAAAAGTAAAAAGTAAATAGTGATGTTAACAAGGGAGAATATCCAAGCTAGGAAGCTGTATTCTCTGGGGGAGAATATCCAAGCTTCTGTTTGAAGTCATCTTGATGCAGAGGCCTATTTTTATTCTTGGACTGCAGTCCAAGTGCACAACCAGAGCTAATAAATAGCTCTTGCTTTTTCTTCTTTACCTTCTAGCCAGAGGTTTCTGCTTTCTTCTTTTTACCCAGTTTGCAGGTTTTTGTTGACATAGCTGACCCAGCGTGTGGGAAAAATTTTGGAGGGATTTTAGCCTTCAGCCCTAGCTCTTTTTTTATTGTCTCCACCTAGGGAGTGCAACTGTCCAAGAGCTGGGCATTATTCTTTGTATTCATTTATTCTCTTGGAAATATAATCTCTTAACTTTCCAAAAAAAGAAAAAACAAAAACTCAAACAAGGGCCTGACAGAGAAGGACATAACATCAAACTAACCTGAAATATTTTATCAGTACCACATGTGAAGGTATTCCACAAATTCATAAAGTAATTAAAGGTAGGCCAATAATACTACGGACAAAGCAACACAAATAATTGCTGGAGTGAACTCCCTTGCAGACATTACAAGATAAACATGTAGATAATATGCTTACCACGAAGTCAACAGCTTTGGTCATTTAAGACTAAAAATGAACAAAAATATCAGCATGTCCATTTACAGTTGAATACAAAAAACCAAAAAAAGAAAAAAGAAAATTGACTTGCAATTAATTAAAAATAAATCTTTTAATGGTTTTCTAAGAAGATATAAACATTTTTTTTTCTAAAAGCATGCCAAGAATTCATTATCTTGAAGTAGTATTAGTAGATACTTCAACTGATTAAAAACATCTATTCAAGACTTAGTAGATGGTAGCTGAAGAGAATTGTCCATATCTTAGATGCGTTTGTATATGGGTTCTGTGGGAGGCCTTTAGAACTCCTAGTGTTTGTAGAGACAAGTACATAAAACATATATATATGTGTGTGTGTTGTGTGTGTGTGTGTGTGTGTGTGTGTGTGTGGTGGTGGTGGTGGTGGTGGGGGTGGGGGGGGGGGTGGGGGGGTGTTGGGGGTTCACCTGGTGGGGGGTTTCATCTACGTGCGTAAACACACACACAGAAGGCTTTTCTAGATAAGGTTATTTTCTTTTTAGATTACTTAAGAGTTTACAATTCTTTCAGCCGCCCCAAGTTAATAAGAACAGGCTCAGATAGATGATGATAATGATGATGATGACTTCTTTGTCATGAACAATCCAAAAGAAGGAATTTCAAGTTTTCAAGAACTGGAATTAAATACATAACAAAGTTCACAGGATTTCAATGAATGCACTAAATTAAGCAGAAGAACAAAGTTCACAGGATTTCATCAGTTTTAAACAATCACAGGAGTCTCAAACCTGAAAATGAGGGCTATTAAGGCATCGCGCTATTTGTCTGAAGAGAGGAACAATACAGCCCTGGAATTCTGCAGACTGAGTTCCATCCAAAACTTCCTCCAACTCCCCAATAAAAAGAACCTCCTTCTGGCAGTTGGTGACCGGCCAGTACTTCAACAGCCCCCTTATAACAATATCAGCGAGCTTATAATCCTTCTCAACAAACTGTGTAATACAATATGAGAGCTGCTGATGATATATTCCAATCGACTTAGGCTTGTGGAGAGGGATCAGCGCCCGAACAAGGAACAGCTTATGCTCCTCTTTCATTGGCAATGCAAACCCATTAATTATGCTCCCAAGAATCTCCAACAGCTCCCCAATCCCACCATGCCTCTCTGTCTCAAAAATAAACCTATAGAAGATATTGTTGATCGCCTTCCTTATAAAAGGCCGGTGCACCATGAATTTCCCATAGATACGATGCAGCACCGTTTTCAGGTACTCGCGCTCGCGAGGATCCTCCGAATCAAACAAATCAATCAACTTTAACACAAAAGAGTGATCAACGTATCGCTTGGCGATCTTGATATCAGTCTCCGACGATACAATGTACCGGAGGAGGAGCTCGTAAACGAGCTGCAGGTGAGGCCAAGCGGGGTCTAGGTAAGGGTCGTCTTCCTCCGGGTCCACATTTTCGGAGCCGGTGTTCTCATGGGAGGCAGGGGGGAGGGGTCGAAAGACATTGACGGAGATGGTGCGGATGAGCTCCTCCTGGAGGGGCTCGGAGACCTTGCTCGAACCGGAATGCACGAAATCGATGAGCTCGAGGAGGGTCTGGCGCTTGGTCTCCTTCTCGCGAGCGTTTTTTAGGGTATCGGAGAAATCGAACATGATGCAGCAGAGGTTGAGCTTGCGGAGGAAGAGCGCCTGGCGGTCCGGGGCGGCGACGTCGCGGAAGTGGGGGAGGCATTCGACGATGGGGTCGGAAACGGATAATGCGGCGGGCAGGGTGTTTGAATTCGATTGCTGGACGGTGGTGTTGGTGGGGGAAGAGATGGTGGTTCGAGACGCATGGTTTACGGTGACTTTCGAGCTCGAGCCAGATCCGGAATTTCGGTATCCGGAGCCGTGAGGATAGAGCTCGTTCGCATCGGATTTGGGAATCTTGCGACCGCCGCGTTTGATGATTCTGGTAAGCATTTCTTTTCTCGTCAGAGGACCCGAAACCCTAACCCTAGATCTTCTTCTTTTGAAGATGATGATGATGATGATGATGATGCATTTGTTGTTGATGATCTAAGAAGCCATGATTTCTCAGAGGAATTCATTCATTCAGTAACTCGATTCATTCATTCGTTCGTTTTTAGGTGTTTTCATTGCTTGGAGGCGGCGATTTGAAAGCAGAAGAAGAAGAAGAAATGCGGGGGTTATGTGAGAAGAGGAAGGAGATTACCGAATTCGAATCGAAGTAGGATGGCGAGATGCGAGAGATGGAGAAGCGGAATGATCGAACCATGAGCGAGCGAGAGGGGGGGAGAGGGAGAAATGGTTGTGGTCGGGAGAAACTGGAATCCGAAATTGAGAAGAAGACCGATTCAGGGATTTGATATTCGACAGAGATAGATTCGTGTTTTCGATGGAGAGATTCGAGATTGGAGGATGGAGACGGATCGATGGAAGCCAGAAGAATAGGAGGCATTATAGGCTCGAAAATGTATTCGTGATCCAGGCGTCGATTGGGTGGGCCATCACATTTTTAGATCAGTTGTTAGTTGTAGCGTTCTCCTGGTTTTTTTTTTATTGATCCATGGGTTTTCACCTTTTAGTCCTATTTAAATCTGATTATTTTAGTTTTACTATCGAAATTCAACTTGATTATCTTTAGACTAGTTAACAATGGTTTTGCTTTTTTTTTTGCTTTTTTTTATTTTTATTATTTTTTTACAGATTTGTCATATGATGTCATAGCTTTTATGAAGCATTTTAGGAAAAAAGTTTCAAATGATCGAACTTGAGAAATAGTGGTCAGATGTATATTTACTTTTCACAAAATATTATTTTTTGTGTGCTGTAAATAATTTAAAAAAATAAATTTATTTATTGGTTGCAAAAATAGAAATAGATAAGGATATAATGCAAAAAAAGTATTTTAAAAAATATTGACTATCAGAATCTCAGTCATTAAATTGGGAAAACTAAGTTTAAGGGGACTAATAAGTTAAAATCCCTTTATTTGTTTATTTATTTATTTTTCTTCTATTTATTTATTTATTATCCCAAGTTTATGTTATAGAAGGAAGAAAGCCAGGCAACTTTGATAGGATGAATTTAAAATCTCCCATGCAAGAAACCAGTTCTAGGTATTCATCTTCACTTTAATTTGAGCTTTATCCATCCATCATCGATCTGCCACTTGTTGAATTATAATTATAATTATAATTATAAAAGATAAGGAACCCCCCCCCCCCCCTGTTGGGCCCCACTGGGGATGGGGCTGGGATTGAAAGATCCCCCTACCTACTTATGTATGGCGACGCGGGCTCAGGTAATTATCCGAACTATTTGATCAATGACCCACAAGCTCAAATAATTATCAGAACGACTTGATTAATGACCCACAAGTTATAAAATCATTTTAAATTTTTGATGACCTAAAATATGGAGTCATAGGGAAGTTATTGAAGTGATGTTGTGCGACCCTCCAATCATCACCGTACTCCTCATCTTTTATAGAAACAGATTTAAAAAAAGAAAACTTAAGAGTGGATATGGCCTCCTTTAGCATCATTTATGTGATAATACTATTCTTGTGCAAAGAATAGGTTGTGCTCAAACTCAAAGCACTCCCAATATGGTCACTCATTGTACACAATAGTCTATTAAATGAAGAAAAATATAAACACAGGACCCAGGTCTCTTCTTCATGATTTCCATGTGTTACAAACTGGAAATCCTTTTCTCTGCATGTCAAAGACATGCTAAAATGGAGATTAACGACCATGGATCTGAAAAATGAAGTAACAAGTGAATAAAATTTAAAGAAGAAAAATCCTCATGACAATTAATAAGAACATCTAATAGGAACGAATAGATAGGGGCAAAAGAAAGACACACCAAATACTCAATCACTGAGAACTTGGCCATATAATATGAGAAGAAAGGGAAGAAAAGCAACTTCATAGTGTGTCACATCCTAAATTCCGGGGATCTATCGGATTTCGAGCCTAATCACACATTTCCAGAAAATGAGCCTATTAAAATCCCAATAAAGATGCCGAAGCCAAGCATAATATATTTAACTTGCCAAAAGTATCAATTACTATGTTTCTTAAAAACATCTATCTATATTATAAGACAAAAACCATAAATGGAAAGTCCTGCCATGTGTCAACAATCTAAAATTTTTATTATTTGACACTTGGCAGTATTATTTTGACACTTGGCAGTACTTTCCTTAAACATTAATACGCTCTTCTCCCATTTTCTTAAACATTTAAGACAAACGAAAAATTGGAACAGATTACAGTTCATAATCCGTGTATTCCTAATCCGTTCATCCGTTCAAATTTCCTGTTTTTGAAACGGATGAACGAATTAGGAACACACGGATTATGAACTGTAATCCGTTCCAATTTTTCATTTTTGGTGTAGTGCCTGTCAAGTGTCAACAATCTAAATTTTTTATTATTTGACACTTGACAGTATTTTAGTAATATTTTTAGACCCGGGCTTAACACGGGTCTTTTTTGCTAGTTAACAACTACAACCTAGCCCATGCAAGGCCGAATACAAAATATAAAAAGGTAAATTGATCCCTGAAATGTATTGGTTGTCTATAGGGCGCTGAGTACGTGTATCACTCTAACCAAACCCATGGTTTCAAGCAACCGCTTAGCGCGAAAGAAGTATCTGCTGCCTACAAAGCATCAATATGAATTGCATAACAAGTAGCATTAAACTAAAACACAAAAAGTAAACAAGCAATGCAACATGTGAATAAATGCATGCTAATATGTAAGGAAAATAGCGAGAAACAAAATCGTTATGTGAAATAAATTAAAATAACCATACCAGTGATCCCCGAAAATGAAGCAAGTGCATACCGATGCTTCAAAATGTGAAATAATCATAATAACCCTGTAATTGCAAAAATTATAACTCATAAGATTATGGGGTGCCTGGTAGGACTTATCCAAACATATGATGAAGGTCAGCTGCCTTAAAGCCTGAAAGGGGAGGAACAAACAGTCAGAAGACCCTGACCTGGGTGGCGCAAGGCTCTCCGATGCCTAAGTTAGTATATGAACTAAACAGAGGTAGAAGATGAAGAAGAGAGACAGAGTAACGGCTCAAGAGTGGATGTGTATGCATGCCTTTGTTATGGAATGTCCTTCTATTTATAGAGGACTCAACCTGATATTTTGGAGTGGGCCCCCTAGATTTGATAGAATGATCTTGTTAGCCCACAAAGTAATAAATGAGGATCCATCATAGCCCACAAAGCATTTATTGCCAGTCCGGTCAGCCCACGTCGCATTAAATGCATGTCATGTTGGGCCCGATCGTGTCTCAGGTCTTTGGCGGTTGAGGTCCCATTGGATCCATCCTCGGGCTCTGTCCTGATTGGCTACAGCCGCTGGATGCCGCCTTGTCAGGGATCTGGCGAAGATTGTGGACGGCTGGGATGACTCATCTGTCCCATTGGCACGTGTCCGGGCTCAACCACGTGGCTACTGACATAGCAGGAGTGGGGAGGCGATCACAACGTTTCTCAATGAGCAACCCGGCCCCTTTGATCGAGGTCAGCAGGTGTAGCCGAGGTCGAAGTGTGCAGCTGGGGCAAGCCTGATCTCGGCCAATGTTCCGACACCAACGCCGAGATGCCCTTTGACGGCACATAGGCACGTTTAATTGGCATCTTATCGCCAAAATCAACATAATCTTGGTATCTTAAAAATCTCCCCACACAATTGGCCCCTAGCTTGTGACTTCTTAGGGCTCATAGCCTTTGGAGGTTGGAAGCTATAGAGAGCCCGATGGGAGATGTTCGGCCATTATCCAGCGCCGTTTCAACTCCTCGAGGTAATCAATACTGCACGTCTTCGTCATTATGAGGAACGGGCCGGCAGTGACACACGTTGGTTCGTTAGTGGTTGTGCCGTCAAATTGATGGGACAGGCGCGATTCTCGATTCGACTCATTTTCGAACTTTGAAACGGCGCCTAAGGAAGGTCTTCTTCCCCTTATAAATAAAGGCGTCTCCTTCTACTTTGTTTTCTTTATCTTCGCTTTCACAAGACCTTTCCAGAGATTCTCAAGCGAGGACAATTGCGTAACGCTGTGGATATCGCGTGCCCGGATCGATCTTCGTCTATGACTCGTTCACCTGTAAGTTTCTCTGAGTCTAGGTTCTTTAGGGTTTTTCCTCATCTTCTTTCTTCAAACCCAAACTGTAAGCAAGGCCGGTTACAAGTTTCAGTTAGAGACCCCTGAGGGTATAGCTAGATTCCGGGGGGCGTATAATATCCCGGAGGAGGTCCGCCTTAGGCCGGCGACTCCTTCCGACTACGCTCTGCGTTGTCTGTCCGGCGGCTGGATGCCGTTCCCCGTGATTTCTGTAATCGAGGGTGGGGTTAGGTTTCCCTTACACCCCCTGTTTAGAGCCTGCCTCAGTGCTTGGTCTCTTGCCCCCTGTCAATTGATGCCCAATGGCTACAAGGTCATCATGGGCACGGCCAAGCTAAACGAGGTTTTAGGGATCGACCTCGGTGTGCATGACATCGAGGATGCATATGACATCTACAAGGCCGGGGGAGGCAACTACTACCTCCGGGTGAAACAACTCCGGAAGGGCTTCGTTTCGGCCTTAGAAGATTCAAATAAGAATGCTGAGGACGACCTCTTCTGCGTCTCGGGGGATTGGGAGTTCGGCGCCGGTGAGGACAGAACACATATGGTCCCGCGCCACCTCAGGGTCGTCCTAAGTAAATATTGTCCCTTCATTTTGTGCTCATTTTATTCATCCTTCAAATTGCCGAACTGATGTCTTGTCTTGTCGTGCAGAACTTCGAGAGAGGCAGCATCGCGCGTCGCGCGTGACGGTTGGAATAAGAACGTAGCCGATCATAAAAAGGTCGAAAAGTACACCGGGTACGAGAATAGGGCGGCCTGGAAGCTGCTAGGGTACACGCCGATATACCGTGGTCACTACAAAAGGGTCGAGACAGCGTCGGAGGGCGAGCCGCAGACTGATTTCCCTTCTGTCACTTTGGCCGTGCCCGGGGGTATTCTGCAGACTGACCCGGTTGCTAGCCGAGTTGCATCCGGTGCCGAGGTGTCCGCCTCCACTAGCTCGGGGTCAGAAAGCTTGAGAGAGGCCGTAGAGGCTTATTCATCCGATCAAGGAGAGGGGATGGAAGGTGACTTACCCCCATTGAAAACCAAGGACCTGACGGCCAGATTCAGGCGCGGGTCCGCTTCTTCCACAGCGCCTTCCTTTGCCAGCACCCGCGCAGCTTCGGGCTCGGGTGGTGTCGCAGTTACCTCCTCCCTTGTCATCACCCCCGAACGTGAGAGAACGGAGACGCTCTCCTGAAAGTACGAGGGACGGATCTCCGCCTAGAAAGAAGTCCAAGGCAGGCGAAAGGGACCCGGGGGCTGAGCAGGCTCCAAAGGGCAAAATGCCTGTGCGCATCCCTGGAAGTAAGGCTCCTCCTAAAAAGAGCGCGCAAGCGAACAGGGCTCCTTCCGAGACGGGACGCGAAATTAGCAGACCTTCGGGGCAGGATCCGGGTCGGCCTCGGGGTCTCGTGCCATCATGCCGGCAATATTGTAGAGCTCCTGACACCGAGGATCAATGAAGAGTAGTGCTTCCAATCCTTTTCCTTCTTTTTCTTTTTTAGAGGACTCTGAGCCTCCTTATTGTACCCTATAGCTTTTCAGCAACTTATGTAATGAAATCTTCCACTGTAATGAAGATATTCTAATCAATAAAAATGGAGTTTCTATCTGTGTATCTATTGCTTTTTCTACTTTCTATGCAACTCATGTAATGAAGACTTCTACTATAACGAAGACATTTTAATCAATACAAAGTTTCTCTCTTTTCTTTTTTTTTTATTTTAGACTGTCATTGGCCGAGATGAACCCACAATTTTGAGAAGCTCGGGTGTGAGTCCGGGCCCGGTGTCAGTCTCGGGGTATATGAACCCAAGGTTTTGGGAGCGACTGGATGTATGAACCCGGAGTCAGTCCCTGGGTGCGTGAACCCAAAATTTTGAGAAGCTTGGGTGTATGAACCCGAGGTCAGTCTCAGGGTGTATGAACCCAAGGTTTCGGGAGCGATTGAGTGTATGAACCCGAAGTCAGTCCTTGGGTGCGTGAACCCAAAATTTTAAGAAGCCTGGGTGTATGAACCCGAGGTCAGTCTCAGGGTGTACGAACCCAAGGTTTTAGGAGCGACTGGGTGTATGAACCCGAAGTCAGTCCATGAGTGCGTGAACCCAAAATTTTGAGAAGCCTGGGTGTATGAACCCGATGTCAGTCTCAGGGTGTACGAACCCAAGGTTTTGGGAGCGACTGGGTGTATGAACCCAAAGTCAGTCCATGGGTGCGTGAACCCAAAATTTTGAGAAGCCTGGGTGTATGAACCCGAGGTCAGTCTCAGGGCGTCTGAACCCAAGGTTTTGGGAGCGACTAGGTGTATGAACCCGAAGTCAGTCCCTGGTATTTGCTGCTGCCGAACTCCGAAATTTGATGGCACAAATTGATGACAGGGCGAAGGCTGCTTTTATTGATCATGAAATTTTTATTACATCTCTAGAAAAAGAACTTCTTGAGGTGGGTTGCATTCCACGGTCGTGGCAACCGCCTGCCCTCCAAGTCCTCGAGCTTGTACGAAGATCGCCCTGCTACCGAAACCACTCTGAACGGGCCATGCCAGTTCGGAGCTAGTTTGCCTTCGTTTGGATCTCTGTCAGCCGGGAGCGTCTTCTTCAGGACCAGCTCTCCTACCGAGAAACTCCTCTCCTTGACTCTTTCGTTGTATCCTTTGACTAGTCGTTGCTGGTAGTCGGCCAGTCGTATGGCCGCTGCTTCTCTGCGCTCGTCGGCCAAATCCAGTTCCATTGCTAGGTTTATCTCATTTTGGCCTTGATCAACAAGTTCTGATCTCAGGGTGGGGAGACCAATTTCCAGAGGAATGATTGCTTCCATCCCATAGGCCAAAGAGAAAGGTGTTGCCGAAGTGGAACGCCTCGGGGTCATCCTGTACGCCCATAAAACGCTAGGGAGCTCCTCTACCCATCTTTCTTTTGCCCAGTCAAGTCGCTTTTTCAGGCCGTCAAGCAATACTTTGTTAGAAATCTCGGCCTGACCATTGCTCTGCGGGTACGCCGGGGTGGAGTAGTGGTTTCTGATGCCATGCTTTTGACAGAAGCTTTTGAAAAATTGGAGTTGAACTAAGTTCCATTGTCCGAGATCAAAGTTCTAGGGATATCGAACCTTGTAATAATATTCTTCCATACGAAATTCTTGAAATCCCTTTTGGTGATGGAGGACAGCGATTCTGCTTCTATCCACTTTGTGAAATAATCAGTGGCAACTATCAACCGTCTCTTGTTCCCTAGAGCCCGGTGGAGGGGTCCCACAATGTCCAGCCCTCATTGGGCGAAGGGCCACGGGCTGGAGAGGGGGATCAAGTCCTGCGCCGGCTGACGAAGGGAATGGGAGAACTTCTGGCACTTGTCACACTTCCTGGCATATATATGCGCGTCCTTCTGCATATACGGCCACCAGTAACCTTGTCTGATAGCTCGGTATGCCCGTGACCGTCCTCCGATGTGGCTTCCACAAATCCCTTCATGAATTTCGTACAAAAAGTCGTCAACCTTGCTCAGATGAATGCATTGGAGGTAGGGACCGGTGAAGGAATTTCCGTAGAGCTTACCTTCGGGAGATAACCAGAATCGTGCTGCTTTGAGTCTGATCCGGTGAGCCTCATTTTTATCTTCGGGGAGCTGATCATCTTTGAGGTAGAAAGTGATCAGGTCCATCCAGCTCGGGCCAATATCAAGGCATAGAACCTGCCGAGATGGATGGAGCTATAAGCTTGATCTCGGTATCGACCCAATCTCGACAGTTCTTTTCTTCCCTGCTTTGACAGCGGAGGCCAGGATTGCGAGCGTATCAGCGTGTGTGTTAGTATCCCTAGAGATCTGCCTGACTTCGGCTGTCTGGAAATGAGTGAGGAGTTTCTTTATGAGGGCTAGATAGGCCGTCATCCTATCGTCCCAGGCTTGGTAGTCTCCAGTTAGCTGGTTTGTCACCAATTGTGAATCGCTGAAGACCACTAATTGCCAGGCTCCGAGGATTTGGGCGTTGTTTAGTCCCACAATCAGAGCCTCGTACTCAGCTTCGTTGTTTGTTGCTTTGAAGTCCAGGGTCAGAGCTTGATCTATGACCAATCCTTCTGGCGATTGGAGGACTACGCCCGCGCCAGCTCTCTTGGAAGTAGATGAGTCGTCGACGAAGACTTTCCATGCTGAGTTAATGGCTTGGCTCCGAGATAGTTCATCGACCTCGGTGACTTCGCTTTTATGCCCTATGCCCCCCAGTTCGGTGCCGGGCTGGGTTAAAGCCGAGCTCGGAGAAACGAGCTCAACAATGAAATCTGCCAGAATCTGGGCTTTGATCGCAGTCCTGGGCTGATATTGGATATCATACTGTCCCAGTTCGACCGCCCACTTTGAGAATCTTCCTGAAAAGTCAGCTTTTTTGAAGATAGACCGGAGTGGGTGATCCGTAACAACACAATGGTGTAGGACTGAAAATAATGAGAGAGCTTGCGGGAGGCACTGACGAGTGCCAGCGCGAGTTTCTCAAGCAAGAGGTATCTGGTCTCGGCGTCAAGAAGGATCTTGCTCGTGTAATAGATTGGCTTTTGTAGCTTATCATCCTCTTTGACGAGGACGGAGCTCACTGCGTGATCCGACACCGGTAGATACAAATACAACGTCTCCCCCCGAGTTGGGGTAGAGAGCAAGGGTGGTGATGAAAGAAAGATTTTGAGTGCTTGCAGTGCTTGGTCGCACTCAGGGGTCCATTAAAATTTTAAGTTTTTCCTTAAAAGCTGAAAGAAAGGCCTGCACTTATCTGACGATCCGCTAATGAATCGGTTAAGCGCGGCGGCCAGCTAGTTAGCTTTTGGACCTCCTTTGTAGTCGTCGGACTCTGGACTCCCAAGATCGCCGTGATCTGGTCCGGATTGGTTTCTATCTCTCTCCGTGTCACTAAACTTCCAAAGAATTTGCCGGAAGCGACGCCGAAAGCACAATTGGAGGCGTTCAACTTGAGCTTGAACTCCCTGAGTATGCTGAAAACTTGAGCCAAGTCTGCCAGATGGTCGTGAAACTGCTTGGATTTGACGACCATGTCGTCGATATATACTTCAACAGTTTTGCCAAGCTGAGCCTGAAACATCTTCGTGACGAGTCGCTGGTAGGTTGCCCCCGCGTTTTTTAATCCAAAGGGCATCACCTTGTAAGAATAAGTGCCGCGGGGGGTTATGAACGCAGTCTTCTCCTCATCCGTCTCAAACATCGGGATCTGGAGGTATCCCCGATAAGCATCGAGGAAGCTCATCCTATCGTGGCCAGCGGTGGCGTCAATCATTTGATCAATTTTCGGAAGCGGGAAGCTGTCCTTCGGGCAAGCTTTGTTGAGGTCGGTGAAATCGACGCACACACTCCACTTGCAGGTTTTCTTCTTGACGACCACCGTGTTGGCTAACCAGACCGAGTACTAGACTTCTCTGATCGCTTCAGCCTCCAGCAACCTGTCGACCTCTTCGACCGCAGCCTCTGTCTGTGGCAAACCTGTCCTGCGAGCCTTTTGCATCACGGGCTTGTGGCTAAGATCCACATTCAGCTTGTGACACATAACTTCGGGGTCGATCACAGGCATTTCGCTCGGAGTCCATGCGAAGACATCTCTGTTTTACATCAAGAATTTTAAGAGCTCGGCCCTCTCGGGGTCGGCAAGCTGGCTACCGAGCAGGAAGAATCTGTCCAGGTCGAGTGGATCGATCATGATCTCGGCCAGATCTTCGATGCTCTTCTTCTCAGGGTCTCGGCCAATCTCGTCCAGCTCCCTTTCGAGTTTCGCCATATGTACCTGCCCCGACTCCTTTTCTCCAAGAACTACGGCCATCATGCATTGTTTGGCCATCTGCTGGTCTCCTTCCACGGTGATCACGTCCACACCGCCATCTTTGTTTTCCAACAGGAATTTGAGCTTCTGGTGAAGAGTGGAGGGAATAGCCTGCATATTGCAGAGCCAGGTTCTGCCCATAATAGCATTATAGGGGATGGAGCGTCTACCACAAGGAAGTCGGGCATCATGGCGGCTCCGCCTACCCAGGTCTCCAAAGTTACCTTCCCTTTGGGGTATAATGGCTTCGCGCTGAACCCAATCAAAGGGGTACGGGCCTCTTACAAGTCTGCTTCCGAGAGACCCATCTTTTTGAAGTAGCTAAAATAAAGGATTTCAAATGAACTGCCGGGATCGATGAGGATCCTCTTGATTGTGAAGTCCCACAACTTCAATGTGAGGAGGAGTGGATCGTTATGGGGGAGCTGGACTCCTTCGAGGTCCTTATCCGAAAAACAGATCGCTGGGCGCTCACGCCGTGCTTTCTTTGATGCTGGTCCGAGTTCGGCCCTCATCACTTCTTTTCCATGAGAGGCCTGCCTGGCCTCGGCACGAGCCTGGGCGTTGCCCCTTGGGGAAGCGGAAGGCACTGAGTGTGCCAGGTGGATGACGTTGATGATCTTCTCTGATCCATCGCTGTCCGGGTCCTTGTCACCGCTTTGATGATTCCGATCACTTCCAGCATCTCCCATTTTAATGTAATCCTTCAGGTGGCCTTCCTTGGCGAGCTTCTCCAGGTGTGACTTCAAGATCATGCACTCCTCGGTTTTGTGCCCATTTTGCTTGTGGTAGGCACAAAACCTGTTCTGGTCTCGAGAGGAGGGATCACCCTGCATAGGCTGAGGCCAGCTGAAGTATGGTCGCTGCTTGATTTTATTCATGATCTGATGAATCGGTTCCTTGAAGATGGTGTTCACAGCTTGGTAGGAATTGGAGGGAGGCCTGGGCTTCCTGCTACCCCCAAATTTGGACGCTGGGGCTTTTGCCGAGGTGGTCAAAACCCAAGCTTGGTTTGGTTCCTCTTTTCGGAAGGGCTTCTTATCCTTCTTATGAGGCTGGTCGCCCTTGTCCTTGTGCCCTATGCCGTGGCTTTCCCGAGCCCTAATATCATCTTCTTCTTGGGCAATATAACGTTTCACCCTGGACATCAACGCCGGCACGGAGGTTACAGGGTCTCCGGCCAGGTCTTTCCTAAGCTCGTTACCTGGTAACAGAGCATTCTAGAAAGCGAAAATCGCCACTTCGTCTTTAGAGAATTCGATTTGGCTGTATGTTGCCCAGAATCGCTTGGCGAACTGGGTAATATCCTCGCCCTGCTTCATCTTTAGGGCCAGTATATCAGCATCGGTTTTGGGAACGACACTGTAGGCTTGGAATTTCTTCAAGAAGGAGAGCCGGAGCTGCCTCCAACTCGAGATAGATCTCTCTGAGAGGGCGCAGAACCATTTCAGAGGGAGGTCACCCAAACTAGAAGAGAAGATTTTACAGTTAAGGTGCCCCTGTCTCCCCAAATAGACATCCTCTGGGAGAAGTGTCGGAGGTAGGCGGCGGGATCTGAGACTCCATCGTAGAGGACAAATCGCAGAACGGAGAACTTCTTGGGCAGGGGAGTCTCTTTGATCTCCCGAGTGAAGGGAGGAACTCCCAGATCGGCAGGGCCACAAATATCCTGCTGATCTCGGGCGAGTCCGGCCATCTCTAAGTTGCGCTGAACCGCCAGCTTGATGCATCTGTCGAGCTGTTCTTGCTTATCGTCCTTCTCTAGTGACAGTGTCTCTGACTTACTCTTCGCGTGGCCTCGACCGTGATGGTTGTGAGCTCAACTGTCTAGGCCATGATGGCTTCGACTATTACTTGAGCCTTCGTCGTGGGCCCGACCGCGCTTTTCATCCAAATAAGTTCTCAAATCCTCGTGGGAAGAAGGGATCGCCTTGCTCTGAATGGGCCTCCTCTCGCCTTGGTGTCCTGAAGGTTGCCTTAACGAGGTTGCTCCTCCGGCTCTTAGCTGCTGCTGGAGCTGGCAGATTAACTTCTCTTGCTCCTGGATAAGGATGTTCTGAGCCGCGACATCCCCACTGCTAGCGAAATGACGTGAATGGTGGGATTTGCTGACTGCTACGGATTTGTCCATCTATGGACGCTCCTATTGCCGTTCATCCCGCCGGGAAGGCATAACATCCTCGCCCAGGGATGAATCCTCGACTCGCTCTGGGATGGAATCTAGACGAAGAGGTGTGCGTCCAGATGCTCTTCGACTGCAGCTGCGCCAGGCCTTGCCCCGGATTGCCTCTGAGGAGCGTCTGGCGACGGGCCCGGAGGTGGCGGTAGCTGGAGCATCGCTCTCGAAGATTCTCCTCCTTTCTTAGCTTTCGGAGGCATGATACTTGGGAAGATTGGGTTAATACTTTCCCACAGACGGCGCCAATTGTAAGTGTAAAAATTATAACTCACAAGATTATGGGGTGCCTGGTAGGACTTATCCAAACATATGATGAAGGTCAGCTGCCTTAAAGCCTGAAATGGGAGGCACAAACGGTCAGAGGACCCTGACCTAGGTGGCGCAAGGCTCTCCGATGCCTAAGTTAGTATATGAACTAAACAGAGGTAGAAGAGGAAGAAGAGAGACAGAGTAACAGCTCAAGAGTGGATATGTATGCATTCCGTTATGGAATGTCCTTCTATTTATAGAGGACTCTACCTGATATCTTGGAGTGGGCCCCCTAGATTTGATAGGAATGATCCTATTAGCCCACAAAGTAATAAATGAGGATCCATCATAGCCCACAAAGCATTTATTGCCAGTTCGGTCAGCCCACATCGCATTAAATACATGTCATATTGGGCCCGATCGTGTCTCAGGTCTTTAGCGGTTGAGGTCCCATCGGATCCATCCTCGGGCTCTGTCCTAATTTGGCTACAGCCGCTGGATGCCGCCTTGTCAAGGATCTGGCGAAGATTGTGGATGGCTGGGATGGCCCATCTGTCCCATTGGCACGTGTCCGGGCTCAGCCACGTGGTTGTTGACGTAGCAGGAGTGGGAAGGCGATCACAACATTTCTCAATGAGCAACCTGACCCCTTTGGTCGGGGTCAGCAGGTGTAGCCGAGGTCGAAGTGTGCAGCTGGGGCAAGCCTGATCTCGGCCAAAGTTCCGACACCAACGCCGAGATACCCTTTAACGGCACATAGGCGCGATTAATTGGCATCTTATCGCCGAAATCAACATAATCTTGGTATCTTGAAAATCTCCCCACACAAACCCATAAACATGGATGATGTGTTGCATGGCCAAGGGCGTGCAAGTGTAAACATCATGGGTGTTGGTTAAGCAATCGATGACGATGAATAATAATGATGACTGTGAAATATAACTCGATAACAAGTAAACATGACTATAAGTGCTAGTACGAACGAACAAAGCTTGGTGTGCATCACCTACATCTTAGCACTCGTTGATACCTACAACGTTAAGTAGTTCGGCACGAAAACGCCTACTTCTCGATACCCCGGATACCTACAAATCTCGGCATCGACATGCCTACATCTCAATATCATCACAGATAACAACCAAGGTAATATCCCTAGTCCATAATAGTATACTATGCAGATGAGCATAATGTGCAGATCGAGTGTCATGTGTCCATGGCATGACTTGTAAGTAAACCGCATATACAAGTGTGTACAAGTACATTATCAGTGTGTATGTATGCAAGGAAACGTATCGTGCCAATGAGTGAACATGATTCACCTAAGCAAAATCTCATATTAAGAAGGTCCGGGCAAGCGAACTAGCGAATTGGGAGAAGCGAGTCATGATGGTACTATATCGGTCAAGGCAATGTCAAGTCTAGCAGTTGTCGAGATTTGTGTCCATTTTTAACTCCGTGCATGACGAGGGGTAGTTAGGGGATAGATTTATACTTGTGGTTATATGGTTATACCTTCGAACCCTCCTAGGGCCCTTAAAACATGGGTGAAGGGACCTCAATCATGGGCGAAATGACAATCTCCCCATCATGAATGAGTTACGTACTTCAAATCCAAGTCCTAGTACAAGGGTCGGTCTATGGTGTAATGGATAAGGCTAAACAAGTCCAAACGAGGCGAGATAAGGTATGACGATCTTAACTAGGCCTAACATGACCATCTAGTTTATATTTAAAGTGACAACATTATGGTACGAAAGAGTGGACCCCAAAATGGGTAGAAAAAGGCTAGTCGGATCCGATCAACTTGAGGAATAACGGTGCAAGGAGTGCGTGCTCGCCAACTGAGAAGACCGCCCTAGTGATCCAGTCAGTCTAAAGAAGAAAAGTAGACAACGAATGCGAGCGAAGCTCTAAAGACTGACCCCACGAGTCAAACATGTGTAAACTGGTTCATACTACCAAGTTATGGTCCTCGAGGTTCATGCTAAATTAAAAATAGTGCTGAACAAGTGAGAACAACACTATTCAACACTATGGAAATCCTGCGGTTCCAAATGTCTTAAACTACAAGTCTCTGGATGGTTCTAAAGGTGAATACATTCGGGACCCTAGGTTTACACACCCCTAATTTGGAGTTGCCTTAAACGTCTTTCTAGATAGTCTAAGGGTACATGACAGATCAAATCATCACCCTGCATTGGTCTTAAGTCAAAACAAATGTTGGGCAAGGTTCAAGGTAGGGGGATCCACCAGTTTAAGTTAAGGTTCTCCAAAACTAAGGGAGATCGTGTGTAAGTGTTTGGCAGAAGTTTAGTAGCCTACAAGTCCTCAAACTAGGTCAATAGGTGTTACACCTCGTCCCGAATTAATCTTGATTAACTTTAATTAATCGAGATTAATATGAATTAAGTGTGATTAGTCAAATTAAATGGTGATTAATGATTAAAATGATCCAATTAGTCTTAGAAGACTGAATAGAGTTTAGTGAAATGGATTTAGAAGAAATTGACTTGATTGAGTTGATTTTAGAACCAAATTAGAGAAATTAAGGACTTTTTCGTAAATACAAATTTATGTGTATTTCATCGAATGTGGTGAAACTTGATACCAAAGTGTGTATCTCGACGAGCACATCAATTTTCGTAATACACAAGTTTTCATTTGACTTAAGATGAGTTAAATGGGTCGTAATTTGACTTAAACTAGAAATAAGATGAAAGAATGGGTTTATGTGCAAAAATTCACTTATAAGAGGTTAAAAGAACCCAAAGAGGGTTTCAGTCGATCATGTTTCAACATAGAATGTCTGTGTTACTCCTTCCTTCATTTCTTCTTCATTTCTTCTTCCATAAAAGCTCAAAGTGAAGCTATGTTAATGCTTTGAAAGGAATTTTTGGGTTGTCTTCGTCTTCCTCATCTCTTTGGTGGAATTCTTGGAGTCAAAGTTTGAGAGAAAAATCAGGAATCTTGGTTTCTTTGAGTTACAAGTAAGTATTTAGTTGTTCTTATAGAACTTTTGAGTTCTATTAAGTGATTTGGAATGATTCTTAACACAATCAATTCAAGAATTTCGTTTTTGGGGTTATTTTGATGTTAGGTTGAAGAAAGGGTTTCAAATTGGTGATTTTCATCTCAACCCTCAAGCTAACAAAGGGGTTTTTGTGTTAGACATCTATTAAGGCAAGTATAAACAAGTGCACATGATTAGATGCTATTGCATGTTAACTTCTCTTAGTGAAATTGTAAAATTGAGTTCAGCCCTTATGATTATGTGCTTTATTGGTTGGTATTCATTGAATATGGGCTGATTAAATGATTGAATGGTGAAAGAGAAGATAGGTCAAAATTAGTGTAAGTATAAACAGTAATTTATGTTTATATGCTAATCAATGTGATTCTTATAAGTTTGGGTGTAGTTTTAATTCAACCATGTTCCTAGAAAGTGAATTATGTATATGAATTGATTGGAAAAGAAGATAGATAATGGTATTGAAATGGATTGAGTGCAAGTATAAGTATTGATTGTACTTACATGTTAATGATTCTGGTTTTCATTAAATTTAGTTGTAGTTTTGATTCACCTATATTCATAGACTTTCATTGGGTGTATGAAATGGATGGTGAATTGGAGAAGAAATTAATTTGAAATGAAATAGAAGTATATCTCTGTGTTTAAATGATGTTTGTAGGAGGGAACAGGAGGTTCCAAATATTTTATAGAGGTTGAAGATGAAATGGGGGAAACAGAATTCTGAGACGAATTCTGTAGAATATTCTGGGCAGTGTCGGTCAGCCGACAAGCTGACTGACAACCTGACCGATAGTGTTAATGCAATAAATAGAAAAGAAATGCGTCTCTGGATTGTGAACCGAGCCTGACCGAACCAAGTTCGGTTAACCGACAGGTTAACCGAAATTAGTAAATTTCATGGATTAATTCTCTCTGGTTTTCGAACCGAGAGTTAACCGACAACTGAACCGATGAATGTCGGTTAACCGAGGGTTAACCGACGAGCTGACCGACAGTTAGAAATTTCAGAAGTAATTTTTAAATTTTAAGATTAAGAGCCTATTGATTTAATCAAGGCTATTCATATTGTGTATGCCTCCATAGGTGATAATTAAGGGGACTTTAATGTACAAAGTTTATATAAACTGTGATGTCCATCGAGAATAACACAAGTACATTAAATAACTGATGATTACACCCAATTGGATGGTAGTGTTTAATTGAATTCGAATTGTCAAATGTGTGTTCTTTATTGTCTTAAAGGACACTGTATAGTATAATCAAACCCATATAGGGTAATTATTGATTCGTATATTGAAACGAATCCTGAAAGGATTATGTATTGATTTGTCTCAGTACATTTATAACTAAACGAAAATTAAGCTAAATGAATTGTATTATATATTGAGTCTGGCACTACATAGTGATTTCTGTCTACTGCAACAGATTATTTGGGAGTGTTCCGGAGCTCCGTGCTGATGCTAGTGGTCTCTGATCAAGACACTGAATAGATGCCATTTATTTGAGAAGTCCTTGAGGCCTGAATCATGAATGATGCGCTCTTCAGTCCTGAACCAATAAAGGCAATTCTTCCTTTTTAGGGAGATATCATTTGATCTGGAAATACTATGGTAGTTTGCCAAGTTATAAAGACTCGCATTTTTACTGGTTACATAATTCTTCCTGTTTAGGAGGATGGTAATCCTTCCTGTTTAGGAAGATGGTGATCCTTCCCTTTAAGGAAAAAATATGAAACTGATTTGTAAATTGTAAAACAAATGTTGTTGGTTTAATCTAACGTTGAATTAGACAACTTGTTATTGTTTATTATTTAGGTCAAATGATGAATGAGACATATTGGAATTATGATTAGCATATGTAATTATATATTTGTTTGTACATTGCTGAATTGTGAATTCACGGTGTCATTGATGGCATTACAGGCACGCTGCCATTGCCGGCCCTTCGGTGGTTATTGGACCAATGGAAACAACTAATATAGTTCCTTCCGAAGAGCTCGTAGAGTGAAAGGAAAGTATTGTAATAATGACATAAGACTTTTTGAAATGCCTTGTTCATAATGTAAATTCAATTTTGTTTTTATGAACAATGTAAATTTATTTTCGTTCCGCATAATGTGTAATTTGATATCCCTTGTGAATTTTATGTTCAAAGTTCACGGGAGTAAGTATGGTCGCGACTCGGGGTTAAACTCGATTTAAATTTTATCTCGGGCTCGGGTTGTGACAATAGGGTGCTTTATAAGTCCACAAGATTAGGTCTTTCACTCATCATTTCAAGTGTATTGTGGACTTAATTAGAATTAATTGCATTGAATTACACCAAATTTTTTTTATGATTTTATGCATTTGGGCTTATTTTTGAAAATTAGGTCAAATTAGGTCAAAATCCATCTTATTCCGTGACTTTTATGAAATTGGGGTTTTTCATCTCATTCGCCACTCCAAAATTAGCTTTTTGGTTTCATCCGTGCATATCTTTCATTTTTGTACCGTGTGTTAGTTTTGGAAAGTCGGTTATTTTTTTTGGGTACATCAAGTAGGCATGTAGGGTCCCATGCATTGTCCATTCAAATTCCTTACATAGAATGATTGTTGAATTCATTTATTTTAATTTGTGTGAAAAATATTCAAAGCTAGGGCCCTCACATTGATGGAATTAGTCATAATAGAAAGAAAGGAAATTTTTCATATATGCATGGGACGTCCCACATATGGACCCCACTCTTTCTTGCACATTCTAAAAGGAAGTATCTCATTATATGATTTGAAATCTGAGTTTTTGGTAAGCCACATCCTCAAGCGCTTGGAAGATCTTTGGAGAAGCTATATTAAGAAAACCTTGCACATCAAGAAACTATAATTGGCAAGAGATCCTTTGAAATCCACAATTATTGCCTAAAGAGCTTGGTTGGAAGCTAAGCATCACACAAAAGTGGGAAATTTTCCAACAAAATCCCTAATTTCTTGCAAACTTGGTGGCCAAAGGAAGGATTGTTTCCAAACAATGAAGATTGCAAGCAAACAAAACAAAAAAAAAAAAAAAAAGGAGCCAAAAGAAGAAACAATAGGAGCTCAAATCCTACTTAAAGAGCACATGTTGGACGTCCTAGGGCATGATTGAAATCACCCACCTCTCCCTGTAGAGATCTTCACACCATCTCTTCCTCTATTTGGCTCTCCATCTCAAGTCACTAATAGGGTTTTTCTCCAAGGTCACACCACAACTCTTGTTTTCTCAACTAGAAAGAGGGATTCTCAATCATCCTAGTATGTATTGTAGTTGATGTTATTTAATTTTTCAACCTTTGTACTCAATTGCATACTAGTATTAATAAACCTGTCTCTTTTAATTTTTTGTCTTTGATCTTGGTGTTTCTTAATATTAGTTTTGTAAATCCATGCAATAGGGTTATCTTTATTTCTTGGTTAAATAATCGGATGAGTTTAGAATGAAAACTATCAACATACTTTAGTAACCTTGCAAAATACCTTGTTTTCTTGGAGGCAATAAAGGTATAGTTGAAGAGATTTTGGACGGAAAAGATTAGAAGTTCAAACTAAAGATTGTTTATTAAAGAAGGAAGATTTGTCATTCCCAACTTGGATTGACAACCCAAATTGAAGAATGAGACCCTGGGCTTTGCACTTCTAATTTTTCTGGGCCCAAGAGTGAGAATGAAATATAAATTAAAGGAGCAAATTACCACTCTTTTGATTTTTCAGTTGTTACCAAGTTTAAATTCAGTTTACCACATTTGATTTATATGCACACCCCATATTTTCTTTCATCATTTCAGATTTGCATCAACGGATTTGTGCAGTTTTATTTGAGTATTTTCATGCATTATAAAGTAGTTTATTTCAGTAGAAAACCATAGATTAGGACATGTTTAATTTCAGGCTTGCATGCGCAATAGGTTTAATGCATTGGTTCTAAGCATGCATCACACGTCTCATGCATGATAGTTCCATATTTTCTTTCCTGTAAAATGCATATTCATCATTCATGCACCATAAATCAAGTTAGGAGGTCTAGGTTCATATTTGCATTCATATTTTTAGAAAGTCCATCATGCATGTAAACTTAGATTTGATGCATTCTTGGTTTAGTAAGTTGCATTGTTTAGCTCATATGTATTGTTGAAATTGTTTAACTTAGGATAGTTTTCCAATTTTTAGACCCTAACTTTCTAACTTTCCAAAGATAAATAAATCTGAAAATCTTTTATTTTAGAAAGTGAATCATTTAGGTTGTTAACCTAATCTCGTGTTTAACTTAGGAAAGTTAATTGTCTAACTTAGTTTCTAATTTGGTGTAGTATATCTTGGTTTAGGAAAGTTTCTAAATTTAGGATGTTTGATTTGTTTTCTAATTTAGATTGATTTAATTTATTTTTCTTTTGATTGAGTGTTTTTAACATAATTCGTTTTAGTTCCCAATTTCAATGTTTACTTTTACTAAGACTTATTTTAAGTAAGTATCTAATTGGAAGTTCTAACTTGTGTTTTCTTTTGCAGCAACTTGAGAATATTTTTAGATTTAGGTTTCTAGTTTTAGGAGATTTTTTATTTCATGGGATTGTAATTAAATATTTTAATTAAAGTAAGAATGATTGTAATTAGTTTTTAATTAGACTAGTTTTAGATTTTATTTAGGATAGGTTACTAGTTAAAAAACCTTATCTCAATTGCCCCATGTGGATCGACCTGATCTCATCAGTATCATCACAACAATCGAGGATCTGCAGTCGGAGTTCATGATTGGTGCCCATAACTCGACCTAAGGGTCAACAATCGATTGAAAAAGAAGTAATCCACCCAATGGTCGATCAGCCATTGGGGGAGTCCAGACAACCAAGAGGCATGGTTTGGGGTAAATTTGTGAAGTTCGGTCACCATTGGGTCCCACTTAACATGTTTCTAAGGTCCACAAGTTGATGGAAAGAGATGATGATCAATTCCTAATGAAAAGGAGTCAAAACAATCCCAGAGAGACCACTAAGTGGCCATTTTGGCAAACCACCGAATGCTCTGCGGCTAGTCATATGCACTGCAACAAAAATCATTTTTCGCGGCAAATCTACTGAGACGTTTTGAAAATTTATCACTAAATGTTGTTTTTTGCAACGAAATATTCATCTCGTCGCCTAAAAAGAAAACGCAAATTATTTAGAGACAATAATCTTCAATTGTCGCTAAATATTGCTGTGAAAAGTTTGGCGCCAAAAAATGGAGTTGGTGCCATCAAGAGGCAAAGTTTTTCCGACAAAACTTTTTATTTGGCAACCTATTATTTTCTTCAGTAAATCATTTACACTATATTTTATTAAAAAAAATTCACGATAAAAAATTATCGTCGCATAATTCCTTAAAAATAATCCACGGAATACAAAATTAAAAATTTTTTGTGATGGATTATCTGCAGACATCATGTCTTTTAAGTTGAAATGGAAAAAACCCTTTTTGAGTACAAAACCCAACAATAGTCGTCTCCCTCCAAAATCACCCTCCGCAACCCTCTCCTCCCTCCAAAAAACCAAATCCCCTTCATCTCTCTTCCAACACCACCGCCTACACTCGCCTCCCTCCAAATGACGATTCCTCTTCCATCAAGGTCGCCAATGGCTGAACCCTAACCCTTCTCATCTCTCACCCGAAGAGGGTTCTCGCATCTTCTCTTTTGTCTTCACCTCTCCCGCATCTCCAAAGCAACGGGTCTGACACCTCCTCTGTCTTTGTTCTGTTCGATTTTTTTCTTTATTTTTTTATTTTGAATGATGCTTGGGTTTTTGTTTCATTCGATATGGGTTTGATTTGTAGTTAAGTGGATGAATGAAAAAACATAAAAATCAGGAATGCCTAAGGATTTCAAGCCTTTTGAATGGATTTAAAAATTGTTTCTTCTTCTTGATTTAGCTTTACGAGTGTATGTGGAGAGATTAGGATTGAACATTTTGTGTCACAATTCCATTTGTGGTTTTCACATTTAATGGCTGATGCAATGTCTAATGTCCATGTTTTAAAACCATGATTTCTCAAGTGGTTATCTCTAACAATGGCTTGGGGTCTCAAGTCTCCCCTGTATAGTAGTGCCTAACAATCCAAATATTTGAAAGTCAATATGGGTTTGAAGGGTCACAATGAAGCTGTGGCTACAAAGAGGGAGCCTACCTATTACCGACACTTGAGGAGAAAACACACATTGATTTCAAGTACTTGCATTATACAGCCCCTTACAATGATGTCTGCCATAGACCTGATGGTAGTGCCTAACATCATTGTATTCTTAACAATACAATGTTTGCATTTCCTGGTTTCTCGTCAGTAGGATTTGGATTAGGATTAGGGTTTGTTATGTACAATTATGTTAAAAACACTGGAATGTTAAGAATATAATGTTTGTCATGCCTACATCATAGGTAGGCCCAAAAATTACTCTTATTCCTTTAATGTTTTTCAAATAGTTAGGCACCGTCACTGTATTCTTAACAATCGCTCCACATGGTAGCGAGGTAGACTTGAGAGAGGAGCCTACCTATGACCGAGACTTGATGGTAGTGCCTAACAATGGCTTGGGGTCTCAAGTCTCCTCTGTCTCTCATGGTTATGGCTGATAGTAATGAGAACAGCCCCTTACATTCAAGAATAGACCAACATGTTATTAATAGGATTTAAAACATTATTTTGTTTGGATGGGAGGAAACCCATTAGATTTACATTCAGTTTAGTAGCTTCAACAACCATTAGAGAACCTATAGGTGCTTTGATGTGATAGAAATGCCACTGCTGAAAGTTTAGATTGCGCAAATAATGAATCCTTGGGGCCAACAGAGACTTTAATAAATTTTAAGCGGAATTATATAAGAAGATTGGGTTTAGTTGACACTGTGTGGGGAGATTTCCCGAACCACAGGATTAAGTTAATCACAGCCACCAGATCAAGTTAAGCATTCTCACGTGCCACCCTCACGTCACCCACGTGACACCAGGCTCGTCCCGGCTACCAGGACAGGAGGTCCGGCCGAAGTCGGACAACTCCGGGCCTTAGCGCCGAACTGGTCCACCTCGGGCGTCATCTCGGCAAGGAGCACCACCACGGGTACCACCTCGGCAGAAAGCTCCATTTCGGCTAAAGAAGCCGAGACAGAAGCCGAAGCAAGAGGGAACATTCACGTGTACCCTTCATCCCCCCACGTCGTCAGGCACGTGGAGGGATAGGGACACGCGCTGGTGGGACAGACGCGACATCCAGCCGCCCACGATCTTCGTCATATCCCTGACAGAATCCCATCCAGCGGCTGAAGCCACATCAGGGCAGGGCCCGAGGGCAGATCCGCTGGTACTCCTACCGCCAAAGGCGCCCAACAGGATCTGGCCCAACAAGATGTGCATTAAATGCGATGTGGGCTGACCCGACGGGCATTTAATGCATAGTGGGCTGGATTGGACCACAATTAATGCAATGTGGGCTGATCATGACTTCTAAGTCAAATCGTGGGACCCACACCACAATATCTTCCAAAGATACGTTCCACACTCTATAAATGGAGACCCATGCCACCATCTAAGGTACGCCATTTTTTCCATACCAGAGCCGTTACTCTGTCTCTCTTCTCCCTCTCTTCCATCGTTCCAGTTCATACACTGACTTTGGCATCGGAGAGCCTTGCGCCGCTCAGGCCAGGGTCCTCTGACCGTTTGCTATTCCCTTTCAGGCTTCCGGACGGCATCCAGACGTTTCCAGCAGCCATCATCTTCTCGGATAAGTCCTATAAGGCTCCTCGTTATTGTGGGTCATTATTTTCTGCACCTACAATTGGCGCCGTCTGTGGGAAAGAAATATCCCAGCCATCCAAACCTCTCAAAACCTTCCCAATCTTCCTAACCTCATCCATTCAGAAGCCATGCCTCCGAAAGCTAAGAAGGGCGTAGAATCTTCGGGAGCAGCGCTCGCGCTGCCACCACCGCCAACGGAAGTCCCTCCTCAGGGGCAATCCCGCGCGGTGCAAGACACGACTCCAGCGGAAGTCCCTCCTCAGGGGCAGTCCCGCGCGGTGCAAGGGACGCCTGCAGGCGGCCCTCGCCTGGGCTCCCAACTCTTTGTCGAAATCCCTTTCCAAGAGGGAGTCGAGACCTCACTCTCAGCGGACGAGGTCCCGCCACCCGGACGCGATGAGCATCAGCATCAGCGTCCTCGGAAGGACAAAGCCGTGGCCGTGGGAGAAACGCGTCACGCTCAACCCCCCGGAGAGGCTGCCCTCCTCCAGAAGCAACTCCGGAAGCAAGAGCGGATGATTCGCAAGCTCCAGCAGCAGCTGAGGACAGTGCAAACTGCCTCCTTGAGGGAGGTCTCTGAGCCCCAAGGGAAAAAGAAGGGCGCTCCCAGCAAGGCAGCCCAGCCTCCTCGTGAGGACCTCAGACATCATCTGGACCAGAAACGGGGCCAGATTCGTGACGAAGGCTCGAGCAACAGCCGGAGTCACCATAGTCGCGATGGCCGAACTCATAGCCATCGCAGTCCGAGCCACCCCAAGCGAAAGTCCAGAGTTCAGACTCCAGAGGAGGACGACGAGCAGGAGTGGTTCGACAAACGTGTCAGGCGGGCTCTCCAGCACAACCTGGACATGCGGGACCAGAAGCAGCTCTGCGGTCACACTGATCTCGGGGGCTCTCCCTTCACGAAGGAGATCGAGCGCACCCCCTTGCCCAGGAAGTTCTCCGTCCCGCGGTTCGTCCCCTATGACGGACTGTCCGATCCATCTGCACACCTCCGACACTTCTCCCAGAAGATGTCTATCTGGGGAAATGAGGGCCATCTAAACTGTAAGATCTTCTCCTCCAGTTTGGGTGACCTCCCCCTGAAGTGGTTTTGCTCTCTCCCAGAGCAGTCGATTCCCAGTTGGAAGGAGCTCCAGCTCTCCTTCCTGAAGAAGTTCCAAGCATACACCGTCGTCCCCAAGAAGGAAGGGGACCTCATCGCCCTGAGAATGAAGCAGGGCGAAACTCTCGCCAAGTTCACCCACCGATTCTGGGCGATATACAGCCAGATTGAGGGCGCAAGGGAGGGGATATCCGTCTACGCCTTCCAGCATGCCCTGATCCCCGGCAGCGACTTGCGGAAGGACTTGGCCGGGGACACCCCAGAGTCCATGTCAGAGTTAATGTCCCGGGTGAAGCGCTTCATCGCCTGGGAAGAAGATGAGATCCGAGCTAAGGATCAGGACGGGCATCCGGAGCCCGAACAGAAGAATAGCCAGCCTCGGCAAAGAGGCGGGAGGCCCTCCCAGAAGCAGGAGTCCAAGCGAGACTGGGCCTCCAGCTCGGCGAAGCCTTCGTCGTCCAGGTCTGGGGGCAATTGGAAGCCCAGACCTCCCTCCAGCGCCGGTCAGAGCGTCAATGTCGTCTTCAAGGAGCCGATCTACCGCATCCTGGCCAAGATCAAGTCCGAGCCGTTCTTCAAGTACCCTCCACCCCTGAAGAGTGAACCCACCGAAGGCTCCCGGAGCAAGCTCTACTGCGCCTTCCATAAGGGCAACGGGCACAGGACTGGAGAATGCAGGACCTTGCAGGGGTATCTAGAGAAGCTGGCCGAACAGGGCCACCTCCAAGAGTTCGTCAAGGCCGGCGATGCCGGTGGCAGCGAGGGCCGGGTTCACCAGAACGCAGCCCAAGCTCCAGACAGCGAGGACTCAGAGAAGATCATCAACGTGATCCATCTGGCGTCCTCAGCTCCCGCTTCCTCGTCCCGGGGAAGCTCTCAGACCCGTGCCGAAGCCAGGCGGGCTTCGCACGAGAAAGAAGTGATGAAAGCCGACCTCGCCCCGGCATCCAAGAAAGCCCGCCGCGACAAACCAGCCATCTCGTTCTCGGACCGAGATCTAGAGGGAGTCCAGGTCCCTCACGCCGACCCCCTGCTCCTCACCATGAAGTTGAGAGACTTCACCGTGAAGAGGATCCTCGTCGACTCCGGCAGCTCCTCCGAGGTCCTCTACTACGACTGCTTCAAACGGATGAAACTCTCCGAAGCAGACCTCACGGAGGTTCGTGCACCTCTGCTAGGGTTGTCCGCGACACCAGTCTACCCCAAGGGTAGAATCACCTTGGAAACCCAAGTTGGCGGAGCCTCCGTGACAGCCGACTTTCTGGTTGTGGATTCCCCTTCCCCCTACAATGTCATCCTGGGCAGGACGTGGCTCCACAAGCTAGAGGCAGTTCCTTCTTCCTTCCACCAAAAGCTGAAGTTCGTCCATGAGAACGAGGAAGGCAAGATGGAGGTAGTCACAGTGAAGGGAGACCAGCAGCAGGCCAGGCAGTGCGTGTTGGCCGCAGTTCCAGCAGTAAAGGAGCCAGAGCGCGTTAACCTGGCCGAATTCGAAAAGGGCCTCGATGAGATCGGCAGGGACCCTGAGAAGAAGAGCATCGAGGACCTAGCCGAGGTCAGGCTAGACCCGGCGGACCCAGACCGTTTCTTCCTGATCGGCACCCAGCTGTCGGACGAGGAAAGGGCCAAACTGTCTCGGTTCTTGATTCAGAATGTGGACGTCTTCGCTTGGAACCCAAGTGAGATGCCCGGGGTCGACCCTGAGGTCATGTGCCACAAGCTCAACGTCGACCCCGACCACAAGCCAGTAGTGCAGAAGGCCCGCAGAACCGGGCTGCAGCAGACAGATGCGGTCGTGGAAGAGGTCGACAACCTGCTAAAAGCAGGGGCCATCCGGGAAGTCCAATACCCGGTATGGCTGGCCAACACGGTGGTCGTCAGGAAGAAAACTGGAAAATGGAGGGTGTGCGTAGACTTCACCGACCTGAACAGGGCTTGCCCTAAGGACAGTTTCCCCCTCCCGAAGATCGACCAACTGATTGACGCCACCGCTGGCCATGACCGAATGAGCTTCCTCGACGCCTACCGGGGCTATCATCAGATCCCTCTCTATGGGCCCGACGAGGAGAAAACATCATTCATCACCCCCCGCGGCACTTACTGCTACAAAGTAATTCCCTTTGGGCTGAAGAACGCGGGGGCAACCTATCAGCGCCTCGTCACGAAGATGTTCCAGGCCCAGCTCGGCCAAACGGTGGAGGTATATATCGACGACATGGTCGTCAAATCTGTACGCTCCAGCGACCACCTGGTAGATCTCGGCCAAGTCTTTGACATCCTTCGCGCCTACAAGCTCAAGCTCAACGCTTCCAAGTGCGCCTTCGGCGTAGCCTCTGGCAAGTTTCTCGGCAGCTTGGTGACGCGGAGGGGGATAGAGGCCAATCCAGACCAGATCACTGCCATCCAGGACATCAAGAGTCCTTCCACCACAAAGGAAGTTCAAAAGCTTACGGGAATGGCCGCTGCACTCAATCGCTTCATCAGCCGCTCATCAGATAAGTGCAGGCCCTTTTTCCAGCTTTTGAGAAAAAATTTGAAGTTCCAATGGACCCCCGAGTGCGACCAGGCATTGGCCGCACTCAAAACTTATTTGATGTCACCCCCATTACTCTCCACCCCGACTCGGGGGGAGATTCTGTATTTATACCTAGCGGTCTCGGATCACGCAGTGAGCTCCGTCCTCATCAGGGAGGACGAGGGAGTTCAAAAGCCGATCTATTACACGAGCAAGACCCTGCTCGATGCCGAGACCAGATACCTTCTGTTGGAGAAGCTCGCGTTGGCTCTTGTCACCGCCTCCCGCAAGCTCTCCCATTATTTTCAATCCCACACTATCGTGGTGATCACGGAGCACCCACTCCGTTCCTTGTTCAAAAAAGCTGACTTTTCAGGGCGCATATCAAAGTGGGCAATTGAATTGGGGTAGTATGACATACAGTACCGTCCCCGAACTGCAATCAAAGCCCAGATTCTGGCAGACTTCATAGTTGAATTCGCCTGCCCCAACCAGGCTCAGACCCAGCTCGGCACGGCACTGGGGGGCACAGGGCAAGAGCCAGCAGAAACAGAAGTCCAGCAGTCTCCCACCTCGGCATGGAGGATCTTCGTCGACGGGTCGTCCACCTCCAAGAGAGCTGGCGCCGGCATAGTTCTCCAATCGCCAGAGGGGCTGGTCATAGAGCAGGCTTTCACCCTCGACTTCAAAGCGACGAACAATGAGGCAGAGTACGAAGCACTGATCGCAGGGTTGAACAGCGCCCGAGTCCTCGGAGCCCAGCACCTGGAAATCTTCAGCGATTCTCAACTGGTAACTAGCCAGCTCGCTGGAGACTACCAGGCCAGGGACGACAGGATGGCGGCCTACTTAGCCCTGGCAAAAAAGCTACTCTCCCAATTCCAGAAAGCCGAGGTCAGGCAAATCCCCCGAGATACCAACACGCACGCAGATGCGCTTGCAAACCTGGCCTCCGCTGTTGAAGCAGGAAAAAAGAGGACCATCGAGGTCGGGTCAGTATCAAGGTCAAGTCTGGAACTTCAGTCATCTCGGCTTGTCCTCTGTGCTGACCTCGGCCCCAGCTGGATGGATCCAATCGTTGCCTACCTGAAGGATGACCAGCTCCCCGAGGACAAGACTGAAGCCCACAAGATCAGGCTCAAGGCAGCCCGCTTTTGGCTATCTCCAGAAGGCAAACTCTACAGGAAGTCCTTCACAGGCCCGTACCTCCAATGCGTCCACCCGTCCAAGGTGGACGACTTCCTGTACGAGATCCATGAAGGAATCTGCGGCAGCCATATAGGAGGCCGCTCATTGGCCTACAGGGCAATCAGCCAGGGTTACTGGTGGCCCTACATGCAGAAGGACGCCCAGGTCTACGCCAGAAAATGCGAGAAATGCCAGAAGTTCTCCCACTCCCTCCATCAGCCAGCGCAGGATCTGAGCCCCCTCTCCAGTCCATGGCCCTTCGCTCAATGGGGCCTGGACATTGTGGGGCCCCTTCACCGAGCTCCAGGGAACAAAAGATGGCTGATAGTGGCTACGGACTACTTCACCAAGTGGATAGAGGCTGAACCGTTGTCTTCCATCACGGACAGGGACTCCAGGAACTTCGTATGGAAAAACATCCTCACGAGGTTCGGCATCCCCCGGACCCTGATTTCAGATAACGGGACTCAGTTCGATTCCAAATCCTTCAGAGAATTCTGCCAAGAGCATGGCATCAGGAACCATTACTCCACCCCGGCATATCCACAGAGTAATGGCCAGGCAGAAATCTCCAACAAAGTGATCCTGGACGGCCTGAAGAAGCAACTGGACAAGGCAAAGGGCAGATGGACAGAAGAGCTTCCGAGCGTGCTGTGGGCCTATCGAACAACTCCAAGGAGGTCCACTTCGGCGACACCATTCTCTCTGGCCTACGGTATGGAGGCGGTCATTCCCCTAGAAATCGGCCTTCCTACCCTGAGGACAGAACTGGTCGACCAAGGCCGAAATGAGACGAACCTGGCAATGGAGCTGGAGCTAGCGGACGAACGACGAGAAGCTGCAGCCCTGAGACTAACCGACTATCAGCAGCGGTTAGCCAGGGCATACAATCAAAATGTCAAGGAAAGAAGGTTCACCACGGGAGAGCTCGTTTTAAAGAGGACCCTGCCAGCTGACAGAGAACCAAATGAGGGGAAGCTTGCCCCGAACTGGCACGGCCCGTTCAGAGTAGTTTCACTGGCAGGAAAGTCAGCCTACAAGCTCGAAGACTTGGATGGCAAGCCATTGCCGAGACCGTGGAATGCATCCCACTTGAAGAAATTTTATTTTTAAGGATGTAATGAATCTCAATCAATGAAAACAGCTTTCACCTTGTCATCAACTTGTCATCTCTCTGACTGACTTCGACGAATCGGGCCCTCCGCCCTGGAAGAGACCTCGAGTCCAGACTCGGTCGATTCCTAAAGCTCCTAGCCTTGGGCTATGGAGAAGGCTTCGAGTCCTTACTCAGCCGAGATTGGGCCCTCCGCCCTGGAAGAGACCTCGAGTCCAGACTCGGTCGATTCCTAAAGCTCCTAGCCTTGGGCTATGGAGAAGGCTTCGAGTCCTTACTCAGCCGAGATTGGGCCCTCCGCCCTGGAAGAGACCTCGAGTCCAGACTCGGTCGCTTCCTAAAGCTCCTAGCCTTAGGCTATGGAGAAGGCTTCGAGTCCTTACTCAGCCGAGATTGGGCCCTCCGCCCTGGAAGAGACCTCGAGTCCAGACTCGGTCGATTCCTAAAGCTCCTAGCCTTGGGCTATGGAGAAGGCTTCGAGTCCTTACTCAGCCGAGATTGGGCCCTCCGCCCTGGAAGAGACCTCGAGTCCAGACTCGGTCGCTTCCTAAAGCTCCTAGCCTTGGGCTATGGAGAAGGCTTCGAGTCCTTACTCAGCCGAGATTGGGCCCTCCGCCCTGGAAGAGACCTCGAGTCCAGACTCGGTCGATTCCTAAAGCTCCTAGCCTTGGGCTATGGAGAAGGCTTCGAGTCCTTACTCAGCCGAGATTGGGCCCTCCGCCCTGGAAGAGACCTCGAGTCCAGACTCGGTCGCTTCCTAAAGCTCCTAGCAAGCTCCTAGCCTTGGGCTATAGAGAAGGCCTCGAGTTCAGACACTCGGCCGGATTCCTAATATCTGGGTTTTTACACCCCTCAAAGATCGTTGCCGAGCTCACGCTTCAACAGCCATGACCAATGGAATGATGCCAGCGCTCAAACACAATGCAAGCATTCCAGGACAATACACAGAAAGAGAAGGAATTCAAAAGCATTGGACAATGTTTGGATGATCAAAAAATTCCTTTTCATTTATTATGAACTGCTTTGTTACAACAACTACAGAACAGAAAGAAGAATACAGGAAGGAGGATCGCAGTCCTCTGAAAACAGAAAATGAAGCAGAAAATAAAGTGACAGAAAGACTCCGATCTTCGCTCTGGAGGCTCTGAGCGATCCTGAACTTCACCGGGCTATGCAGCAATGCACTCTGGTTGGTCAGACCAAAGCATCGCACAGCCCCTCCAATCGGAGGCCTCGGGCCCCGCTGGGCTCTGCAACACCCTCGGTGGCAGTGGGAGCGGCAGAGCTTGAAGAATCCTCCCGGACCAGCGAGGCCCGATCCCGCCTGCCGTACGACGGGCGCACAGGGCCGTGTCGGACGAGAAGGCGCCACCGTCCCCCTGCAGCGCATCCTCACTCTGTCTCGCCAGGGACGGATGGCCGTGGACCCGCGTTCAGAAAGCGCGTAGTCCACGGGGATTTCCTTCAGAAAGCGCGCAGACCACGACAGCCATCCCCCCTCGGGGATAGCCGTCCAACGGCGCAGGGTTCCCCCCCGGATCAAGAAATTTCGGACACCTCCCAGGCATGATTCCTACTGCCATGTTCATTCCTTCTCCCATGGCGAGTTTGCCACCCCTATTTATAGGAAGGAGGAGGACTCGGTCTCCGAAGAAAGTTATGAGGGCGAAGTCTCCCACGCGCACTGGGGATGCACGGCTGTTGACCAGCGATCCCTATGGCGCCACGTGGAGACATCCGTCCGATTCCCTCGTCAGCTGCGCCACCTCGTTTGTTGCTATTTATGGTCTCGAGAATACGGAGTGTCAGCATGACAGTTTGACTCTTTCTACCTCAAGGGCCACGCCACACCGTAAAGGCATTCAGTACCATTCAATGCACATCCAGAAATGGAAAAGAGACAAATGCAAAGAGAAAAATACGCAAGTGAAGAAGTCTTTTCATTGACAATGGAAAGGATTACAAGGCTGAAAACAAAAATAAAAGTATTACAAAAAGAACCACAAGGTAAAGCTACTCCGGTCTCGGCGACTCGACCAGGTCAATCACCGTCTCCAAGGGGCCAGAAGCTTCGGCCAAGACAGGGACCTCGCTTGGAGCGTCGCTGGCAGACAATGCTTCGGCTGGCACCTCAGCCGAACCAGGAGCCGAAGTCTCACCCTGAGGCACGGCTAAAGCCTCGCTGGCGACTGGGGCATCGCTTAAGACCGGGGCAGCTGGAGCGTCGACAACCGCGGGGGCTTCGACCGGGGCACTGTCAGTTGTAGGTACGGAGCTCGGCTCGGGATCCAGGTCTGAATACTTCGGCAGGTCCTGATAGACGGGGTGGTCTTCAGGGACCCCCGCACGTCTCAGTGCGGCCAGGCATCCCTCCTCGAACAGGATGGCGGTGATCTCCTCCACCTGCTTCTCGTACAGCTCGGTGGCTCGATCTACCCCATCCTGGAAGGCGGACTGGGCCTCCTTCTCAAGCTCGGCGTTCGCAGCCTTCAACCTCGCCGTTTCAGCACGCAGCCTCGTCCCCTCAGCAGTGGACTCAGCCTTCAACCTGGCCAGCTCGGACTCCAATTCGGCGGCCTTCTTGTTCCTCGCCCAGAGCTCGCTTTTCATGTGGTCGGCCCGAGACGAGAGTTCGGCGACCTCAGCCAGAGCCGACGCCAGCCGAGCAGATTCTCCAGCACTGGCTACCTTGAGCTCCTCGAATCCCTTCCGCTGCTCATCCAGCTCCTTCTTCAACTTCTCCCGCTCGGACTCCAGGCGGGCCATTCTTGCAGCGCTCCTATCCCTCCTTCCCACCACGGTTAGGAGCCTCTGCACGTTCTGCAAAAAGAAACAGAAAGTCAGGATTCGACCAAGGTACTCGAAGAATGAAGAGAGGCGTTGCAAACACTTACCCGAATGTTGTCCTGGATTGCCGAGACCATCAGGCTCTCATCCTCGTACCTGTCGTGCGTCTCCATATCTCTTGGCAGAGCACAGGCCTTGGCGAGAGCCCCAATCACCTCGGCATTTCCCAGCAACCGATCTTCAACGCTCAAGGGTTCGCCGGTAGAGGTTTCCATCCTCGGCTTCCACGGTGCTGGGGCAGTTCGGGGCCCGGAAGCCGATCCGGACCCTTGTCCCGCCAGGACGAGAGGCTCGCGCGCTGGACCGACAGCCGACTTGCTGACCAGCGCGCCCTTTTCGGCCGGCGCACCCTTTTCCTTCGGCGCGCCCTTCTCGCCTCCCTTCTCGGTAGGAGCTTTGTCCCCAGGGGCTTTGCCCGACTCCGGATCGGCCCTTGAGCTCTTCTCCCCCGCTTTGGACTTCTTCCTGGGCGGGGACCCCCCCTTCGAGCGGTCCGGCGAGCGTTGCCGGGCTCTCCCACTCGGGACAGGAGCAGGAACAGACGGAGCGCCCACGCCCACTTGACCCGAAGCAGCACGAGTACCAGTGGGCGACGGGGTCCCAGAAGACGCTGACCTCTGCCTAAACTTGGCAGCCAGGTCCCTGACAGCGGCCTCCCTCGAGCTTCCTCCCATGTCCTCCTCTCGGTCGGAGGTATAAGCTTCCACTATCTGCGACAAGTCCGGCAGCCCCGGATCGGAAGTGGACGCTTTGGCTCCAGACGCAGTCCGGTCAGAAACAGGATCGGTCAAGGGGATTCCACCGAACACCGCAACCGATACTGTCGGACGGTCAGGGTGTGTCTCGTCCGCCCCAGGAGCTCCGGTCCTGTGGTAGTGGCCGCGATACCTCGGCTTATACCCAAGCAGTTTCCAAGCCGACCTGGTTTCGTGCCCCTTGTACCGTTCGACCTTGTTGATGTCTTCGGTATTCCTCCTCCAACCTTCGCTAGCAGCTCGGCGCCGCCTTGCACCCGCCTCTGCTCGACAGGCAAAGAAGAATGTCAGTTCGGCATCAGTGAGATAAGCAAAACAGTAAAGGAGAAAAGCAGCGATGATTACTTGGGACTTCCCCAGGGCGACGTGGGACCGACAGCCTCCTATCTTCACCTGGGCCGAACTCCCAGTCCCCCGAGACACAGAAGAAATCCTCCTCGGCGTTCTTACTTGAATCCTCCAAGGCTAGGACGAAGCCCCTTCGCTGCGGCTTCACACGGAGATAGTATCTTCCCTCCCCAGCCTTGCAGATATCATAAGTATCCTCGATGTCGTGAGGGCCTAGGTTGGTCCCCAAGATCTCGTTCAGTTTCGCTGTGCCCATAATGACCTTGTAGCCATTGGGCATCAGCTGGCCCGGGGCGAGGGACCAAAGGCTAAGGCAAGCCCTAAGCAGGGGGTGCAGTGGAAACCTGACCCCACCCTCGATCACAGAGATCAGAGGGAATGGCATCCAGCCGCCGTAGCAGCGATACAGGGCAGCGTCGGCAAGGTCTGCCGGTTTCAGGAGGACCCCCTCCGGAATTTGGAAGGCAGCCCTAAACTCGGCCAAGCCCTCATCAGAATCTACCCTGAATCTAGGGGTGCCCATGTCTAGAAGGGGTGACGACGAAGGAAAGCCCTAAAAATCAAAAAACCCCAAGAAAAACCAGACGAAAGAACAGAGCGACTTACGAGGACGAAGAGGCAGATCAGGAGCAGATCCAGGCACGTTCTGCGGTCGTCGTCCTCAAATAGATCTCAGGAACCAGAACGGAGATCGGAAGCCTCGAACGGATCTCAGAGATCAGAGCAGAAAGTGAAAGTAGGAGCAGAGGCGAAGGCGAAAAGAATCAGAAGCAAGAAGAAGAAGGGGACGGCCCTATTTATAGAAGGGGAAACCCTCATTTGAATACCGCCTCCGAATTCGAAGAGACACTTCAAAGCCCGTGCCCGTCAATCAATGAGACAGCCCGTCAATCAATGGGACAACGCAGTTGGCGCGGAAACTACGCGTGTAGCCGTTAGCTCGGTTCCAAAGGCGGACAGGGCAGGGCATTTATTGCTTTAAAGAGTTGAAGCGACACCAGGTAATGATCACAGTATCCCCAGATGGATTCTTCTAGCTTTCAACCCCTAAAGGCTAGCGCACTTCAGAGGTCAAAACCTAGGGGGCAATTGTGTGGGGAGATTTCCCGAACCACAGGATTAAGTTAATCACAGCCACCAGATCAAGTTAAGCATTCTCACGTGCCACCCTCACGTCACCCACGTGACACCAGGCTCGTCCCGGCTACCAGGACAGGAGGTCCGGCCGAAGTCGGACAGCTCCGGGCCTTAGCGCCGAACTGGTCCACCTCGGGCGTCATCTCGGCAAGGAGCACCACCACGGGTACCACCTCGGCAGAAAGCTCCATTTCGGCTAAAGAAGCCGAGACAGAAGCCGAAGCAAGAGGGAACATTCACGTGTACCCTTCATCCCCCCACGTCGTCAGGCACGTGGAGGGATAGGGACACGCGCTGGTGGGACAGACGCGACATCCAGCCGCCCACGATCTTCATCATATCCCTGACAGAATCCCATCCAGCGGCTGAAGCCACATCAGGGCAGGGCCCGAGGGCAGATCCGCTGGTACTCCTACCGCCAAAGGCGCCCAACAGGATCTGGCCCAACAAGATGTGCATTAAATGCGATGTGGGCTGACCCGACGGGCATTTAATGCATAGTGGGCTGGATTGGACCACAATTAATGCAATGTGGGCTGATCATGACTTCTAAGTCAAATCGTGGGACCCACACCACAATATCTTCCAAAGATACGTTCCACACTCTATAAATGGAGACCCATGCCACCATCTAAGGTACGCCATTTTTTCCATACCAGAGCCGTTACTCTGTCTCTCTTCTCCCTCTCTTCCATCGTTCCAGTTCATACACTGACTTTGGCATCGGAGAGCCTTGCGCCGCTCAGGCCAGGGTCCTCTGACCGTTTGCTATTCCCTTTCAGGCTTCCGGACGGCATCCAGACGTTTCCAGCAGCCATCATCTTCTCGGATAAGTCCTATAAGGCTCCTCGTTATTGTGGGTCATTATTTTCTGCACCTACAGACACCATACCAGACGACATCTTAAAACCAACATGCAACATCCACATTGTTGTATCATCGAACAGCTCAAACCCCTTTTCCCAATTCTCCTTCAAATCACCCAACAGAATTGAAAACCAAAACAGATGAGGGAAGAGGAAGTTATTTGAAAGAAGTCTAGCAAAAATATAGCTAGGGGTGTGTGGATGTGTGTGCTGATTGCCTTATTTGCATGCTAATATGTTCAAAGGCTTTTATTTTCTCTCACTTACTTTGCTTTTGATTCCCATGTTTAATTTCTAACATTTTTTTTTTTTTTGGTATCACAGATTGGGACTGGAGATCAATTTAATAGAGGCGAATTGCTTGAAGATCTTTTTTGTTTTTTCATAAGAATAATTTACTTACACTATTTTGGATGCAACATTTTTACTTGAATTAGTAACGATGACGTGGCTAAACTTGTGGGTTGGATTTAATAGTTATATGTTTCCTAATATGTTGAAGGAGCAGGTTTTGTACATTTTTTATTAGTTAAACGAGTAGGTTTTATTGTACATTTTATTTGAGTTGAATTTGTAGGTTTTATCGTAAATTTTATTTGAGTTGAATGGGCAGGTTTTATTGTACATTTTATTTTTGTTAAATAAGAAGGTTTTATTGTACATTTTATTTTAGTTGAATGAGCAAGTTTTATTATATTCAGAGCAAAGGAATTTTTTGAGGTGGCAGGCAGTAATTTATAAAATAAATCTATTATTTTTAGCGATGAATTTTATTTGTCGCCTAATAAGAATAAATATATCTTTGCATATTATCCCTATCCTTGACGTATATAATTTGTAGCCTAAGAGAATTTGTGACAAGAGGTTAAATATTGGGCGACGAATTAAGGTGGTCTAATGTCTACAAACCATGCACGACAAAACTAACTTGTCGCCTATTATAACCCATGGCCATTCATTTACTATTTAGCGACAATATAGTTTTGTCGATAAAAGATATAATTAAACGACGACTCCATTTTGTCACCAAATTCCTTTTCACCATTTTTTATCCATTTTTTTGCGATGAGTTATAGATATTTGGCGACAAAAAATATCCTTTTTGCCAACATTCTTCTTTGTCACAATTTAATTTCATTTGGCGACGATATCATGTTGTCGTAGAAAATTGATGTTTGGCGACGATTAGTTATGATTGTCGGCAAAAATATTCACTGGCGCCTAATAGCCAAGAAACTGGCGAAAAAATTGGTTTTGTCACAGGATATATTGGGCGATTATTTTGTGATTTTCTGCGACAAATATTTGCGTCGCGAAAAATAATTTTTGTTGTAGTGATGGCTAGCCATGCAGTGCAGACTGCGCTCAACAATCTACTGTTTGGGTGCGATTTAGGGCCGGAGAGTTTACCAACATGGCTAGGAGTTTACCTACATTTTAATTAATCTAATTAACATCGAATTAAGCTTTAAACATCGTGGTTATCATGAAAAATCAATTAAGCAAGAAATAAAGAAAATCTAGCATGCATGCGTATGGAATCCAAATTATAACTTTCCTTGGCTTTTCCAATATCCAAATCACTCTATATAACTCACAAACTCTTTGAAACCAACTCCCCGAGAGTTTCCCCAATTCCCTACACAAAAAACCCATGAGAACTCGAAAGCTAGGGAAGAGATGGAATTACTTTGTAGATCAAATGTGCCTGCGAGTGAGGACTCAAGGAAAGAAGAGGAAGGGGAAAGGAGAAGAATGGGAGCGGTCTCATGCGATTTGGCAAAGAAACAAGAGAGAAACGAGACGGGCACGACGAACCACCCGATGATGAAGAAATAAGAGAGAAACGAGTTCCAAAACGCGACCTGCGGTTGCTCATTTGAGTACCGAATCCCAGTATAAAGGATTGGCTAATTCAACCACTGAACTTGTATGGATCTAGACACTATCACGAGAACTAGGTTTTTTCTTAACTTTTGCTCTTTTGTCTAGTGGCGTGACCATCTTAGTGTGATCTATCTATCGTCCAATCCTGTGTTTCATGCTCGTATGAAGCATGTAGAAGCAGATTTCCATTTTGTTCGTGAAAGGGCCGGCACACAAAGAGTTAGGTCTCAAGTTCATTTCTTCTAACGATCAAACTGTATGTCGACATAATGAACAAGGATTTTGTTGCATATTTTCTAAAAAACCCCAATTAAAAAATAAATCCCAAGAGGCACTTGAATGTGTCTTTTCAAAATTGTTGGATATTTTCTAAAAATCCACAATTAAAAAATAAATCTCAAGAGGCACTTGAGATTGGCTGTCTTTTCAAATAGTTTGGATTTTGTGTCCTTTTAAAATTAGGCAAAATTAGCGAAAGGTCCCTATAAGTCAATGTTTTCAGCCTCTAGTCCAAGAAAAACTTTTCAATGCCTATGGTCTACTCAGCTAGGCTGTTTGCAGCGAGAGGTCTCTGAACCCACGTGTTTTCATTTTTGAGGACTAAATTACCCCGGTAACTGACGCAAGTGGTCCTCAACGTGTAAAGATTAGTCAGCAACGTGTCACGATTATTTCTCTTCTCAACCTGACTCACAACAGACCCAACTGGGTCGTCTCCTTCCTCCCAACGCCTGCAACAGGCACTATGCCTCCTCTGGCGGTTGTCTTCTACGGCAACAGTGGGAGGGCGATCGGACGGAGAGGGATGGGGTGATGGGTTGGGGGGAAGAGTGATTCGCAGGATTGAGAGAGATTCTGCTACTCTCTACTTGGTTTCATGTTCTTTTTTTTTTTCCTTCTTCTATAGAGAGAATGAGGATTCGGGAGTTGGGGTTGGTGTGGAAGGCGGAGGGAGAGGAGGGGGAGAGGGTGAGGTCGAGGAGGTGGTTGACTGCGGAGAGGTAGTGGGAGGAAGAGGAAGGGGAGTCTTCCCAGTGAGGGTCACGGGAAATGGTGTCCTCGCAGCGAGATTTGTTTGGGAGGATTAAAATGGGCAGGCCTGTGCCGACGAAGATGGTTATATTGTAGGGACCTGATGGTAGCTGACTCGGCAACGGGATGTTGTGGGAAGTTGCTGGATGGCAACGATGGGGATGGTGGGGTAGGCTCAAGTTGAATGGGTGAAAGTGCAGGGATGAATGCAAATAAACATAAAAAACCAGATTGAAGAAGTATATTTGGGATGGGAAGACGATGAAGTGCTGAGATAAGGACGTAGGTTGTTGGTCTGTTTATTTGGGAGGATTAAAATGGGAAATCATGTGCTGACGAAGATAGTTGTTTGTAGGGACCTGATGGTAGCTGACTAGGCATATTGACAAAGATGGTTGTTTGTAGGATCTGATGGTAGCAACGATGGGGAGCGATGGTGGATATAGGCTCAGGTTGAATGGGTGAAAGTGCAGGGATGAGTGCAAAAAAACATAAAAAAAAAAAAGAAGAAGAAGAAAAAGGAAAGAAACATGAAGTATATTAAATTTATGAATTATAAATTCTTAGTTCTGAGTTTTTTTTATAAAATTTATCTGAGTTTTGCGTAAATTTATCTGAGCTTTTGTAAAGTTTATCTTAGTTTTTGACAAATTTATCTGAGTTTTTGTGAAATTTATCTGCATTTTTGTCAAATTTATCTGAATTTTCGTCAAATTTATCTGAGTTCTGGACAAATCTATCTAAGTTTTTGGCTAATGTGTTTGAGTTTTGGAACAAATTTATCTGAGTTTTGAGTTTTTTTATAAAATTCATCTGAGTTTTGCGTGAATTTATCTTGAGTTTTGAGTGAATTTATCTGAGTTTTGGCCAACGCCTTGCACACTTTTTTTTTCTCTTTGTAAAAGGGACAGGGCACGTGTTGCTATTTTAGGATCTGGCAGGAAATGTGGGGACTAGCATGGCAGAAGATTCGGAATCTGGTGAGGGTGAGGCCCATCGAGGTTGACAAGTGTCCTCAAATTTTACACGTGTCGCATATCAAAATGGGATGTGTCGGATCAAGTTGACAAGTGTCCTCAAACTTTACACGTGTCGCATATTAAAATGGGATGTGTCAGATCATAACGTCATGCACGCACCGCGTTATTCTCGCTGGACGGTTTTCGCTTATTTAAGAAAAGGTAACTTGGTCTTTTCATGTATGAAATAGTATGAAAGGGACCTTTGGCTGTATGACTTTTTTTGTGGACGGTTTGCAACGAAGTAATGTTATGAGGGACATCCGGCCAAAGTCCCCTTAAAATTAAGTATTTTGTGCCCTTTGGATGAAACGTGTCTTGTGGGCCCATTTGAGTGGATGTGACCCAATTCCACGAGATGCCTTCAAACTCAATAAATTATGGTGGTTTTCTAGTTTTATTTATACATCATTCAAAAAAGCAGATTGCAGAATTTTCATAAGCATATTGTCTAAGTTTTTTTCTTGTTTAAGCTTTTTTTCTTCTCTTTCATTTTAAGTTTAATTTTAAGGGTAATTTCATATTTTTGCTTCTAATGTACAGACTTTGAATCATTGTTTCCTCATAATAGAATTTCATCAAATCCACCTAAGGACATAATTTCATCAAATCCACCTGCACGTGGGAAGTTATTGTCTTTAAGAAAGCATCTTAATTGGTATGTGTTACCCATTTTCTTTTACTTTCTTATTCAATATCTCACATTCACAATCATTCACTAATTATTTATTCTAATTGTTTACTTGATTTTCTGATTGCAGATTCTTCGTAAATAATTTCCCGAACAGGTTTATCTGCACGATTTAAAGCACTCCGAGATAAGTTCATAGTTGTTTCTCTACCATTTAACATGAGGGAGAGTAAAAGAGATGAGATTAGCTAACCCATTCTCTCGGGTCTCCTCTTTCTGCAAAGACTCTTGCAGATAGTGTGCAAGAGATTACATTCAAAAGACTTCTTATAATATCACGACCCAAATTGATTGTTTCTTTTGATTACTCATTAGATATATATATTGTGGTCCAAATACAGACATCAAAATATTTCAAAGTTCTAACCGAGTGAATTCATTGAAGATCAAGTGACCCTTTTAAAAGGATTTTACGTAAATTTATTCAAAAAGTTTTTCTCCTCTCTTTTTTACTTTTTACTTTGAAGAAAGTTTCAAATAAAGCAGACATATGATGCTGCGAAAGCTAGAAATACTGATATTTGGAAGTAACAAATCTTCTGCACATGAAGTGAAAAACCAAGCAAATCTACTAACAATTCACTTAACATTAAAAAAGATCCATTTATTATTAGGCTTAGAGCCCTATATAGAAATGCAGCCATGCGTACGTTGTTCCATATAGTTCAACAGTCCATATGATATGCAAGATTTCGATAGAGGTAACATCCCAGCAGTTGCATATACCCAAGTTTGATGATGTGCCTACCCATATTTTTTGCTGCCCATGTTATTTGCATGTCTGAGATGAAAGTAGAAACTTAACCATGGGGCTCTAATGAAGTTGACGATGGTTTTACTTAGGGACCTTGGTTGCTTCTCTGATTCAGTTGTGTCCTTTATCTCTTCATCAACTTCAACCTGCATTGCATGTGAAACAAGGGACGAAAGCTATAATGATTAGAAAAAAAAATATGTCTAATTGAATATCCGCCATTCTTAGTAAACAGTTATTTTTTTTAAATGTACTCTTCTTGTCACAAAGATTTTGTTTACAATCACAAATATTGGATGAATTTTTCTTTTTATAATCCAGGGTATCTCCTACCCAGCTCAGTCCAAAAGCCTTTAGCCCCAAGCCCGAAAGACATGACCATATGAGTGGATGGGATGTATTCAAGACCATAAAGATGTATAGTTGTTGACTACAGCATGTTTAAATGCATACATTTATACACAAGATATATGGATATTTATAAACATAAAAATATATATATATATACATACATTGTCAATGTACTTGAGGCCTATCTTGATTGTGCCATGGTAGGTTCCATCTTTTGCCACTATGTTGTATGGAGCAGGTTTTACTTCTAACCATCCATTCCGGCTTCCCTCTTCTAGGATGCCACCCAAATGAATTCTACATTACAAAGAACAACCTATGAATCTTTTAGTGGAGGATAGATAAAAAATAGACAATGTTAGTGAAATGCTAATAGAAGAATTTATTTCCTAGAAGATTCTTTGAATAATCACCAAGTTAATCTCTAAACATTTTTAATATAATGCTAATAGAGTAATCTCATTACTGCTTGTTTCGAAATCCCTAATTAAATTTTAATTCCCCTTGTAAGAGATAAGTTTTACATTTTAGTAAGAGGGGCTTTACCTTTTTAATTAGGGAAAGAAACATTATTTTTGGCTTCTTGAATGCATGGTGTACCCGTCTTATATTGCTTACATTTCCTCTTATTTTGTCTCATGTAGTTCAGATTCTAAACTCAAACCTAGACTTACCAATAATCTCTAAAAGGGGTTGACCAAGCAATCATGGCCGATTGACATTCCTATGTGAAACTCAAAGATATATGGAAGCATATAATAGAATCTCTATGAAAACATTTAGAAGTTGCTGATTAAGAAGGTTATTACATTGTCTCTCCTAGGAAATCATCCGCTGTGAAATATATTTCTATCCATGATTCTCATGTGGAGATCTCTTGAGTTCTTCAGATCAGGAAATGGGAATTTGAAAGAGAATTTCTCATTCCACGAAGCATTTTGGCCATTCCCTGTATGGAAAAGAATCATCATTAGGAGTAATGCTTAATGCTTAAAGAAAGTATAATAGGAAACAATTTTGTTTTTATCACCACTGTTTATGTAGTATAAAAATGTTCAACTTTGAAAAAGAAGGCTTTTGTAACCCTAACCTTGAGCATTAAAGATCTCTTATGACAAATCAAATCCCCTCACACACACTAACACCTCCAACCCTAGAACTTGAGATGGCACAAAACCAAGTTTGACACTTATCCAAATGTACTCGTGTGGGATTAAAATGATGCATTCTAAAACTATTAAACTCGAGGGTCACAAGTGAAATTGATAGGATTCACTAACACCTCCAACCCTAGAACTTGACATGGCACAAAACCAAGTTTGACGCTTATCCAAATGTACTCGTGTGGGATTAAAATGATGAATTCTAAAACTATTAAACTCGAGGGTCATAAGTGAAATTGATAGGATTATCTAATGCATGGGTTGACATTCTGTATATACCCGTAGGTCTCGATTAGATCTTTCGATCCCCCACCCTCAAATGATTGGCCATGTCTCAAATGGGCCGCACAAGGCGATGATCATAATTGGTGCTCATAGATGGTGCTCAGATACTAGTCACTAGTGGCATGCTCACCTGCAGATGTCTCTCAAACTCTCCGTGTGGACTCTCACCTAGGGCCATGCCAATGAGAGGGGGGGCTGCGGATCAAAATATTTGGACGGAAACTATATCTATGCAAAATTTAAACTCTGTTAAAAAAAGTGACCCCCTTCACATGACCATACCCTTACGTTTATTGTCTTTAGAAAACATGATCATCGCCTTCTCCCTCTCTCCCTCCCTCTCTCTCTCTCCCTCTCCCTGCTTGCCGCCCAACTCCACCCCCTCTCCCTCTCCCTCTCTCCCTCTCATTCTCCCCATCCCTCCCTCTCGCAGCGTCCACCTCCGCCCTCTCCCTCTCCCTCTCTTAGGGCCCACCTCGCCTTATCTCACAATGTGACCATTCACCTCACTTCACTTTACTAAAAAAAAAACTCTTTCTAGTTGAAAGCATTAAAAGAACAATTCATCTCCTACAAAAGTAAATCTCACTATATGTTTCACCCTTTTTTAAACCCAACACCACGTCTCCTGAAGATGAAAATGGAAAACATACCTGATTTAATTTTGCTTTTGTAAGTCACCTTGCCACATCGTATAACAACGTAATGACCCGCATTTCCTAACAACAATTGAAACTTAAATTAATGAACTGCAAGCATAAAAAAGGTATATATGGAAGTAAAATGGGCCATCAGATCTTGACCAGATTACCTATTGTTTGATCAGATATCAATGACTTTGGTGGACCATGATGTGTGCTCAGAACCATTAATTGGTTCACGAATAGAATCAATGAGGATTTTTTGATGTCATATTGAAATATATCCATAAGAAAGTTATTTCTTGCAGTCAAAATGTTTCAGTCCAAGGATCTATTTGGATGAGGAAGAAAATTGAAGAAAATATAATTGGATGATTTTCTCCACTTTTTCTTCTGATCAAAACAACCACAAATTGGAGAAAGTTTGGGTCATTTGCCTTTCACAAATGGGACAGGAAAATGGTTTTACATATGTAAGTGCTACATATGCAAATATTATATGTGCAAATATTACATATGTGAAATACACTATTATGTTTGTTAAAACCACCATTTTCACATGAGCAAACATAAAACGGTTTAAGATGTGCTTAGCTGTTTTGAGTATTTTCACAAATTTCTCAAAATCCATAAAGATTTGAGATGTGAAACTAAACATCTCGATGATAAGAATATTAAGCAGCTTGGATCAAGAGTTGGGGGGCACAAAGTGCATAAAACTAGATTTAAAAGTTGAATTCTTTGAATAATTTCCACAAATTATTCAAAATCTATGAAGATTTAAGATAATCAGCTTAAAGGTCAAGGGGGTTATTAGTTCAATAAATACTTTGAAAGGTTTGGATTATAAATATGGGGATGGGGCCATTAAGAATAAAGAAAAAAAAAAAGATAACAGTAGTTGATGTAGACAACCAAATTTGACAGTGAAAAAGGAAAGAAGGAGATGAAGATTCCTCAAAGCCTGGGCATATATTTGAAATTTATGGTTTTTATTCAATAATATCAATGGTGTCATTTCTAGAATCTAAGCCACTCAAAATAATGGCCCATATATTGGGGCTTTGGTGGACATCAAGATTTCATATTAAAAATTAATATGCATATATCAAATATAGATTACGTTTAGTTAGATCTTGTGAATTTTGACACTGGTTAATACCTATAAATATTGAATTTTCATGTTCTTATTCAAACATGAATTTAAAAAGCAAAAGGCAAAAAAAAAAAAAACAACACTTTTAAAAAGTCCAACAAAACACATCGTTAGGCTCAATGACTAAACGAACAGGTCCATACAAAAAAATATATGCCCAGGCCATTTGCAACCAAATGGTAACTTTGGGTTTTTTTTTTTTTTTTTTTCCCTTTGTTTACCAATCAAGGGGCTGGACACATGAGAGACCCCATAGATGGGGAGTGAACCCCAGCACACATTAGAGAGGAGGCCGCCTGCATACATAGAAGAGAGGACCGCTTGCACGGAACAGACCTATGGATTGGACGGAAAATGCAACAACTAGGCTATTTCTAAATTCTCAAACTATAACCCCAAGGGGTAGCTCAGTTGGCATAGGACCACGGTTTGCATCCGGAGGTTGTAGATTCGAAACTGTACTACCACACTGGGACTACAAGGGAGTTTACTCGGCTTCCTTATGGGCCCGGAAGGACTAGTCAACCCAAAGGATTGAGAACCCTCCGATAGCAAAAAATAATAATAATAATAAATAAATTCTCAAACCATAGAGTAGTTGAGATGAGAGAGAGAGTACCTAAGAAACTTGGGTGTCGAAGACCTTCGGCACCTACGAGAAGAACTTCCAGTACTCCACCCTTCATGATCTCCGACCCGAGAGATTGAGAGAGAGAGAGATATTATATGGTGTTGATGTGTTAATACACAATGAAATTAATTAATACAGGAGTTTCCAAGTGGCCCATTTAGTGGAGAGTTACAAAGGTTTGCAGTATTTGCTGCAAGTCAAAACAGTTCGACATAAATACAAACGTTTCAAGGAATGGACCAGGAAGTGTGCCCAGAGAGTGGGTCAATGGCCCCATCCAGTGAAAGGTTCACTATAGATAAACCATCTGTCATGCCTCATTCCCATGGGTCATTTAACCGTTTTGATGAATTGAAGGCAGTCAAGTTTAATAACTAATGAAATGCCCAAAGCATTATCAAGACAGATATTGATATCATTCGTGTAAACCTTATCTCTAGCAACTCGGCCAAATAATTCTCAACTTTGGACAAGTTTGTTGCTCCACATAACTTTATATTGTTTTCTTCTTTTTAGCTGGCCTGGCTTGTGGGCCTTTTATTATTATTTTTTCCTTGTACTCTCTCTCTCTCTCTCTCTCTCTCTCTCTCTCTCTCTCTCTCTCATTGCAGGTCGTTTACTTTCCCAAAAATGTTGTAATGATTTTTACTGAGAGGTTGGTTTAGGGCCACATAAACACATTTAAATAATTTGGTGGTTTAATATTTTGATACTTATAAGTTACAATAGTTTGTTTTATGAGGGATGAGCTGAGCTAGCGTTGGCCTTGTTGCGGCCTACAATTTAACTCAAGCACAGGCTTAACACTAAAAAAATTGAATCGCCAATCTTCTACAGGTTGAAGTCACTTGGCCCGTTTTAAAGATGGTTCAAATACAAGTTGGACTTGATTATTCTATGAAGTCGGGTATCTTTCCCAACTCCTTATTGGCAACCATTATTTTCTTCTGGTCCCAATGTCCCATGTTCTTCATCTTCAGGGAACCATTTTAAGCACATGATGGAGAAGGGGCATGGATTGTTAGAGTTTGCATTTGATGTTCAACTATTGGGGCTTGATTCTTTTTTGAAATGTTATTATTTATAATCTAGGCTTATAAATTTATTAACTTTCATTTTCATTGTTTCTCCTATTTTTGGGTAAAAGCTGACAGCTAAATTCCAACAGAATTGCAAGGCAAGAAATCCACCAGGGTAATTTAGATGTAAATAATTTCTTTTAGAGTGCTTTAGATATAATTAAAATCATAATTATATTATAAAGATAGTAAGAATATAGTTCCTACACATTTTGGGTTCCCTGCTTCCATTTTCTGTTACCATACAGACTCCTACTAGTTCGAAGATAACCAACCTTGAAAATCCACTTTCCACATTGGTTAGTTCTCTTGATCCTTATTTTAAATGGGTCCAGACTCTCTGTCTCTCTTCTTTCTTTATTTCCCTTTTTTTCCTTATGTTTCACCTCAACAGTCTAGGGCGCTGGGACCGAATAGAGCCCACAAACATGAAAAAAAGAGAAACCATACAAGTGGGAACAAAAGTTCACACATGTAAGGAGGAGAGCCCACACACGTGGAAAGAAAGGCAATGGATCGATCCCTAGGCTTCCGGGTGAGAGAGAGAGAGATGCAGGATTGACAAAAACTAAGCACACCCCATAGTTTAAGCTTCTTTAAACCTTGGTAACAATCTCAAATAGACAGTACCAGTAACTTCAAGAGCAGGATAATTTTAACCTGTGGGTTGTTTCCTGCTTTGGTCCAGCAGTAGGGATTAAAAATAAAAACTCCACACCGTACTTTTGCGAGGTTCCCACAGGCAAAAATTTCACCACCACTACAACATACTTGTCCGTCAAGAACAGTAACTCAGGTTACAAAGGTAATATTTGAATGAGAGGGTCTCATCTTCTGCTCTCTGTCATGCTTGGATGTAAACCAAATTCACAAGTAGAAAGATTTTGCATAACAAATATTTGATTCCTAGTGCATTTTGGGAGGTATGTGAACCCTCAGTCACATTAAGAGAAGAAATTGTTTCTGTTTCTCCACCCAAAAATAAACATTCATTGCCAAATCATGTCGACTTGGAGTAAATAAGAAGCGGAATGCCAACCTGGATCTCCCATTTCTGCAAGAAATTAGATATAATAACAGAAACAGTTGAAGCAACGGAATTCAGAAGTTCTTTACAAAACGTAGCACCTAATTATCAGTCAATGGTTTAGAGCAACAATGACTGCCGCTGCACTAGACACCAACAGTCAGGTTTCCTTTCAGTGGCGCAAACAGCAAGATCACAAAACTAGTCATGAACCAACAGAAAGCAAAAATCAACCCAAATATTTACATCCTGCTCACAGTAAGCCTTGACTACTTCCACCCATGGCTATCACCTCCATGGTGACTTCCTTCACCCCATGATTTTCCAGTTTTTTCCCAAACACCTGTTTGATTTCCACTGCCACCTTCACCTTGAACAGGTTCTTGAGTGAAACCAGATGGTTGAGCATCATCAGTTCCACCAGTGTTTTTGATGGAAGTTGCGCTATTCCAATTTGAACTACCAGTACCATCAGACACTTTCACTTGATTCCAACCTCCTTGATTCGCACCTCCTATTGCTTCAGCATGTTTAGATGAATTCCCTGCATTCCATGAAGAACCCTTGCTCCAACTCTCTGCCTGCCCACTTACTCCTCCACCTTTATTAGCTGTAGGGTCTTTCTTCCAACCTGATGACCCATCCCCACCAAATGACCTCTCCACTGGTTTTGCTTGGTTCCAACTGCTGACATGTTCCACTTTGCCCCAACCAGAAGACTGGCCTCCACCAGATACATTAGCACTGTTCCAATTGTTTGTCCGATCCCCAGCCACGCCACCTTCATTGGTTGGAGGTGTTTCTTTGTTCCATCCACTGCCACCTTGGTTGCTAGATCCCCATTTTTCTTTGCTTGGAACCGTTCCTTTGTTCCAAGTAGACCATTGCCCCTTGCTAGACGAGTCTCCTTGGTTCCAACTGTCAACTTCACTGGTGCCGCCTCCACCGTCATTGGCATAATCATTCCTGTTGTTCCAACTGCCAGCTTGATCTCTACGTCCCCGGCCTCTTCCGAAGGCACCTCCATTTCGACCAGATGACTGTTCCCTCCCAAATGACTGTCCCCGACCGAAAGGTTTTGATTTGCTCCAAGAATCCATCTGATCACGGCTTCCATCATCATTATCAGTGCCAGCTTCTTTCTGCCAATGAGATGACTGTCCCTGGCCAAAACCTTGAGTTCTTTTCCAAGAATCTGACTGATCGTTATCTCCATCTCCTTTACTCCAGCCAGAGGATTGTCCCTGACCAAAAGATTTCGGTGTATTCCAAGAGTTCGCCCAACCCCCATTACCATCATTTCCTTTATCAGAAACTGCACCTTTACTCCAAGCGGATAACTGTCCCTTGCCATCATTTCCTTTATCAGATGTCACATCCTTTTTCCAACTGGATGACTGGTCACCAATGAAAGAGCTCCCTCCATTCCAATTCGGTGAGTCCTTATTTTCAGACTCTCTTTTGTTCCACCCAGATGATTTATCTCCACCAAAAGATTTAGCTTGGTCCGATTTGTCAGACCATTCTCTATTCCCACCTGCGTTTGTTTCTTTAGTCCACCCAAATGACTTATCCCCACCACGAGCATCTTCGCTGTTCCAACGATCTGTATTTCCACTGGTATCTTTTCCTACATTTTTCCAATTAGCTTCACCACTTGTAGCAGCTCCTTGATTCCAACCGCCTGCTTGATCACTATTCCAAGCAGGTGATTCCCCATCCCGGTCCCAATGGCTTCCTTGATCCCTGCTCTGATCACTTGATCGCCCACGGCCAAATGGCCTTCCGCCACGACCTCTACCACCTGCTCCCCCCCTTCCTCCTCTCCAGCCTGCTCCCTGACCTCCATCAAAAGCTTTAGGTTGGCTCCAACTGTCCTCGTGATTTCTGTTACCACCACCTCTTCCCCCAGTACCACCCCTTCCTCCTCTCCGGCCACCTCTCCAACCTCCATCAAAAGTTTTAGGTTGGTTCCAACTGTCTTCATGATTTTTCTCTCCACCAATTTCAGTATTTCCAGTCATTCCTTTGTTCCAGTCAGATTTCCAACCCCCATCAGCATCACCCGATCTATTCCAGATTTTTCCCTGATCTTTTTCTCTTCCACCAGGATCATCATTTAAAGCTTTTCCTTTATTCCAATTGGATGACTGGTCACCACCAAAAGACTTTGGTTTGTTCCAACTATCTGTCTGACTTCCACTAGCAGATCCCGCTTCAGTCCAACCAACTGTTTTCCCTTCACTCACATCTTTTGACTTGTCCCAGTTCTCAGACCTACCCCCTTTAGTCCAATTAGATGCCTGATCACCACCAGAAGGCTGAGGTTTGCTCCAGCCATCTGGTTGACCATGGCCAGCAGATCCCTTATTCCAACCCCCTGCATTCCCATATTTTGACTTATCCTGACTCTCAGACCAGCCTCCACTCTCACCTTCTGCTTTGCTCCATCCACCTGCTTGATTTCCCCAACCAACTTCTGGTTTATCCTTCTGTCCAGTTGCATCAGCCCAACCCCCTGTCTGAATTCCATCTGCAGCTGTCTTATTGTTCCAAGAATCTGCTTTGTTTTTACCAGATCCTTCATTCCCAGTACCAGAGGCTTTACCCCATACGTCCAATTGATTTGCCTGACTGATTTTATTACTTTGGAGCTCCACTGCTTTGCCCCAAGAAGTTGTTACATTTTCAGAGCCACCTTTTCCTTTGTTCCAAGAACTTTCATTATCATCAACAACCCCTTTCCCTTTGTCCTGGTTGCCTTCTTCTGTGCCCCTCAAGTTAACATTTTGGCTATTCCAAGCATCCTTTTGACTCACACTTCCATTGTTCCCATCTTCCAAAGTCTTTTCTAATTTTTTCCATGGATCTGCTTGATCAATACTTGCATTTCTTTTCTCCCAACCACTCATCCTATTAGTAGGATGATCTGCCTGAGTTTCACTTCCGAGTTTATCTTTACCCCATTCACTTGCAACTTCCCAAGAGCCAGCTTGATCTCCAGGTTGGACATTTGGTTTCTTCCAGCCATCAGAGGAACTGGAACCAATGTCAGTTTTCACTATAGCCCTGTCCCAACCATGTGCAATTTGTTCAGAAGAAGATTTATCTCCATTGCTTCCATCTGTTGCTTTAGTCCATGACACGTTCTGACCTCCAGTCGAGGGAGTTTCTTTCCCCCAGCTGTCTGCAACTTTGTTTCCAGTGCCCCATGGATCGGCTGTCTCATCTTTACCTAATGTTCATTAAAGAAGAGAGAGTGAGCGGGAGCCCATCGCGCGCGCGAGAGAGAGAGAGAGAGAGAGAGAGAGAGAGAGAGAGAGAGAGAGAGAGAGAGAGAGAGAGAGAGAGAGAGAGTAATTGAATCCCATCTTTGTCAAAATCAAACAATTTAAAATTTGGAATCAAATCATACCCATATCGGTCCACAACTTGGGTTATAAATCCCATTTTGTTGTAAATCCCACTATTTAAAATATGAATTGATAAGCACATGGCCATTGTGCAGAAAAATTGAACTATAAATCCCATTTTGTTGTAAATCCCACTATTTAAAATATGAATTGTGAAGCACATGACCATTGTGCTGAAAAATTGAACTTGTATTGCAAATATTAAAAAATTACTAAAAAATTAAAAAAAGAATAATAAATATTAATAATCCATCAATAGCAGCAACAATAGAGACTAAGACTATAATACAATAACGTGAGCATTATCATTAACAAATATCAATATATCATAAATGATGTGTGAATAGATGAAAATGTTTAAGATATAAGCATTAACAGGAAAAAATTGGATTTTGTTGTTTACTTAAAGTCAAAAGAACAAAATGAAAATCATCAACATCCTATTTAGGATGTCTTGCATAAAGTTAAACTGTGATTCATGAAAAAAAAAAACACATATATATATATATAGAGAGAGAGAGAGGAATGTAGGGAGAAACCCATGCCTACAGTTAAAAGGCTCCAGTCACATTCCTATTCCTTGTTTTTCTCTCTAAAACCACCTTTAAAGCCCACAGATTATTAAGAGGTTGCCTTAATCAGTAATTCAGTATATAACCCTTTTTTCCCTCCAAAAGAGGAAAAGACAATGACTAAGATTATTGATGGAAAATTTTCTCCTTAGCACGCGCTCTTGCGGGAGAATGCAACCAAACCGTCACGAAAGGCGGGGCACACCTGAATGTCACTGGGTCCCAAGTGATGAACAGCACCTATGCGCATTGCGCAAGGGCATAGGAAATATTCGCCCGATTAACCATTAGGCTCTTCCTTCTTTTTTGTTTCTTTTTTCATTTTTTTAATGGCATTAGGCTCTTGCTGTTCCCACCCAGATGTATTGCCCGAATCACAAGATTTTATATAAGTACCGAATCATAAGGGCAACTCCGAAATCCTAAGATTTACATGTAATCAGGATTCTTGCATTGGTAGGAATCTTTTCCCTGTGAATATGTATCAGATGATTCATATCCCAAATCCTAGGTTTTTAACAACAATCCATATGGCTTTTGTTGCAAGAGCCTAGACAACCACTTATGTTCATTTTAGCTACTGAATTTATTTTAATTAACTCAGTTAGAAATAGAAAGAGTATTTTGTGGAAAACTACTTTTTTTACAGGTTCTGCGTATTTTACCTTTTCTTCTTTTTTCCATTAGAACTTTGTCCATTCTTTAGTGATCTGTAACTCTATTATCTTTTCCTCTTATAATTTGTGGGCCCCATTAAGTTTGTCCCTCACCATATGGTGAGCTAAGGATTCACATGAATATCCCCCTACATATATACATACATACATACATATATACATGTGGGGAAATATTCATGTGCATCTAACCCTCACCACATTATGGTGAGGGACAACATAGTGGGGCCACTTTATGATTCATCCAAATCATCCACACACATGGAACCCCCTAAACTACAATGGATCAATTGAGTTTTCATTAATCCGATTGGATTGGACCGTTGGATTGAGGGTCAAAGTTTTCCTTTAATATAAAGTCGTTAAATTTGTGGGTCACAGATGAAGGAGTTAGAGACTAGGGATTGACCTCAAACTTGATATATGGTCTCATCTCATATGACACACCCCCCCCCAAGTCCCATGATCAATGGGGCCCTAGGTGGGCCCCATCGAGTTGGTGAGGGAAGGATGCACATGAATATTGAATATAATAGGTGAGAACTAGTTCTCATATAATAGGTGAGAACTAGTTCTCACTTATATATTTCCCATATATATATATATATATGGGAGATGCTCCTATGAGAGCATCTCTCACCTCACTATGAGAGATGAGGGTGGGGGCCCTCACATTTAAGTTGTTGGCATTGGATATAGAGTGAGGGCCCCCACCCAATCTCTCATTTAAGGTGAGAGATCTCTCATAGGAGCATCTCCCTTTATATATTTATATGTATATGTATATGTATATATATTTATATGTATATGTATTGTAATATCCTGGGTTTTAGATTTCCTATTAGACTATTAAAACCTCACGTGTATTATTATTGAATGAAAGAGGAGTTGTTTTAACAACTCTGATGAGAGGAGATTGGACAGGACTCTATGTCCAGTTACAAGGAAACTAGGACTCTAACTCTCTGTTGCCTATATTAACAACCAACGACCCTTTTGGAATATCATATTCAATTCTTTTCCTTGAAGAGAAAATCTGAGAGAGAGAGAGAGAGAGAGAGAGAGAGAGAGAGAGAGAGAGAGAGAGAGAGAGCTTGGTTGTTGGAATCCAAGGGAAGAAGAGGAAGAAGTCAGCGGGAAGACGAACTACAATCGCGTATCAAGGTGAGTGGATCTTCCTAATTAATTGGATGCCTAATGAAACTATGTTGTGTGGCTGGTTAAAGAGATTGTCAATTCATGAAACCAATTGATGAGAATTAGATCATGTCCTCTCGGATGGAAGGCTCATGTGAATATTGTAGGATGGTTGTAGAGATGATTAGGGAATTCTTTTTACAAGAAACTGCCCTCAGAAGTGATTGGATTCAGATTTGGGAACAAGTAGCAGAACCTGGACGTCCATGCATATTATTGTATTGGGGTAGTGGGACCCATCAGTGGGCCTGATCTGAGATCAGGACCACACATCTGTTAAAGAACCCCTGGACGACCATGATGTAGATGGACATCTGATAGTTGAACCAATGGGACCCACTGATCAATGTATTCAAAGAATCTCAGGCGTGAAAATTGTAGAAATACAGTTCTGGTCGTTTGTAGTTGTGGGACCCACTACATGGCCTGATTTGGAATCAAGGCCACACATCCTAAAGGGGACACATGGTCGACCCTTGTGATGGTGGACATCTTGTACAGTGGGCCCCATCCATGATAAATCTGTTAGCCATCAAAATCTCAGGCGTCAATGCATAGTTTTGGTCGACATGAGTAGTGGGACCAGTGGGCCCACCTGATCATTGATCAACACCTCATATATTGAAGTGGACTCAGGGGCGACCTGCATGGTGGTGGTCCCATGTGGAGTGGACCCCATATGCCCCACCATCCATCAGTCACAAAAATCTCAGGCGTGAGGTTCTTTTTGCATGTCTGCTGAATGTGTTTTGATACTGTGGACTATTGGAAATCATCTGATGATGCATCAGATTTGATAATATGAAAGCTAGTAATGGTTGACCAAAGATATCAAGTCTGATCATGGATTAAATCTGGTGGGACCCACTGGATTTCATAATTGAGTATCTGTAGACGTGAAACACTTGTTGCATGGGTACTGTGTGGTATACACATGGCTGGATGGGTTTTGTGATTGGGGAGATAACCCTAGGCTTGATATGAAATTACCATCTTACCCTCCTCTCTAAATTTAATTGCATGATTCTGTGTGGTTTATAATAAATTGTATGGACTATTTGGGAAGGTTGGCATGTTTCGGTTACTTGTGTAATATATTATGAAGGTGGATCACTCCGATATTATTTCTTAACTGTTATGATCAGAAGCGGGCCACTAATCTGGTAAGGACTTGAATGGGGCTGGGTCCACACTACTGTTTGTGTATGTTATGAATAATGAATTCTAGTTGCTATGTGATTATGATATATTGTGCACTGGTCTCAGATTTTGGGATGGTCCCAGACGTGGGATGTTGGACTTGTGTCCGGATGATAGATGGCTTCGGGCCATGATGGGCCATTTTGATGGCGGGTCCTTAATGGACGTGATGGGCCATTTTAATGGCGGGTCCTTAATGGACGTGATGGGCCACTTTGATGGCTGGTCCTTGGTGGACGTGTCTGATGAGACAGGGTCATGGTGACCGGTATACATGTATACGATGAGCTTGAGGCAAGATTGGATGCGCTTGGGCCAGGTCCTCTGGTCAAGTAGCCCATGAGCCAAAGAGGACAATATTGCGCTGGCATTGGTTTGGATCGTTACGATAAGGCCTTTGAGGCGTGGTGATGTGCATGGGCACGGATTTGTATGTGAAAGAATTTTAATAATATTTGATTATTGATTTATATCTGCTGAATTATGTGATGTTTTATGTGATTTGTGTAATTAGGAATATTCATTCACCAGTAGTACTGATGTTGTGTTACCCCCTTCAGGTAATCATGCTGCGGGCGGGACAGAGGGGAACGATGTTCAGCACGTAGATTTCAATACGCGTGGCTGACAAGAGAGAACGAGAAAAGATAATTTAGTGGATAAGGGGATAGCCCTTGCTTAGGAAATTTATTTAAGGTTTTAATACATTATTGATGCAGACAGAACATATTAAAGTATGAGTATTTATAACTCATTAATTAATTGAAATTATTATCCCAAATGCTTATGAGAATTATTTTATGAATGTATGGTAAATTATCACGATCCGGATATCCGACATGACCCCGGAATTTGGGTCGTGACATGTATGTATGATGGTGGATATGGAAACATATTGGTCAACCACTTTTCAGTGGTCTTTTGTCGTCTTCTTTATTGCAAGTCCCATTGCTCCTCCTACATATCATACAACAAAAATTCTCTCTTGAATTGCAACTTTGTTCTTTCATGAATGTTTTATAGCTAATCTAAATTTTTAAATATTTTCATGGGCAATTGACACTCTAAAAAAGTAATCAATTTCAAGTCTTGGGACATTCACCTAAAGACAAGAAATGTGTCATGCATTTCAATATGCATCTATTAAGACAGACTCTTACTGTTCATAGAAAAGGGAAGAATTTACTCATATTATAATTTTTTATATTTTTTTTGTATTTTTGGAATCTTTTTCTATGTATTCAGAAGAACAATAAACCCTAAGATCTTATTATCTAGGAAAAAAATTTTAAAAAAAAAGTATAAACTTTTGCCCCAATTTCAAAAAAGTACATAAAGATTTGAATATTTAAAAAAAGTATAAAAGCTTTCCTCAATTCTTTCAATCAAGTTTCATACCTTTTAGAAAATTTCCCTATTTATCTATGATTCATGAATTAGGTCCCCTTGCTATTTTATGATGCGATTTGATTTCAGAACATTGATATAATATTTTGGAAGTTGCTTCATATGATATACCTGTTTCGTGATCATTGTAGTTTGAAAAGGCACCAAAAGGATCTGCATCAGAGGGTTTTCCCTGAAATTATAAAAAAAAAAAAAAAAAAGGAGAGGGAGGAATGTCATTAAAAACAAAAAATAGATCATGATACAAAAGGGCGCGCACATAGATCATGATACAAAAGTTGATTGCTGGAGCTAATATAGAATGGATACCTACCGTAAAGCCAGAGGCAGACAAATCATGCAAAGAGTCCCTGCAACAGGTGGGTCCAATTATCAGGTTATGACATTGTGTAAAGTAGAAGCTGAGTTAGAGGCACCAGATACACATGCGCAACTTGGAAGGCCTCAAAAGACAAGCCAAACCACAGCAGAGCAAATCTTCTGAACATGCCGGTTACATATTCTTGCAATTCTTTGGGATAAAACTACTAAAAAAGAATATGTCGTAATCTAAGCAGGGTTCAAGCTGATTTTCAGTTTCTTACTGATTTTTCATAGTAATACTTACTCTCAGTGGAGAAAATCAATTTCCCTGGTGCCTGTTTGCACCACATCTAATTCAGGACAGTTTAGGACCCCTTCAGGCCAGATTACCTTCAGAAAGATCAGTCAAAATCTTCTAAACATACTGGTTACATCCTTCTAATTTTTTGGGCAAAAATAACTACCATAAAGAATGTCATATTCTAAACAGGGTTCAAGCTCATTTTTCAGTATATTTCCAAATTTTCACTTTTCTCAACACCATAAATCTTATTAACCGTGTGCCAGAAAGGACCAAAAAAAGTTCTCAGAGACATAAGCATAAAGGCAGACTTAAATAATTCTTACCAACATGAGGTTTTAGCCTACAGGATTTTCTGCCGAAAGGGACAACAATTAACAATAGAGAAGAACACTGCCAACACCCAAGAGATGAAATTATACCTCAACACATTTCCAAAACTCTTAACACCAACCTCAGAAAGGTGTTCACAGTTAACTGCATAAGAATAGTAATATTTTGTCAGAACGAACTTGAATCTCCAGATTTAAATAAATAAATAAACAACAACAACAACAACAACTAGATCACTGACATCAACAAACCTTTAAGAACCTTCGATTGGGAATCCAGCTTCACTGTGACATCAGAACGATATATGGCCACAACACGACAAAGGTGCCCTTTCAGGGGACCTACTCGAATTCGCAACGTTTGTCCTATGGAGAAGGTTTGGTCTCTTTCCCCATGGGAATTACTATTGACTGAAATTGAGGAACTAAATTAGGAAGGAAACTAAAAGAAAAAAAAAGTACACAACTACACCTCACAGATGCTGAAACTTCAACAATCAGAACATACACGCTGGGTTGCTGTCACTCCGTTGGTATGGTCTTTTAGGAGATACCGCAGGTGATCCACTCGACTTCTCAAAGCCAGGGGGAGCCATTTCATCATCCTGAAGCAATCAATAAAACTTGTGGATGAGCAAAGGGTATTTGAGCATAGAAAAAGAAAAGACAAAGCATCCATCTTGTACAGACTTACTGCTATTCCATCACATGCATCCTTTGGATACATGATTTTCTTACAAAATTCAGGTTTAGCACAGAAGAAGCCACTGTTCTCCAATTGCTTGTAATCAAAGATGAATATAGTGCCTTTGTAAATATGTTTCACAATGCCTTGCTGTGCCTGCAATGAGAAAATGGCCATTTGTAAAAGCTATTTAGACAAAATAAAGACTCCCTCCAAGAGAGGAGTTATTTTCAGGAACAATCAGGCCATCCTTAAGCATGACATGACTGGAATGCCACACTCGTGATTTTTGTTTTGTTTTCTTGATTTTTCTTCATTTTCAAAGCTTTATACCATTGTAACAGTTCTTTTACTTTTAACCTTTCGATTAACAATACCAAAACTATACTCACCTGGAGATCAACCCCCCAAAAACTGGTCTACACAACTCAGTTGTGTATTTCGTTTCCAACCACTCGGTCAAGTTTTTGTCACATCTTGCCAAGTTGATCAGGAGCGAATATCATTAGCTTTGGAGTCTTACATTGAGTCTACATATATGTTTTGTCCTAGTTTCTAAATAATGATCCACTCTACGAATTCAACAATACAACGAATCAGATTTCATTGATTTCAACTCATGCCTCATTCATAGCACGGAATTTTGCACAAAATCCAGAATAGAAACCGCTATTATAATCCTACCCTGCTCAGCCTTTCTCAGTCTGACAAATTGTATTTGAAACACAATAAGCACTGCCTCAAAACCTAGCCAAAAATAATCTTAACTTTGCAAAAACCCTAACCCTAAATCAGCCAAACTATCACTGCTTCAGCCACCAATTTGAGCTCCTGCTTTTGACCTAGAAATCTACCCAAATTCTCTCAATGACCTAAACCCATTTGACCAGCTCAAAATCCAGCCCAATAAACAATTCCCAGAGTCATCCCAATTTTAGTCCCTTAAAACCAAGCAACAAACCCTCAACAAATCAGCCCAAAATCCACGCCCACAGGCACAACAGCCTGAACTGTTCGGAATTAACCCCCAGCAATCCTGAACCCACCAAAATCCACACAGTTCAATGAACCCTAGAAAGCCTAAACCTGTAACTAATTCCATCCTGACCCACTTTCCTAGAACAGATGAAATAAGCCCCTTAACATCCCTAAAATCAGCCCCCTTTCAACCCCAAAACATAACCTAATCAGCCCCTATATCAACCCCTCTAACCAACCTTCTGTTTACTAAAATCTGCTCCCATACAGCCATCAATGGTAATGTAAATTTTCTTCAATAGATGCCCACACTATAGATTACAAACTTACATGAGTTGCCTACGTCTTATTTGGGTCTTCTGTTAGTTTATAGGTGACCCTAACAAGAGTTCTGAAACTCTAATAGTAGAAAAATGCAGAAGTGTCCCACATCATGGAAAAGAAGATGCATCCCTTCAGGGCTCGAGAAGAATGGAACTTGGGAATGGACAACATTACCGGAACAGACACAGACGTGGATGCAAGTGGGTTACATTAAAGCATAACCAAGATTGGTCAACTAAGACATAAAGTTAGACTCTTAGCAAAAGGGTTCACACAAGCTTATGGTGTTGACTACTGTAAGATCCTTCCTACCAATTGCAAAGTTAAACTGCATCAGAGTAATGTTGTCAAGAACAGCAAACTTTTCTTGGTCGTTACATCAGATGGATGTAATCAACGCATTTCTTCAAAGAAAAATAAGTGTTTAGATCCACAATCAGGCTTTGTTGTGTGAATGGACGAGGGAAGGTCTATTGATTCAAGAAGGCTTTGTATGGGAAGCAATCAGCCAATCTCCTCACGCTTAGATGTAGCTCAGTTGGCCTAGGACAACGGTTTGCTCCTAGAGGTTGAGGGTTCAAAACTGCGCTACCACACTGGGGCCACAGGGGATTTACCCGACTTCCCCTGGGCCTGTGCGGATTAGTCCAGACCAAAGGGCCGGGACACCCTCCATTATAAAAAAAAAAAAAAGTTCGGCAAGGCAGTAATTTGATATGGATACAGAAGATGTCCACACAAATCACTGCCAGTGAAAATAATGATGATTGTGAATGTCGAGATATCACAGTCACCAGCAATGATGACAAAGAAAGTAAGACTCTAAAGGTCTATCTGGGGAAAAGAGATCAAAATCAAGGATCTTGGAAGTTGGAACATTGAAATAATTTATTGGGATTGAAGTTGTCACATCCAAGGAATGAATTCTAATCTCACAACATATACTGGATCTTCTCAAAGGGATGGGAAGTTAGGAGCCAAACTAGCTGCCGCCCCTATTGAACAGAACCATGGTCTGCATTCTCAGGGTGGAAAATTGTTCCATGATCAAAGGTCATATCAGCAACTAGTTGTTAATTTATTCGACCATCGCACAATCTCATATCTTATATGCTGTAAGTTTAAGCCAATTCATGAATGCCCCAAGACTAATCATTTAGCTGCAATTCACAGGATACACCCGGTGTCTTATATACAAGTCATGGACATGTGAAAGTAAAAGTGTATACCATTGAGAAGATCCAAAACAGATAAAAGACCTACAATGAGGTATTGTACTATGGTTGGTAGAAACTTGATCTCTTGAAAAAGTAAGGAACAGATAATAATTGCAAAATCAAGCTCTGAAGCTGAGTATCATGCTTGGGCTGATGGGTGTAGCCAGTTGTTATGGCTATTGTCACCATTTGAAGAAATAGCCTTAAGCAAGGTGAGCCTATGGCTCTACATTTTGATAGCACATTGACGATAACATTGCTAAGAATCTAGTGTATCATGAGCGAATGAAACATGTGGGAGTTGACTGCCATTTCATCAGAGAATCAAAAGAAAGGATGTGAAGCTACCCTTCACAAGTACAGATTATCAGATTGCAAATTTCCTCACAAAGTTAGTAACTAGAAGACAATTGAGCGATGTTTTATCCAAAACCAGGCATAGTATAATTATATGCACTAGCTTTAGGGGGGTGTGGTATAAACTGGAGTAGAGAACTTATTTATAAATAAGTAAACCTATGGAACCTATTTGTAATTTAGAGAGACTATAGGAGGTTTTTTTGTATAAGAGTATATATGGTTGTGGTCCCCCAACCCAAGCAACCACAACCATTTCACTTGATCACCCTAATTCTCCTTTCTCCCTATTTTCTTGTTCTCAAGGGATTTTTCTGACCTACTTTTTCCTTAGCCGAAAACGGAAAAACTCTACATTTCTCTAAACCAGGTTATCCAATTGTTCGAATGTCAAGTCCAAGGACATCACCCAAGGCCCAAACTAGGGAATAGAACTATAGAAGAACCTTCAAAGAGGCGCATAAGGCCATCAAAATACCATCAAAAGAAGGTGCTAAAAATTCACCTAAAAATAGCATCTAGCACATAATTAATTATCAGAATTGAGCCCCATTCACATGCCAAGCCTGCCCCTGATCCCTAGTTCAATAGAATGTTAAAATATCTTTCAAATTTAAAATGTTCTAAAGATCAAGCAGTATATCATAACTCATCCAAGTCAGAGTTAGAGCAGCCAAATCGACTCAAACTCAGACATGGACGAGTCGCTTCATAAGGGACTCAGTTGAGTCGTATGAGATATATTATATTTTTTAAACATCTAGGTACCCATCATCATCCCTTCTCAATTTGAGAGCTTTCTTATATTAGTAGACTTTGAAATATTCATATCCTATTGATTTGGGAATAATAATAGATAAGAATAGAAAGATCCCCTACTCTACAGCTAATTGCAGTCTTCCTTGATCTTCTCAGTATACGAGACCTTTTACAAGCGCATAGTACTCAGAATGAGTATGTAAATTGGCAGGTCTCTGGCCAATGGTTCCCCACATTATCTCCTTCCAATAGAATTTGTATCCAATTATTAAATGAGAGATGATTTGAAGTCTACTAATTACCTCTCTTTCTATCCACTACAAGGGAAAGTTTTTCTTCACAATTAATTCTATTTATCTAATTCCAATCTCCTATACATCCCACCCACCCCCCATGTATTGGAAACCATCTATGTGTGCCCATAACTCCTATCTTACTATCTTCCTATCATATTGGACATTTTTCTAAGCAGCAATATGATGTGGAGGACCCTCACAAATGTCATTACCATGTTCCTGGATGGAGTTTCAAGAGAGTTTTAATTGATGTAGTTTGCAAGATTCACTATCCTACCACAAATTCAATGGAAGGATACACCCGGCAATGCTGTTTTGCTTGCCTCCTGTGTTTTTGGCTTTTTGGATGTATGAAACCCAAATTTTGGATGGACATCGGCAACTCGATAGCTTTTAATTTTGATGCAACCCGATAGCTTTTAATTTTGATGTTGCTACTTGCTTATATCATGTACACATTACATTGTTTATACAAGTTCTATTACCTCTTAAGAAAAGAAGTAAAAAAAACAAAAAAATTTGGTGAAAAAGTAAAAGATATAGACAAAAGAAAAGCCCTCCAAAATGGGTGAGCTACAATAGGTGGACAAAAGGAAATCAGCCCATATCAATGATGTCCCACTAAGAAGAACAACCCATCTCAAGAACCATAACAATAATGATTTTTTTTTTTCTCTTTTCTTCCCCCACCCCCACAAAACCAATGAAACAAGTGTCAAGATGCATGCCACATGAGATTGAGGCAGGTATTTAGTTAGATAATGGAGCATCCTAGGACTTCCTGTTACATGTCAACAAGTCTATTGCTCATAAATCAAATCACATGACATAAAAGCAATGCCAAAGTTGGAATGTCACCTTAAATGGACCTTTCAGGATCCTGACACTATCATTGATGGATATGATTTTCTTCTGTGAGTCTCGAGCTGTAAAATTTTTATCAGATATTCTGTTCTTTAACTCCCGTAGCTTAACAGTCACAGTGTCTGGTCTTTCCAAGTCACCGTTCAAAATCTATAAAAAAAAAAGTAAAATAAAATCATATAATGCTGATAATTGCCACACAGGAATAGATACAGAACATACAATCAATCACCATTACCTGGAAATCATCTTTTCCCACTCCAACTATAACTCCAAACTCTTTCCGACTACAAATGATATACAAGAAAATGATAAATAACTAAGATGAGAAGAAGAAAAAAATCTGACATGATCACAGCAATATATGCAAAATGTGGTAATTCCTAATTTACCCAAAAAGGACAAGATCATTAAGTTCATAATTGTCCCCCTCCTTAGTCTCTGAAGTACTTTCTGATGCTCCAGACATGACATTATCAACCATTCCTGAATGAGTTTTTCTTTGTCCACCATAAAGTACTGAAAGCCACTCAGAATCTTCAGATGTACCATCGGCACACATAAATTTCTGTATCTCAGCAGCAGATGGCTTTATTTCCCAGCAACTTAATGATGCAATGGACACCTTTTTGTACAAATAGCCATTCTTAAGCATTAAACCATCAAATATTTCAAAAATTTCTCCAGTTTGGTGATCACGTTTGTATTGGATGTGGGGGCGAAAGTCCCTGACAAATTAGAGTACAAAAACAGTATTACAACCAAACACATGCTGCTATGTCATTTAAAAAACAGTCGACAAAGCAAATATATACTAGTTACTTTCCATTTAAAAAAAGGTAAGAAATCATATTACTCTAGTTCATGAGAGCTGATCAAGCGGGGTGCTGGAACAGAAACTTCATCGACTGTTTCACCACCTCCACCCTGGAAATAAATTATGTAATAATGCACCTTATTAAGAAATTAGAGCCAAATGTAATATCCATGAATTACACTTTCTTTTCCATGATATGAATTAAACATAACCCAAACAATAACAATTATAATTACACCAGGGCAGTATACAAACTTAAAAATGCATAAAAACAAAAGGAAACCCAAAAGGCACACACTACAGTGGTGAAGTTGTAATTCAAAGATATGATTATCAGAACTTGGGTAATGGAAGCTTTAATCATGGTTCAGAATCGTAGTCAGTCCAGTCATCATCATGGTCAACCCTGAAAAACAATATGATGTGGCGTCATATCGCAGTTCGCAAGCGTCACAACCCATCACGGCATGATTTTTTTCTACCCCAAAAAATTTGCAAAGAATATCCAAAAAATTCAGAATATTGTAAAATGTCTGAAACCAATGTTTTTTTATTATTATTATAAAGTATGTTGTGACTTACAAACATGGTACAACTTACAAGTTGCAACAATGAAACCAAACCAAACCAAACCAAGCCTTTTTTCCCACTAGGTGGGGTCAGCTATATGGATTTGACGACGCCAATCAAATCTGTTTAGGGCCATGTCCTCCGTTAGATCCATGTAGGCAAGGTCATGTTTAATAGTTTCTTTCCAACTTCTCTTGGGTCTCTCTCTCCCTCTCCTACTCCTGGCAATCTCCATGCTTTCACACCTTTTAACAGGTGCCTCCGTTGGACGCCTTCCAACATGGCCGAACCATCTCAGTCGATTTTCTCTCATTTTATCTCCAATCGGTGTTATTCCTACTTTGCCCCTAATCTCCCTATTCCTAATCCTATCTCTCCTTGTGATCCCGCACATCCATCTTAGCATTCTCATCTCCGCACTTCCATCTTCTTGACATGATTATGCTTTACTACCCAACACTCTGATCCATATAACAACGCTGGTCGTACCACCACCTTATAATACTTTCCTTTAACCTTGATGGGGACTTTCCGATCACACAAGACCCCCGAAGCACTCCTCCATTTGGTCCACCCGGCCTGAATCCTGTGACTTACATCAGCATCAATCCATCCATCCTGTTGCACCATAGATCCAAGGTACCTAAAGTTTTCTTTCTCTACAATCGTTTGTGTCCAAACTTACTTCTATGTTACCAGGTGTCCTACTTTGACTAAACTTGCATTCCATATATTCGGTTTTGCATCGACTTAGCCTAAACCCTTTTGTCTCTAATGTTTTCCGCCACAATTCTAGTTTAGCATTCACTCCTTCTCTCGTCTCATCCACTAAAACAATGTCATCTGCAAATAGCATACACCACGGCACCTCATACTGGATATGTCTTGTAATCTCATCCATAACTAGGGCAAACAAATACGGGCTAAACGCTGAGCCTTGGTGTAGACCAATCGTGATAGGAAACTCCTTAGTTTCGCCGCCAGTCGTCTTTATAGATGTCACTACTCTATCATACATATCCTTTATTGCCTCAATATATGCGACACACACTCTTTTCTTTTCAGAATTCTCCAAATAATCTCCCTAGGAACCCGGTCATAGGCCTTCTCCAAGTCAATGAACACCATATGTAAATCTCTCTGACCTTCTCTATACTGTTCCATTAACCTCCTCAGGAGAAAGATAGCCTCCATGGTTGATCTTCCAGGCATGAAACCAAATTGATTCTTTAAAACGTTTGTTGTTCTTCTTAGTCTTCTCTCAATAACTCTCCCCCATAATTTCATCGTATGGCTCATCAATTTAATCCCGCGGTAGTTCGCACAGTTCTGAATATCTCCTTTGTTCTTGTATATGGGTATAAGAATACTTTTTCTCCATGCATTAGGCATCTTCTTGCTCTTTAGCACTACATTAAAAAGCTTTGTCAACCAACTAATGCCATCCTCCCCCAAGCACCTCCAAACCTCAATAGGGATACCATCTGGCCCAACCGCTTTCCCATGAACTTCACGGAAAATAATACAACATTTTAACAGTAGAAGGGTGCAATGAGAGAAACTACATCCATGAGAAACTAAGATTTAGGCTTCAAATTCACTAGATACTTGAGAGAAAAAAAAAAAAAAACAAAAGCCCCAAATTTCCAAAACCAAAATTTCTAGATGTAAAGAGAAGCTAAGAGTCTACAACCCAAATCTAACTCAATGTGAGGCCTTAGTTGCATTTATTTCACCCTTTTTTTTATTTTTGAAAAAAAAATCATAAATTGAGAAAAAATCATGAAAATTCGAAGAAAAAAGAGTACTTAAAACTATGAAGAGTTGTTCCAAATCTCTAGATCCAACATGCTACCATCAATTCTAAGGCATTTAGAGCAAAAAGAAAAAGAAAAACTCAACATATATATATGTATAAATAAACTCAAAATGCTTGCCTAAAGTCACTTGGTTGAGTTCTTCAGTTTTGTCAAGATGAAATCCACTCGAATCTTGAGATTTCAATAACAGCACGTTTGCTGAAAGGTGAGGAATCTTAAGATTTGAGGATTCCTCACTGCCCCTGAAATAGGGTTTCCTCATTGAGAATTTGTAGAGCTAATTGATACAGGTACATTATATATGAGGATTTCCACATTCATATTGGTGCATATAGATTCATATAGCTGGTTTGGTTTGGTATATGTGTGGGTGGGTGGGGGGGATTTACAATTGCTTCCACAGCTTTGTAGAACCATTGAGGAATCCCCGAGGATTTCATCGCCAAACATGACCAAAAGAAATAAAGAATAAAAAGAAGGCGGGGGAAGATGAAATAAGGTCTCTTGCTGCTTATTAAACTAAGCTTGAACTGAAAGAGAACAAAAGAAAAGAAGGAAAAGAAGGTTTTAGTGTTGTCGGCTAATATTTTCAGACACCGGCTTGCAACCAATATTTTCAAAGTATTGGCCAATACAAACCGATATTTTGAAATCCAACCCCCATCCCCCTCTTCCTCCCAAACACACAAGAAAATAAAAAAAAAAACTACCAAGATCAATACGCATCAAAATATCATTTTGGTAGTGGCCGATGCATTCCAGTATCGGCCGATATTTAAACCATGGCTATAATACACCTCTTCCAATGCCACAACTATAGGGAACAGCACAGTACTGTTCTTATTTACTGCCACAAACACAGCTGGATGTTGCAGTCCTGCCAGCTTGGCCAAAGCTGGTAGGTATCCAGCTTGGCTGCAGACCCTTTTTTTGCCTCCTCCACAGTGACGGTAGAGGAGCCCATCGCTTGGCTGGGATTGGGAGTGGCAACTGGTAAGGCTCTTGCAAAGAAAGTGATGGCACAGTGGTTATGATGTGCAATGCTGACACATGGGGCGGCTTGCAAAGAACCCCTTCTTTTCTTTCTCTCTCTTTTTCTTTCCCAAAGCAAATCCTAGGTAAGGGCTCTCTCCAAAGTCCAAACAAACCCTCAATGCCTCTCTCTCCAAGCAGAAAGAACTAGACAAATGGGTTGTCTCCTTCCTCTTCCTTCTTAGATTTCAAAAATTGCAGTGGGCCATGAATCGCATTTCCTGCACTCCTTGTCTGTGTTTAACGATAAGGTAAGGATGACCAAAATAAGGGTAGCAGTGAAGAAAATATTTAACTCCGCCTATGTTGGGGTATCCTTGACATAGCCGATCCCAAGCCCGGACAAAAAAGGAGGGTTGTGCGTTAGGTAGCCAACAGCCAGCACAATACTCAGTCGGATTTCTTTATGGATTTGAGACCTCATGAAATTTCGTGGTGGCGTCCCCTACTTAGTGAGATTCTTTGGAGAATTTTGGAAAAGAAAAGAGTGTGTCGCATATATTGAGGCGATAGAGGATATGTATGATAGAGTAGTGACATCTATAAAGACGACTGGCGGCGAAACTAAGGAGTTTCCTATCACGATTGGTCTACACCAAGGCTCAGCGTTTAGCCCGTACTTGTTTGCCCTAGTTATGGATGAGATTACAAGACATATCCAGTATGAGGTGCCGTGGTGTATGCTATTTGCAGATGACATTGTTTTAGTGGATGAGACGAGAGAAGGAGTGAATGCTAAACTAGAATTGTGGCGGAAAACATTAGAGACAAAAGGGTTTAGGCTAAGTCGATGCAAAACCGAATATATGGAATGCAAGTTTAGTCAAAGTAGGACACCTGGTAACATAGAAGTAAGTTTGGACACACAAAAGATTGTAGAGAAAGAAAACTTTAGGTACCTTGGATCTATGGTGCAACAGGATGGAGGGATTGATACTGATGTAAGTCACAGGATTCAGGCCGGGTGGACCAAATGGAGGAGTGCTTCGGGGGTCTTGTGTGATCGGAAAGTCCCCATCAAGATTAAAGGAAAGTATTATAAGGTGGTGGTACGACCAGCGTTGTTATATGGATCAGAGTGTTGGGCAGTAAAGCATAATCATCTCAAGAAGATGGAAGTGCGGAGATGAGAATGCTAAGATGGATGTGCGGGATCACAATGAGAGATAGGATTAGGAATAAGGAGATTAGGGGCAAAGTAGGAATAGCACCGATTGGAGATAAAATGAGAGAAAATCGACTGAAATGGTTCGGCCATGTTGGAAGGCGTCCAGCGGAGGCACCTGTTAAAAGGTGTGAAAGCATGGAGATTGCCAACAGTAGGAGAGGGAGAGGGGAGACCCAAGAGAAGTTGGAAAGAAACTATTAAACATGACATTGCCTACATGGATCTAACGAGGACATGGCCCTAAACAGATTTGATTGGCGTCGTCAAATCCATATAGCCGACCCCACCCAGTGGGAAAAGGCTTGGTTTGGTTTGGTTTGGTTTAGTGAAGAAAATATTTGAATAATTTGAGATAAAGATTATGATAAATGCACAAGCAAATAACTTGAGCCACGCATTTCGTTGTGGCATTTACAAAAATGACGACATAGAAGATGCTCATGGATCTCAGCTAATAAGAATAGGTATGATGATCTAGGACTTCTTCCTCTTACTTTTGTGATTCTTTTCTTTTCTTTTCTTTTTCGGGTTCGGCTTGGGTTCTAGAAGGAAGAAGAGGCTGCGGGGTTTTTCTTTGTGTGGGTGGGTGTGGGGGGGATGGTTTTGGGGACAGTAGGTTGGAGGTTGTGGTGGCTGGTGATAAAAGGCGTTGTGGAGGGGTGGGGTTCCGCTGGATAGTTTCTGGTTTGTGGACGTGGCTTGGGTTGAGAATAGGGTCTTAAGCTAGGGTGTAGAAGATGGATTTAGGGTTCAGGCGTTTGGATTTAGGGTGGTTGTTGGAACGATGGGGTTCGATTTCAGGTAGCAGAGGACCACGATTTAGGGTTTTGATTAGGATTGTTTGCGGATGGACTTGGTCTGTAGAGAGGCCGATGGAAATGAAATGGGGTTTTGATCAGGGTTATGGATTCAATTGGGCTTGACAGAATAATGAACTCAACACTAGTAGGTATCGATTGGTCTCAATTACCTTCCAAAAGAGATCTTTTGCTTGAATACCAATTGATGCAGCCCAGATCTGCAACCAAAGTAGGCCAACTTCATAACAAAATTTGGCTAAATCCTCAAGAGATCCAAACAAAATTGACCAACTCCACAATGGGGTGGGGGTTGGCCAATTCGGCTCTCTCTATATATATATATATATTTTTTTTTTTTTCTCTTTTATGGGAAGCTAGGAGGCATGATGTTTAGGAGAACAGAATCAATAACAAACTGTATGGATCGATGTGCTTTGATACAAACTGACATAGTCCTGATTAGCGAAATCACATTATCAAAGGGCCCAAACTGATTGATGCAGGCCAGACCATGGGTGAGCCAACCCATTGGGCCCAGTCCATAGGACCAACAGGATATCCATTTAAATAGGAATCTTATTTTGAGAGTTGATTTATTTAGAAGTATTTAAAATTAGGAGTTTTATTTTATTTGGATCATTAAGCAAGTTTAGTGATTTAGTTTCCTTTACTGTTAAGGAAAGTCTTGGTGTCTAAGCCGTAGAGAGGACTGATCCTACTCTATATATATGGATGGACATCCTCATTGTAATTCATGCTAATTATCAATTAAAAGATTTTTTTTTTCTTCTGAGTTTTATCTTCAATTATGGTGTTTACCAATTACCATTACCGTGAGTGTGCCCTGGTGGCTGAATCCATCTTTAGATTCAATCAATCCCTTCGGAGATTGATCTATTTTCGATTGAGGATCACTGTGCCACTGATAAAACTAGAAAAAGTATAGAAATATAGAGTAAAAATCTCAGGAAGAAATCAGCAAGGAACTAAAATAAGCAGAAACTGCCCTCGGAGAAGAGGTTTCTCAACCCAAGAGCCCCACTCAAACCAAAGAGAGAGAGAACTTGTGAGATTTTTATTGAATTGTCTATGTGATGTGTTCATCATAGTCGACCCTTACAATGCCTTGATAAGTCTTGAAAAAAAAAAAGTAAAGGACTGCCAAAACTCCTAACCATAGTTGTCAATTCTATTCCATTCCGCCCAATACCGGCCAGAACGCTCCGAAATTAGCCTTGGGGAAACAAAATGCACTTCTAAAAGTTTCTGGGCCCAATTCAGGTCCATTCATATGATTCCAATCCCAATAACCAACCAATTCCACCCCATGTTTCAAACTTACATTCATATGTAGAAACGGTCAATTGTAGAGTGTAGTTTAATTTTAGTGATGTAAGTGGGCGTTTTTAGTATTATTTTAGCATTCAACTATTTTATCCAATTTTAGATATTCTTCTATATTTTTTTTTTCATTTTTCAATCGCGTCTTTGACGGAACAGAATACCGAGCTGACTGCTGAAATGTTCCACCACAGGGTCAAACTAGAATGGCAACTGGAACAGAATTGACAACTATGATCCTAATTTCCTTCTCCTACTAAGGCTAACACTCCTAATCAAAACCAATTACTAAAGAAATTAAAGAAATCTTGCAGTGCAGATTTTAGGAAGCCAGGGCATCCCAAACACTCATGTAAGAAAGGCAATGGGCCCAACCCAGTCCACTCCAGATGAAGGGGAACCCACTAGGTTGAAGCGCACCCTGGGCGACCAAAGGGTACAAGCCCTAGAGGTTTCAGGCTCAGGTTGTACCACTAAATTAAGCCAAAAAAGTGACATGTTCTGACTTTCTGAGTTACAGAATTTTCTGTAATTGCAAATAGCGCCCCCCCCCCCCCCCCCCCCCCCTGATTTCTCTGTTTTTGCCAATACTGCCCCTGACATCAACTCGCATCATCCTAATTGGGACTATTTGGGGCCCAAATCTTGATTAGTTCTTGATCCAACCCTTGTGGGCCTTCTTTTGATGCTCAAATTGCTCCATGAATCTTAGCAGCACGAAGCGAGGAGAGGAAGCGGGGGCGGGGGAGTGGATGATCACAGAAGTGTGGGAGCGCCGTCGGGAGCGTTCAGGAAAAATTGTGAGTATTTTTATGTTTTTTAATATAGTTAAATGTCAAACAGAAAATATCATTCTACCACTTAAATTGCAAAACATCAAAAATTTTATAATTTTTATGTGATTCTAGCTGTTCTCTGTATCTTAGTTGCACGAAGAGCGGTATCGGTTCTGGTGGATTATAGGAGCTCCTCTTTCGGGACGGGAAACATTTAGGAATAATACATGAAAATATGTAATACAAGTAAACATTATTATGCGTCATTCATATCAATTGCAAAGATTGTCATAGTGACTAAGTAATATTATGGTTATATTAAGTAATTGAGCAAATTTAAGTTGATATTTTTCTAATGTCTTATCATTACTTAATTTTTTCTCTTACTTGGTATCTTCTATATTTGTTTCTTTTGGGATTTATATGCCTAAGAGCTTCTATCTTAGTTGGGAGCGGGTTCCTTTCTCAATGAGAGCGAGGTTCCTAGGATGGGAGCACGGGAGCGAGGTTCCGAGGTGGGAGCGCCACCCATATAGGAGTTTCCTACAACTAAGCCATGAATGCTTCAGCCAACTTGAAATTTTGATCCGCAGTCAATTCTTCGTCACCAATCAATCTTATTCTAAGGTATAAGACCAGTTGCTCAACCTGGGCTTATGTCACTCGTCCAAGGGTTGATTTTAGTAGGCATTCAGGAGGGACTACAAAAGCCAAAGATCACATGACCCGAGGTGCTAGGATCTTTTAGAATTTGTCACACTTTACTATTTAGCATGAACCTATAACCAACATTCAGAACCATCAGCCATACAAAATAGACAGAGACTGATGCAACGAAACTAGAAATTGTAAAACTTTTATCACATCAAAAACATAGCTTTGACTTGGCTAATATGGAGGAATAACAGAAGGTAAATTAGTGCAATACAATCCTGCATGAAGCTAACAATCCTAATATTATTTCTGTTTTTAAAGATCAATACAAAGAAATTTCTGGGAAATCCATACAAGTTTTAGGGATATGGCTTGTAGATCAATCCTTGGAATCATCTTTATAGTTGCTTTTTTTTGTGCATCATCAACAGCTACAACCTACAAAAAGATGGACACAAGAATAAGATGATAAGAAGTAATAAACGATAGCCAAATATCAACAAAAGACACCTCATACCTGTGCTAAGTCCCCTTTGTATTTACCACACTTGATGCGGACCCACGAGCCTTTGGAAACGTCATTCAATTTGTTTCGAGGAGCTAGTAAATGAGGAACTTCATTTTTGGGCACAAGTACCAATCTACTTGAATATACACTGCAAAGGCCTTTACATGCCTTTCAAAAAAAATTTAAAAAAAAAATCTACAATCTCAGATTAGTGTTAAAAGAATAATTATTTTAAATAAAGTACACAAAATAGCAAGTGACATTGCATTCCCTATAGCATCAAGATATATATAAAATGATGGTTTTCCAACAAAAGGCACATGAAAGAACCTCAGTGACATCGCATTCCCTGTCAGCTTCAATATATATATGACCCTTCATATGATCAAGGGCAAATGCAGATATCATATGTAGTTTAGTTCCAAATGACTGCAAATCAACAAACTTCTGCATAAGGCAAAAAGCTATTTGCCGCTCACGTCCAACCTGCAATCAACAAGTTATTCAAGAGAAGATACAAACAAAAATAGAACTGCATTGACAAGAACCTATGGCACAGTTAGAAGGCGCTTCTTACCATAAAGAAAGCAGTGATTCGAGTCATGCTAAAAAATGAACTTTGATGACTGTCATTAACTTAATAGAAATATAGATTACCATGCATTTGACCCTCCAAATAGTTGGATCTTTAGCAGAGTTCATGGAATGCACTCTCTCGTTGTAATCTTTGGTATCTTGATTTTCATCAGCATATACAACATTATTTGAACCACGACCATATCTCTCTTTAAGTAATTTTTCCAATTCATCATCACTCAACTCCTCCTCTTTCAGCAAAAATGGGAGATGATGCAGCCTTCCAATTTTATTCGCACCTTTTGTTTCTGGCTCATCATCAATGAAATCTGTTTCCCAATTAGAGAAAAAAAAAAAGATAAAACTATATCAGCACAAAAGACTAGCTCATTTGTGGGGTTTCTAAAATTATGTTTGTCGAAATTCAAAAAAGAGAGAAAAGAACTATTTGCGGTCCACATCTCTGTTGTAATACACAACCATTGCCATTTGACATAGTCAGAGAATGTTTAATAGTTCAAGTTGTGACACTCTAAATTATAGGGCTAGCCTGTCAAATCAATGGACCCGGGTCCAGCCTGAAATGCCCAAGCCCAGGTATGTTGATTGAGGATTCAGACTGCCAAAAGGGCCCGGAACCAAATTTAAGGACAAGATCATCAGACTACAGTTATAGATAGATCATTGCCTGTCACCCTCTAGTCCTTAAAAGATGGCCAAACCTTATAAGAGGAGGATCTTGATTCCATACCCATTTCGGTGACTTTTCCAAACCTGAATTTTGCAATATAGATCTAAGAAGGGCTCAGCAAACTTGTTAGCCACATAGGCAAGCCTCTCTTCATGGACACAAATACTGACAAAGGCAAAAGGCTGGAATATGCTTAGTCTGTATTTAAATTAGGGCCGACTCAGTCCTTAGTGATTAAAAGAGTAAATTACAATGGGAGGACTTTTGATCAAGAAGCATTCTACTTGTAGAAGCCAAACCATTATAGTCTTTGTACATCCCTTAATCATAACGATGGCTCATGCCCCTCAAAGAAAGAAACAAGGCAGATCTGGGCTCTTGGTTAAGGGCCCGTTTCTTTACAAGAATTCTTGGAATTCATGTCTGCTGGAATTTATAGAATTCGAGGTGCTGGAAATTTGAAATGCTGCTGAAATCCTGATATTCCTAAATTCCCTGTTTCTTTCATACCGGAATTCCTGTCTGAGAATTTGTCTGAGAATTTCATCCAACCTGAATTCCATAAATTCCCTGTTTCATAACTACTTGAATTTCTAAGTGGATTTCTAAATATTTATGCATTATATGTATGCTTATGTAAGGCTAAAATATTCATGAATACAACAACCATTATAAATCTCAACCAATATGAGCCAAAGCAACATCCACCATAATGCCAACAAAATAACATCCACCATTATAAATCAAATAACCCAACAAAAGTCCAATCAAATCCAAATTTGAACTTCAAATCTACCTCATAATCAGAAGTGCCGATGGAATTTGGATCATTAACCACTTGAGGAAGAGGGGTGATGATGGGTGCTGTAGTGTTGCAAGTGGCCATTTGCAATCTTTTACCTATCACCACCTGTTCTTTCTTTGAGAGTTTAATTAAGTAAAGAACCCCAAAAACAGTGGAAGAACCCCAAAAACCATTTTCTTCAAAATACAACTTCATCAAAACGTCAAGGATCCAAAACAAGAGGGTTGCTCAAATCTGCAAATCGAATACCCAAATCAAGATTTATCCGGTAGGAATAGCCGCCTGAGAGTACCTTCTTATTTATTAGTTTTTTAAAGAATCTGGGAAGCATTTATTTATATATTTGATTATGCACTTATGAGGTTAATGGCTGCATGATTATTTCTCCAACCCAACTGATCAGCAATATGGAATTAGATTCATAGTGAGCAGTGTTAGATCTTATCATAGCCCCAAACAATAGTTCATCCACCAACCGAATTGGATTCTGCCGTCGATTCGGCATGGTTCGTTGATTAAAAGTTGAATAGTTCGATGCGGTTCGTCATGGACAGTAAAAGGTAAACAAAACACAAACGGGACAAGAGGATGAAAAAATAACTTTGTTCATTCCTCCCCTGTTTCTGTTAATTTTACATACATAAGATATTTGATAAATTAAATTCTCCTCTTTCTGTGACCCGTTCATGGATGATATGGCTTTCAAATTTTTTTTTTAAAGTACACCAACGAGTTCTGTTCCTTCCTCGGAATAACACATGGCCAAAGGAGATCAGTGGGGAAGAAGATTACCGGATCTCCTTTCCATCAAAACACTTTAGAAAAAAAAAAAGCATACAACAAGATGGAAGAAAAATAGAAAATAAATCAGGTGGGGAAGAGGAGTTCAGAGGAAGAAGATTACCGGATCTGATTTTTGTGCAGTCACATAGAATAGAAGATGACAATCGACCGTTGGGAGAACCGGAGTTCTATCGGAATGCCTAGAGTTGCAAACGAAGTATCCTGGAATGGCTGGATTTCTAAATGCTAGAGTAAAGGCTAGCATTTGGGAATTCCACCTTTTTGGAATTTTAAAATGCCAGTTACCTCAAATGCTGGGAATTCCCATAAATGAATATGGAATTTCTGACTGGAACTCAGGAATTCCCAGACAGCCTGAATTCCTGTAAGAAATTCTTGAAAAGAAACAGGCCCTAAAGGAGTTTCAGAATTCACTCAGAATCTCTGAGACTAAAGGACCCTATTTTTTTGTATGGAGAAAGAGACTAAAGGATTCATTCTAAAGGACGTAGTCAAAGAGATAGGTTGGATGGTTTCTCTCCTTGGGAAAAAATATGACCCACTACTAGTAAAAACTAGAGTTTGCATACCCCATCTCTGATGCAAATCATAGGGTTAGGATTTGGATCGTAGATGTCGCAACACAATTTTAGGTTTCTAAAGAAACAATCACACGGTGAAGAAACTCTCCAACGATAAAATCCCACAAGGGAAAATGCAATTAACTCAACTCTGAGATTATGATCTCTACAATGCCATAGAAATAGTAAAACTGTAAAAGGAACTTGGGGCCTAAGAAAACCTAATCAAACTAGAAAACTAGATAAGAATCCAACATAAATTAGAAAGTTATTCCTAATTGCAACTCTTCAACTAAAATTAGAAACAATTAATAAAATATGAAAATCTCTAGACTCCCTTGGGTCCCACATGTGGCCCACAAGTCTCTCTCCAACGACATATTGATGTCGTTGCATCAATCTCCTAGGCAGCTCGGCCCCTTTTTTGCTAGCAGCCGCCCATGGAATGTAGTGTTTCTTTCTTCTACAGAAATGAAGATGCAAATCATTATAAGTTAGTTGATATGTAATGGCCAACAATCCTTTGTCAGCTTTGACATTTCCTCAAGACATACAGAGCAACAAGCTTATCCGCGGGGATTACTGGCTACACTTGATTTCATCTTGCACCTCCTTACTCATTGAAGGTCCGCTGGGTGTGGTTTCTCATGGCTTCTACATCCCCAAAACTCTGATTGGAAACAAAGAAGGCTGGTTTGACAGTGTCTTTCATATCAGACATTCCAAAATTGGTCCATTCAGAATATAAGTAGAGCAAAAAAATGGGTTTTATCAAAATAAACCCATGTTCAGTCTACCTGTTTTGACTTAGCCCCAGTATTGATTTTCTCACGCGCTTCCAGCTGGCCCCACTTGTGGCCTTGTATATCCATGTTTTCTTCTCTTCTAAAAGCCCTTTCCCTTTGGCTAGCCCACAGCAGGCTGTCATATGCTTTCCATGGCTAGTCACCTTATTTTGGAAGTCGCTTTAGAGGGGGGGCTCATTGTTTTCCATGTTTTGCATAGGGTTCATCCCTTTCTCTTTGTGATTAACATACATTTACTCACTTTCCAAAAAAAGAAGATGTAGAGAAAGGAAAACTACAAAACCTTTACCATAAAAAGACGAATCGAGGATAAAATTACACTGTGAAAGATTATCAGATTAATGAGTAGAGTGTATTCTAAAGAAAAACTATATATAAGTATTCTAATTAAGTATATCATAAATTAAAAAAAAAATGTAACAAAGGGAAGGCTACAATATGCGAAACAGAAAAATGGGTGTCACAGGCTCTTAAGTTCCTGCCCATGGCTGCTTCATTAATGCTTGAATCCTTCTCGTACAAATTCATTTTTTCCTTAATAATAAACTAAACACAAAAACAAGCCCACCATATTTTCCTAATGGGGCGCATAATATTTGATTTTCATCCAAACAAGATCACTTCCATAGAGCCACAAACAATAGATCCAAACAATACTTGACCACATTCATAGAAATACATCTGCATTGCCAAAACCAGTGACAAAAAACCCAAATGGGACACACCCATCACCATCAGAGACTCAGAAACTCGGACCCATGTACATGCATTCCATAACATTCAACATGATTGAGGTGCATGCAAAGATATATGAAAAATATCAGAACATGAAACCAAGGGGTTTGGGGAAAAGGCATTTCTCTCTATTATTAATTTTTTTTACCTTGGTCGAGCTCGTTTTCGCTATCATCTTCGTCTTCTTCGCTGATTCCTGCATCTACGGCTTCATCATCGAAGAATTTCAGAGCATTAGACCTGTTTCTTTTGGATGCACGAGTATTTGCAGAGTCGTCGGGTTTTGAGACGGATTTTCTCTTGCTAGTGGAAGGAGACTTCTCCTTTCCTGCTATTTCCTTTCCCTTCACCGCCATTGTCACCTCATGTGAGAGATTGAGAGAGAGGGAATGAGGAAGAAGAAAAGAGGGTTTTGAGAAACAAGGAAAGGAAATGGCGATTTGAGTCGCTTTGGGCAGTGCAATGCTCAATAGGTAGGGGAAATGGGAAAATACGAATGGTGCACGTCGGGAGCACTCGAAGTAGTGGTGCATTAACAAAGAGCCAGCTCTCCCTAGTTCCTAGTTCCTAGCCCCCAGTCCCTGGTCCCTGTTTGTTTTTTCACATTGGGCTACTGGTCCAGATATAGTACTTTACATCAGGACAACCCAGGTATATGAAATGGAACCCTTGTGCGAATATTTGTTGTATCTTTGTGTATTATTTTCTTAATTCAAGAGGGTCACTTATCAGTTGTTGATAGGTTTGTAAACAGGTCGATTTTGGTTCGGGTCTATGGTGGATCCGGAACCGGAACCGTTAAGAAGAAGGTGGAACTGACCCGGACCAAAACCGACCCGTTAAGAAGAAGGTGGAACCGGATCTAGACCCGGAACAGTTTTCAGAACCTATTTCTTGGCTCTAGAACCATATATGGAGCGGGTCTAGATCCGGTAAAAAATATATGATTTTTAAGAGTGATTTTCAAATATTGAGGTAATATGTCGAGTCTTGGGTCAACGGGTCTAAACCAAGGTGGAACCAGACCCGGACTCATTTACTTATCGGAGCCTAAATAAGGAGCCAGACTCGATTTTTAACGGGTCGGAACCTTCAGGTAATCGAGAATCGGAAACCCATTTACATCCCTAGTTGTGGAAAATTCTTTTAGAGTCATTTATTATTATTTACACACATCACTATGATGTAAGTCTCGAGAGAAGGCTTAGGTAGTGGTGACTACACATTTCTCACATGCGCGCCGTCCGCCCAAGGCTAGGCTAGACGGTTGGGCCGTGTCGTGCATGCGTTGCGGGCGGGCCTGACCTGCATGCACGTGCCTTGTTTTTAGGTCTCAGTTGGGTTGGGTTTGGGCCAACCTGGATTTGACCCGGAGCCCAGTAGCTCTTGTGTCTGTTAGAGATAGCTATTTCACAGCTCTTTAAGGCGGAATAATTGTTACCCTTCAACATTACCTGGGAAACCCTTATATAAGGGATGTGGGATGTCCGGGTAAGGGTCTCTTCACTCTTTCTCCTCCATTCCAATCTCTTCTCATCCTTCTCGCTAATTGGTTCTTTTCAAGTCTTTTGAGAAATTTCTTTCGAGTTCTTTTTCAAGCTGCTGGTCTTGGAAATTCTTCTTTGATTCGTGAAAGAGTTCATCATCAAAGAAATATATAAACTTCTCCATTATAGCACAACCGAGCTCCAAATGTATAATCTACTTCCTTGTATGTTGTAAATTTTGTGATTGCTTGTTAGTGCTGTTTTCTATCTTCTAGATAGAATTATCTACTGATCATGGTTGATGAGTTTGAGGATTTGATCCTGAATTGGATTTTGTAGCCTTGTGGATATTTGATCTCTGAGTCAAGCGCTGTGATTTTGGGGATTTGAGATTTTCATCAATTCGAGTGCACGAGTGGTGGAGATCATCCGATCAGGAAGCCGTCTTATCTTGGGCAGGGCCGGCCCTGAAAGGGGGCCGGAAGTGCGCTCGCCCCGGGCCCATTTTTCAGGGGGGCCCAAAAATGATATTGACAAGATTCACTGGAAAATAAATTTAATATTAAAATTATTAGATGAGTGTGCTCAATTTTAATTTTTCATAATTAGGCCTACTGAAAAAATTTGATGCTCAGTTTATTATTACACAATTCCTTGTCCAACACAATTTTATTTTTTCATAATTAGGCCCACTGAAAAATGTGTAATGTTATATGCAAAATTAACTGATTTTGATTTATCATAATTGAGCCCACTTAAAATTTTGATGGCCAGTTAGCATTTAGCTTTGTTACAAAAGTCTCTGGCCCACCCTGAATGCAACAATATTACTCTTGATTTGGAACTAAAACAAAAATTTATGAAACCTTATAGCCTTAGATTTATTTTTTTGAGCTTTTGTGGGCCCCATAATCAACATTTGAACCTTTAATCCATTTAATCATCTGAACCTCTTGCAAATTACAAGTATTTGTCTTGTAAAAGAACTATTGAATTGTTACAACTTACAAGTATTTGTTTTGATTATACATTATAGCCTTTTATTTTGAATGTTTATATATTGAAGTTTGAATTTATATGCTTTGAATGTTAAATTTTTAGTTAATTTTGACATGTTAGATATTGGTTGAAAAATGAATGAGGCCATCACTAAGTTTATATATATATATAGATGCCTAATTTTTACTCTTGCCTTGGGCCCTGAAAAATTCAGAACCGGCCCTGATCTTGGGGCAGACGATTGGAAATCCATTTGCACCTGGGGGCAAAATCTTCCTAAAGAAAGCGCCTCTAAAGACGTGATTCGGCCACCATATTGTTTGGTCAATTCTTTCATTTCCTTATTTATTTTTCTAAATTAAATTTATTTACAATTTTTGTAAAATATTTTTTCCAATAATATTTATAATGCTAAGGGGATGTGGTTTTACATCCACAACACTCAAAACTCTCTTCGGGCCTTGAGTCAATCTTCTCCTTTCTTCATTGCATTGGGAATTCAAACTCTTGTGCTTTAGGGCCTGTTTCTTTCCAAGCATTTCTGACAGGAATTCAAGTTGTCTGTGAATTCTTGAATTCAGTCAGAAATTCTATGTTCATTTACTAGAATTTGCAGCATTTGAGGCAAGCAGCATTTTGGAATTCCAAAAAAGTGGAATTCCCAAATGCTAGCCCTTGCTCCAACATTTACAAATTCTGGCATTCTGGGAGGCTTTCTTAGAACTCCGGCTCTCTCTGACAGTAGAAGGTCATCTTCTTTGCTGCACCTCTAAAAAAAATCAGATCTGGTTATCTTATTTCTTTCCACTCCTTTCATATATCTGGTTCCATGAAACCCAAAACCCCCAAATCCACACCTTTCTTTTGATCTAATCTCAATTTCATTTTCATCTGACATCTTTCAAAACCCTACCATCCTCCTCAATGCTTGTACAAGAAATCCATCTCCTCTTACATCGAGACCGAATAAACCCCATAATTCATGTATCCAACCTCTTTGAACAGAACTGTGATACAGCATTCAATTCAAGAGGATTTGTAGGGGCATCATTGTGATCTCGATTTCCTTTGAGGCAAGCGGCTCCGAGCTGTGATGACGATCAAGAAGTTGGATAAGGAAGATAGGAATGGGATGAAGATCATTGCAACGTGCAGATATTCGAGTACTCGTAAAATTAGAAATTTGTGAAATTCAAGTTGCATGAAATTCTCAGGCAGGAATTCTAGGTATAAAAGAAACGGAGAATTTAGGAATGCTATAATTTGTAGCATTTCAAAATTCCAGCTTCTCAAATTCTACAAATTCCAACAGACATGAATTCCAAGAATTCTTACAAAGAAACAGGCCCTTAGGCTTATTTGTCATTGTGACATTGAGCTGTTCCCATGGGATGAGGTTGGGTGATATGCGTTTGGTAGAAGTTTATTCGCCATTTCATGGCTTGTCCGGCAACGTTTATTGGTTCTTCCGAATTTTGTGCTGAAATTGGATTGTGCTCATATTGGGTTGTGCCAAAGGTATGCTGCAGAGAACTTGTTTGGAGACATTATGTAAAATTGTTCCATTGAGAAGGGACTGTGTGGAGCTCATTTGGTATCACTCAAACAATTTTATTTGTAGGGATTCAATCAACACCATCGACTGGGCAGTGGAGATTAAATCAAGCAGAATCGTGATTTACAATGATTCACAATTTAAAAAGAATTTGTTAAGATCATCCCATCTATGAAAAAGGAAAAAGAAAAAAGAAACCCCATTAGTTGGAATCTGGAGCAAGTCTATCTAAGCCAACATCATAATCATCATTTTTATGACAAACAAATGGCGCATATTGATAGCAATTATTTGTGTGAGACAGAGAGAGATGGTACTATTCATTCATCTGCAAATACTAACTACCATCAGACAATTATTTGAGACAATCAATGATAGGAAATGGGGAGATGGGGGTTTGGGCAAGCTAGGATCGAGTTCAGTTCATGTAGCAAAAATGTATATATATGTGTGGGGATATTTCCGGACTCACCGGAATACTGGCTTGACGCTCCATCTTGTGCTCCAGCACCAGCTAGTCCATCTCGGCGAGGCTCGACCTCGGCGATAGTGCAAGCCTCCAGTTCGGCCAAGTAATTCCACTTCGGCCATACGCTCATAAGCTCCACCTCTGCCATGGCATCTTCAGCCCGGCTGAGGACTTCATCCCAGTTCTCCACTTCGGCGTCCCTGCAAGGTCTCCAGCTAAGTCAAGGTCGCCCTTGACCTCGGCTCACCGACCTCGGCAGCACGCCCTAACCTCAATCACAATGCCAGAGCTAGCTAAGGCAGTGGCTGACAGCTGTCCTCCCATGGACGCTCAAGCACACCACAACACGTGCGACAAGACAAGGGCACCCCCATAGTCCCTGACAGATCGTTGTCCACAGTTCTCAAAACGCCATGACAAGGCTTGATGGGACGGCAATTAAAGAAAAGCAGGCTATGATGGGACTGCGCCTCCCTAGTACCTGACAGAGTGGGCTATGACAAGATAGTCAACCACCCATTTGCCTTCACTCTTCCTCTATATAAACACAAGAACAATCCACAAGAAAATAGAGCCAACAACGACACCACACTGCTGGTATCATCTTCTTCCCCAAAAATCTCCTCCTACTGTTCGGTTCTTAAACTGACTTAGGCATCGGAGAGCCCTGCGCTGCCCAAGCCAGGGTCCTCTGACCTACGTTTCTTCTTCCTTTTCTCAGGTTTCAAGCACAGGCATCGGTGTTCCTAATTTTTTTGGATAAGTCCGTGCAGGTACCCCCCTTTTTCTTGTGAGTTACATTTTTTACACTTACAATATATATATGTGTGTGTGTGGGAGATGCTTCGATGAGAAGTATCTCTCACCTTAAATGAGAGATTGGGTGGGGGCCCTCACATCCATATCTAATGCAACAACTTAAATGTGACTGCCCCCACTCCTATCTCTTATATAAGTTGAATGATATCTCTCATATGAACATCTCCATATATATATATATATATATATATAAGGCGGAAAGAGTGAGGGAGATTGGAAAATGGGGAGACAGAAGAGATGGAGAGGTGGATAGGAGAGGAGAAATGGAGAGATGGATGATGTTTTTAGACATAGGACGAGCAAAAGATTTCTTGCGTAAAAAAGTTTGGTCAAGCAAGATGTTCCAAATAAAAAACGAAGTTAAATCGTTTTGATCAACTTGGTTCCATGGGTTGCTTTTGCACCGAATGTGCCAGCAAAACCAAAGTTTGAAATCCGAACACACTTACCAAACATGTTCCTCATGGTGTTATCTCCCAGGAACTTGGAAACATCCCATTGACACGATGCCCAACGGGCCCCAAATTCTGATTCCACGAAACAATCCTAAGAAATATGGCTTGTTCTAAAAATAATATTTTTTCTTTTTGAACACCTTGTTGGAAGGAAGGCTACTTTCGGGTCCTTCCAAAAACCAGAATCCTCTCTACCAAACCATCTCTTGTATATAAAAAAAAAACCCTCTGGTGCAACCTTCTCCTTCTTAGTCTCTCTCTCTCTTCATTTGTGCATTTTCGTTTCTTCCATGGTTTCAAGTTTTGTTTTTTTAACAATCTATAGTTATAGGTTAGAAAATTATGTGGTGAATTAGAGAGTTATGGCGTTCAAAATTATATAGTTATAATGCATCGTTAGTTTGGGTAATTTACTTAAATAGTGATGTTAAGTGAATGGTCAATTCAAGAGATAAAAACACGGAGAGAGGGTCAATTCAAAACGTACTAAATGAAAAAGAAAAAACACGTTACGACTTTTTATCAGTATGCGAGAGTAACTTTTTGACTTATTTCATAAAAATAAGAAGGTTTGTTGTCATTTAGTGGCATGAGCAATTAGTTTTTTTTTTTTTTTAACTTGTTGTAAACATAAGAGGGTTTTTTGAAATTTAGTACTTTTTTATTTTATTTGACCCCTTTTATTCTCTTGTATATTGATTCACTTCACTTCAGTAATTAAGATATTTCTCCAAACAGGCCTTGGGTTTTATTAGAAGATGAGAACAACAAAGACTCAAAACCCCAGTCGGAAAAATTATTTCAAAGATTGGAGAAAATTAAAATTTCCATATAATGTACTTAGAGAAGATTGGAAAGCTAAGTGGAACATCAGATGGAGGTGTGATTCTGATGATCTAACTCACCATCTCAAAGATTCTCAATTTATTTTTTTTTTGTTGTTGTCTAAAAGTTATTAAAGTTTTAGAAGGATTTGAGCTTTAAATAATGGGATCAAGAACAATACTTTTTATAAATGTCAACCCCTTTTTATGATCTAGAAAATTATCCAATTTGATTTTTTAAATTATGATAATGTACTCATGAGTAAAAATGCTAAAATTATAGCTAATATACTCATGGCCAAATGGTGTTGCCACTGGTTTCACACACATGTCCAGGGATCAATCCACGGGTCTTCCCGTTGAAAATATCACTATTGACAAGGTGCCCAACATTACAAAAAAAATGCTAAAAATTGTACAATTTATAATTCTGCTCTAAACTTTTGTACCCATTTTTTAGCATTGTTGGATTTAAAAAGAAGGGAATTTTACTAAATAATTATTTGTAACCCTAGATTAGCCGGATTTAATCGTAAATACATAAAGCGTAATATTCAGGTGGGAACTAATTATGTGAGAACTTTTTTGTGGAGTCCAATTATGGGCTCCATTTGGAGATGGGACCAGGGGATGAAAAGATCTATATGAGACCACCCTAAATATCAAGTTTGACCTCAAACCCATGTCCCTAACCCCTTCATCCGTGGCCCAAAAGTTTAAAAGCTTTATATTAAAAAAATATTCAAACATAGATCCAACGGTTCAATCCATTTGAATGTGTGTTAATCCTCAAGGATCAGTGACTATTAAAGAGTTGCCTATTAATTACTAGGTATGAATGGATTACTAGTCAGCTCGTAAAAAAAAATTCTCATACGTGAGCATTAGTTTCCACTTGAATATTTCCGTGTATAAACACCAAATTCGATGTTCGTACAACGTTTAGGACAACCTTATACTGCTGCCGGCTGCTGCTCCAACGACGTCGTCCTCCCCATCCCGCCCAACCCCGAAATCGCTTTCTACCCTCTCCACACCATTCTTCATTCCCCATTCCCGCCTTTTTGCTCTCTTTCTCCTTTTTCCTTTCCCTCTCCATGCCCTCTCCCTCTCCCTGCTCTCTCTTTCCCTCTCTCGCTCCGCCTTAATAGAGATTCATGCCGGATCCCCTCACACCGCGAGCCATCGCTGCTTGTCGTCGGAGTTGCCGGAGAAAGGAGAGAATCCAAAATAGGGTTTCTCAAGACAGGTGGGAACTTTTTACTTGTATCTACTGCAAATACTATAGGGTTTCATGCATGGTTTGATATTACAGTTTGGGTCTTTTGTATTCTTCTGAATCTATGCTTTGTTATCAAGAAAAGCATATATTGGTCATTTGTTGCATTTTTGTGATCTGGGTCTATCTCATATGGGTTGCTTGAAGCTTAGATGCCAGGGAATCACTCAAATGGCATGGAGTTAGCTATTTGGGCTTCGTCAAGTTTTATAGATTTGAATTTTGTAGTCTATTTGTTTGGTTTTCATGTTATTTGGAGATAGCTTATATTTGAGTTGAATAGTATAATCAAGAAATAGGAAGCATGGGAAAAATGCTTACTAATGAGAAAAAAAGTCACACCTCCTAAAGCTAAACCCAGATAGATGAGATATGGAGACCATGATGATGATGATTTGGAGACATTGTTGGGTTATTCAGACTGAACCTAGATCATCTTTTATATATTTTTTAACATCTCATTTTAAACTTTGTTGGTACATGACTGATTTGAGCAATACAAGGTCATTGAAGTTGAGCAAATGATACTGGGGACTTTGTATAAGGAGCTGATTGGGCATCATCCTCAAAGTCGTCTTAGGTCCGGCCTTAATAAACTGGGGTTCTAATTTTTGTCAAGAAGGAATCTGTAGATGAAAACTTCTTACATATTTATGAACTTTTCTGTAACGCCCCGAAAACCTGGAGCTCTTCAGGTTTCGGAGCACTACTAAAGTAAAGTCAAATCTCCACATAAATCAAATATGCCAAAGAATTGAGCAATGCTTCTATTTATTTGAGAGATCAATTAAAGATTTGAAATCAATAAAATTCCTAATTTAAAAAAAATAAAAGAAAACAAATTCTACATTATTGAAAGTAATGAATTCCATCTCTATAATTCTAATTCCAAATCCAATGTTTGTGACGCTCTCTTGTCAGCCACGCAAGTTGAAATCCAATGGCTGATCCCCATCGTTGCCAAGTTTTCCCAAATGATCCGTACCTGAAGTGGGGCAAACCACTTATCAGAAGACTGGTGAGCAATAATTTCAATACACAAGTCACATACTAACATGAAGCAGCATAAAACTAATAAGAGGAAGATATGAAAATTAACAATTTTTCCTATAGCATTTCTTATGATTCAATGAGATTCCACATTCATCTCTTCCACATTAGTATATCCAATCTTCCCACTTATGGGTCCTTATAATTCAAAAGAACTCTATTTTAAGAGTTTCAGAGTTTCAATTTCTTCCCATAAGGAAGTCCCTTCCATATATTATTCAAAACTATCTCCTAGGAGCTTGGTTCAATAGTCACTTATTCAATCCCTGTCCACCTTATTACTCCATACTAAAAGAATTCACTAATTAGATCAATGTCCAGAGTAAGGTCCTTACTGATGTTTCAAAATACCATGCCACTGTCTCATGTAGTATTCATATATGAAAGAGAATCAATAGGAAGTGTTCAATGGTTCTTTTATGTTCATTATGCATGCAATATAACATCATAGAACTATATACACTAATTGTTTTGATATAGGACTAGTCCCACATAATCAGGCTTATATATGTGCCCCACTACAAGTCAAAATTTAGTAGCCGGCTATGTGGCACTACCTTGATATCTTTAAATTCAAGTCCTCATTACCAGTTCAATCATATCTAAGGAATTCCTGTCAGTTAAAGATTTGTCTCATTGACTGAGATCTCTATTTCATAACCCTGTGACATGAATTCAAGTTCACTAAACATATGCCTATAATATACCACTCTACGTTATATAATTCAATCAGGGTCCACACTAAATTTATAGGCCCATAACAAAATCTGTAATGGTAATAATTAGTTTATAAATTCTGAATTAACATAGGGTTTAAATGAAAATTCCTGTAACATAAGTGATATAAGTTCTGTAACATAAGTGGGTCTATACTTTCCCATACACCCCAAGGTCGCCATACTAAAAGATACAACTCAGTATACATAAAAGGGATTGATGAGCACTGTATCGTCACTTTCATGAACAAAATGGGTCTCACGCCCAATGCTATGGAGGAAAGAAAACAGTGGGTCCCTAGTGGCCAGATCCACATGGGTCCAGGGCCATTATGGTCACCCATCAGGGATCAGGTAGATGGCTGGCCCTGATCATTAATCAGATCAACCGGTGGGCCCACATGATCCTTAACCATTTTGAAGTAGAACACTGTTGCCTGCAACTGTTCTTCTTCTCTGTTAATTCATCATTCTACATTTGTTTAAAAGAATGGAGTCCACAGCCACATGGATCTTCTCATTCCATTATCCCATATCACATAAAGTAATCTTCAACAATCTTAGACTGTAAACAGTCCGTTCCCAGCAGTCATTGGCAGGCCTTCATACCATAACAGGGAAGGTTCAGATGGTGGACCGTCCATGATTAAACTTGTATGGGACCTGGCCACCTTGGTCGCTCACCAGGGACTGACCAGATGACTGGCCCTGATCCTTGATCAGGTGGGCCAGTGGGTCCTACAACTCCATTCCCCAAAATCCCCAAAATGACGATGCAGATGTTCTTAATATTCAATCGAGGGCCAGATGGGGCCCAGTTCTAAATGGGTCCACCTCCACTGTGGTCGCCCAAGGGTTGGCTTCCAGATCTCTGGAATTGATCCTTGATCATATGTACCAGTGGGTCCCACTACCAGATCTACAAAATCTCAGATTCCCTGCACCACTGATATAGAATTTTTCCAAAATAAAAATGGGGACTGATGAGACCCAATCCAAGTGGATCTACCATCACTGAGATCGCCCAGGGGTCTACCCTCAGATCCCTGGGTCAGATCTATGATCAGGTGGGTCCCATGATCATACTACCCAAATCATCAGATCATGTGTCTGACGATTTGGTTTGAAATCAAGCCCCTATTTTGGGGTTTCATTACTGCCTTTAATATTATCAATCCTTTATCAATTTGATGCGGAACTTATTTCTAAATGCACTTGAAAATATTACTCACCTCCTCGTGTAGAAGACTGTGGCTCGATCAATGTGAGGCCTCGAGTATTGCATCCACTAGATCCTCTGATTCTGCTTCTCTGAGATCCCTCTTTGATTGCTGCCCAAGATCATTTCCTCTGCACCCTCTTCTCTTCCTTTTTCTATAACCCAAAAATGGGAAATGAAACTATTCGTAAGAAGGGAGATATAGCCTTTCTGGTTATGGGATAGGGTGAAATCTCTAACCTTCGGAGATTTCCCTGGGTACCAACAAATACTCCTCACAAGGAGATATTGTTGCAACTACTTAACCAATAAAATGGGCTTAGATCAGGTACAACCTAACCAATGAAATCCAACCCATCCTAAAGTCCAATGGGTCAAACAAAACTGGGCCCAACCTGGCCCGGGTTATTACATACTCCCCCCCTTAGGAAATTTGGTCCTCCAAATTCAATACATACCTGATGGAAAGAGGTGAGGATATCTCTTCATGACTTCCGCTTCTGTCTCCCAAGTAGACTCAAGTTGTTTATGATGCTCCCATAGAACTTTGACTAGTTTCACAGTCCGGTTCCGTAAAGCTCTCTCAGTAGTTTCCAAGATTTTCACTGGCCGTTCCTCATAAGATAAATCTGGCTGCACTTGAATCGATTCATAGCTTATTATATGAGAAGGGTCGGGCTGATATTTCTTGAGCATGGACACATGAAACACATTGTGCACTCCGGCTAGTTGAGGCGGTAATCCAAGAGCGTAGGCATTACCATCACTGACACGCCCGATGATTTCAAATGGCCCGACATACCGTGGGCTCAGTTTCCCTTTCTTGCCAAAACGCATAACTCCTTTAGTCGGGGGAAACTTTTAGAAAGACATAATCACCCACAGCAAATTCCAATTCCCGTCTGCGATTATCCGCATAACTTTTCTGTCTACTCTGAGCTGCCCGCATACGGTCCCTGATCTTCTTGATATTAGCGGTAGAAGTCTGAACCCAATCGGGACCAAGAATTCTCCCATCACCAACTTCCTCCCAACAAATCGGAGATCGACAATTTCGACCATAAAGTGCTTCGAATGGAGCCATCTTGATACTTGAATGGTAGCTGTTATTATATGCGAACTCAACGAGCGACAACTGTTCATCCCAACTGTCCTTAAAGTCCAAAGCACATGCTCTCAACATGTCTTCAAGAGTCTGATTCGTTCTTTCTGTTTGCCCATCGGTTTGTGGATGATAAGCGGTACTAAAACTCAACCTTGTACCCATCGCAGCTTGCAGCTTCTTCCAGAAATTCGATACGAACCTCGTATCCCTATCAGAGACAATAGAAGCCGGTACCCCATGCAATCTCACAATCTCCTTCACATATCTTTGTGCTAAGTTCTCCAAAGATGTTCGATTTCTAATGGGAATGAAGTGAGCTGATTTTGTCAACCGATCCACAATGACCCAAATAATTTCATTGTTTCTAAAGGTCTTTGGAAAGCCTGACACAAAGTCCATGGAGATATGTTCCCATTTCCATTCAGGAATCGGTAATGGTTGAAGTAACCCTCCAGGCTTCCTGTGATCGGCCTTGACTTGCTGACAGGTAAAACACTTACCCACAAATGCAGCAACATCATTCTTCATGCCAACCCACCAAAACCGTATCCTTAAATTTTGGTACATTTTGGTGCTCCCCGGGTGGATGGTGTAACGTGTACAATGTGCCTCCTTCAAAATTTCATCTTTGATATCCGGAATATTTGGAACACACAGTCGGTTCCTGTAGTACAATGTAGCACTGCGGATGGAAAAGTCTGGCTTGTTATCAATTCTATTAAATATCGCCAACAATGCCGGGTCATCTCTCTGGCAGTCTTTGACCCTTTGAATCAATTCAGGATGAACCCGGAAATTCCCTAACAACACCTTATTGCTGATCGACCAAAGGTTACATTTAATTCCTCCACCTCTTCTATCAATTTCTTCTCAGTTGTTAATGAAGCCACCTGAGCCGATTTCCTGCTTAAAGCATCAGCAACGACATTAGCTTTACCCGGATGGTAAAATATAGAGAAATCATAGTCCTTCAAGAACTCCATCCATCTCCTCTGTCGTAGATTTAAATCTTTTTGCGAGAACACATATTTCAGACTCTTATGATCTGTATAAACTTCAAATTCCTCACCATACAAGTAGTGCCGCCAAATCTTGAGTGCAAAGACAACTGCACCCAGTTCTAGATCATGAGTAGCATAATTCTGTTCATGAGGCTTCAACTGTCTGGATGCATAAGCTATCACTCTACCGTGTTGCATAAGCACACCCCCTAAGCCATGCAGTGATGCATCACAGAAAATTACAAAACCTCCACTGCCAGAAGGAAGGGCTAAAACTGGAGCTGTAGTCAGTTTATCTTTTAGCATCTGGAAACTTGATTCGCATTTATCATTCCATAAGAATGGCATATTCTTCCGAGTGAGCCTGGTCAACGGACCTGCTATAGAGGAAAAACCTTGCACAACCTTCTATAGTAGCCAGCTAACCCCAGAAAACTACGGATCTCCGATGCATTCGTCGGTCTCTTCCAATTTGAAATAGCTTCAATCTTGCTAGAATCAACAGACAATCCTTCACCTGAAATAATGTGACCCAAGAAGCTCACCTGTTCTAGCCAGAAGTCACACTTACTCAGCTTAGCATAAAGCTGATTTTCTCTCAGCAATTGAAGGGAAGTACGCAGATGATCTCCATGTTCTTCCAATGACTTGGAATAGATCAGGATATCATCAATGAATACCACAACGAACTGATCTAGGAAGGGCTTAAAAATCTGATTCATAAGCGCCATAAACACCGCCGGCGCATTGGTTAGCCCAAAAGGCATTACCAAGAATTCATAATGTCCATACCTAGTTCGAAAAGCTGTTCTAGGTATATCTTCTTCTCTTACCCTTAGCTGATGGTATCCCGATCTGAGGTCGATCTTGGAGAAATACTTTGCACCCTGAAGCTGATCAAACAGTTCATCAATTCGTGGGAGCGGGTACTTATTCTTGATAGTTACTTGATTCAACTGACGATAGTCAATACACATTCGTAATGACCCATCCTTCTTCTTGACGAATAAAACTGGCGCTCCCCACGGGGATACACTGGGTCTTATGAATCCTTTTTCTAGTAACTCCTGCAATTGTTCTTTGAGTTCTTTCAACTCGGCAGGTGCCATACGGTATGGAGCTTTAGATATTGGCGCAGTCCCTGGTACCAATTCTATAGCAAAGTCTACTTCTCTAACTGGTGGCAGACCGGGCAGGTCATCCTGGAATACATCAGGAAATTCCCTAACTATGGGAGTGTCTTCCAGCTTAGGCTTCAGTTTTTCTTCTGAAACGAAGGCTAGGTATCCATCACATCCACTTTTCAACAATTTACAAGCCTTAATGGCTGATATGACTGCCGTGTGTACTGGCCTTCTCCTTCCCATTACACACACAGTATCATACCCTTCTAGATTAAAACGTACTAGCTTGTTAAAACAATCCAGCACTGCTCTATACTTTGCTAGCCAGTCCATCCCAATAATGATGTCGAAATCATTCATAGGTAACAATATCAGATCAACTGGCATATTGTTCTCCCCAATGATAATCGGGCAATCGAAATATGCAGTGCAAGTGTTCACGTGTCCTCCAGCAGGGGTTGATACAATAATAGTTTGATCTAGTGTCGAGGGTGATTTGTTCATCTTGGGAGCAAATACAGGGGACACAAAAGAATGTGTAGAGCCAGAATCAAATAAAGTATAAGCTGTAACATTGGAAATTAAAATCATACCCTCGATACAATTATTTGCAGCCTGCGCTTCCTGTTGCGTAGTAGCAAAAACCCTGGCATTGGATTGCTGTCCTCTCTGATATCCGCCTTGATTGGGTCGCCCACGATTGAAATTCTGTCCTTGAGGCTGATTAGGCGGTCCCCTTGGCTGATTCTGCTGATTTGTCTGGCGGGGATTGTCCTGGTATCTCTGCTGTTGGTTCTGCCGTGGTGGTTGTTCTTGTGGCTGACGTCTATCCTTATCCTGTTTCTTTGGACAATCTTTAATCAGATGGCCAACCTGTCCACAATGGAAACATGCACCCGTAGACCAATGACATTCCTCTGTCTTATGGTTCTTTCCACATCGCTGGCATTTTATTCTTTTATCCAGTCTCTGCTTCTTTGAGGGCTCACGGTTATTCTGATAGTCTCTCTTGATTCCCGTCGTTCTCGCCGAGAATGTACCATTCAATTCAGCAGTTGTTTCCTCCGATACAAATGCCCTTTTTAAGGCAGCTGCAAAGGTAGCCGGTTCGCCCAGTTTCACATCCTTTTTGATATCTGGTCGTAACCCCTCGATGAATTTGTTCCGTTTCATCGCATCAGTGGCTACCAGTTCCTCTGCAAAGTGGGACAGCTCTGTAAATCTGTTGGAGTATTTTGCTACAGTCATACTCCCTTGCACCAAAGTCTGGAATTCCCTCTTCTTCTGTTCTCTGATATGCTCTGGAATGAATTTCAGAATGAACTCCTTCTTAAAGAATGCCCAAGTGATTTCATTTTCCGGACCCTCGAAGGTTTTCTTAGCGGCTTTCCACCATTCTTTCGCATCTCCTTCGAGTTTGAAGGCAGCCAGAACCGCTTTCTGCCGGTCCGAGCATCCCATCACTTCGAATATTCCTTCCATATGTTCCACCCACTTGTTAGCATCCCAAGGATTGGTGGTTTCATCAAAGTACCTGGGCCGGAATTCATTGAACCTTTTGTAAAGAGTGTCCTTTTCTCTGTCTCTGCCTCCAGGAGCATTTTCACCTCCTTCTCCGCCATGGCCGGTACGCAGATCATTGTTCCCGCCCTGACGTGCTGCCAAGGTCGCGATCTGCTCCTGTACCTGACTGTACGCCATCATGAATGAGGTGAACATCTGTCGAGCATACTCTGGTAGCTCAGCCTGACCCCCAATGAGATTAGGGTTACCGCCTTGATCGCCATTTAGGTTCGCATTCTCATTCTGGTTACCATTGGCATTCTGAGCGTTCTCCTGGTTGTCCATATTTCTATTCCTACAAAAGATTCATAACTTAGTAAACAATTATAGAGAATGTATATCTATCGTACTATTCTTTCCCTTACATGTCCTCACCACGTATCCTAGGAGTTGCTAAATCTTTTATATTGCCCAAGACCATGCTCTGATACCACTTTGTAACGCCCCGAAAACCTGGAGCTCTTCAGGTTTCGGAGCACTACTAAAGTAAAGTCAAATCTCCACATAAATCAAATATGCCAAAGAATTGAGCAATGCTTCTATTTATTTGAGAGATCAATTAAAGATTTGAAATCAATAAAATTCCTAATTTAAAAAAAATAAAAGAAAACAAATTCTACATTATTGAAAGTAATGAATTCCATCTCTATAATTCTAATTCCAAATCCAATGTTTGTGACGCTCTCTTGTCAGCCACGCAAGTTGAAATCCAATGGCTGATCCCCATCGTTGCCAAGTTTTCCCAAATGATCCGTACCTGAAGTGGGGCAAACCACTTATCAGAAGACTGGTGAGCAATAATTTCAATACACAAGTCACATACTAACATGAAGCAGCATAAAACTAATAAGAGGAAGATATGAAAATTAACAATTTTTCCTATAGCATTTCTTATGATTCAATGAGATTCCACATTCATCTCTTCCACATTAGTATATCCAATCTTCCCACTTATGGGTCCTTATAATTCAAAAGAACTCTATTTTAAGAGTTTCAGAGTTTCAATTTCTTCCCATAAGGAAGTCCCTTCCATATATTATTCAAAACTATCTCCTAGGAGCTTGGTTCAATAGTCACTTATTCAATCCCTGTCCACCTTATTACTCCATACTAAAAGAATTCACTAATTAGATCAATGTCCAGAGTAAGGTCCTTACTGATGTTTCAAAATACCATGCCACTGTCTCATGTAGTATTCATATATGAAAGAGAATCAATAGGAAGTGTTCAATGGTTTTTTTATGTTCATTATGCATGCAATATAACATCATAGAACTATATACACTAATTGTTTTGATATAGGACTAGTCCCACATAATCAGGCTTATATATGTGCCCCACTACAAGTCAAAATTTAGTAGCCGGCTATGTGGCACTACCTTGATATCTTTAAATTCAAGTCCTCATTACCAGTTCAATCATATCTAAGGAATTCCTGTCAGTTAAAGATTTGTCTCATTGACTGAGATCTCTATTTCATAACCCTGTGACATGAATTCAAGTTCACTAAACATATGCCTATAATATACCACTCTACGTTATATAATTCAATCAGGGTCCACACTAAATTTATAGGCCCATAACAAAATCTGTAATGGTAATAATTAGTTTATAAATTCTGAATTAACATAGGGTTTAAATGAAAATTCCTGTAACATAAGTGATATAAGTTCTGTAACATAAGTGGGTCTATACTTTCCCATACACCCCAAGGTCGCCATACTAAAAGATACAACTCAGTATACATAAAAGGGATTGATGAGCACTGTATCGTCACTTTCATGAACAAAATGGGTCTCACGCCCAATGCTATGGAGGAAAGAAAACAGTGGGTCCCTAGTGGCCAGATCCACATGGGTCCAGGGCCATTATGGTCACCCATCAGGGATCAGGTAGATGGCTGGCCCTGATCATTAATCAGATCAACCGGTGGGCCCACATGATCCTTAACCATTTTGAAGTAGAACACTGTTGCCTGCAACTGTTCTTCTTCTCTGTTAATTCATCATTCTACATTTGTTTAAAAGAATGGAGTCCACAGCCACATGGATCTTCTCATTCCATTATCCCATATCACATAAAGTAATCTTCAACAATCTTAGACTGTAAACAGTCCGTTCCCAGCAGTCATTGGCAGGCCTTCATACCATAACAGGGAAGGTTCAGATGGTGGACCGTCCATGATTAAACTTGTATGGGACCTGGCCACCTTGGTCGCTCACCAGGGACTGACCAGATGACTGGCCCTGATCCTTGATCAGGTGGGCCAGTGGGTCCTACAACTCCATTCCCCAAAATCCCCAAAATGACGATGCAGATGTTCTTAATATTCAATCGAGGGCCAGATGGGGCCCAGTTCTAAATGGGTCCACCTCCACTGTGGTCGCCCAAGGGTTGGCTTCCAGATCTCTGGAATTGATCCTTGATCATATGTACCAGTGGGTCCCACTACCAGATCTACAAAATCTCAGATTCCCTGCACCACTGATATAGAATTTTTCCAAAATAAAAATGGGGACTGATGAGACCCAATCCAAGTGGATCTACCATCACTGAGATCGCCCAGGGGTCTACCCTCAGATCCCTGGGTCAGATCTATGATCAGGTGGGTCCCATGATCATACTACCCAAATCATCAGATCATGTGTCTGACGATTTGGTTTGAAATCAAGCCCCTATTTTGGGGTTTCATTACTGCCTTTAATATTATCAATCCTTTATCAATTTGATGCGGAACTTATTTCTAAATGCACTTGAAAATATTACTCACCTCCTCGTGTAGAAGACTGTGGCTCGATCAATGTGAGGCCTCGAGTATTGCATCCACTAGATCCTCTGATTCTGCTTCTCTGAGATCCCTCTTTGATTGCTGCCCAAGATCATTTCCTCTGCACCCTCTTCTCTTCCTTTTTCTATAACCCAAAAATGGGAAATGAAACTATTCGTAAGAAGGGAGATATAGCCTTTCTGGTTATGGGATAGGGTGAAATCTCTAACCTTCGGAGATTTCCCTGGGTACCAACAAATACTCCTCACAAGGAGATATTGTTGCAACTACTTAACCAATAAAATGGGCTTAGATCAGGTACAACCTAACCAATGAAATCCAACCCATCCTAAAGTCCAATGGGTCAAACAAAACTGGGCCCAACCTGGCCCGGGTTATTACATTTTCCTTGTAATTGTCCTTCTGCAACATTATAATTTTGAGGATATTCGTACTTCTTCTGTATTCTTAATGATTTTAGTAAATTGGCTTGTGGAAGTAATTAGTCTTTCTTTTTTCCATTTGATGGGTTAGAAACTTGAATTTGGACGTATGAATTTAGTGTCTCTTTGGAGACTCTCAGAGAAAGTGGAAATACTCCCTCAAGTATTTTCTGATTTTCAAGTTAGTTGCATTACGTGGAATATCATGTCTAACCTCTTTGGGGCTTGATTCTCCTCTAACTTTGTTTTAAGTAGAAGATGTTGGTTTGAATGGTTCAAATTTCTTGTGTAGTACTGACACAAGGTGACACCACATTAGAAAAGATCTTCATTTCCATTTTCTTCAATTCTACAAGTAGGAAAAGGAATGAGTACGCCGGGGGGCGGTGGTTGGATGGGATGAAAGGAAACTTGAAAAAATAGTAAAGGCATAGGATACTGAATCATATACCCATTTAAATAGTTGGTTTACCCTATATTGTGTGGATAATTTCTCATTCTTTCCTAATCAATCTTTGCATAAAATATTCTCCATCTATTATATTTTGAGTTAAAAAGAAACTATATATCTTTTATTTCCATGTGAATCTAGATACATAAATCAAAATCCCTACGCTATACTCTTTATAAGGCAAACTTACTTTACAACTAGCAAATGCCCTATGGTATACACACAATCACAATAGGGATTACATCGCATTGAAAGAAGAGATCATCGAGCAAACAAATCTCTCTCAATCAAGATATCATTTTCTATTAATTTATGTAAAAAAAACTTTCTATATTTCTTATCTTGGTTTCTGTTTGTTTTAAGATGCTTGATGGTTTTTAGATCAAGAAAGTCAATATGGGTCCTACATCTGTTTTAAGGTGCTTGACTGGTTTTTTGATCAAGAAAGCTAATATAGGTCCTATAATTGTTTTAAGGCGCTTGATCGGTTTTAAAAACTCTCGGTTCTTTTAATCTTTGATGTATCCTCTTTACAACAAGTAAATTTATGAGTGGGTTAGAGTCTCAAGTTTTTTAATGGTCCTTCGAGCTAAGATAATGAGAGGTTGGGCTGATGGAATGGATAAAGGAGATGGGCATGGTATTTAGAAGATGGGTAATTGTGCTGGTATTGTGATGGTCATCGTAATGTGTATATCCTATGAATGTTAAGACTATGCACTAATATGTACTATTTTACATGTTAAACTTTCAACTTGTGGAGTCAATTACAATTTTTTTACATGTTCAATCTATTAATATCTTACTTTGATTCGTGCAAATGCCAATCACTTTATAATGACATGCATAAACAATGAGAAAGACTTACAGAATTCACCCAAAATTTTTTTTCAGCATCTATTTTATATTAACGGTTTCATTACCATTTTTTATAGGGTCTTTGGCAGTATGATGTCTCCAACAATCAAACTGTCAATGCAACCTACAGCAGTTGTCCTACTATTCTACATCCGTAATTGACTCGTAACAACATATTCAAAGGAACATCAAATGCGGTAATTACTTCCTAAGGATGCAGAAACTTGTTGGGTTAAATGAAAATTAAATAACAAAACAAGTTAGGGGAGAAAAAACTGATTTCAAGACAAATAATGCATCAAATGTTCTGACACTGTACACCGTAAGCTTATATTCATATCTTACCAAAAACAATTTAAGCAACTGACAACAGACCAGGCAAGGCATACCTGATTGGCTTGATGTTCTTTGGAAGAGCCTTTTATCGGAATTCAACTGTGAGAATGAAGAACATGTTAGGATATCAGACAAATCAACTCAAATCAGTCTTTTTTTTTTTTTTTTTTTGTGTTTGTGTGTGTGTGTGTGTGGTTGGACTAAAAAGATGAAATTAACTTGTACGTTATTCTTTAAGTTTTAAAACTAGGTCTATGCATCATGAATTTCCACATGCATGTTTTCTTGAGCAGTTGCATCATTGGTCTATACACTTTTATTCTGGATATTATTTCAAGTATTGGGATCGACAACTGGATAATGGAAAGATGATAATAAACATAATCATGATCCAAAACAGTGCAAGAGTGGTCGTATCAGTTGATTCAGTTGCTGTATGCAGGTGGTGGTGTTGTATAAACACCATGATTTATGTAGTTGACAAATGTAATGAGTACTATGAAACAAGTTTCATCTGTAGTGGTCGTGATTTATGTAAATTATATCTAATTCATATCCTTGGACAATTGATTTATGGTGTTGTTCTGTTTAGTACAGGTTATAGGATCCAACTAATGTGGGGGTGAACTCCCTCAACTCGGTGGATGTGCTCATATGCTTCCTAGCATATGATATAATCAAGGCAGAGTGGGATGAGAAGGAAAAACTATTGCTTGCATGATGAAACCTAAAAAATTATAAATATTTAAATTATTTAACACTTGTTTCCATACAAAGTAAAAAATTATTCACATTCATCACACCAAAATGCTCCTAAACAAATTCAATTCCAACACAAAATAGCCATAACTTCAAATGTTGTTGATTGGAATGCTTGTGTGAAAAATACCTTAACATTTTCCAGATCCTGCTGCCCCTATATGGATTACATATAATGATTAATGAACCTATGCCCCTGTAAGGATTCCCTTTTGGGAGAAAAACATAATTAGGAACTATACATTGATATACAAGCAATAAAAAAGAATTAAAATCATTAGATATGTTAGAATGTGATTGAACAATTGTGCTTATGTTCATCAAGTAAACTTATCATAGACATAATGGGTAATGTAGTTTAAGGCTTTGAGTCCAGCTTCAATACTCAATTGACGCAAATATTGAAAAATCTTCAGCTCACAACCACAAAAACAACTAAAGGTTTGTACATGAGTTAGGAAATTGCTGAAAATGATAAAGTGGCTGGCATTTGCTCACCTCCCAAACACAAAAAGAAAATATTCAGGGTTTGATTAGGAAGGTTTATAAAAGGTCCCAACAAAGAAGGGGGTAGACTTATATGAAGAATCTAAACCAATAATCAAACACACTTTATATATAAATTTTGAACACGTCACTCCAAATATCTAATACAAGATCGAAAGGAGGGAGGCTTCTCAAAAAGAAACCCACCCACCCTTCTCTTTAAAAAAGTTAACCCTAAAAACAAAAACCCATAAGAACAACTTCTTGATCAGACCAAATGCTATAGTCAAGATCTCAGATGGGTTACATGGGTATTACTAGTTCTGATCAAACATAAAAGAACAATGGGAACGAAGGGACCCATCTATAATTTAGGGTTTCAAACAAAACCATGTAAAAATTTAATATAAATGCATACATCCATGTTCTTGAAATTTAGATTAAAGCACAAACAATCAATTAGACAGGAAGAATTGGGACTAAATGCTAAGGCATTACAATTGGGAGTCATGACTTTCTCTCAGATATTCATTTTGCGGGAGAAGAACCAGAAAAAGAGGGTAGAGAGGACTAGATTGTGAAATCCAAGGATGATGTTATACCAGATATCTTCGGGAAAACCATATTTGATAAGTTCTTCGTTCTCGTACTTGTCGAAAATCATGAAAATCGTGTAATCTTCAACTTCCGAATGAGCCTTGTAGTAGAAAACCATCTTCTCCGCTCTTCTTCTAGCATAATCAATAGAAAGAGGAAGAGCTAGGAAAAGGGTCGAAATTGGACTTCCGTGAAATGGTAAAGGGAGAGGGAGAGGGAAAGCGAGAGCAGGGAGCGGGAGAGGGCAGTGACAGGGAGAGGAGAAGGGAGAGAGGGAGAAAGAGAGAAAAAGGCGGGAGAGGAAAAAAAATGCCTTGACGACGATGGGGAAGAAGGAAGAAAGCCTCTAGTGGGAATGGGTAAGGAAGGAAAAAAAAAAGCGATTTGGGGGGTTTCCAGACGATGATGTCTTTCGGGCAGCAGCCGGGGTAAAGTTGTCCAAAAACGTTGTACGAACACCGAATTAGGTGTTTTTATGTATTTGTGATTAACTCCGGCTAATTTAGATTTAGACACAATTATTTGGTAAAATTCCCTAAAAAGAAATATGAACTCATCTTTTTAACATTTTTGGGTTATAATGTAATAATTACTTTTTAATTTTTTGTACCCATTATAATATAATAATATTTTTGGGTATAATGTAATAACTATTTTAATTCTTTCTCAAATTTCTTGTTAAGAGAAACTTTTGCCCCAAAAGAGAATTTTTGTTTTTGAAAAAAAGTGGCTAAAGATTAGAAGCAAACGGGTCAGTTGAGAAAACTAACTTGAGATGAATAGAGAAGCCACCTGTAAAACAGTATAAGAGCTGGAAGCAGAAGGAGATGGTCTTTTGGGAATAAACTTTTCAGAGAAGAAGAAAACTTGCCTTTTGGGCTGAAAACTCTCATCAGAGAGTGCCTTTTGGGCTTGAAGCTCTTTTCAGAGGAAAATAAACAGATTTTGGCCGTACAAACCACAGCTTGAAGCTGTAAGCATATGCCTTTTGGGCAGGAGAAGTCCAAACATTGTGTGTCTTACGCTTTCGTTTTGTTGTCTTTCGTTCTATAAAAAAAAAAGAACGAAAATAAACGTTTAGATGTTTTCGTTCTTTCCCTCCCATTCCCGCTCCCAATCTCAGAAAACGCCCGAGAAAGATAGGAGAAGAACCAGGACGAGAAGAAGGAAAACAGGAGTCTCGGCCAGCAAGCTACTCTTTCTCTCGGTCATGACCGCTTTTGATTTTTTTTCTTCTTCTCCAGATACTTTCTCTCTCTCGGCCAGCTCCTCCCACCCCCCTCACTCCCTCTCTCTGAGGATTATGAGTTTGAAATGAAAATTTTTAAGGTTATGGATTCTGGATATGAAATGGTTCAGATTTCATGGTTAAAAATTTGCTGTCTCGGTTGATTTCAGAGTTGTTTCTAGACCCAGAATCGAGTTTGGATTATATCTTTTTTGTTTGGGACATTTTTTTGTAGAGCACATTTGAATCTGGATCCAAAACAATTCCACATAATCCCAAGAAACTCCTCCAATGTTAAAGGTTTTGGCTCCTTCTCCTGATTCTCAAAATCGAGCATTTTCCAATTCATTCTCAAATCCAGTGCCCCCTTCTGTAGTTACTCTTGAAGACATAATATTACATCTTTCTGGTTCCATATTATGTGGTAATAAGGCCCGACAGTCATTCTAGGCAAAAGAACTCCACCAAACACTCTCATAAGATCACTTACAAGTACACAGTTCACACATAACAAAGATTCCTCAATGTTAAACTTGTCAATAGTAGATGAATCGTTTTCTTCATACATATCTGTCTACTAACACAGTGACGAGCTTGAAATGCGAAACAATTCGCAGTGCTGCTCAGTTCTAGAATTGAATTTAGGAACTCAAGATTTTCATTTTTCTAGAATTTATTATTTTTCCTAGCAATTTCTACGTTTGCATGGCTGGTTTGCTAATTATATATATTAGTTTCTGAATTTTTATGGTTTAGAATGTCTTTAATGGTTAGTTTTGGTCTAACATAGTGTTTTTTTTATTCTGTTTTTAGATATATTTTGTGAGATTTTTATCTTAAAGGTGAACTTTTGGTGTGATTTGTATTGGCATGTTTGTTTGATTCTACAATGTTGATGGTGTGATTATAGTTTGGTGATGATGTGATTTGTATTGTATGTTGTAATGGGAACTCTACTTCGGAGCAATTAGTGATGAAATTGAAATCTACCAATGAAATGGGGCATTCTCAATGAAATATGTCACTCTGTCTCACATCGTGGGAATTGGAGAGCCCCTAGTCTGCAAGGCCCTCTTGGTACAATCAGCCATTAAAAAAAAAGGAAAAACAAACATTGAAAAGTTGTAGATGTTCATTCCAATCTTTGGTGGTTTGCTAACTGAAAACAATTTTGATGAGAAATGGGAGAAAGAGCCCATGAATGGTTCAAGAGCTTTTTACAGGGAAGCACCTTATGATCCATGTTCAGTATTGTTGGTTGATTATCTAACAATGGAATGTAAAACATTCTTAAAAAATCACATCCAAGGCTCACAAAGGAATCATGATTCAGCTTCTATCAAACTGAGTGTTGGTTGAGAGGCTCATGTAATGACTCATATAAGCTTATGAAACCAGCATGCTGAAATCTAGCTACCTGAAATTGTTTGTTGCAAAGAAAAAAAAAACTTGTAGCTAGGTCATTCAAACGCAAGAACTATAAGCATATATCTCAGGTTACTAGCACCCAAGTTATGCAGATCCAAATCGGCCTTTTAGTCCTGTTTGGATCTTGGCAAACCATGAGAAGGTAACTCAGTTTACTGCTGCCTTCTCTATTGTACATGAATAGGTACAGACACTACTATTTACAGATCAGTGTCGAAGACATGTGGAATGTGTAGCAACCAAGCCCAACTTCAAAACACCCAATAAAATGACACAAAACATCTATTACCATGGAAGGAAAAAGGAAAAAAAATTGAAAATTTGTTTTTTCCATTCCTTGTTGGTATCACGACATATTCCTGATGAGGACAGACCCATGTCCCCATGGGTCGAGCAGCCCGTTGGGCCCAGCCAGTCATGTCTAGTCCAATCCATTTATATTTTATTTATTTATTCTATTAATTGAGTTGTGTAGGGCCCATTAGTTTTATATTATTATTATAATCTCAACCCTTTAGGTGGTTTAACGGTTGAGATCAAGTTTAGGGATATGATTTTGCTTATTTTAAGCATTGTAAGCCTCTTCGGCAAAAGGGTGGTTATTGACAATGAAAATTGAAGCTTTTGGGATCTTCCCAAAGTTTTCTCTTCAAGTTCTCCCTGAGTACTTTCTGCCTCCTGGATTGGAGTTTTACGTGAGGCCAATTTTTTGGTAATCCGTGATTCCCCTATCTCTTCCATCTTATCTTTCATTGCCTGCCCTGCATCTCCCCTTCACATTAATTCCTAAAAACATATCAATTTCCAGACCAATATATCAAAGTACTTCTCATGCACCCATCACAACATATTTCTTACAACATATCAATTCCCAAACCCCAAAAAAGGCAATTTAGACAGTCAATCCTTGCATAATATCAATAATCATCTCAATCATTTATTCAGCAACATCCAAAAAATCAGCATATCAATCGTTCAGCAACATCCACCAACATCCAAAAATCCAGCAGTATTCAATAGTATTCTGCAACATTCAACTGCATCATTCACCTACATTCAGCAGAGAATCCCAGCATGCTTGAAACAACACAATAATGTAGTGTATACTAGCTTACAAACGCAACACATCACAAGGACCTGTTTGGATCTATGTAAAATCAAGCAAAAGTTACTCAAGTTATGTGTAGGCCTACAATTCTTGTGTTTGGATAGCTGGAATTTCAACCAATTCTACAGTTCATTCCTTTTCTACATCAGCCAATTCCAAGTAAACTAGTTACATGTAATTACAGTCACAGGTGACGTGAGCAGAGACTGAGTTCCTATGGTATAATAAATTGTGGAGAAGTGAAAAACAACACCAAAACTGATATCATATGATCAGCCAACATGATAAAAAAAATCTTTCTTCTTTCTTTACCCTTTTTTCCTTGTAACATGTTCAGAAATCGTGAGAACCCATTAAAGAAGAATCGCAGATTGAATGAATATGGTTTGTGTATTCAAGACTCCAAGATCAGTAATCCAAGCAAAAAAAAAAAAAAACTCATGAACTATGAAAAACACAGAGAGAGAGAGAGAGAGAGAGAGAGAGAGAGGAGAGAGAGAGAGAGAGAGAGAGAGAGAGAGAGAGAGAGAGAGAGAGAGAGAGAGAGAGAGAGAGAGAGAGAGAGAGAGAGAGAGAGAGAGAAGAAGAAGAAGAAGAAACCAAGCAAAAAAAAAAACCTGAAACCAGTACACCTTGTTTCGTCAATTCTTTGATTCGATTTCTTCTTACCAACTGGTTTTTCAATGGATTTGTTCGATTGAAGTTGAATCACGTGAAGTATTGAGATGATTATATATCTGAAAGGATCAAAGGTTTCTACATTGTAATTTTTTGTTTCTTCGTCTCAGCCCATTTCCCCCCTTTTGTTTAAAACTGTGATTTAGCCATTGGATATACTGAGCAATTCCAACGGCTGAAAATTCATCTACTTAGCTGAACACCCCCCACCACAACACAAACACACATAGCCTTAAGGTCCTCTTTAGTCCTTTAGTATAGGTAGATATCAGTATGTGCAGCAACATGGTCATTGCAAGTTATACAATTTCCCAAGCAGATGGTGTCTCTTCTATGCACTGAACCACCACTTGATCAGGTGAACTATTCCTGAAATGTTGAAGCTTTGTAACAAAACCAATGAACATCAGGGATTGCAAATCTCTTGCAGATGAATTGGCATCGAGAATGGGACATTGACTCTCAGTCGGAGAAATGGAAGCATATCTCCTAAATGATCAAAGAGACTTGACAATTTGATTAGCACAAACAATCAACGCTTCGCACAGACAGTGTAACAGCAAAGAGCAAAAAGCAATCAGGAAACTATGATACACCATGAAGTTGCCCGGTGCATATATATGAAATGTTAGAGAAGTAATCTCAAGAGATAACTTGAGCAATAACTATCTATAAATACATAAAAAATTGAAATGAAGAATTAAGTGAGCAATCGCCAGAAAATAAGGATATAATAGACCACATCAATATAAAGGTAAACACATTATGGGGTCGTTTGCCTTTTACTCACGAGAACAAATTATTGAAAACCAAATAACATACCAGTAACTAATTAATAGCATATTATAACATCAAGGAGAGGCTCTCTACTTTGGGAAATTGCATAGCTTGCAATGACCATGTTGCTCTTATGGATGCTGATTTAGATAGGGTAGTGGTGTTTTGGTGATAGTTTAGGAAAAAAATATATGTTAAATACAAATTCTTTTCTTTTGGCCCAAGCTCGGTGTTGGCCCTTGAGGGTAGGGTAAGAGCCTAGGTATTGTAGGCCCACCGAGGACACCAAGGACTTTGGCTTGACCTAGGTCCCGATCCACTTGTATGAGGGTAAGGTAAGGGTTGACGCTGATATGGCCTGGACGGTACTTTGACAGCCTTAGCCAGAGAGAGAGAGAGAGAGAGAGAGAGAGAGAGATCATAGCTGCAACTTTTCCATTCTAGCTTTCTGTGTTTGAGGCCAAAGGTAGGCGGACCCATACAATGAAATGGAATAGACCTCAATCTGATCAATACGATGGCCAATGCAGTTATGGATGTGAAAATCCTAATGAATATTAATAAGGATTGGGTCAGTGACTCAACACTCAGTGACAGTAAGCATCGCTATATTTGAGGTAGAATATTGCTTAAATAGCTTAATTTGTACATTTTGCGAGCCTTTTGAGGGTTGGGTCAGGCCAGATACACTCATAGGAGAGCCCGATTGACAACCATAGTTACAAGGAAGGGGTGCTGATCGATGGGCCTGGAAGCATGATCAACAAAGGCTGAAGCTTGTCCTTGCCTGGTAGATTTAGCTTTTGGGCCTAATATTCAGGTACAAGTTTTTTGATAGGCCTAAAATTTAAGCTCATTGTTGTGGATCTAGAGAATCCATCCTCTAGAGCTCGAGCTCATGACAAATTATAAGGCTCCTTAGTGGGGCCCTCTAATGAAAATCTAAGCTGTTCAAAATCAGTTTCCCCCATTCCTTACGGGCGTTGTCAAATTTCACTCTAGCAGGAGTTGCTGCTACCATTAGATTGATCACCATAAATTTTTACTTTTTATTTTTAATTTCTTACTCACTTCAATAGTAGACAACCCTTTGGGTGTTTTTTTCTTCTTCTAAATTTGAAAGATCATTAATCCCCAAAAGGGACAGACAAAATATGCTTAAAAGATCTAGAATAAGTCAACTTTGAAAAGCAATCTCCTCTCCTTAAGGAGATAGCATCTATTGTTGCCTGCATGCATTATCATCCATCGACTTCAATGAGTTAAGGGCCTAAAGCATGCAAACTTATGTTTTGATCTCCCGCTAGAGCCATTCCTATTATTCCATATACTTCCACCTCTAAACCTGAGGATCAAATGTCTTGCATGTAGATATTCCAAACAACAAGGGAAATGTAATATTTGAATGCCAGCAAGTCAGCTACTCTATGTGCTGCACACACGACCATAGAAGTGGACTTGTGTTACACCTCGTCCCGAGTTAATCAAGATTAACTTTAATTAATCGAGATTATTGTGGATTAAGCATGATTAGTCAATTTAAATGTGATTAATGGTCAAGATGAGTTGACTTAGTGTTGGAAGAATGAATAAAGCCTAATGAAATGATTTGGAAGATATTAAATTAAGTAAGTTGAGTTTTAGACTCAAATTAGTGAAATGAAGGACTTTTACGTAAATACAGATTTATGCGTATTTCGTTGAATGTGGTGAAACTTGATACCAATGTGTGTATCTCGACGAGTACATCGAATTTCATGATACACTTGAGTACATTTGACTTAAGATGAATTAAATAGGTTTTAGTTTGACTTGAACTTGAAACTAAGTTAAGTGAAGGGGTTTAGTTGCAAAATCTCATTTATAAGAGTTTAAAAGAACCCAAAGAGGGTTTCAGTCGGTTCTGTTTTAACACAGAACGTCTGTGTTTCTTCTTCCACAAAAGCTCAAAGTGAAGCTATGTTGGTGCTTTGAAAGGAGTTTTTGGGTTGTCTTCATCTTCCTCATATCTTTGGTTGAATTTATTGGAGTTAGAATTTGAAGGGAAAATCTGGAATTTCTTTTCTTGGAATTACAAGTAAGTAATTCAAGCTTCTTATTGGTTTTCCAATGTTATAGAATGATTGGAACTATTGTTTAGTATCAAGAGAATTATAGAAATTCATTTTTAGGGTTATTTTTGATGTTAGGTTGAAGAAAGAGTTTCAAATTGGGGATTTTCATCTCAACCCTCAAGCTAACAAAGGGGTTTTGTGTTAGACATCAATTAAGGCAAGTATAAACATTGTTTGTGATTATATGCTAAGTCTTAAGAGTTTCTTGTGAATTTTGTCATTGAAATTGATTTTGTTCATTTGTATAGACTGATTTATGCATCATTAAAATGATGTTTAGATTGAATGAATGGTATTTAAGTGATAAGTATATGTTAAGTAAGGATGGAGGAAGGGAACATGAGGTTCCATATGTTTTATGCAGGTTGTGAATGATTGGGAGAAGAACAGAATGCTGAAACGAATTCAATAGAGAATTCTGTATAGAGTTCGGTTAACCGACATTATGAAGTCGGTTAGCCTTCGGTCGACCGACAGGTGACCGACAAGAAATGCAAGGAAAAAGTGCATCTCTAGATTGTGAACCGAGACCTGACCGAACTTGGTTCGGTCAGCCGACAAGTGTAGTTCGGTTAACCCGGTTAACCGAGTTATGTATTTTTAGTGAATTAGTCATCTCTGGTTTTGAACCGAGAGTAAACCGATAGATGAACCGATGAAGTTTGGTTAACCGAGAGTTAACCGACGTTATAGGTTCGGTCAACCGAAATGTGACCGAACAGGTGACCGACATTATGAAATTCTAGGTTTAATACCTGAATTTTAAAGTGATAAGCCTATTGATTAAATCAAGGCTGTTCATATAGTTTATACGTCCATAGGTGATAATTAAGGGGACTTTAATGTACAAATTATATATAACTGTGATGTTCATTGAGAATAACACAAGTACATTAAATAACTGAGGATTGCACACAATTGGATGGTAGTGTTTAATTGAATTCGAATTGTCAAAGGTATGTTCTTTATTGTCTTAAATGACATTATATGGTAAATCGAACCCAGGTAGGGTAATTATTGATTTGTATATTGAAAAGAATCCTTGAAGGATTATTTATTGATTTGTTTCCGTTCATTTATAATTAAACGGAAATTAAATTAAATGAATTGTATTAGATATTGAGTCTGGCACTACATAGTGATTTATGTCTGCTGTAGCAGATTATTTGGGAGTATTCCGGAACTCTGTGGTGATGCCAGTCGTCTAGACACTGAGTAGACTCCATTTAATTGATAAGTCCTTGAGGCCTGAGTCATGAATGATCCGCTCTTCAGTCCTGCGCCAATAGAGGCAATTTTTCCTTCTTAGGGAGATATAATTTGATTTGGAAATGCTATCGTAGTCTGCCAAATTATAAAGAATCACAATGTTACTGGTTACGAAATCCTTCCTGTTTAGGAAGATGGTAATTCTTCCTTTTGAGGAAGATGTGGAACTGATTTGTAAATTGTGAAGATTGTTACTGATATTAAAAATGTTACTGGTTTTAGTCTAACATTGAATTAGACAAATTAATACTGTTTATTTGTTTAAGTCTAATGATGAATTAGACATATTGGAATTATGATTAGCATATGAAATCATAGGACTGTTTATACATTGCTGAATTATGAATTCACAGTGTTATTGATGGCATTACAGGCACATCTGTTATTGCTAGTCCTTTAGAGGTCACACAGCACCAGTGGAAAACAACTAATACAGTTACTTCCGAAGAACTCGTTGAGTGAAAGGAAAGTATTGTAATAATGATATAAGACTTTTAGAACATGTTTATTGTTCATAATGTAAATACAATTTTGTTTATATTCCGCATAATGTGTAATTTGATATCCCTTGTGAATTTTATGTTTAAAGTTCATGGGAGTAAGTATGGTCACGACTCGGGATTAACTCATTTTAAAATTTTATCTCGGGCTCGGGTCATGGCAACTTGACAATATGGCAATGCAACCAAGCTTTTCATTTGCTTCTTCCGAAGTAATCATCAAGTCCCTTGATCAGTGATCAGCTTGCTGAATGTCTCAACAGTAGACAGTTTCCCCTCAGTGTCGATAACCACCAGTATATAATATATAGCCCAAGGAGCTACATAGACTGACACCATATAGAAGTGTTTGAATCTCTGATTCCAGGGGATTCATAGTGCAAATACTATTGGAAAAGGCTGTTAAATGTGCCCAGTATGATTTCTAATATTGCCTAGCTGTTTCTTGAAAAGATTTATGAGCCATTGAACTTTAGTTTGCATACTTCTCTAGGAGGAACATAACGCTCAACCAGAGTGCTTGATGGATACAATGACATATCTAGTTGTGAATAATATTCCATGCATCATATAGCTCTGGGAATTGCTGAATTTGGTTGCTACGCGGGGAAGTAAAGATACTGGTCATGCTTGGGTACCTAATTTTCTGCGAAAAAATAAAAAAATTATCTTTTTTTTTTTTTTGTGGAAAATTGATTTTTCTACATTTGCTGTGGACAAAGTCTGTGGAAAAACAATTCCATGTGAGCTTTTTTTCCCTTGACATTGAGGATTTGTGCTTTTGATAGGGGGTCGAACTTCAGTTTTTGCGAAAAATCCAGCCTGTATATATAAGTCTTTTTTTCACAAAAAATCTAGGCTATGATAGCAAGCCCTTGTGGTTCGAGCTCATGAGCTTGACAATGTAGCTTGAAAGGAAGAAGATGATGAGATATGCTAACGTCCTCTGCTCGTCCTCTCTCTCTCTCTCTCTCTCTCTCTCTCTCTCTCTCTCTCTCTCATGCCCTGTCTATGAACATTTTAGAGTTGCACAGCAATGACAGAATATATGAAGGAAAGAATCTCTATGATTTTCATTGACCAAAACAGGAATACAATCCTCTATATATACGTTCACAAAAAGGTAATTAGTAGAAAACTAAACCAATCCCTAATTAGTTGTGTAACAAACTGAAAACTGAAATGTAGTGAGTCTCAGTCGTTGCAACTGATAACAGACAGAACCGAACTTCCAACTCAGTTCAGCTGAATCTATAACTCAGTTCACACTCACTTTAATTCTGACCGAGTCTTGCTAACAGTGTCTTCCTAAATCAAATTCCATGAAAGCCTCTCTCTCTCCGGTGCTTTTGTGTAGCAAGAGGATTATGCTTTCCACCGATTTCCATTTCAGAGAGGGGGGAATTCCATTGTGTGGTTGATTGCTTTTAATTGGAATTATGCTTAATTACTAGTTTAATAATTGGTTTAGAGATCTAATAGAGGAACTGCTTATTGGGACCTAAGCCTGTGCTCGGTTTTTCATATCGGAAATTGAAATCCTCTTTAGCTAGGAAAATCAATTAATTCTTTCTTTATCATAAGAAAATGTGTCACGCTAAAATATTGAGAAAGGGGGGCTCCATAAAAAAAAAAAACTAGAATAATTTTCCTCTCTACCGTGGATTTTTCTCATCACACAAACATAAAGGGAGACGATCCTGAACAACATGATAAAGATGATCCAAGGATCTCCCTGATGCAAGCCTCTTCTTGGTCTGAATTCTTCAGGGAAAGAACCATTTATTCAGAGTCTATAGCAGACATTCCGACACAGGTCATAACCCATTTAAGGAAAGGCTTAGGGAGGCCGAATTGAAGAAGACAGGCTCTACAAAATGGCCAAGCGAGAGTATCATAGGCCTTTTCTCTGTCTAGCTTGATGCCTGATGGCCACCGAATGCTATTTCCTTTTTTCGTTTCGCATTGAGTTGGCAATTATGATTTATATTTGCTGTTTTGATTAGTCAGTAACTGTTTTCAATTTATATGAATCAGTATCTTATATCCATGTTATTTCTCAATGCTATGATCAGTCTGATGCGTTGAGTATGGGTTTGAGTAGGAAACAGCTTCTAGAGATCAGTTATTAGCTTCTCCATGTTCTGCGAGGAACTTCTCTTCTACGTTGCCTTTTTACTAATTTCAACCATTCCAGAGCATGATTACATATGGCAGTATGATCCTTTCCTTTTACTTGATTATTTTAGTTGCCTTTTGATGGATGCACTAATAATTTTCATAAGGAAATGCAGTGATACTGGGTGCTTTTCTGTTCAGAGGAAGAGAAGTGAGAGGGTTCAAGGCTCAAGCACACATGAATCAGCTCACATGTCTTGGATTTTATTTTTGGTGTTGATTTTATTTTATTAGTATCCATATAATGGTGAATTTGCTTGATTGGGTTCTACAGAGAGTTTTCCACTTGTATCAGGTTGTAAAAACAATTATATAATTGAGAAAATCGAGAATATTTATCTTGATTATTTGGCTCAAAATAGATCGGAATGGAAAAATAAAATTCATGTAGCCGACTCAATATAGTTGGGACAAGGCTTTGATGATGATGATGAGACATAGGCAATTCTCAAATGATTTGGATGTGTTATTGCATATGGCTTCAAACTTGTTAAAAGAAATTTTTTTTTTTTTTTTTTTTTTTTTTTTTTTTTTTTTTTTTTTGTGGGGGGGGGCTTGGCTTCTACTAAAGTTCATCTCTACCTTTAATGCAGGGCCCTCTGCATTAGAAGTATGGAGTGAATTTCGCGCAATGCTGTGTGTGGAACACATGGTGAAGAGAAGCACTGACAGAGATGATTTGGTTGTGTTACTGCATATGGCTTCAAACTTGTTAAAAGAATATTGGGGGTGGGTGGTGTGGTGGTGTTTGGCCACAAGTGTATAATGAATGGGTGAATTTCCACTTGTGGTTGTCCGCAGAGGCTGCCTTGTGCTAAAGTTCATCTCTACCTTTAATGCGGGGGCGCTTCTACTAAAGTTCATCTCTACCTTTAATGCAGGGCCCTCTGCATTAGAAGTATGGAGTGAATTTCGCGCACTACTGTGTGTGGAACACATGGTGAAGAGAAGCACTGACAGAGATGATTTGGTTGTGTTACTGCATATGGCTTCAAACTTGTTAAAAAGAATATTGGGGGTGGGTGGTGTGGTGGTGTTTGGCCACAAGTGTATAATGAATGGGCGAATTTCCACTTGTGGTTGTCCGCAGAGGCTGCCTTGTGCTAAAGTTCATCTCTACCTTTAATGCAGGGCCCTCTGCATTAGAAGTATGGAGTGAATTTCGCGCACTGCTGTGAGTGGAACACATGGTGAAGAGAAGCACTGACAGAGGTACCATGTGCTCCCAGAAAGAGGGGACAGACCATCCTCTCTTGAGGAACAAAGGCATGACATATAACCATACTCTCCTCATAATTTACTTTTGTTGGTGGTCTATCAAATTCACAATTAAATTTGGTCCTCTTTTTTTTTGAAAACCGGGCCAGACCCAGAAGTGTGGTGCTTATCAAATTCACAATTTCAGAACCTTGAAAACTTGCTTCTTATTTCTTTTTAAGGTCTTGAAAGGCTATGTTGTTTCTTTTTATGTGGAGAAGTGCTGTAACAAACTTAAGATTGATTTATATGGAGGAATCTACAGCTGCATCAAACATAAAAGTACTATTTCATCAAAGAAAATCTTTTTGCACCCAACATAAAAATACTGTTTCATCAGTTAAAAAAAAAAAACCTACACCAAACATGGTTTTTAGACACTTGCAGAAATCCTTTTCCATGGCATCTACAATCCATGGATTTTGCTAATGTGGCAATTTTTGCATTTAATGGAGTCGACCCGTACATAAACGTGCTACACTGACATAACCATAACCCCAAGCCTATGAGAATGAGTGAGAGCTTTAGAAACCCTGAGTTGAAATGATCCAACACCAGTTGGGGACCTGGGGTTGGAGTTATTTGGGAAAGTTTATTCCCTATATTGCACGTCACCTGGAATTTGGAGAATTCATGGTTGATTGACTCTGCTTTAGTTGGACAGCAAACATAAATAAGGGTGGATGTTGGCAAACAAATTATTGCTTACCTGATTGGGATCCTATCTAATAAAACCCTCCACATGAACACATTCATTTTTGAAGGAAATTTTGAGGGGTCCATAATTTTGTCTATGGAAGTTGGGCCCCATCAGTATGGAAAGGCTACCCTTATACAGGGCTTTGACTCTACACGTGTCCTGCCCATAACACAAAACGCCCTGACCTTCTATTAGAATTCCGACTATTTCCATCTCTATCTGATCAGATCAAAGAGATCTCAATAAACCAACATTCTGCCTCAGATGACCACCGTCCGGGAGTGAGACCTTCTGTTTTTTATGTTGTTGTCCTCTTTCAATAGATAATATTCCAATGTGTTGGAACCTAGGACCCATATGTATTTGAATATGTTAATTTTGGTCATATGCCTCACAAGTCACAACCAATTTATCGTATGGAATATGAGATGCTTATGTTCTTGCAGGTGTTTCCAAAGTAAGGAATCTTTTGGTTCGTTTTGCTCTCTTGAAGGCGGCTGTCTAAGAAGTAAGAGCCACCAAACTGAATGAAGGTGAAGGGCCTGCTCTTGCACCCCTCAAGGTTTTTAATCTCCAGCCTCCAGGCCACCCTCACAGAGGAACTGCCATGAAAGTTTGGAATTGGCTGACTTGATTTGTAAAATCACCTTCTCAGGCATAAGTTATAAACCAGCCCAATAATTGGGAATATGCCCATAATGCTTTGATTAGTAAAAATGTTACGGGCCGGCCTTGTTTGTTTGCATTAGAATAGATAGGAATTTTTTTTAATAGTACGTATGATTCTATTCAAAAGGGGAAAAGCCAAAAAACAACAGACCTAACTCCGAAGAATAGATAGGAATTGAATCCTAGTTAAAAATGAAAAAAGAGCGTCAAATAACCTTTCCTTTCAGAGAAGTAGAAACAAAAGAAGATAGAGAATGAAGACCCAGCCATCATCCTATTAATCCAATAAATAGGAAAGTGAAGCTCCTATCTACCTTATATCCTCACCCCTCACCTATGTGATAATCCTTTGGTAGAGTTCATTTCACTGTGAATTCCTATGTATTCAGATCCCATGTATTTTAATGCCACCAAACAGGACCTAAGCCGTTCAATTATAAGTACTTCTATATAGTCTATAAAGTATAGATTGGAATCCATGAGTCCAGTCTTCCCTTCAGCTAGTTGGCCTCTGTTCTCAGTCAAATGGGATTAAAGAAGACTGTTGGGAATTGGAATTGTCTAACCAAAATGAAAAAAATCTAAATTTACTAATTTAGGCCTTTTAGGCCACCTCCATCTGTAAACATTTCAAAGACCAAAATAAGAGCCCTACTTTCTATTACAGGTTCAAATCCATGAATTAAAATGCATGACAATATCTTTAAACTCTATGCTTATAAAAATTAATGCTTTCTTTAATTGATTTCATCTTAAACGGTTTGATGGTGACCCATGAACAGGGTATCTAATCAAGACTCAAGAGACATACATGATTCATGCTTTTCAATGGCCGTTTCTTTCAATCGACGTCGAGGTTGCTTTTGATGATAATTCAGCACCTTCTTCTGTCTCAGCAGTTCTGGCCACATACATCTCACCCTCTCGCTCCACCGGCGCATCTCGGAATCTTGCATAGATATCGCCCTTGTAGAATTTTCTGGTTCTAAACACTAAAATCAGTGAAACTAGCGCCCCAAATACAGTTGCAGCTGTAATTATAAGGAAAGATAATTTATAACACTGCACCCCAATGCATGTTAAGTCATTGCCCCTGGAAGCATTACCCAAAGTTCTATTTTGCTTCAATGCTTCTTTGTCATATAGATTCCCGGCGACTCTAACGCTGAGCAGGTAGGATCCAATCGGGCTAGCAACCGCGCCGAAATTGTATAAGGTGGAGTAGTATTTGAGCCCAAATAATTCTGATATAATTGCGAAGAGCAATGGCCATTGCGCGCCGAAAGAGAATCCTATGATGACTGAAGCGATGTAGAGAGAGCCCGGGACACCGAAGGCGATAAGAAGGTGGCCTACACAGGAGAGGAGGAGCACAAAGGTAAGCATCAGGGGACGAGGGAATCTATACTTTGTGAGGAAGATTTCAGATGCGAAGCCTGAAGTGACTCTGCCGGCGAAATTCCATATACTGATGAGTGATACAAAGGTGCTGATGCTGCGTTGAGGGTACCCCAAGGACTGCCCAATCTGACCCATGTTGTCAATCGCCGTAAGAGTGCCTCCAACACCACAGATAGTCGCGACGAAGAGAATCAGCATGTCGATGCTCACGAGTGCTTGCAGGATGGTGTAGTCATCACCTCTGTTTGGGGGCCTTAAGATGTCAATTATACGATAGACTCCACTTCGCTTCCTCTCTGGTGTTGCCTCCACAGTGTCAAATGGCCTTGGTGGAACAGCAGCAACTGTTGTGGATGCTGGAACCAGGTCCTGATCAGCTGGTTTCTCTTGTTTGTCTTCGACAGAGACTGTGATAACTGGAGGAGGATTGCTAAGTTTTTTTTTTCTGAGCTTCCAGAGCTCAACCTCTTCTCGCACGACGATGGCAATAGGAAGGAAGAGCAAGAGAACAACCACAGCAGCGCTTCCGCAGTATTCAGATTGAGAGAACTTCACCCTTTGCTCTACTATGATCATAGCCATGAGGAATCCAGCAAGCGCTATCGCTATGTAGAGGATATTATAAAACACTTTGAGCTCATTTTTTACCCTGACGACCTTCATAATCCGAACTGTGTAGAGAAACAGCATCGAAACTGCAGCGGGCAACCATCCAATAAGAAGGATAAGAGACTTGGAGTCATCTCCATAGAAAGCATGGTATAACTGTGTGAACATGGCGCCGCTAAGCCCAACATAGCCCTTGAGGAGGCCAAGGACAACGCCGCGACTCTCTGGGAAGTTCTTCACCAACGTGACAAGCGCACCCGTGTTGGCGAATGACTGAGAATTGGCACCAATAGCTATGTAGAGGCACATCGTCCAGACATGGGGTCGAGCGATGCGACCAGTAACAGCGAGCCATATCATGAGATAGCCAGAAAGGTTCATGACTGAGCCCATGGCGAGGACTACCCATGGCGGTGTGATCTCGTTGATCAGGCCTGAGATAACGCCTAAGTTTCCACCCAAGTCCTTGAAGAAGCTGAGAGTGTTGAGGGTCTGTTGATTGTAGCCCAGTGACTCTTTGATGTCCTTGGAGTACACACTAAAGATGTAGGTAGCGCCCGAGGCCGACATGATGAGAATGGTTGCGAAGACCATGAACCATCGGCCTTGAATAATTTGTGCTGCTAGCCGCACCATGTCCGAGCCATTGATGGCCTTTTTGGCCATGGCAACCACCATTTTTCTGCTTGTGGGTGTGCTACTGCTAGAGAGAGATGGCTTTTTATCAGCTCAGCCTAGTTTTGAATGACCTACTGACTCTGTTAATTTATAATATGAGATAAGGAATCAGGATCAGGACATTGACCGAATGGGATTCTAGGAGAGGGAAGGGAACGGTGGAGAGACAAGGGAGGAAACGCAATTTGGTGTGGAAGTGTTGACTTCCAGGACGGAAACATCAATAAGATTAGAAGGTTTTTAGTGTGAAAGCAGAAAATGTGTTGCACCAAAGATGAGGCAAAAGAGGATAGGATTGTTTGTTTGTTTGTTTTTTTTTTTTTTTTTGACATGTAATTAAGGGGGTTTGTCAACCTAAGATATTAGTAAAGATATCAGTGCATTGATTACAAGATTGGATCTAATCTATAGAAAAGATTGACTCAAGCCACACAACCAACATCACTCTGTTTTGTTTGCATTGAGGAGAAGTAGAATGAAATAAAATTAAATTTCAAACTAATATAAAAAGAAAATGGAGGCATAGTGGGATACTCCCTCCACTTTCTTTTTATATTGATTTGACACTTCATTTTATTTCACTGAAGTCTCAAATATAGAGATAATAAAATATTAAGGGGTCTAATCATATTATGATGAAATTTTATTTTTAGTGTAGGGGAAGCAAGTCGAGTGTCATCGCTTTTTCACCAAGAATAGAAAATGAGGATAAGTTTCGTTCATTTATAAGCATACACAGCATGGTCGCTAGAGACCTCTCAACGTTATAAGATAAATATTGATAGAAACGCTAATAAAAAGTGCTAAAAATATATATTTTTAAGCAAAATGACTAATCTGATGTAAGTTAGTCAAAATCATCTTTTCTGTCCACTGATCTTTCTCATTATTTTGCGATGGGTTACGGCCAAAATAGCCATTGGACCTCTCATACGTCTTGTCTCCATCCAATTACGCCACTCTCTTCAGCGCCTGCAGCATTTGACCACAACTAGTATTGTATGACTCAACCAAACCATCATCGAACTGTATAAGGGATTTGCACATGGCAGCGATCTAAGCACCTGCACAAGAGAGTTCAGAATTTTGCATTAAAATAAAAATGCAACTCTCAAGTGGGACATGCATGAGAAGAAAGTGAACCAGTTAGATCAAAGGCTTGGATTTCCCTACGGTATACGAATTATAAGGTTCATCAAATGTTTCTCAAATTTTAATTTTAGGGTATCATGATTTAATCATTAGACCACATGCAAACCTTCCCCATAAATCCCACCAGCGAATAGTTCTTACCTTGTGTGTAGTTGTGTGCAATCTTGGGCAATGCCACCATTTCAAGGGAATGGGTGAGTGAATTGATCCGATTGATAATAGAGGCCTAGAAGTGGGAATATACAAAGTTTTTTTTACCGTTGGCCTAATAGATAGTTTGGTTTTGAGAGTAAACTGGGGTTTTTTATGTGAATTTTGAGGGTGGACTTACAATTTTTATTAAATTCTTGAAGGTGAATCCAGAATTTTTCATATTGATTTTTGGAAGCACATCATGATTTGACGGGTGCAACCACACTTACATGTCCATACTTGGGTCCGTCCATGTTGAAGTATGGTTCAATTGGTTGCAATACAAGAGTCGACACACTGCATGGCACTTGAGACACCACATGAGGGGCCCTGTTGGAAGCATGTCAATCAAGGTAGGAGGAGATGGATTGGTTTGGAAGGTACTAAGGATGCGCAAAATGTTAGGCCACTAAAATGCTCTTAATCCTTAATTATTTGTCATAAATTTTTTGTCAAAAGATCCATCAGCCGCTTCTTTTCTCAACCGGTGTCTAAATACGATCGGTGCAAATTTAAGAATGTCAGGTAGAACGAGTGAAAATTCAAGACGAGTGTGTGAAGAGATTGAATTGATCATTGGTAGGTCTCCTGCCTAGGGAAAAAAGTAGGCATGAGTATAGATTGGTACTGGAGAGTGTATAAAATCTTAAGATCAACATGATTGCCTTGTGGATGATTCCGTATTTCAATATTGAATCTTTAACCAAAAAGACCCTTGGCATTGATGACCACAGACTCTTCACAAATTTAGTGTAAAATTGCTAATAGTTTATAATCTAATAAGGGGGCGGACCCAAGTGTTAGCAAGCGGGTGCGGTCGCACCCGTGAGATTTGAGAAACCCTTTATATAAGATCTTAAAAGATTCAATTTTATTATTTAACTACTTCACTTAATCATTGCATGTACCACCCAGACGAAAATCTTAGGTCCACCATTAAATCCAATTGTAGTAAGTAGTAGTAGCAAACATGAACATTCACATGCCTTTTGCTTTACTCATGGAACTCTATTAGTTTTAATAATAGTCTCCTCTTGATGTAACATCAACATTCACATGCCTTTTGCTTTACTCAAGGAACTCTATTAGTTTTAATTGTAGTCTCCTCTTGATGTAACTTAAAAAATAACTACAGTTACTTAAATGCTTGTTGATGAAAGAGAAAAATGTGATTAAAGTATAGTAAAATAATCATGCTTTTATACATAGAAAATGGCCAAAGCTTCCAGTAAATGTGCTTGCTATCTTTTGCCAAAAAAAAAAAAAGTGCTTGCTATGAATCTGTGTTATCTGTACGGGTCCTCTGAAGCAACAAATTATGAAAATCTCATAATATGACTTCAATATGTTTTCAGCAAGGCTCACTTAATTAATTTCAGACCACTAAACAAAAATGTTTAGGTTTTTTGTGGCAAAAATCTCTTTCCAAGAAGTTAGGCCAATGTCAAATTCAATACATTTTAAGCACCTGAATAAAATACCCAAAAAACAATGAAGTGAAAAAAACATGTTTTATAGATGATCAATTTGGAGGAAAATGTAATTCCTATTACAATGCAATTTAGCCAAAAATCAATAGGTGAGAGGAAAATTTATTTTGAGTAGTTTGGACATAAATAAATAGGGCTCAAAGATCTACTCAGACTTATCACAGGATTTCTTTAGTACCCAATCTCAAAATCCACACAAACTTTAAAAACGGTTTTCAAGCTCAAGGATCAACTCTTAAAATATCAATGCTCCCTCGGAAAGACGTAATCGGTAAGCATGCACACGATTAGAGAGACTAGCATTATTAAATTTCCAGATTTAGGTCATTTGCTCTTAAAATGGCTGCCATAGCTGCAAAAAGATTCAACAAAAGACAACAAATCCATTATCTCTTTTACATCAAGCAGGGCCGGCCCCGACGTTTAGGGGGCCCAAGGCGACCTCTAAAAAATAGGGCCCTTCTACAATTATTTAAAATAATTTTTAATTCATTACAATTTTCTAATAAAAATTTGATATTTTTTATTACAAAAAAGTGCTGCATCCAGATAACTTTAGGACTGCCTACATACCGAGGGAGGCTATATTTAATCCCAAGGATCAATCACAATATAGTTCTCTTAAACTACCCACCCTGGCCAAAAAGCCTACAATTCACACACCAACATTCCCTTCAAAAAACAAGGCTAATAAACCTTGAACAAAAAAAAAAAAAACAAAAAAGTATTACTGAAAACAAGATCTTCTCGCATTTTTAGCTGCAAAGTCACTAATCAAACTTGTATAATCATGTTTTTCTACCATATTTTTCTCAATTGATATCATGGCTAACCCATTCAACCTTTCTTGTGACATAGTTGACCGAAGGTAATTTTTAATGAACTTCAACTTTAAAAAGCTCATTTCTCCAGAGGCAACAGTAACCGGTATGGTCAACAAAATTCTATAAGCTATCCATGCATTTGGAAAAGTACCATCTATTCTTTTAAATAATTTAGCACATCAATTGCTTTCTTGGTTTCTTTTGGCAAGTATTTTTTTCAAAAGTTTCAAATCGCTCCCATCAATATCATAAAGGCTGTCATGTTTCAGTTTATCTTCAAGGGTGTCACAATGACTCTTCAAGCTCTCATCATCTATGGAATTTAGCATTTTCAAATCAAACAAAAATCCAAAGATTCCTTCAAAAGTTTTAAATTGTTAAACCTACTCTTAAGTGAAGAAAGACATTGATCCACTTTATAAAAAATGTATTCGATTCTAAACGATTCTTCACCAGATAGTGTTGCATCTTCACTAATACTCTCATCAAATTGCATCTTTCTACGAATGACTCGTTTTCATAAAATACGGCTTCAATGTCCATTTTGGTTGCAACCTCTTTAGCTTCAATCATGGCTTGTTCAAATCCATTCTCTCTATAATTTTCGAAAAATGTAATAAGCCCTTTCAATTGATCTATAGCAACATCAATATGCATATATTCCTTTTGCAAAAATTTGCTAACAGAGTTTACCGCAAATAATAAATTATGCCAAACGACCATGCTTAACAGAAACTCAAAATTCTCCATTTCATTTGTTGCCAAGGACCTAGCTTTACTTTTTGTTTTTGGTGGTGGGCCCATGTTTGACTTTTAAAGTCTTATCTTATGGTGGTATGGTGGTGGGCCTTAAACTTTGGCTTTTTAAATAATGGTTATTTTAAATAAGGTGGGCTTTAAATTTGGGCCTTTTAATTTATTTATTGGGCTAAATATTTACACACGTGTTATTAATTTGGGCCTTTCAATTTACATATTAGACTAAATATTTACATATATATACAAATACATTAAATAAATATGGGGCCCTAAAAATTTTATAATTATTGGGGGCCCAAGGCGGCGGCCTATCCCGCCTGCCCTTGGGCCGGCCCTGACATCAAGCAATAAAATCCGATATGGCAGCAAAAGTGAGCAGTTGGATCAACCCTCAAGTTCCTATTTCATTGAGATCTACATAAGTAGGGGCGGACCCAAATACATTCATGTGGGAGCCGTCGCATCCGTTGGATCTCAGCCTGCTTCAATAACCAAAATGAAAATTCTGGCTCTATTTCGAAAATCCACATAAAAACATAAAGAAAAACATTTGCCATTTTAGGCGACTTCACTTCATCAGATTATAATACTTCAACTGGCAGTCGTAAAACTAAGAAAAAAGGCCAAGAAAAGCCTCTTTTCTAGCTATTATCTCACAATTTGGAATGTTTTTGGTAGATCCACCTATCTCTGTTGGGACCCATCATAAAAACCTCTAGCAGTAGAGTTTTTTTTTTGGTTAATATCTAGCAGCAGAGCTAGTTACAAAGAAGTAGGGCTGTCAAAATTAACAGTGAAAACCGAACCGCCTGGCCGAACCGACCGTTTGGCCGGTTTATAGATTATTTTTAAAACAAAACCAACCAAACGGTTTTTTGTAAGTTTATTATTTTTTTCAACAGTCGGTTTTTATAATTATGTAGAAACTGTTCGGTTAAAACCGAACCGACCAAACAAATTACTAAATATTATATATATTTTATATGACATAATACATATTTGTATTTGTGTAAGTGTAAGACTTACATGTATACAAGTCTTAGTGTCTTACACAGTCAGATACACATACATTATAAATATTGTAAAAAGTAAAAACTAAAAAGAAAAACATAAACAAATAAGAAGAAAAAACCATTGTTATTTCTATAATCTGTTATTTCTGGAATTTCACTGCTGCTTGCTGCTTGCTGAAATCTGTCACAGGGAACCTGCTGGAAAATGGAAAGTGTAAACTGCTGGTCCGCTGGAGGCTGGAGCAGCTGGAGTGAATTAAATAATTAATGGTTTTTAAATTTTGGACTATTTAATATTTGCTTATTTGCCTCGGTAGGTAATGGCAGTAAGCCAGTAATGCAGTAAAGTAATGACTTTATAGTTTATTATATGCCTGGAGCAGCTGCAGACTTGGAGTGATTTAATGGTTTTTATATTTTGGGCTTTTGGCTATTTGTCTTGGTAAGTAATTGTATGTAATGGCTTTATAGTTTATAGGCTGAATTTGGTATGTATGATTTTGGCCCAAAAACAGTATTTGGATTTAATGATTTAGGCCCAAAAAAGTATAAATTTTATTATTGAAGTCCAACAAAATTAGGCCCAGCCCATTAACCGAAGACCGACCGAAACCGATCGAACCGAAATGTCGGTTTCCAATGTCCAGTACATGTACTTTGGTCGGTTTCGGTTATTGCAAAATTATAAAACTGAAAGTTTCGGCCCGAATATCTCGTAAAACCGACCGCTTACGACCCTAAAAAGAAGGGAGTAGAATCCAGAAGGAGAGATGTACCAATGCCATGTGCAAACATCAATGCTATTAAGTATCCATCATGATCAGATCTGGTTGACCCAAAGGAGAATCTACATTGCTAGGACTGGGATGAGTTGTCAAGTAGGAAAGAAAGACACAGGAAATATTATACAATGAGATGATTATATGAATTGTTATATTTTAGTCTACATGCATTAGAAAGCCAATTAAGAAACTATAATTATTTAGAGCAAGATGGGTTATAATACGTTGACTATCAGCATAGGCCAAATAAACAGTGACCCTGACCCTAGTTCCTCTGCTTTAAGCCAATAGAGAAAAGGAAGGGTCCCAAAATTACGTTATGTAACGGACCAGCTCATCATACATTTTATCCACTTTTTCTTCTTTCTTCTTTTTTTTTTTTCAGCAAAGGGGGTGGGAGTGGGACCCATGAGTGCACCCACACGTGGGGAGAGAGCACTTGCAGGAGAAGACCCCAGGGAAGAATCGCACATGCGAGGATGAAAACTCACATACGAAAGGAGAGAGATCCCGGGATCGATCGGTGGTCATTAGGGGTAACAGGTGGGGTTCGCAATCAACGGGGCAACCCTCATCCTATTTATTCATTTTTTAAATAACCTGGTCAAAAGAGATGAGGCCCAAAAAATTCCATATAAGTGAAAAATAGAATCTAGAAAGTGAGAAGAAATGCCCACACAAATACTAAAAGCAAACACAAGAGGTTCTATGTAGCAGGTTGCCAACCTCTCTATCCATTTGTTAATGCATTGAATGGGTACGAGACATAAACATGCCCTAGAAGTTCTATGTATCAAGTTTGTTAGGGCCCACCAAAATGCCCATGAAAATGATCCAAATCAATGAGACACCTAACAGGTCATCTTCACTGACAAATGTTTCCAAACTCTTTTATGGAGCAGCATGATGATGTGTAGTGTATGATGAGTGAGTTGTGGGTCGGACTCATCCACTTTAGTTAATGTGAGTTTTTTTGGTCGCCTAAGTTTGGAGTGTTAATTTATTGGTGGCCCCTTCATATTATGTTTTCATCATTTGGTGATATATGCTCCAATGCAATTTTGACCATTTGACACCCATAGTGATATATGCCTTTTTAAAATATTTCTAAATAACTCTTTAAAAAAGAAAAGAAAAGAAGTAGATTTCTTTTTCAATAAGTAAGAATGCACTGGTCTTTCATGAAATAATTTGCTGGCAAAGAAATAAATCTAAAGAAGGGTTTTAGAAAAATGTAACAAAAGCCAGGAGGTTTTTGACAATTATTGATTCTCTAGGGTTAATGTACAAATAGGCAAAAGGGAAAGGAATACATGAAAAATAAAAAAAATGGAAAATGAACGATTCCAAGAAAGTTGAAGATGGTTCAATATCTTTCATCTCATGAAAATGAATCCATGTAGAGATCTCCACCGTTTGTTTTTCTCTTGAAGCATTTGATAAACACATGTGTAGGAAGGATTGTTCTCCTATCAATACATGTAGAGAACAATGAGTTGCTAAGTTGGTTGGCAACCCTGCTTCTCACTCAGAAGACCAGGGGTCGACCCTGGTCTCCCCCACTCTTTATATGTGCAAGTTTCACTTCCTATGTGAAAGTTTCGGGTTCGATCTCTAGATTGGTCAACTTAATAAATCAGCCCAAAACTGTGCAAAAACAATAACTATGCAGCGAAAATAAAATCAACAAGCACACACCATAAGGATACCAAATATAATGTGGAAAATCCTAATCGGGTGAAAAACCACGGATCTGAACTGGATCAACAATCAAGCACTATGAATCTCACAATTATAATAAACTCAGATTTCCTCTCAAATATCCCCGACCTAAGGATTGAAGTTACCTTATGTCGCTTAACGCTTCAACGACTTCACACAATTAATTGCAACAAACTCAATCATGCGCTTGACTCCTCAAATCTTCTACGCAAGAAGATGATATTCGACAAGGGATGCAGAAAAAACTAGCTCTCTAGAGAACTTGTCACTACAACTCATCAATAAATCTCTAAAGAATATTTCTCTCAATTAGATCTCTAATTCAGAACTTTGAAAGGTGAGGTCCATCTTTAGAATAGCCCTTGGGATATGCTTAAGGTTGCTTGAGATGATTAGGACTAAAACAAGCAATTTGGGCACAATTAGAATCATGTTTCTAATTTTATTAGGACTTTACTACATGTCCGCTCGAGCGGATGAGGTTTTGTTTCAGTGCAAAAGGGCTTTGTCAGTGCGTCTGGCTCTTCTGACTATGTTCGCTCGAGTGGATGATGCTGGTCGCTCGAGCGGACCCCATTCAGGATGATCCGAAAATTCAACACTTTATTTCTTCCCAGCTTTCTTCTTTGAGTCCTTCCAGTCTTCGATCTTCAGAGTTTTTTTTTTCTAAAAATAAAAGTTACAACTCAATTTACTCAGAGTTTTGTACAACCCATGAATTAGCCAATAAACAAAATCCTAACAATCTATTCCTTTGGCAATTCATGGACAAAACTCTTAGGACAATACAATTTGATCTGCCCAAAATAAATAAATAAAAAAACATTGAGTTTTAAAAATAGAAATCAGAACATGTAGACTTGCATTGTCTCTGACTATAGCAATTAGAACATGTAGACTAGCATTGTCTATGACTATCTCTGATCTTCTTGTTCTCCCCCTTGATCTGTTACATTTCTCCCCCCTTTTTGTCTATAAATGACAAAGCCAATGATGTGAACATACAGCAAGTTTGTCAATTAGGATCAATAGCTCCCCTTTAATTGTAGTTCCCCCTGAATGTATATTCGTAGCAGCACTGGGGTGGGAGCTTGATCTCCTTGATCATGGCTTTTTATATGTAGCCACCTACACTTGTGTAGTTTAATATTTCAACAGAGTGTGAATAAACTCATTAGGCAAATCAGATCTTCTAACCCAAATTTGAGCCACTTTGGGTGGAGAAAAATTCTTCCATCATTGCTTGGTCTTTGGTAGACTATTCAGCTTCTTGCAATGGGGACGAATGTGTCCTTTTAATCCACAATGATGACAAGTGGATACGCGTGCAGCAACTGATACATTCTTTTTCTTGAAACTACTTATCACATTATGTATCTATGCAGTATGTGGAGTAGCAAGTGCAACAGTTGAAACAAAAATTATTTTACCTTTAGTACCCGAAGTGGATGCACCATGATCATAACTAAGACCGTCTATGTCAAAATGAGACTTCTGACTACATAAGATGTTTGTAAGAGTCTTTGAATCAGTGTTCATCTTGTTTAGAAATGCCGGTTTGACTTCTAGCTCAGACAGAGTGATCTTCAGTCTTATTTGTAGGTATTTATTTTCAGATTTCACAGTCTGCAACTCAGTTTTCAGATTTTGAATATCTTTTTCAGCCTTCTCAAATTTTGGACTCTCAGTAGTCAGATTTTCAATCATGCAGCTTTTCTTTCCAAGAGATCATCCTTCTTAATAACTTGCTCTAATTAAATCTTCAATGCATAATTTTCTTCTAGAGCAGCTTTGAACTTGATAGTGATCTTGTTGTCATACTTGGTCATCCTGACACAATCAATATATGTAGTATGGTACAATTCTTTTCCATTTTTCTCTTAATATGACATCTCATTATAATTATCAATATCATTGTCAGACACAGACTTAGCCATGAAGGCCACAAACTTTCCATTCACAGTTTCTGAAGAATCAACTTCAAGGTCCTTTTCTTCCTCTTTCTCTTCTTCAGATGACTCTTCATCCCAAGTTGTGTTGAGAGCCTTCTTTATTTACCATTTTTCTTATCAGCACACTCATCAGCATAGTGACCATAGCTTTGACACTCAAAACACTTTGTCCCTTTTGCAGGATCATTTTTATGAGATTTGGAATTCTTCCAATTGGCTCGTTTTGATTTCATGTGTTTCTTGAAGCAGCTCATAAAAACTCAGCCATATTATCTTCAGCCTTAAATTCAGAATCATACTCAATTTTCTTTTCAGGTTTCTTTCTTGATTCTGAGCGGACCTCATTCTGGATGATCAGGAAATTCAACACTTTATTTCTTCCTAGCTTTCTTCTTTGAGTCCTTCCAGTCTTCTATCTTCCGGGTCATTTTCTAAAAATAAAAGTTACAACTCAATGGACTTAGAGTTTTGTCCAACCCATGAATTAGCCAATAAACAAAATCCTAACACTGTGTGTGAGTTCTCTCTCCTTGCATGTGCGAGTCTCACTCCCTATGTGTGAATGAGTTCTTTGCTCTTGTGTCCGAGTCTCTTGGACTCCCAACCCCTCTAGTTGGGACACCAAAAAAGATTAAAAGAAAAAAGAAAAAAACTCTTCTGCACTTTTTAGTGATTACCTTCCCCTTTTTTGCTACATTGGATACTTGAGCTCACATACATTATTCACACACCCATGTCCCTTAGCAACTGAGCTATAGCTAGGGGACATTCCCTTTTCCATTTTTGAATTCACTTGGGACTCATCCAATTAGGTTGTAGCCTAAAGTATATTTAAAATATGAGATTGTGCCAAATATCATTCTAAAAAACCAACACTCAAATTCGAAGTGAAATCTTTAATGATTTTCCAAAGTGCATTTATTTTAATTATTGAGTTCAATGGCTAGGAGAGTGAGGCCAATGTATAAAGGATAATAGAGAATCAATGTTTATAATCCTTCAAAAATATTTATCACTATACGTACATAAGAGACGTGTAGAAATAGGACTTAGATAGCGTGGGTTTACTTACTTTAGAATGTGGGGTCCTGTCAATCACTTCACAAAGAAGTGGTACATGGCATCAAATGAGAATCACACACTGAGACTGTGGATAGCAGGCCTCCTACAGCTTCCTTCCGGGTTCGAACCCTGATGTGATACTTTCTTATCCTATCCGAGCCACTAGGCCACCAAGCGAAAAAGAAAGAAAGAAGTGGTACATGTAATAATTTTAACAATGAAAATTTCACACCCTCACACAAAGAACTAAACTTCTCGTGTAGCTTTGAAGGCTACAGCTTGTTTGTGTAATGTTGGCATTCCAGGCAGAAATACTTTCTTGCAAAAGCGTGGAAAAGCTGTTCCCATCTTTTCTCCGTAACAAAGACTTTTCTGTGGAATTAATAAAAAAATAGTTCAAACTTTTTTTTTTCTTTCCAGGTAAAAACTATCACACCAAATCATAGAGTTGGACCCATGGAAAAATCCAGGTGCTTTCTAAGCATATCAGAATCCTAGAGTTAGATGACATGGCCTTGATGTAATAATTATCTTGCATAGAAGTCCTATATCCATCTTGTTCCATGCCGTTAAATCATTAATTAGCAAAGCAGTTATGGACTTTTCTTCCACCCATCATGCCAAAAAGAAAGTTTCAATGTTTCTAGAAAACGTGAGGAGCTGGCATTTTGGATGGAAGGGCAATTGAGAGGATTCTTAAATCAACAGACAAGTGTCAGCACAAAACATGGTGATAATCCCCTTTAAAAGCCAAAAAAAAAAAAAAAAAGTAGCAAAACATGGTGATAAAGGTGCTTTTGTCATTATGTATTAATGGGACAAAGAATAAGGGTGTGGTAATCTTGTGTGACTGTTAATAATACATTTATTCATAATAACATGATTATATCCTTCATTGGGAAAAGTGGAAAGTAAAGAGTGAAGGGGGACCTCCAAATGCCACTACTTATCCTTTTAGCGTGTTGTTTATCAGTTTCATCAGTAGATAGTGACATGTGTATGTGAAAAATGCAAAGGGTATAAAAGGATTTTCAATTTTTTGGGCTGAAATAATCCTTTTAGGTCCAGAGAGAAGTCGGATAAATTTCTCTGTAGTCCTAGTGTGGTAATGCAGTTTCGAATCTACAACATCCGAGTGCAAACCGTAGTCTTAGACCAACTAAGCTACCCCTTGGGGTTTATAATTTTCGTACTTAGAGTGATAACATAAGGTTGATAACATAGTGTAGTCAAATATGATCAAAACAAATGAATACATACAGATTTAATCTTCTAAAGATATGAACTGCTCAAGTGGTGGCACAACCATGTTTTCCTCTAGAGGTGTTGATCTCTTCCCCAAATGGCGAATATCGATCATTGGATTAAAGAAATATATGACTAAATCACTAATTAGTAATGATTTATTAATAACATTAATTTTTATACACAATATGATCGATGTTTTAATGTTGTGCAAAGCAAAACATCTTATTAATGAACAATCGCAATGCACACATAGCAATATTTACTTGGTTTAACAATGTGCCTACATCTATGACTCAAGAAAAATTCTTTTATCTATATTGCTCTTTTCTTTTCCTGCTTCCCTCTCTTGGTATTGATTTTAAAAGTTACATTATATGTCTAACCATCCCTTTTTTAAGCCCTAAGAAAAATGATATATATATATATATATTACCAAAATGTTGACTGCCATAGAAGACAAGTCCATTAATCAATCCCGAATACAAGACATTTAACCCAACAAGTTTTGATCGACATGTGAAGGCTGGACAAAAATTCAGTTTGATTGGATCTTAAATCTTCTAAGGTGTCAAGGTTTCAAAATCATTTGGTGGGAGGTGGGTTAGTTGGAGAATTCTACGTTAGGTGGGAGAGAGCAAACACAATGGTTCTCAAGTAAATTTATTAAAACACCTCTCTCTACTGCTTTTGTGAGAGTTAAGTCTCACCGTCTTAGAGTGAGAGATACCATAATAGGCCAAACCTATCATTAATCCGAACTGTCCACACATATGGGACGCCCTTGAATTATTCCGGAGCCCATCATTTTGCGCCAATTCGAATGGACTGGACCATTGGATCGATGGTCAATTCTTTTCAATAATATAAGTTGTTAAACTTGTGGGACACGAATCAAGTGTTAAAGGCATGAGATTGAGCCCAAACTTGATATCTGAGCCCATCAAAGATGGCTCTTTGCATTCCTTTGGTCCCGTGACTGGGGCCCTAGGTGGGGCCCATCATGGTGTCTCTCACTATGATAGTTAACTCTCACAAAAGCATTTCCCCCCACACATACACACACAAAATCGACTTATACACATGTTGACCAGGTACATATGGTGGAGAAGGTAAGGAGGGTGTGAGCCTTTCATTTTCTTTCTTTCTTTTTTATCCATCACCCCCCCGCTACCCTCACCAACATCCCCACCCATCCCTCTTTCTGTTAATTGGCACTCACCCGTCACTCCGGTGTTTCTAAACCTCGGATTGAAAATCAAGAAAAAAAAAAGAATCCCTCTAAAACAATTAAACTATGAGATAATTATGAGCCAATGATCAAACAATTAAACAATTATGTTCCTCACTCATTAACTTTTCCCTTAGATTAATTGTAATAACATATCTTTGTAGTTTGTAAAGCATAGGATTTAAAAATTTTAAAAAGTAAAAAAAAAAAACAACGAACTTTATTCTTTATTTTCGTTCAGTTTTTTAAATGTCTTGTCCTTTTTTGCTTTGTTATTAGTTAGTTGAAATAAGCATATGATACTATGATAGTGATAAATCCACAACCAGCCACTGCAGGGTGGTCCCACACCAACAAATGTCCAAGAAGAAGTCTTCTAAGATGCAAACGGTAGTGATATTAAACTGTAAAGCTTAAAATCAATGATTCACGCGTCTCAAACAAGGTTTTGACTTCGTCGAGCAGTGATAACGAGAACCTGCTTTTGGAAGAAAGCTCCAATTTGTAAAGGGGCCACTTGGATTCATAGCAATCATAGAGGTAGGGATAAGATGGGTTTCATTTTCTTACTAAATATTAATGTCAAGCTAGAAATTATTCTATTATATGGCTTCAAATGTGGTTTTAAAGGTTTATAGTTGGATAAGTGCTATTTTTTTTTTAAAAAAGAGACAAGTGTGTATTTTTCGAAAGAAACGAATGCAAAGAATGGAGCAAGGTGCCTTACAAAAGAGGGTCAATGCTCAAAACACCAAAAAAAAAAAAAAAACGACCCCCTCCTCATGGAGCAGGCTCTAAAATGGTCCTGTGGCCCGGGGTAGAAAAAAGAAAAAAAGAAAAAAAAAGCACATAAAGAGAGTTTTCAATGCTCCATGCTGTTGCTCAATTTGGGAACTCTTTAATGTTGTTTTACCTCTCCGGGTTGTTTAGAAAATTTACTCGTAGAGTGGAGTGGAGTGAAAATTATTTTGAAGAAAGAATAAAATATAAGTGTATTTTATTTTTAGTTATTTGGTATGAAATCTTTTTAATTTTTTGTATGGAAAGGGGAGTTTTCTTGTCTTTTAGTGGAAAAATGAGGTTGATTTTTTACTTTTTTTTTTTGAAAAAACATGGAGGGAATTTTGAAATAAAGTACTTTTGATGTGATTTTTTTTAATAAAAATGAGGGCTTTATTTCACTCTACTCTATTAGTAGAGTTGCCAAACAAAACGGCCTTGGACTTTCTTTCTTTGTGTCAAATTGTGAAGTGGCCTGACATGTGGGACTTTATTTATTTATTTATTTCGAGTTTTGAGCATTGTCCATTTTTTGTAAGGTGGCTTGATCGCTTGTATTCTTTTCTCTTTGGAAATATACACATTTATCTTTCAAAAGAAAAGGAAGTAAAATAATAACATTAATTTTTTTAATAAAGAAATTACAATAAATCAAAAATAAAAAAGGAACGGACCAACAAAAAAAAAAGAGACCATCGAACCACTAAGAATTGACCTCATTGGCAAAACCGAATTTAGTAAGCTATTGGGTCGACTCATTAAAGAGCCAATAATATATAGTTGGAATCAATTATCTCAAAATACTTAGAAGAATGAATAATGTCCATAAGCATGTGCTTAATTGCCCCATTCGCTTCTCCCTTGAACTAGCAAAACCCCGTGGATAACCACGAAACCACCAAATGCACAGATTGATATGAATTATTTTAATAAATTTATTAATTAGTAAACTTGTGAGTCATTTTTTTGTTGCTAATTTGATCTTTATGTTTTTTTTCCAAATATTTTATTCTTTAGGTGAGGCATGAATTGATTAAGAAAGATCAAATGATCATAGACCTAACAAATTGACCTAATATATTTAAGTGGGACCAAGATGAATGGGGTCCATCACCTCTATTCTAACCGTTCATAAAATCATATGATGCGAGCTGGGACCCATTAATTGATTGATAAAGATCAAATGATCATAGACCTCTCAAATTGACCAAACCTAACCTATTTAAGTGGGACTTCCAAGATGAATGGGGTCCACTATCTATATTCTAATCGTCCATAAAACCATATTATGCGGGATGAGACCCATGAATTGAATAAGAAAGATCAAATGATCGTAGACCTAACAAATTGACCTAATGTATTTAAGTGGGACCCAGATGATTGGGGTCCACCATCTTTGTTCTAACCGTCTATAAAATCAAATGATGCGGGCCGGGACCCATTAATTTATTGATAAAGATCAAATGATCATAGACCTCTCAAATTGACCAAACTTAGCCTATTTAAGTGGGACCCCCCAAGATGAATGGGGTCCACCATCTATATTCTAACCGTCCATAAAATCATATGATGCGGGCAAGGACCCATGAATTGCTTGATAAAGATCAAAGGATCAAATAATCATAGACCTCACAAATTGACCAAACCTAACCTATTTAATTAAGTGGAACCCCCCAGATGAATGGGGTCCACCATCTCTATTCTAACCGTCCATAAAACAATATTATGCGGGATGGGGCCCATGAATTGATTTAAAAAGATCAAAGGATCAAATGATCGTAGACCTAACAAATTGACCAAATATTTTTAAGTGGGACCCAGATGAATGGAGTCTACCATCTTTATTCTAACCGTTCATAAAATTAAATGATGCGGGTCGGGACTCATGAATTGATTGATAAATATCAAATGATCAAATGATCATAGACCTCTCAAATTAACCAAACCTAACCTATTTAAGTGGGACCCCCAAGATGAATGGGGTCCACCATCTATATTCTAACCATCCATGAAACAATATGATGCATGATGGACCCATGAATTGCTTGATAGAGATCAAACGATCAAATGATCATAGACCTCACAAATTGACCAAACATAACCTATTTAAGTGGAACCCCCCAGATGAATGGGGTCCACCATCTCTATTCTATCCGTCCAAAAAACCATATTATGCGGGATGGGACCCATGAATTGATTTAAAAAGATCAAATGATCAAATGATCGTAGACCTAACAAATTAACCAAATATTTTTAAGTGGGACCCAGATGAATGGGGCCCACCATCTTTATTCTAACCGTCCATAAAATCAAATGATGCGGGTCGGGACCCATGAATTGATTGATATCAAATGATCATAGACCTCTCAAATTGACCAAACCTAACCTATTTAAGTGAGACCCCCAAGATGAATGGGGTCCACTATCTATATTCGAACCATCCATGAAACAATATGATGCGGGATGGACCCATGAATTGCTTGATAAAGATTGAACGATCAAATGATCATAGACCTCACAAATTGACCAAACATAATCTATTTAAGTGGAACCCCCAGATGAATGGGGTCCACCATCTCTATTCTAACCATCCATAAAATCATATTATACGGGATGGGACCCATAAATTGATTTAAAAAGGTCAAAGGATCAAATGATCGTAGACCTAAAAAATTGACCAAATATTTTTAAGTGGGACCCAGATGAATGGGGTTCACCATCTTTATTCTAACCGTCCATAAAATCAAATGATGCGGGCCGGGACCCATGAATTGATTTATAAAGATCAAATGATCATAGACTTCTCAAATTGACCAAATCTAACCTATTTAAGTGGGACCCCCAAGATGAATGGGGTCCACCATCTATATTCTAACCGTCCATGAAATAATCTTATGCGGGCTGGGACCCATGAATTGCTTGATAATGATCAAAGTATTAAAGAGAGATTTTAGGGAGGGAGAGATGGAGAAATTTTAGATGGAGAATGAGAGATTTTAGGGATTGCATTAGCAGAACACCATTCTAGGCTGGCTGCTGCTGCCACGTGTCCCTCTCCAAGGCATGCCAGGTGTCCTCCGAATTCTCATGAAGTGTGTACATCCCTTTAGTAATATAGATGTGTTGACTATCTTATTTGTATTTGAAAAAATATAAGGCCCTATTTGGAAAATTTTATCTAGATTTGCATGAAACAGATCTGTTTCAAATGACCATGTTTCAAATAGAGTTTTAGAAATAGTTCATTCGGTAACACAGAAAGACTTATTGAAACAAAATCTTTTAAATCAATGGTTGAGAATTTTTACTAAATTTCTCGAGATCAATGAGGAATCAAGCATTAAAACTTGACTCCATAACTATGTTAGCCTTATGAAGAGAATTAATAGTTTGGATCTTGCATTTGGGACCCACAAACGTAAAAAAAAGTAGATATAAGTGTTTTTTTTGTAGATATCTTAGAATCTATGATGATTCAATGGCTGTAATCTGTACCTATAGCCATGTTTAACCTTAATTATGAATATACCCAACGACTTGCATTATGATTTAATATCCCAAATTTAAAAAAAAAATAGAAAATTCGGACCGCTTGTGGACACGCCCATAACCTAGTTAGCAATGCATGGTACATCAATGTCCTACCATTTTTGTGAATTTCCCGAGATCCATGAGGATCCAAGCATTGGAATTTGATCCCATGGTCGTGCTTCCAAAGAGGATTAACGGTTCGGATCTTGTGTTTGGAGCCCATAGAAATTTTAAGAAAAAGTACATATAAAAGCTTGAGCATTTTGCAAATATCTCAAAATCTATGATGATCCAATGGTTTGACCTTTTGAATATATTCAATGGTTTGGATTGTGATTTAAAGTCTCTAAATTCTTTGTTGTTTGGAGCGAGGAGTGTGAGGCTTGTTTTTAAAAGTTGAAGAAGAGGTTGACTACCGCTCCCAGACTTACATTACCGGCCGGGAGGGGAGGATTTGGTTTCTTACAGATGCTTTGAAATTGGACATGGTGTTGTCCTGATGCAGAACTGGAACGTGGTAGCATATGGGTCTAGGTAGTTAAAAGAGCATGAATGGAAGTATGTCACTCATGATTTGGAGTTAGCTGTAGTCGTTTTTATCTTGAAGATGTGGAGACACTACCTCTATAGAGAGAAACTTGAAATGCATTTAGACCAAGCCTACATTATCTGTTTTCACAAAAGGAAATTGACATGAAACAAAGGAGATGGATGGAGTATATCAAAGAGTCTGAATTTCTGATCAAGTACCATCAAGGAAAAGGTTAATGTAGTAGCAGACGCCTTGAACGGGAAATCAGCTTTCAACGTTTGTATGATTGCAGAGTGGTATTGAGTAGAGTATTTTAGAGATATGGATGTGTATTTCCAGTCGCTTAGAGATATAGTGTTGTAGCAAGTATGTTGTCTTGGGAACCCATGTTGATTTCAAGGATCAAGGGGAGCTGGAGGAGTGACTTGGAGCTGGTCAAGATTATAGATCATGTTGATGCAAGACCCAATTCTAGGCTTATTGAAGGTATTTTGTATTGAAGATATGTATGTCAAATGTGCTATACTTGAAGAGCGAGATCATGACAAAAGTGTTTTTACACCTGATATTCTATCCACCTAGGAACCACGAAGCACCGTAACTTGAAGAATCATTATTGGTGGAACATTATGAAGAGAGCAATCGTAGGATTCATTTTGATGTGCCACATTTTTTAGCAGGTCAAAGCATAGCATAGGAAACCCTTAGTTTTTTACATCAGTAAGACATCTCGGAGTGGAAGTGGGAGCACAATACCATGGGTTTTATGTCAAGAATGCCTTCCATCAAGAAAGGAAATTATCTCATATGGGTGATTGTGGGTCATCTGACCAAGTCTGCAAACTTCTTACCATTTAAGATGGGTGTTAGGATGTATCGGATGGCTTGTTTATACACCATAGAGGTTGTTCGTTTGCATGGTGCCCCGATTCTACTATTTCATATTGTGACGGAAGACTTGTTTCGAGATTTTGGACAAATCTACAAAACTCATGGGTACTTACTACTTTGAGCTTCAATATAACCTATCTCCCCCAAATAGATGGCTAGACCGAGTGCACAAATGAGAGATAGGAGGACGTGCTTAGAGCCTACGTTTTGGATTTCAAGAAAAATCGGGATGAGAGTCTTCTTTTGTGCAAACTCGCATACAAAGCAACTGCCATTCTAGCATTGGTATGGCCCCATACGAAGCCTTGTATGGGAGGAGGTGCAAAACTCTGGTGTGCTAAGAGGAAGTTGGTTTTCAGAACTTCCATGGACCGTCAGTAGTTAGGGACTCAAGCAAGAAAGTGAAATAGATTCAGGAGAGATTGAAGACTACTAGGAGTTATTAGAAAAGCTACGCTGATAGCCGGAGGAAGGACTTATATATAGTTTCAGGAAGGTGACATGTGTTATTGAAGGTTTCACTAGTTCGAGAAGCTTTGAGGTTCAAGTTCAGAGCATAGTCAGAGATGTTGCCTATAGGTTGGCCTTACCTCCTAAGCTAGCAGGCATGCACGATGTGTTCCACGCTTTTATATTGAAGAAGTACGTACCAGATCCATCTCACGTGTTTTAGTATGAGAGGACCAAATGTCCTAGGGGGATGTAAGATTCCCGATCCTAATTATGTGATTAGCGTATTTAATTATGATTATAGTCGGCTAATTGTGTTTAGTGGCTTAACGAGCCAGTTTTAGTATTAGGAGTATGGCCTATAAATTTTGTTGCGTTCGGAGCGAGTTTGAGTGTAGTTGGGGGTTAGTTAGCAATTTTAGAAAACCTTGAGGCTAGGGCTCGTTGTAAATTCCAAATCTCAATGATTTTACGTGCATCGGGTTTATTTTATCTTGTATATTGATTTTTGTTGAGGGTGCGTTGCAATTCGGCCCAAAGTTCAACTAATTTTCTCATTTTCATTCTAGTCCCTTGGCTCACGTAAAACCCCGTTTTGTGAACCTCATAAACTTCTCCTACAAAGGAGAGGATTAAGCTCATTTTCCCTCTTTACTCCTTCTCTCCCATTTCTCTCTTCTTCCCTCTGTTTCTCCCTCAATTCCATTAATTTTCAAGCTTCTCCAAGCAAAGTAGTTGCTTCCCCCAAGCTCCAAGGCCATTCCCATCATCATATTCCCTAAGATGTTCTTCTCCTTCCTCCATTTGGTAAGCAATTTTTCCCAAAACCCTAGTAGTCTTGCTTCCATCAAGCTAGAAGTTTGCATGTAGCTTAGACTCTTGTTTCTTCTTATTTTGGGTTGTAGGAGTTGACCTTGAGCTCCTTGGCAAAAGCGAATTTGATTTTGAGGTTTTGTGGATTATGGTACCAAGCATCAAAAAGTGGGTTTCCTCCAAAGACATCAAGGCAAGTGAACATTTGTATGTAATGTGATAAGCATGTGTTCTTACATTGATTCCGTGTATTTAATTTATGTTCCTACTCTTTAATGCTTATTTATGCTTAGATGCTAGGGTTGTTGGGCTATAATGGTGTTCGGTTTTAATGACCATAATTTAGAGGATGTAAGGGTGGAATGGGGAGGCTCAAATATGTATGACCAAGACCCATTTTCTATAGGTGGAAGAGACTCCCTAAAATTTTGAAGTGAATCAGTTCAAACTTACTTTTGGGAGCATAGGGCTAAGCGTAAGCCCCCAGCAGTCCCAGGCATTGGTTCGGTTTGAGAGATAGGAATTGCATTATGGTGATCTCATGACTCGATCGAGACCCATGGTTAGCTGTAAGACACCATGGCTAGCCATGATTCAAATATGTCTCAAGTTACTATTCATATTGAGAGTTCTATCTAACAGCCTCTGTTTCACGGTGAGCTTATGGCTGTAAAAGACCCTACGACTAGCCGTAAGGATGTTACGGCTAACCTTAATGCAATCTTTTTCAAGGTTTAGGACTTTGGGTTTTTAGAACCTTTACCCTAAACCATGACCCTTAGCCTAACGTAATGATGAATATGAGTGGGTATAAGAGTAAGGGGATGTGTGAGTTTGATCTCCCCTTACGGGTTGCTCATTAGGCCATGTGTGGATAGTATTGGACCAAGTGAGTCGTGCGGTAGGTTTTCCGAGGATAGCATCAAACTTCGGAAGCACCAATGTACTATATGAGCCATTTGAGACTCGCTTAACTACTAGAATGGATAGTATGGTCTTTCACATGTGCGAGGGGACTATGAACCTAGGTTGGCTATTTGTAAGTACTCCATTGACTCACGAATCATTGGGATATGGATTGTGTTTATGTTTTCACTTTGTACATGAATGAGCATTATCTTCTCTCTTCGTCGGTCATTATTGAGTGTGAGTCAATGTGAACTTAGTATGGACGTAGGGCCTTTTGGCCAAGCTTTGGTTTATCTCACCATATCTCATGGGAAGTGTTACATTTGGAGGTGTGCCGGGCTAGTTGGATTATACGTGTGGCTTTGGCGATGACTACTTGGTTATAAGCTTGTGTGATCTTCATATAGATTTGTTATGTAATGTAGTTCCTTTTAGCTTTAATTTGTCATGTTTTTTCTAATGAGAATCTAGCCAAACACTATGAGTATGATGTGATTTTTAAGCCTGTCGAGTCAGGCACCACTTGGTTGTTTTAGTCTCCCACGGTCTGGGTATCACCCTGTGGCAGGGACTGTATTATTACACATACATTTACCATCTGCAAACCGGGTCTTTAGAGGTGGTCATACGCTACTGGGGCACTGCGTATGTTGCTGCGAGATATACGTAGGTATACCCATATTTTCGGCCGGGCTTCTTCCCATGCACTTTGGTTTTTGGCGAGGCCTTTTCTCACACATCATTATCGGGCTTGCCTGAGCATTATGTTTTCGGTCGGGCTTTTATCCCATACAATTAACCTACGTGGACTACCTATTTGTTAGAGTGTATGGTTGGGCATTGTATCTATTTGATTCTTTTGGGATGGTTTACATTCATGCACTACTGCTTAGTCTTTCCATTATTGCACTCTTTAATCATTATAGTACTTACTCATTATTAAAGCATCTTATTATGTTTTTTTTTTTTTGACATTTGTCCACCTGCCGGATTGTATAATTTGACAATGCTACATTTGGTGATTAGATACTAAAACCTATAAGGAGTTGTTGGCTAAGGCGATCCCAGAGGATCCGCTAGTTAAGGAGTTCCACGAGTGGTGTATCGACGACATAATTTGTTGTCGTCTTGTCCAACATATGAGAGCCGCCATTGATGATATTTTGGATAGATTCTTTTGGTCCTATACACATGTTGTATATCTTTTGTTAGGCCTATGTTTTTTTCTATGACCTTGTAATTAAACTTTAAACTTTATGTTTTGCAACTTTAAAGTAAATGCATCCATATTACATGTATTTGATCTCATTTATTATTATGCCATCCGCATGAGTTATTTTTAGTATTGGATGCTTATGCAATTTATGGTGATGGGTACTTAATCTATAACCTCACCACGGACTCAACCACCGTAAATTTGCTCTTTCCGAATCCCGGGGCGTGACAGTTAACATAAATAAAATAAAACCCTTTGATCTCTAAAAATCAAATGATGGATTTCTTAAAATGATCTTTTATGTCTTCTTCGTGTTCACCGTCTATCCATGGATCTATCACTATCGCAACTCACTCCTTTTTTAGTTTGCCAGTGCCGGTGGCCGACTAGATCAAATCCGTCATGATTTCTTATAAAAGCTTCGATTAAGCAATTTGATGAAGATTGCGAGATCGTAAGGCTTGGATGTATGAGTACTATACCTCAATGTAATACCTTTGTCACCATGCTTTAAATCTGCGGCTCGCGTCCTCGATTTAGATGTATGAGAGAAGATGTTTGATTTGGTTGAAATAAAAGAAAATTAACTATGATTATTAAAAAAGCATGAAGGATAGAACTGTGTCCAGCTTAATCACCTTGCCCTAGCTTTTAATGCCATAAAGACTTTTAAATAAATAAATCCATTGAGATAAAAGTCACCGTAACCTTTATTTAAATTAGCTTGCCAAATAATTTATACAAGATAGCTAATAATAATAAGAGATAATCTGAAATTCAAGCCCTCAATTCTATCCCTAAAATCTCTAACACCTAATCTCATTTTTAATAGAGAAACAATCCTAATGTCTTTAATAACCTTTCGGTGTGACCTCATAAGTGATGCAATAGTTCTTTAGGCAAGAAAAGATAAGTATTTTATTTATTTATTTTTATTGTTGTTGTTGCTTTTTTTTTTTTTTTTAACCCAACGAAAGGGCTGGGACACTGAGACTTATGAGTTATGACACAACTCACACATGTGAGGTGATAGAGACTCACACACGCGAGGAGAGATAGAAATAACTCACACATGCGAGGAGACACACACAACTCATACATGTAAGGTGATGGAAACTCACACATGGGAGGAGAATAAACACAACTCACATATGTGAAGGCATAAAAAGTCACATATGCAAAGAGGGAGGAGGCCGGGTTCAAACTGTCACTCTATACCACCAAGCAAATCTATAACAATGAGCTACTACAATGTTGTTGTACTTGTTGGTGCTACTACATTGGATAATCAGTCGATACTCAAACTTGATGACTCCAGGATCAATCCTTGGGTGTGGAACTGAGATGCGTCTCAACCACGAGTCTGTTGGCAAAACAAGTAAAATTATCTCCCACTCCACTACATTAGAAAACAAATCAAAATCCCTCGTCGCAACTATTACATGGAACATTGTAACACATGCAAGGGAACAGCATCATGGGTCCCACAAAGAAATAACCCATATCGTTAAACATGAATCCCACAACCTCCGAGTATACGTCCTCAAGTTTCAGCTCAATACGAGTGAGTCCCACCTCCCGATCGAGTACATAATGGAAATGTGATTAATGCCAAGTCAGCAATAAAATCATATCATCGCCCAATCACATTTTCAGTCATATGCTCAATTTTAAGGTAGGACTCACTCCTACTAACTCGAAATAAGAAGAGATCTCAATGAGAGGATAAAAATTTATATTTGAAGAAATTCAAATTTTCTTCGTATGGGCCCACAGTGGAGTCCCCATCATATTTTACAAGTTCCGTGTAATGGCTGCCACATGAGACCCGGACTCGTTAGTCGTTAGAGAACAAGTCAAAATATCTTTTCCGAGTATATCTACTATCTTTCAAATATCAATCAAATCACCTCCATACTTGGACTCAATGCTCTATTTTCTAATACGTTTGTCGAACCGTGACAATTGACCTTTTTCATCACTAAGATAGGTTTAGAGGGAGATCAATAAGACAAATACTAGTGTTAGTTTGTAATTGTTATAGCTGTCAATCACTTCAAATGATCTAAATACAAGTGTTTGTTTATAGCTGTCACAGATAAATACAAGGGTTACTTCACCTTTACCTCTTTCAATCATCTACTTAACTAAGTGCGGCTGCCACATGACTCCTTTTTCTTCTTTTCAATTGGCTCAACTGCCAATAAGTCATTCCATATCTTAGAACAATTTTTATAATGCAAATTATCAATCAAATAGTCTGATCTTCTTTATCAGACTTTTTCTTAGTCAACAGAGTTGACTTTAATAGAATGTTGCCCTATTATTTTGAATTTCTCAACTAGACTAGATGTCTTTTTTAGGCTCATTGTCACGGACATTTTTGAGGAAAAATTAAGAGTTTTTTAATAAATATTTCTTAATTTAATTCCCAATTCAGAGTTTTCTATGTAAAAGTCAATAAGAGAATTGTTTGCAATTTAGATGATGTTAAAATTTGTTGGGGAAGGGATGAATTGGAAACCTTTTTAACAAACTTCTATTCTTTGTCTCTCCATCTCTGTGCTAAATTGAATTTGCTGACTTCTTCACAAACATAGAGATTTATATCCAAAAACATCCAGAGAAAGTACACTGTATTTTCGTAAATTAGGCATATTTAGATAAAATCCAAGGGGCCCGGATTCTCCGTTCTAGCAATTACAATGGATCTGTGTAACATGGGCTTGGAACTCCATCATGGGGCGCAAATAGAGATAATCCAGACTATTCAAGATGAATCTCATTCCCTTTAGTGATATTTCCTCAAATCTCAATTCAATTAGAGTAGGTTTCCAATGTCCAATTGAACACATGATGGAAGCATGACTAGACAACGAATATTATATATATATATATGAAAATCTTCACGTGCATATCCACCCCTCACCGTAGGGAAAGAGGCACATAGTGAGGCAAATCTCAACATCCCTTCGAGTCATCCATACGAACAGGACATCCTGACTTACCCCTCACCGTAGGGAAAGGGGTGCATAGTGAGGCAAATTTCAACATCCATTCGAGCCATCCATACAAATTACTAGAAATGTATTTGATTTTTCACCGATCCGAATGGACTGTGGAGCATTGGATCGAGGTTCAAATTCTTTCTTTGATATAAAGTTTTTAAACTCATACGTTAGAGATGAAGGAGTTAGAGGCATATGATTGATCTCAAACTTGATATTTGAGCCCATCCATAAAACCTCTTTTTAGAGGAGTCCTCGGTGGGCCCCATCAAATTGTCCGTCACCATTATTATGATGAGGGTTGAATGCATTTGAACACCTTGATCAATGCGTTCAGATCATGAAAAGAATGGGTGTGGTAAGGTCGTAACGTGTGGTTTGGCTTGTTAGGCTCTATAAACCTTCTAGAGGAATAAAGTGTGAATGGGCGAAGCTACATTGCCGACTCTAGAAGTTGACTAGGTTCCTTGCCGATTAGACGCAACTCAGAGCAAGGTTTTTAGATCATGCTGATTTCACTACTGGCTGTTCATTTGCAAGAATTTTAAGAATCCTTATATAGAGAGTTTGAAGTTATTCTAGTTTGATATCCAAGGTTGAATTTTAAATGCTCATGGTCATGGCCCATCCAATATTTAAATATTGAATTCTAAGTATTCTAAAGGTTATAAGTGACTTTTCAGGTGGATGGGGTATTCATATTTCTAACAATGAAATACAACTGTTTATAAAAAAAAAAAAGAAAAGAAAAAGAAAATAAAACACATCATTTAAAATGTAAGGGGATAACTTTTACATTAATGTCAGAAATCCTAATGCTCCAAATTCTTGTTAGAATACCTCTAAATAAATAGCCCCGGAAGGCTTCCTTTTTTTTGAATAGGATACATAATAATTATAATATATTAAAGTCAAAGGTTTTGGATTTAAATTTGACCGAATCAGTTTCAATTTTGACTTTTTTAACAGCTATAGTAAAAATTACTAAAACTGTATATTGGTTAGGAGATTTGATCTAATGACCATGAGATCCTGCCTTTTTAAATAACTAAACTAACAACTACACCACACAATACTTATGAGTAAAAAGAAATTCTTCCTATTAGAGCCTATTTGTTTGCATTATAATACATGGAAACTGAATACATATAATTCATATATACCATAAAGAGTTAAAAATAAGGGACATCTACTAGAAAAATCCCCTTAACTAGGAAAACTATAGTTGATGACCTTAAACTTCTATAATAACGGCCAAGGACCTAACGCCCAAGTCATCTATTCTTTTCTTTTTTTTTTCAATCCAGGATACATTCTACTTTTATTTTCCAAATCAAACAATAACATTCTTTTTTAATTCTAAAGTGACTCAGGAAAAGACAAGAATAAAAGTAGTATTATTCTTAGAAACAAAGTAGGAAGACAACCTCATTAGATGGATAACTCCTACATCCATGGCATCAAATATAAATGCCATGTGCAATATTGAAAGGTAGCAGTGAGAAAGACTGCACATGCCAACATTTGACGATCGAACCTAACTCATTATTCAGGATTTCTAGAAAGTACATGCCCATCTTTGCCAGAAGTTGAGTTGCAACTAGGCTAGTGTTCAAAAATGATGATAAAGCAGCCTCCCCACTTTACAATTTCCAACAATCCTGTAAGAACGGCATTCACACGTGGGAATCTGTATTCAAAGGCTTACCTAAAAAGTCTCTCTCATCACACCTTACCTCTGGAAATCTGGAGTGATAGATATTATATTAGGCCTGCAAGCAATAATTCGAAGATGATTTTCATGATATGTATAGATAAAATGATTGGTAAGCCAAGTTGGAATATAGAAAACGAAGGCAAGTTGAAAAGAAAGGAATCTTAGCTATTGAAATGGGAAGGATGTGAAGTAAGATAAAAGATGATGTGGGCGTTGGTCAATGCCTGAGATGGCACGGCATTGTATTAAATATTTGAAAGTTGAATTTCCATTTAAAAAGCATCAAATAGAATATTAGTTGAAATGAAAAGAACATGGTCCACAACGTTGATTTTGAACAATTTACAGTTCTATATATTTTGCCAACTATATATACTAGCCAATTAATCTCAAGCAGTGATTTAAGTCTGAGTCCTATAAATTCATTAGTGGTGTTTTGCTAAAAATCCATGACATGCCCACTTTTTTAGCGCTAATCCAACTCCAATCTAAGTTAGTCCCACCTAAAGATACATAACCACATGTAATGAATCTGATTGTGGCCCAAACTTTTATTGAAGTAAGATTTTGGCTCGAATAGATGTAAAAAACGGTTTTGTCTTTTTTTAGTGGTTTGAAGTTTAGATGTGGGCTCTAATGATAAACTAATGGCATGGCACAGATGAATTAGTTCATTGGATTTGCCGAACTCGAACTTCGAATTATATGGATTGAGAAACAAATCCAATGAACCTGCTCCGATCCATCGAATTTTATGATGAAGCTGAGTCTTGATGATGAATTGCAAACTCAAATGCAAACTAGCTAGCTAGTGAAAGTGAGATCAAATGATATAATTAGTTCGAAGAACCAACAATTACAGTGAAGAAATGGAATGCCTTGACAAAGACCTCAGCACGTTTTTCAGATTGTCCACTTCGATCAGAGAATCAGTTGCATGCTTTATTTTCAAAAAGTGAGATCATTTCATTTCCAGCCTTTTCCTCTTTCTAATGGAGTAATGGAATCCGACATGCTAAAGATGCAAAAGACCTTAACAGGTTCTTACTTTATAGACACAAAAAAGTGAGAGGGTGAAAAAGAAGAGGCATGCTATGATGTTATATTCCACGGAAAAGAGGGAAAAGAGAAAAAGATGGGTACAAAAGTAATAAAATGCCTTCAAAAGTTGAGAACTTCACTTTCTTAAATGGGTTCTTAAATGGGTCGTGTGCATGTAGTTTCGGAAAATTTTGAAAAAAAAAAACCTTCTTTTCTTAAAAATTGTTATGAACTCTCAACGTCGACGCAAAATGTTTAGAAAAAATTGTATCGCGGACAAAATTTTTTTTTTTTATTATAGTTGGAAAACTAATGACTCGATCAGACTCGACTCATCCAGGACAAATTCAAACCATATTTTTTTACTAGACTTGAGTAGAGCTGGCACCCTTTTTAATGAACAAGTTTTTATCCCTAAACACTTTTTAAACACGTAATTAATTGTTTAGTGTTGAAATATTTAAACATGACTCCATAGGGTTTCCTACCGCCCATGCGGGCTGTGTAATTACAATTCTGCCCAAATATATTTTGATAATGCAATACACACCCTTTATTTTTTATATCGATACCCATTTTTTATAACATAGGGTGGCCGGACTACTCCCTACGAATCCGATGAAGCCAGATAAAACCCCTGCGGCCCCGTATAATAGCCTGTTTCCAGTATCTTTCATCTCTAACTCACAACCCACTGCTCATCTAACTCACAACCCACTGCTCATTCGCCCTTGTTGTTCATAGGCCTGAGGTCCCCATTCTATGGTTTTTCGCTGCATGTTGCTATTTGGTCACACTTTCTCTTATTTCTCCTCATATCTTGTTTGAGCTTCTTTCGTCCTTCCCTCATCTCCTGAACGAAGTGAAGACAATCAAAAGAAGATGAGAATCTAAGGAAGAAAGAAAAATGGTAGTGGCAGGACTCCCAAAATCGAAGAAGTGAGATGTGTTTGAGAAATCTAAATCTAGCTAAGATAAAGAAAAAGGAGCTGCTGGGTTTCTGGAAATGAAAAAATGTTTAGATAAGCTGCATAAAGGTACTTTTGGCAAATAAAAGGTGCTTTCTGTATCGAGCTCTTTGCTAGCTGATGTATTTAAAACTTCATCATTTTGCCGTTGATTAATTCAAGTTGAAGACATATTTATTGGTAAAAATCTCTTCTTAGGAAAAAGTCCAGCATGAACTTTTTTAGTAACAAGAAAAATATTAATAACTAGAAGAAAAATTAAAGTATAAAATTAGAAAAAAATAATAAATCCCTTCTTGGTCAATAAAAACCTTTTTCAAATTTATATTAGAAATCAAAACTCACTGGAAATCAAAACCCACTTTCTAAATAGAAAATATCATTTTTTTGTAAATCAAACCATATCAATAAAAATGAGATTAGAATTTAGGTCTTTAGAGCAACTCTAACAGGCACGCTGTTTTGCCACATAAGCCTCCAATGGTTAGAAAAAGCATGTTGCACATGCTCCAAGAGAGCAGCCAAAGCCTTGCTGGCATTTGGCATTCCATCAGATATGCCAAAAATGGCATGGGATAAAGTCACATGCCAAATAATTTTTTTGAATTAAATAATGGTTGGAAGAAGGAAAGAAAGAGCCCTTGGGGAATTTTTTTGAATCAACGGTCACCTGCTATTTTCACTCGTTGGACTTTTTTTTTTTACCGTTTGAAAAGTTTGATTATGTTAATTTGAGAAATCTTTGGAGCTGGGATATCAATAAATAAGGAGTGTTTGAAGTCTTTTTTTTTTCCTCATTCACACTATGGATTCTCAATTCTCTCAATTTCGTAATTTTTCTACCCAATATTCACAATATTTTGGTGAGGCTTCCGAACTCCCTACTGATGATGCCCCAAAGAAAAAGGTTGTTGGTCGAGGTGCTGGCTTCAGCATAGAAGAAGACCGTCTTCTCATTGGTTCGTAGTTGAACACCAGTCTGGATATTGTGCATGGAAACGAGCAGAAACTTGGGGCTTTTTGGGAATGAGTGGGAGAATACTATCACAACAATAAGCAATTTCCCAATGATCGAACACGCAAAATGTTGTCACAATGATGGCAAAAGATTCAAGCTTCAAACAACAAATCTTGTGGATGTCTTGCCATAATTATTTTCAGAAATCAAAGTGACACAAATGAACAAGATAAGGCAAAATTATATATGTGTGTGTATGTGTGAAATTTTTTTTTTATTCTTAATTTGAGCTTACATTTAATTTTCAAATTGCAGAAGCAAAAAAAAATTACGAACATCTATATGGATCAAGATTCACCTTGGACCATGCTTGGATCTTGTTGAGGCACCAACCAAAGTGGATACAACTGCAGCAACAAATACTAGAGAAGACACCAGTAAAAAGAACAAAATCTTCAAAGGCCACAAATTTTGCTGCAGCTCAAAAGTCCGCAAGGAAGGATGTGGAGCGTGCGTTTGAAGTGCTACAGACACGTTTTGCAATTGTTCGTGGGCCTGCTCATTTCTGGGATCGTCAAACATTTCAGCATATAATGAAGGCATGCATCATAATGCATAACATGATTATCGAAGATGAACGCGATCAAAGTCTTCCACCCGGCCAATTACGATGCACGAGAGGGTGAATGCAGTGACCTTCCTGTGTCACGTGACCACAATGCAGAATTTCAGGATTTCATTCAAAACCACTTGCGTATTCGTGACAAGAGAACACATTCTCAACTCCAAGTCGATCTAGTGGAGCACCTATGGCATTTCCAAGGTCAATATAAAGAAGCTTGTGATTGACTATAATATTATGTAATTTGATTTTACCTTTTCTATGAAAAATGGGTTTCAAGTACAATTTGTGCATTTTTTATTTTTTAATAATTTATTACTTTAATAACATTTAAATCGTACCAAATCCCATTAAATATAAGATATGTAATAAAGCAAATGAGGATTAAATGAAAAAAGAATAAAATAATAATTTGACATCTCTCTTGGAGTTGCCCAAGTGAGATGCCAAATTTACATGTGCCTTTTTTGCCACATAAGCCTTTATTTTGAAAAAGGCATATGAGGATTTGAAGTGTCTCTTGGAGATGCTCTTAGTAAAATATAAAGTTATTCTGAGCATGTTACACATATTCCACTTGGTAAAAATAAATATTTCTTGTAAATATAAGTTGATTATAATATATAAGGGGTTTTTAAGAAAAAAAAATTAAACTTAAATCTTAATTAAATAGTTTTAGGAAGGAAAATGATAAAATCATGAGAGAGTTTTTCATACATTTTTTTGACGAAAACACCTTGTTCTAAAACCTTACACTCATCTCCTTCCCTTTGCTACTGCCTCACCTAACAAAGTAACTTAGGGTATATTTAGCATCATGCCATTGAGATGTTCCTTAATTTGATTTCATTGGGAGTCCAGATCCCCTATTTTGTTGAAACAGGCAGATATTGTTTTATCCTGTCAATATTTGCCAGCTATATATAATCCCTTATTTTCTTTTTTTTCATTCCAATGAAACAATCAAGAGGGTGCATTAGTTTGCAAGAGATTTTATATAGTTGGCGAATGTTGATAAGATGAAACAGTATCTCCTTATTTCAATGAAATAGGGGATTCGAAGATGTCAAAAACCCTCCTTTTCTCTCAAGCATATACATTCTCTCTCTATCTCTCTCTTTCGGGCACCAAATTAAAAAACCTACAAAACCAAAGCTAGCATCTACCTTATCATCCCTTATCTTCATATCACTCTTTTCTTCATGAAATCAATCAACCACAATCATTTTTTTATTTTCATTATTATCTCTCACACCTGAAGGCACCACACTCATTGTTGCCATTTGTTTCCAAAGAGAAACATGTAGATTAAATCTCAATACCTCACAAGATCTACCTTCGCCTCAGTGAACCAAAGTCCTTCACCTCAATAAACTATTCAAGAAAAAAAAAGAAAAAAACTATGAAAAGAACATCTTTTCCTAGACTTCCACTACAAACACAACAAGAACATAAGCAATCTTTGACAAAGAACCAAATAAGGGGTGAAGCAAACTCAATCCTCCTGACAAAATACAACAGTTTTCATAATAGTTGACACTACCTCTACTTCTCAATGATTGTCCGACATGGCTACCTACACATTGTCCATAAACATTAAGAGTTACGAAATTCCCTCAAACAAATGATTCCAAGACTTTAAATTTTTACAAAAGTATACCCAAATTCATCCCCTCCAACCTCATTCAAAGGTACCACCAAATGGACAGAAAACCCTCATTTCAGCATTTCAGCTAACACGTTGTTCTCCAAACTTACACCTTTTAAATCTCACGTGAATATACTTAAAAGGGGGTGAGAAATATGTGGAAGCCAAGCATGGACCCACACACCTAAGGAAGACTACTGAGATCACCTGAGAAAGACACCCAGGACACAAAATGCAATATTTCCATCACTTTTTTTCGCTTTTTCTTTTTTTTTTTCAATGGAAATTGACGATATTGTCAACTGGGTTGATGATATCGTCAAATGCGGTAATTTCGTAAAAAAAAATGCGCTAACAACTCTCTCATCATTTTATGATTTTTCTTCATAAAACCGTTAAATTGAAATTTAAGCTTTATTCTTTAATAAGAATTCCTATATATAACTAAGTAAAATCCCCACTTTGACTCTCCTCCCAACTCCAACTTATTAGTAGAAAAAAAGTTAAAATTCAAAATAAGATTCTTTTTCTAAATCGGGAAACTCTTTATAAAAGATCTTGCTAAATAAAAAAAGTCTATTTAGTAAGTTAAAAGTTTCTTTAAATATAATTGATATTTAATTATATAAATTAATAAGTGCCCTCTTAGTAAAAGTAATTTTTTCTTGAAAATTATAACTTACATAAAAGTAAATTAAAATCCAAAATGTGTTATTAATAAAATTACAAAATGTGCATATTATCTTCTCTCTCAAAAAGATATTCTAATTTGGAATACATACATAAAAAAAACTCAATGCGCATTTTTAATCTTAGAAGAATCTCAAAAAACTTATTTATGAAATACTAAAAATTTATTCTATTGAAATAAGAAAAATATATCTATTATCTTTCACATTTTCTCTCATAAAAGATCTATAATGTTCTATAAAAAAAATTGCTGGAAGGCAAAATTGTATTGATGAAAAACAGATACAAAGGCTTAATGAGTGTTGCTAAATAGCGTTCCTAAAAAAAGTTTAAACTTGAAAACCATAATTACAAAAAAACTCCAATTAGCAAAAGATATTGTTTTCCAAATAATATCTTATCTTAAAATATGGAATTAGAATTTAAAACTTGTCATTAAAAGCCTTTCTAGATCTTATTAAGTTAGAAGAGCACCAATCTAAATATTTTTTGGCCAGGGGTCCCGACCAAGAGAGTTTAGGGTCAAGGGTATTTTAGTAAATGTATCGGGTCTTTCTTGGTGGGCCGAGAAAGTATAGATTATATATTAATATAATTTGTAGCCTTAAAGCTAGGAGAAAGAGAGAGTGGAGAACCAAGGAAAGTCGAGTTTTTTTTCCTGTGGACATAGGCGATCTTTCCGAACCACGCAAGTCTCTTTGTGTGACTTTCTCTCTTCCTTGTATGTGATTTGTTTATCGATTGCAGGTTCATGCTTCCGGAAACATGCGCACAACAAGTGGTATCAAAGGCACAATAAGGCCTTCTGCCAGATGGAGTTTTTTGGATTTTAGTTTGGCCAATTTGAACTGCCACTTGTGTTGCACCCAAATGCACCCATTCTTGAAGAAAAACTAAGATAGATACAAGAGCGTGGAGAGCATTTTGTCTTAACCCTTGCCAAGGGTGCTAGGACCCATGAGAGCTTCACGTATGGGGAGAGAACTTGCACAAGCGAGGAGAAAACACCTACGGGAAGGGAGCATTTATAGATGCAAGGAGAGGACACGCGGACACATAGAGAGGGAAGACTCGTAAGGAGGGAAGAGACCTAGGGATTGATCCTCGGTCATCCAATTCATCCAAGTGAGAAGAGGGGTTTCCAACCAACTGGGCAACCCCTCGTTCTCAAAAGAGTGTGAGAACTTAAGATTATCAATGGCCTAGCTCAACTTGTGATAATTAATTGAATGTTTAAAGAAGTAGGCTCATTAGGGCAGCCAAATCCCTTAGCAACCTTATTTATTTGTGGAATTTTTAGCATTTTATTGTTTTTGTATTCCATAGACCAACAAAGGGGGAAAGACTTGTTTAGAACCATATATTTGTTTAAAGAGGGACAAAGAACATGGCTTTCATGATGATGTCATTATTCCATGATTTTTATGATATTTTTCCTATTTCTAGAACTTTGATTTTGACAGCTTGAAATGAGAAATGCTGATCAAGCTTTTTACTCTTCGTCCTAGTTCTGACCTTGTCTGTTTGCCATGGAATAAAATAAAAATAGAGAGGAATAAGATCTAATGGTCACCACATTTTTTTACTCAGAAAAATATTTGTGGAGATTGCCAGCAGCATATAAGAATAGCTCCACAAACACCTTTTTGAGTAAAAAAAAATATTTTATTTCACTCTATGTTTATTATATCCCATGTGGCATTGTGACCTATTTAGATTTGGTGGGCCTGTGGCCCCTATTACAACCCACAAATCCTATGAGGTTATATCATATTTTTCAGCTTGAAAACATAGATTCAAATGATCTCATCCTCAGATGAGCAACTTTGAGCGACCTACTCTGCTACTTAACAAGGGGATCTAGTGGAGAGTTCCTACTATGGATGTAAGTATAGGTGATTTGCCCTGGTGTTCATGGGCCAATTTGGTCTGAGGCATATCCATCCCGGCCCACCTTTAGAAACACAAGCCATATCCAGCCCAAGTTCGATATGAGCTTTAAGTGCCTAGCCCGAGTCTGGTATGCCTGACACGTGTCAGCCCCAAGCCTGCCCATTTAATCGATCAGGCTAGCTTGGATGGGGCTTTCTATAACTCTTTTGGGCTTTCTAATCACTTGTTTGGGAAAATTAATCTCTCAAGTTCACGTACAACTTATTCGGGTAGGGCAGGCTGGGCTTCGGTCTTTTTATCACTTAATCCAAGCTCGGCCATAAAGGGGCCAAAAATCAAGATCCAGGCATGGCCTGAGTACTAAAACTCAAGGCCAGAACCCAGTCCAAATTAGGTTGATCCCGGGGCGGCCAGGCCCTAGAGCACCCTTACTTTCCCTGCCTCTCTGTAAACTCTAAAACCACAATAAGGGCACGTTTGGCAACGGTCCATGCTAGGGGGAGGAATCCTCACTTTAGAGGATTCTCTTCATCTCCAAAGAAAGTCACAATCCTCAAGTAGGATTCCCAATGAAAGTTCCATGTTTGGATGGAGGGAGGATTCCTACAATTTATAGAATATATGATCCAGTTGATGTTTTAACAAATATCTCAAGATAAAGTAAGGGTCAATGGTTGAAATTTGGTCACCTTACCGTGTTTGACCGTCCCAAACTAATGACTGGTTTCGATCATGATTTTGGACCCCACATGAACAAGAAGATTTGGAAAAAGGGACTTTTTTTATTCATTTTTTAAACTTAAGTGTAAATAGTAAGATGTTTTGGCACATATCTCGATATATAGGAGGAATCAACGGATGAAATTTGGTCATCTTGCCGTGTTCGACCTTCCAGAACTAATGACCGGTTTGGATCTTGATCGTGGACCCCACATAAACACAAAAATGAATGAAAAGGTTCTGTTTTTAATTACCGTCTTAAATACTGTAACAGTCAATACCGTCTTAATGTAACAGTCAATGCATTTGGCACATATCTCGAGGTATGAGAGGAATTAACGGCTGATATTTGGTGAGGTGACCGTTTTGGAGTTTTTAAAGGTGACTAACGGTTTGGATCTTGATTAGGAAATCTAAAAGGTACATTCCCAAAGCAAAAACTTATTAGGGCCACATACTGTACATTACCGTCACTGTGTCTTATCGTCACTGTCCAGACGGTTTTGCAAATATCTCAAGATCTAGGATAAATCAACGGCTGAAATTTTGGGACATAGCCGTTATGGACCTTATTAACACAATCATCGGTTCAGATCTTGATTGTGGGGCCCATAAAAATAAAAAAAGTGCAAAAACAGGTTTGCCGTAAATTACCGTCTCGGAATACTGTAGCTCCGCAAATCTTACGAAACGTGGATTCCATGGATCCGATGGGGGAGGGTCTGATGCTACAAATAATCTACAAATAATCAATAGTTCAGAAATCTTCAGTCCATGATGAAAAAATCCATGATGAACCAAACGTTTGAAATCTGCGATATAATGGATTTTGGGCGAGGAATCCTACCCTAAGACGGTTGCCAAACGTGCCCTAAAGGACCATTCTTCTTGTGAATTTGGGAGTCAAAAGAGGGAAAAGGTTTGTTTTTAGGTGGTCCAAGACTAAAACGATTGGAACTCATCACCAAGTGTATCATCGCAAATCCATTGTATGCGCTTTTATTTATTTCCATTTAATTATGCCAAACTTGATAGATGTAATAGGACCGTTTCATCCTTTGTGTTTCATATTTGTTACAGGGGAATTTTGCAGCAGGTCTCTGTAACTTTTTCTTTGTGGCCTTACGTCCGCAACCTTTTGCCATAGTGTGGGAGGTTTTTTTTTCAAATTTGAACACCTAAAATGACCAAGTTATCCACCCTTTAAAAGTTTTTATTTATTTTCTCATAAAAAAGTTCTTATTTATTTTAAGATAAAACTTATCTCGTGATTTGTGGGTTATACCATTAATAATGGTCAACTACCATTTAATTGGCCATGAATAATGGATATCCCATTAATGGGATTTCCATTAATCATTGACATATAAGCATAGACAAAATTCAAAAAGAGAGAGAGAGAGAGAAGATTTACTGGTTTAAGAAGGAGAAAATCGCAAAGAACTTTTGAGGAGAAAATAACAAAAATCGCGAAGTTGTCTAGGGAGCTGCCAAAACTCAAATAAATATCCAAAAACACAGATAAATCTGCCAAAACTCAAATAAATTTATCTGAGTTTTTGAATTCTTCTAAACAAATCAATTTTTCCAAAATTCAGATAACTTTATATCTGAGTTAAGATATAAAGTTATCACAATTTAGAAAGTTATCTGAGTTTGATACTATATCCCAGTTATCGAGTATATCTTATCAAACTCAGATTCTTTTATCTGAGCAAGGCATTCACCTTGCTAAATACCGAATCCGGAGAAAAATAAGAGTTGAAGAGTGAAGAAAATGAAGCCGGAGAAAAATGTTCACCAAAAAAGAAAAGAAAAAAAAGAAGCTGAAGATGCGGGGATGTTGCTCGAAGCCACGCTTGATGATGCAAGGATGTTACATGAAGATGTTGGATCATCCTAGTGAAGATGTTGCTCGAAGCCATGCCTAATGATGCAAAGACGAAACATTTGGTAGACTTCAACATGGGAGCTGTACTCTGAGAAGGAATTCTCTTCAAATTGAATTTTGAATTTTGTTGGAAATTAGCGTGAAGATGCATGAATGGTTGTGATAATTATGCTGATTAATATGATTGAGCTGAAAACTAGGAGGAAAATATGTGATGTGATCTCCTTGGCAGTTAAGGGGCAAATTTATCATAAAAAATGGAATTGCGTCATTAATGACCTCCGGCTAGAATATTTCCAACCGCAACGAACTTGAGGTATTAGTGCAAACCAAGCTTTGATTGCACCTTTGTTTTATGAGATTCTAGGGACTTCTCGCTAATTATTTCTTTGTTATAAGAGAGAAGATCAACATAATGATCATGATTAATTGTGTAATTATGAAGATATTTTATGTGGGCTAAACTTGACTTAGCATTCTTTACATCCAGATATGAGGCTGCAAATGGGTATTTTATTATCCGAGTAACCAAAGTCTCTAGTTCTAATTAAATCAAGTATGGAATTAGTTTTTGTATTGGGGAATACGAATCCAAATATCCATGCATATGCGATACGGACCATTCTTATTTAGAAGCAAACTCTTAAAATTTCTGACCCAAGGAACCAATATCGAAAACAATTACATTCACATGTTAAAAATAGATTTACCTTTTTAAGGGCCAACACGACTTGAGTTACATTTAAGCATGTTAAATGGACCATGTCGGCAAAAAATAGTCGGCCCAGCTCGGCCCACAGGCACAAGCCTGGCCATGCCTGCCCACATATCAAGCTAGGTTGGCCCATAGTTCGAGCCGGCCCACGAGCTTTATATTTTTAAATTTTAAAAAAACTGAAAGGATTTAGGGTTTTCAACTTTAAATAAAGTTGCAAAAAATAAAACAAATGCACAAACATAGATGCTAATTTCCAACTGAAAATAATGTTTACAACTTTGATGATAATTTCCAACTTTAAATAAAATTCAAAAATTTGATAATATTTTCAACTTAAAATATGATAATTCCAACTTAAAATAAAATTTACAAAAAAAAAAAAAACAACTTACAAGAATGATGATTTCCTTGAAATAAGTTTACAACAACCTTGATGAGAATTTCTAATTTGAAATAAGATTTATAAATTAAAAAAATAAAACTTACAACTATGATCATTCCCTAAAAATAAAATTTACAACTTTAATGATAATTTCCAACTTGAAATAAGTTTTAGAAATTACGACTATGATAGTTTTTAAATACCATGGTATTTTTAATAGGGCTGTTCATGGACCGGGCCGGGCTAAGACATATCCAGGCCCAATCAACTTTAGAAACCCAGGCCCAGCCAAGCCTAAAACGGGCCGTAAAAACCAGGCCGGAGCCCGCCCATTTAATCAATTGGGCCAGGTCAAACCGGGCTTTTTATCACTTTTGTGGGCATTTGAGCAATTGTGTGAACTAATTCAATTAAATTACATGCATTTCTTATACGGGCTAGGCCGGGCTTTGGGTTTTCTATCACCTAATCCAAATTCGTCCCAATTATTAAACGGGCCCTAATTACATATCGAAGCCCGGCCCATGAGCATCCCTAATTTTTAATGCCGAAAGGTCGTTTTCTATTTCTTCTTCTGGCATCAAGTTTTGCCTCCTCTTCTCTGCCAAAAACCCGTCTCATAGGCACATACATGCTTCTACCGTTTCTCCCGATAACATCATCCTCGTGTTAGCAGTAAGTCGTCCAATTACACTAAAAGCTTGCTCCAATACAACCACAGACACTTCAAAATATTAGTAAATCTTGGACCATTGCAGAAAGTACAGAAACCTACTTACAGTTGTTTTCCACCAGACAAAAAGTTCTAAATTGGTGTCATTAGTCAACGATGTTAACCGGACCAATCTATAGATACACTGTTAAGTCATTCATAATTAGACTGGATCCAGAAGAATTGTTGCCTCAACAGCTCCTAAAAAGCTTACAGGAGGATTTCGTTTTTCTCTTCTTGTGGTTGGGGATGGGTGTATAAGCTGTTTTCGAGAAGTTTCTCCACCTACTATTTTTAACCTAAGATCTAAGATAAAGGCTCAACAAGATGTTAAATGAAGCATTTCTCTAATATTGTGAAAATCTCATTTACATTGCTTTACACATATTCTTGAAAGAATCTATATTTCTATATTTTACGAAAGTAAGACTAATTTCATAAAAACCTCTAACCTTGAGCTGAGGTGGGATAATATACCCACCAAAAGCATAAGGTCGTTTCATGAAAAAAAAAACTTCTAAAAAAAAATCTCTTGTTATTTCAAGACCTTGCCAGTTCTCTTCACCTATAGAAAATTCTACATGTGCTAAAGATAAAGCACAATATTGATTAATTACATCTTTGTAATTGTAAGTTTTCCTCAACATTTGATAAATAAAATCTCAACCTATGCTTTACATCTAGTTGTATTCTTTTAATGTTTATTAAGACTTTAGATAGTTGCTTCCAATTTTATTTCCTTGAGAAGGACAAAATATATAACCTACAGTGTATTTAATAACTTCTATTATAGGCTTAATAAATATTAAACCATCTTGTACTATAAGATTTAAGATGTGACATTTACATCTATTGTGAAAAATAGCCCCATTTATATTAAATTAGAGCATGGGTTTTAGTAAATCAACAATGCTATTGTTAGAGTTTGTATTATCTAAAGTTATAGAAATAATTTTATTTTCAATATTATATTCTCTATTTTTTTCTATGATATTATACCATATCATAACACGGTAACACCAGTATATGACTACTCAAGTAAAGAGAATGAAATAATTTTTTTTTTTCATAGCCCATTCCTTACCAATAAAATGTACAGTTATTGAAATATACCCACCATTTTGTTTGGAGGCCCTTAAATCCGAAGTTAACCCTTTTTTATAGGTATATTTTGAAAAGCAGTTTTTAGATTCTTTCTTTCTTTCTTTTTTTAACCATTTTTACTGCATCAGTTCTAACAATATTTTTATAAACTCTTTTAAGTAAAGAGGTAAAGGATTCATTCACAAATTCTATAAATATTCCAGAAGAATATGAATCTTTTAACTAACCAATGAGTTTCTTCTACCACTCATCGTTTCTACCAAGATATATATATATATATATATATTCATAGCATGAAATGTCACATTGAAAAAATAAAACATTCAAATATTAATTCTATAAATATTTAAAAAATTGAAAAAGAACTGCAAAAAATAAAAAAAAAATAGTATAAGTCATCTGTACCAACTCTAATATCCACAAAAAAAACTGAGTTCCACTTAAATTTCAATTCTATCAACAACATAGAATTTTCGATTTAACTCCAGTCCACATATAAGTTGAAAAAACACCTTAAGACAACATATTGTACATGAAATCCACATCTTAAATCCCAACTCATTTAACCAAATCAACTCAATCATTAATAGGCACTGAGCTATGAGATTAACATGCATATGACGATACCTGAACCCGCCCTATACTTGTGATGGGTTTTGACATACATATACTCAAACCCACCCCAAATTGGTATAAACCTCTACCAAACCCACCCCTGATAGGAACAGCACAAGAATGGTCCCCCGTTTGAACCTGATCCATCGCTACCCCTAATGTAGACAGATCAATTGGATTCATGTGGTTCTAGACCTTTGGATGGAGACCCATATCCGTATATGATCCACTTGACCATTCATATATTGTATTATTCAATATTCTCTCTCCACAAGAAGCAACTTCAACCCGGACCTGGGTTTCCACCCAATGACTTAATTTGTCCTAGGCTTCATCGGGCCAGGACTAGCCCTGATCCATGTACAATTGTTTCTCAGCTGGCTGAATCTGACCCAAATCCAACCCATTCCAAGTTCTGGAATTGAATATGATTTGGCTTACTAAAAAATACACTTAGAAATTGGCCAAAGAATTTCAAATGCCAAAGTAATGTGTGCCAAAATGTCTCTTTAGTAGTAAAAGTACACCAAAATACATGCATCTTACAATCCTAGTGCTAGCATTATGTGTATTTACTATGCTAACATTGAAAACTACACTAAACAACCTGCTCGTTCATACATGGGATTCCTTTCTCCTGTGACAAAGGGGATTAAGGAGCTCCCATTCCGAACCTCCATTCCCCCGGGCCCATGACAGAGGGACCGAACCATTTTCTAGCATCCGTTGCTTGCAGAACATCTCCCTCATACAACATCAAATTCTTAAATACATATATGCCTGTATGTGAAGCTTTCTCCTACAGGAACGACGACATGCAGGCGTCCCGATTCAGATGTTGAAGAGGCAGGACTGCACGAAAAAAACTATGACCCCCTGAATTTCATGGCACCCATTGTGACAACCTGGATGTCCACATGCCAGAACAGCTGTCGGAGATAATTTCTCATGTATATCTGACTACAGCCAGAAACCATGACAATCTGGATCATCAGATAAATGGTCTTTGGATTCCACTAGGCAACCGTGGCATCCATTTTCATTTTTACGTCTAAAATACACTTCCAAGAAAACAGAGAAGGCCAAAGGTATGAAGTCCCATCTTCTAGATAAATTAACTTACAATAATATTAGAACGAGTTAATGGTACAGCATACAGCAGTCTTTGACTATGGAGAAGAATATTTTTAATAATAAGAGGAAAGAAACACATAATTTTACATGAAATAAATAACTTGAGGTCGGCTACTGACCCAGGCATCTAAAAGATGAGAAAGGTCCATGTTTTTGCAATTATTTCACACTTGTCTGAGATCGAAACCAATTGTAATCAGGCAGCCTATGAATTGGTCCCATCGCAGCAATCGCAATATCCTGAGGAAGCAAAATGTAGTCGGTATAAATATTTCTAACATCCTTACATGTAGAGGTCTCAATTTAAAATTGTAAAAGGAAAAGGATTGCCGTGAGTTGAACCACCAAGAACAATATTACCTATATTTTGAATTCATCAAAATCTTACCCAGATAATTTGCAAGAAACTCAATGCCAGTAATTGAATATATCGTGATATTATAACAGGAAAAAAAAAAAGGCAGAGGGGATTTGAAAAGGGATAGTCATAAACTCCCTTTTAGCCAGCTAAAGCCACACTTAGCATAATAATGTTGAGGCATATCCTTCCGCATGGAAGGAGAAGAGTTTCAACTTGTGATAGGGTGTGGCAGTGCAGTAAGAAAAGAAACCTTTAAAAACAATTTATTTATTTTCAACGACAATTTCTGTTATTATCCCCATGAAATAACCAAATCATGAATGTATCATGAATTATCTCCCTTTGACACAATGCGAGTAGGGACTACTCTCCAAGCCGAAGATTAGGGATAGAGATCCACAGGGATCCAAACAGTCTTGGTCTCACACCAAAGACAAACTACTGAGAGAGAAAACTCAAACTCAATGAGAGATTTTATTTATCAATGAACTACTGAAAAAGAGGGATTAAAATGCTTTATATAGAATCCATACCCTAACTCTATTTTGGAAACAAATCTAACTAAGGTAAAACTCGAAACCAAAGAAGATAACACTTTCTAACAAAATCAAATATCTATCCCTAGATGTTAGTTAATCCTTATTCAAATAATAAGAAAAGAGTCCTAAGTTTGAATGGCCATGAGACATTTTGCCTTTAATGGGCCTTAGTGGGTTAGGCCAATGGGCTTGGTCAACCCATGGATCATGGGTCTGCCCTGCATCAGCTCTCATCCTCTTGGAGAAAACTCAACCTCGAGTTTTATAATTTTCCTCTTGGGCCGAAGATCCATCTTACAAATTTCTGATTTTCTTATTGATCTTCAGTCTCTTTGCATGGCTTGGAAGCTTAACTCAAGATTTTCCTCTACTTAGAAAAAGATTGGAGGTGTTTCTTTTTCTGATGTCTGAATTCAACATTGATGTTTGATCTGACCGTTAGAAGCTTCAATTATTGACTTTGTACCAACCGATTACCATCTTTGAAAATTAATGGTCAATCCCTGAAGATGAAATCAACGTAGGGAACCTCAATGATTTGATCTTTTTTTGCAATGTCCTGAACAATGTGTTTTTCGTCCGATGATCTATTTGGCTTTTCTAGACGTGGGATTATGATTGGATGATTAGTCTCCTTGCTAACCCTATCCAAGCTGCCTGCATATTTTGATATACGTTGTCAGCCCCTTTGTCTTCTATTTCTTTCAGAGTGATTTTCTTCAGTAGTTTTGCAGGGTATTTTATCTGAGGTTGTCATGAAATCTTTTGTTTCTTGATCTTGCTTCACTATGTCAGCCTTGATATCCTCTGCCATGGGTTTCGACTTCATTAGTGCAGTCCCAACTTATGGTTCTTTTTACCTACTCTTTGGTGTTTCAGTTGAAGGTGATGATCAGGGAACATCAATGATTTGATCTTCGTTTGCAACGTCCTGAACAATGTATTTTTTGTCCGATGATCTATTTAGCTTTTCTAGAAGTGGGATTACGATTGGATGATTAGTCTCCTTGCTAACACTATCCAAGCTACCTGCATATTTTGATATACGTTGTCAGCCCCTTTGTCTTCTATTTCTTTCAAAAAATGATTTTCTCCAGGAGTTTTACAAGGTATTTTATCTGAGGTTGTCATGAAATCTTTTGCTTCTTGATCTTGCTTCACTATGTCAGCCTTGATATCCTCTACAGTGGGTTTTGACTTCGTAAGTGCAGTCCCAACTTTTGGTTCTTTTGCCTACTCTCTGGTTTTTCAGTTGAAGGTGATGATGTAGATGGAGATGTTGTTGTTGGTTGCAATGAAACAAGTGTAACCCGCCATCCTTTATACAGGAAGGAACATGTGTTCTTCTATGTCACGGTGTACTTCCTGATCAAAAAGCCATAGTCATCCCAAAAGAATATGAGTGATATTCATAGGAATCACATCACGCCAATTATTGTCCCCATAACCACCAATTTTGAAAGATACCAGACAGTTGTGTCATAAGAATGACAGAACCATTAGACAAAATGACTTTGTATGGTTTAGGTAACTTCTCAGTTGGCTTAGGTAACTTTTCAGTTGGCCAATGAAGCTTGTCAATAATAACCTCTTGCACCGCAATTGTTAATAACCAAATTAGCTATCATATCTTTGCACTTTACCCGTGTTGGGAATTTCTAAGTTTGTCTTCCCGATTCCTCTTCCTTCTCATTTGAGCTGAGAAGTCGGTGAACGAGAGTGGAATTATCCTCTTTGGAAAAATGCGTCTTATGGGCTCTTGTTCTTTGCTGAAATTTTCATTCTTTTGACTTAAATAGTCGCAAGCAAGATGCTTCTTGAATGGTTTTGCAGTCATTCGTATTCTCCAAGATGTCTGGCTCCAAACCTTTGACATATAAAATTAAATCATGTATCTCACTCCAATCTAGTGCACATGAATATTACAGTTCTTGAAATTGGCAGCTATATTTATCAACTCGTTCAACTGTTTAGTCTTTCACTTTAAATTAAGGAATTGCACAATGTAGGACTCATTCTCAAAATGCCAATCTCCATATTTATATTCATACATAATTTTTTTAGTTTCATTTGAGGACCCAAAAATTTTCATATTGGCTTTGTAAGAAGAACATAAAGTTAGAGGGCGAGCCTTGGCGCAACGGTAGAGTTGCTCCTTTGGTGACCTCGAGGTCACGGGTTCGAGGCGTGGAAACAGCCTCTTTGCAAAAATGCAAGGTAAGACTGGCGTACACATGCGCCCACCCTCCCCCTACCCCCGCTTAGCCGGGGAGCACTTTGTGCACCGGGTGAGCCCTTTATGTAGATCTTGTTGATATGAGTTCAATCAAAGTTTGGATGATCAAAAAAACGTTTGGGTGCTCAAGATATCAGAAAGACTAATTAGGACCAGCCAATTAGATGCAATCAATTGCTGGCTGGAATTCCTAAAGCGTGTTGACCAAAACCAGGTCGGATCTAACCCGATTTGAGACCCAGAAACCGGTCACATGCTGAGAAATTGGAGGCTGGGCTCAGCACGTGTCATGGGGAGAACCACGTGCAGGGAGTCTTCGACGTAGCCTCAATTCTGCGACTGATGACATACAATGAAAGGGTTGAAATGCCCTTTTTCTCTTATCCGCTCCTACGCTTCAACAGGAGAGATAGGAGGGGTTCCATGTCTGGCGAATGTGATGGCAATGAAGATGGTCTGTAAGGTGGAAATGGTAGTTAGTGATGACGAGGCAGTAATGATCTTGGCTACCGGAGCTCTAGAATCATGGTACACCTCTCTCCTCTCTCTCTCTCTCTCTCTCTCTCTCTCTCTCCGGTTTGGGGTCTCTAGGAGGACGGGGGTCAGGAACGCTGGGTTCGGAGAAGGACAGAGGGGGTGAATAGATGGGGTTTTGGTGGGGTGGGTGATTTAGGTCTTCAATTAAGATTTTAGGGTTTCGGGTGTTTGGGTTTTTAGGGATTTGGTACTTTTCAGGGATGGGTGATTTGGGTTTGTCTAAGATGTGGTGTTGGGGTCTATGGTTAGGATGAGGATGGGACTAGATTGGGGCTTTCAGTATAGTGGGAAGATGATGGTTTGCAGTTTTAGGAACTAGGGAGATTTAAAGGAAGTTAGTGGATGATCCGGGTTCGATTCGGTAGAGTGCTGGGGATTTGGGTTAGGGTTTTGGGGCTTGATTGGGCTCAGGAGTGGGTTTGAACGTTGTAGATTTTGGGGAATTAGGGTTTCAAAGGTTAAAGAATATTGGGGATTTGGGTTCGGTTGGAATGGTTCAAAATAGCGATGTAGCGGCCGCATGGTATAAAACATAGCAGTGCTATAGTATAAAACATAGCGATGTTGAGGCCACTATGCTATTTTGAAAATAGCAGCACTATAGTATAAAACATAGTAGAGCCAAGTAGTTTTAATTTAAAACATTGCTTTTCCTATTTCTTATCCTTAATAGCCTTTTTGAAAAGTTGTCTCTACCCTTATCATCATCATCATCAAAACCTCATCCCAACTATGTTCAGGTTGGCTATATGAATTCTGTTTCTCCATTCCGATCTATCTTGAGCCAAATTCTTTAATAAGTTACACTTCTTCATATCTATTTTTACTACACTCATCCACATCCTCTTTGACCTACATCTTTCCCTTGGTGGGCCATCAACCTTCATAGCCAAACTTTTCCTTACCGGCACCGTTGTCGGCCTACGTTAGGCATGCCCAACCATCTCAAACAATTCACACCGCTAAAAAAAACAAGATTTACTCCTACACAATATTCAAAAGTTTTTTACCACTTAACAAATCCATGCCGCTACGCTCCTATGTATCGCCGCAATTGCTATGTATTGCCCGCTACATAGCATTTTGGTGACTAGCCACTATGCCCGCTGCAACTGCTACTTTGATCATTGGTTAGAAGGATTTAGGCCAATGAGGGTTTCAATTAGGGTTGACAAAGATGGATTGGATTAAAGTTAGGGCTTGGTTGGGATTTGATGAATGGATTGGGTTAAAATGGATTTGGCATGACTTTTTCTTTTTCTTTTTCTTTTTCTTTTTCTTTTTCTTATTTAGGAACAGTGGGGGTGGGTTCTGTGGAGGGCAAGGTTCGGTTAGGGTTTAGATAATGGAATGAATGGATAGATGGGCCTAATGATGATGATGGACTAAAAGAAATTCAAAGAGAATGCATTACTAGATTACCTCAATCGTTGATCAAGAGTGACGTGGATCCTCTCTCTTATACCAATTGAAACAACACAAGTAGGGGAAGAATAGCCAAAAGACTACTCTCCAAGCTAAAGCTTAGGGATAAGGATTCATTGGGATCCAAACAATCTCGGCCTCACACCGAAGACAAACCACCAAAAGAGAAGACTCAAACTCAATGAGAGAAATTTTATTTATCAATGAACTACTCAATAAGAGGGATTACAATCCTTTATAAAGAGTCCATTGAAATGATATGTAATGAGAGAAAGAGGAAGAGACAAAAGTTGGAGAGAAACTCGATACCTCAATGGGAGGCTCGTATGAGATTTTATAATACATAATACCCAAATCAAGGGTAATCTAATCAATATACAATCCCTAATTAAGAGTAATCAAATCAATTTACAACCTTCATCAAGGATAATCAAATCAATCTATAAATCTATACAAGGAAATAAATAAATAAGAGATACAGATATATACAAGCTCTGACGGGCCTTGGGCTGGTCCAAGTGGGCCTAAGTCACATTATTTCTACACTCCCCCTCAATTGATGTGGTAATGCAGAAAACAACAATTTGCTATTAAGTTCATGATGGCGTGGCTTAGGAAGAGCTTTTGTGAAGATATCTGCCAACTGGTCATGAGTAGAAAACATGAGGCAAGGTGATCTTCTCAGTTACAACATGCTGACGGATGAAGTGACAATCAATTTCAATGTGCTTCGTCCGTTCATGAAAGACTGGATTATTAGCAATTCTTGTAGCACTGGTATTATCTCCATGAAGAGGTGTAGGCATATTAACAATAATACCAAATTCACAAAGAAGACGGCGGAGCCAGATGATTTCTGCACTTGCAGACGACATTGCCCGATATTCAGCCTCAGCAGAAGATTTGGATACAGTGGTTTGTTTCTTGGACTTCCATGAAATCAGAGAGTCGCCAAGAAACATGCACCAGCCAGTGGTAGAGCGCCGGGAATCAGGGCAACCAGCCCAGTCGGCATCGGCATACGCGGATAAGCGTAGAGAAGTATTAGACGGATAGAAGAGACCATGACTGGGAGTGCCTTTAACATAGCGGAGAATGCGCAAAGCAGCAGCAAGGTGAGGTTTATGAGGATTGCTCATAAATTGGCTAACCGTATGCACCGCATGAGAAATATCAGGGCGAGTCATCGTTAAGTAGAGTAAACTACCAACGATCCGACGGAAAATAGATGGATCATCCATGATGGGACCATCCTCTGCACTGAGTTTACTATTTAATTCCATTGGCGTGTCAACAGTATGAGCATCATCAAGTCTGGCAGAGGTGATCAAATCAGAAGCATATTTACGCTGATGTATCCGAATGCCCGACTTAGTACGCGAAAACTCAAGCCCGAGAAAATATGTGAGAGGACCGAGATCCTTCATTTTAAAGTGGCGAGTGAGATGATGCTTGAGATCCGTAATACCAGAAATATCATTGCCACTGATAATCATATCATCAACATAGACTAAAAGGAATGTGTAACCCTTTGGTGTCCATCTAAGAAAGAGAGAACTATCAGAATGACTCTGACGAAACCCAGCTTGAAGAATAGCGGCCCGGAATTTATCAAACCAAGCCCTGGGAGCTTGCTTAAGTCCATAAAGAGATTTGCGCAATTTGCAAACATGCCGAGGAGGACAAGCATAGCCAGGAGGAGGTTTTAAATAGACAGTCTCTTTCAAGTCGCCATGAAGAAAAGCATTTTTGACATCCATCTGCCACAGAGGCCAATTGCGAGCTGCAGCTACACAAAGTAGAGTACGAACTGTGGTCATTTTAGCCACTGGAGCAAATGTTTCCTCATAATCAATGCCATACTCCTGCTTGTAACCCTGTGCAACCAATCGTGCTTTGTAGCGATCCAAACTCCCATCAGAGTTAACCTTGACAGAGAAGATCCACTTACTGCCAATGACAGAGGCTTTGTCAGGTGTCGGTACCAAGTCCCATGTATGGTTTGCCTCAAGAGCCAACAATTCCTCAGTCATAGCATCCTGCCAGTATGCAATCTTCGAAGCCTGTGAATAAGAGGTGGGTATAGGAGCACTATCCAAAGAAGTGAAAAGAGCAGGGAAGCCATATCTGTCAGGAGCAACCGAAGGACGACTAGATCGTCGCAGGGGTTGGATATTAGTAGAGGAAGTATCAATACCTGAGGGTACAGGAGGCAGCATGGGAATAGGATCGGGAGAAGGAGGCCCCACCGGAGGAGTCTTGTTTCGCCGGACATAGACATTGGTAATTGGTGGTTTGGAAGAAGTTGTCACAGGGAAGTGTGGCAAATAAGAGACAGCAACAGGATGAGTTTGGAGACGCAAAGAAAAGAAGGGAATGTGTTCTAAAAAGATCACATTACGAGATATCCGCATGCGTTTCTCAGAGGGATCATAACATAGAAATCCCTTGTGTTCAGAACTGTAACCTAGGAAGAGACATTTGGTAGCCTGGGGTGACAACTTAGTGCGCTCTGTAGGTGGAAGATGGACAAAGCATAAACAACCAAAAACCCGCAAGTGAGAATATGAAGGTTTATGGCTAAAAAGAGCTTCATATGGCGTAATCTTTCCTAGAACGGAGCTAGGATGACGATTGATGAGATACACAGCGGTATGAGCAGCATCACACCAAAATGTGGGAGGAACTAAGGATTCAAGAAGGAGAGTACGAACAGTTGCAAGAATATGCCTGTTCTTCCTCTCAGCAACACCATTTTGTTGAGGAGTATGTGGGCATGATTTTTGGTGAATAATGCCTTTAGCAGAAAGGAAGGTAGAAAATTCATGGGACATGTATTCTCCGCCGGAGTCAGACCTGAGAATTTTGATATCTTTTTGAAATTGTGTGTGAATCATATTATAAAACTTTTGGAAAAGAGAAAAGACCTCAGATTTGAAGCGCATGAAATAAATCCATGTGAATCGAGAATGATCATCAATAAAAGTCACATAATACTTAAGACCTGTCCTACTTAATGTGGGTGCAATGCCCCACACATCAGTGTGAATGATATCAAAAGAAGATGACGCACGGGAATGATGAATGGGAAAAGGTAAAATATGACTTTTACTTAAACAACATGTAGCACACTTAGATTGAAGAAAAGAGGACATCATTTTATTATCAACAGTGGAATCTAAACAGCCAATTTTAAACAAAGAAAATAAATAAGCATTATTCACATGACCAAGACGACTATGCCATATAGTCCACAAGTTATTAAAATGAGAAGAAGTAGAAGAAGAAAAGAGGGAATGATGTCCAGTGTCTAGCAGAAACAGTCGACCATGTTTACTCCCCGTCACGATCACCTTCCCAGTGTGCTGCTCCTGTATGACACAACCATTGGAAGAAAATTTAATATGTACCCATCATCAATCAGTTGGCCTACAGAAAGTAAATTTGCTGATAACTTGGGAACAAAGTAAACATTGGAAAGGTGGAGGAATTGGCCAGAGACACTAGATAAAGTAATGGTACCAATTCCCGAAATGAGTAATTGGTCGCCATTAGCAGTAGTTATTTTGTCTTTGCCAGTATAAGGGTGAGAAGCTGTAAAAACTATGTTCCACAGAGGTCATGTGGTTTGAGGCCCCTGAGTCTAGAAACCAGGTGGATGGGGTAATGTATGATGACCTAGAGATTGAAGAATGGAAAGCAGGAAATGCAAGAGGAGAAGGAGTTTGGTACCGACCACCAGAAAAACCCATGGATGCATATGCAGAAGTCACCGTGCTCTGAATTAGGTCTTGAATCTGGGCTGGAGTCATGGATACAGTCCCGGAAGAAGTGCTGCCTGTTTCAGGGAGAGGTGTTTGAGCTTGGAATGCAGCAGGAGTATGTTGTCTGGATGCAGTGGGAGGATGTTGCTTTTGCTGGGGTCCATTCTTCCTTTGTAAACTACGACAATCATCAATGAGATGACCAGAGCGTTTGCAATATCTGCAAATCAATTTCTTTCGACAGTTCTTGGCTAGATGACCAAAGCCTTTGCATTCATAGCATTGAGTAGGCTTCTGATTGGGGGCTGCTAGAAGAGCAGTCTCAGCCTGAAGAGGAGCCTTTGGGTCTTCAAAGATAACGCGCTGAGAGTTAAGGCGAAGTTCTTCTCTAAGGACTTCTTGGAAGCATGTGTCCAGATTGGCTGTGACTTCTCTATTCATAAGAGCTGAACGGACAGATTCGAATTCTGGTCTGAGATTCATAAGAAACTGACTAATGTGAGTTTCCTCTTGTAATTTAAGCGCCTCTGTCAGAAACCCAACAGATACGGACTGGATTATCATAGCATCCCTCTCAGTCCATAATGTGAGAAATCCATTGTAGTATTCTTGCACAGTTTTATCACCTTGACTGAATTTCGCAATTTCACTATCGAGTTGAAATTTGCGAGCTTTATTGGTTTGATGATAAACATTCTTTAGATGACCCCACATATCAGAGGCAGCAACATATGCTTGAAGAGCAATAGCAAGAGAAGGTTCAATGGAGTTAAGAATCCAAGTGATAACCTTAGCATTTTCTTTAGACCAGGTAGCTAAAGCTTTGGTGTCAGTAGTAGTAGGTTTAGTTATCGAGCCGTCAAGATAACCAAACAATCCTTGGCCTTCAACGAAATTCTTCAGATGGAATGACCAAGCCATGTAATTATTTCCATTGAATTTAATGGGAATAACATCATACTTGTCCATATTAAAGAAGCAGCAGCAAATAACCAACAACTTGCTAAAGGTCTGCTAAAACAGCAGCAGGCAGCACAAACAATGTAAATAAATCCCAGGCAGCAGTGGGTAAAGAAGAGAACAAACAGAAGGTAGAGTTGATATTGATCTGTTAGAAATCTGCTAATACAGCAGGAAAATGGCACTGTATTGATCTGATGAAGAAGCCAACAACAGAAACATGAAACAGTGCAGAAATTGTCTCAGATAGAGCCAGGCGACCATGAAGTTTGGTCCAAGATCTGTGCGTGGGGCCCACAAAGTTATCTAATCACAGATCAAGTTGAAAACCCTTGAAGGAGTTCAAAAGTACTTCCTCTAGTCCAAATCTGATGAGTATTGGATAAGGATCCACAAATCTGGACGGTGGAGATGAAAAGTATCTGATAAAAAAATGTCAAAGTCGACAGAGGAAGAAGTGGAAGAAGCCTACCTCAAAATCGACAGAAAAAATCCAGAAAAATCCTTACAATTCCCAGAATAAACAGTCGACCAACACAAGGTAGACAGTTGGTGCAGTTTGGATCATCATATGTGGGCCGTAGTGAAGCAGTCACTCACTGTCGAGAACAGCGCATGAAACGTCCAGGTCGGCAGGGGGGTCGATTTTGCACAGGGATCCTATTAGAGGATCAGTGACCAGATCAGAGGTGGGGGATGGAAGGACAAGCTATTTCGCAACTCCAGGCCAAAGTTTCACTCAAAACGGATCAAAATCCACAAATTTGGACGGCTGAGATGAAAACTGTTGCACAAAACTGAAATAGCACAAAACTGAGTGGATCTCCTACCTCTGATGACCCATAAATCTTGGAAAAATGTTCATAAATAAGAGGAGAAATAGACGAACAGTATGGGCTTCTTCAGCTCCGATGATGATGATGATCACAGGTGGGCCATGTTGGATCAGAGATGATCAGAGAAGCTCTGGCTGAAGAAAATGATCAAGGATGACTACCAAGGAGATGATCAGAGATTGATATGGCTCTGATACCATGAAATGATATGTAATGAGAGAAAGAGGAAGAGACAAAAGTTGGAGAGAAACTCGATACCTCAATGGGAGGCTCGTATGAGATTTTATAATACATAATACCCAAATCAAGGGTAATCTAATCAATATACAATCCCTAATTAAGAGTAATCAAATCAATTTACAACCTTCATCAAGGATAATCAAATCAATCTATAAATCTATACAAGGAAATAAATAATAAGAGATACAGATATATACAAGCTCTGACGGGCCTTGGGCTGGGCCAAGTGGGCCTAAGTCACATTATTTCTACATCCATACCCTAATTCTAGTTTGGAAGCCAATTTAATAAAGATAAACTCAAACCCAAAGAAGATAACACTATCTAATAAAATCAAGTCTTTTCCCCTAAATTTTAGCTAATCCTTATTCAAATAAGAAGTAAAGAGTCCTAGGTTTGAATGGCCATGAGATTTTCTGCCTTTAATGGGCTTTTGTGGGTTGGGCCCAATGGGCTTGGTCGACCCATGATCATGGGCCTTGTCTGCATCACCCTCCAATATTATTCCAATCACTACTCACTAGTTTGTCAAACTATTAGCCAAGCCTATTAGACCCACCTCTGAAATGAAGACTCACTAATATATCATGATACGCGGGGGCATTTTCGGTGAGTGCTTTAATTCATGGATTCTGCTTTGTAGATGGCCGAGGTTGGAGATCTTGCACCACCCATGTTCCGTCCCCGCTAGATCTCAAATGTTGATAGAAATGGAATTACCGACTTAGTGATAAGGCCAACAAACTACAAGCATCAGCCCCTGTTTGGCATCACTTCTTTTTGCCTCTATTTCTCAAAATCTCTAAATTGGGTAGAGATTTTGATAATAGAGGCGTTTGGCAGCATTTGACAGACTCAAAATGATGTAGAGAAGTAGAGGCAATGCCTCTATTTTCCATAGCCCACCATTGGATGCATGTAGAAAGTATAGGGTAAAAAATAGAGGCGGGTGAACAGCGCTCCCGACCCATTCACACCCCATTCCCTTCTTTTTTTCTTCAGAGTGTAGATCAAGATCCAAACTGTTGGAAATGTTCACAAGATCAAACACAGCCATGAGACTAAAATTTCAGCCGTTGGAACACTACCAATCTCGAGATATGTGCATAGAAATGTGAGCCATTGGATGTAATTTTTTGGAATCTATGGGCCCCAAACGCAAGATCAAAACCGTTAGATCTCTTTAGAAGGCTGAAAACAGCTAGGTGGTCAATTTTCAAGGCTTGATACCTTGTGGATCTCGAGATATTTGCAAAACAATATCAGCCATTGATGTATTATGCTCAATATTGGATTTGTCCATGAATAGTAACGATGTTTCTATTTTTTTTATTATTTTTGGGAGGGTAAATCAAGATCCAAACCGTTGGAAATGTTCATAAGATCAAACACGGCCATGAGACCAAATTTCAACCGTCGGATCATCATCAATCTCGAGATATGTGCAAAAAAGTGAGCCATTGGATGTAATTTTCTGGATTATGTGGGCCACAAACACAAGATCCAAACCGTTAGATCTCTTTGGAAGGCTGAACAAGACCGTAAGGTCAATTTTCAATGCTTGATACCTTGTGGGTCAGGAAACTTATGAAAAATTTTGAACCATTGATATAAAAAAAAGTCTATTTAACATAGATCCTTGCATTACCAAACACTTCTTTTGATTATAGCCTCGTTATTTATAACTATTTTTTTAATGGCCCTGAGTAGAGATACCAAACAAGGCCTCAGATTGTCTCCTCCCATAGCCATCTTAAAATTTTAGGTATCTTTGAAATGTATTTTTTCCATTTCATAAAAGGAAACATAATAGGAAAAAAATAACATCCTTGCCTTTTCGATTATGAATTCTCTCACTATCTCCGTAATTGTAGTAGCATCCACAGCATCTATACGTGCAAACAACTCTAAGAACGGAACTAGCCTCCCATACGTCAGTGTCTGCAAACAATGATGTGTATGTTCTAATAGTTAATACAGATTTTTAATAAGACAAAAGAACTTGTCAAAACACACACACATGATCAAATAACTATTAGAATTTTATCATTAAGAAAAAAAACTAGTAGAATTTTGATAGCATTGAAATTTACCTGTCTTCCATTGTTTTCAGCAACAGCACTGGTTCCATCAATATGAAGCAAAAGTGCAGATTTTAACTGTACAAGAAACAATTTGGAAGTAAAATAGCACAAAATGTTGTCAAGTTCATTAAAAAACACAATGGCTTCACACCAATGGAGGGCTTGGACGACACCACACCATTACATTATGACTAGGGAGAGAACTTATATTTCACAGTAAATAAATTCATTCTTCTGATGGGTGGTCATGAATTACAATATATAGGGAACTTCCTAACTTGTATAAAAACAAGGATTTGAAACCGTGTGCTAATCAATCACTCATTACTTTCCTCCTACAGAAGTCTTAATCAAAACAAAACACTTTTTAACTCTTAAGCAACTAGGTGATGCAGGACAATATGAAATATCAGAACCACCCGCACTAATGCCCTCTTAAATGGAAAATGATAGTAAAGAAATTTGATTGGAGTTCTTCTGTGCTCACTGTTTAGTAATTACAATGTAGCCATGTAGGATATATTCCAGACTGACTGTAGAGTAACTTCTGTTATTGCAGCAGGACTACCATGTAAACTAAATTCAAAATTCACTATATTTCCAAATAATCACTTTGCCGGAGTATTTTAGCGTTCTCTTTACCTGATTCCGAGCACGTACAACTTCTGCTTCTGAAACTTGGTTCATGATTCTCCTAACCTCATCCATAATTGCAAGTGACAAATCGTGCAAGCAATCAGGCTGCAACCAATTTTATTTATATGAGAGATATTAAATAAGAAGAATGATGACATACTAGAAATGCAGGAATCTGGACCATAGCCCCTGAACAACCAAAGAAACTCCAAACCAACCATTCGGGGAAAAAATCCAAAATATGGTGCCCAGATGCAGGGAGGTATAGAAAAGACACACCATGAATACAGCAGGGACATGACATGAATAAGGCAGACATATTTTACCAATAAAAAAGAAAAGAAATTACTATTACATTTCAGGACAGTGTTTAAAGTGACATATGTCCTACTTGGCACTGTACATAAAGGGGCTAAAAGTTGGAAATAATTATAAGGTTTTGCCATCCCCATTGCTTTCCTACGTGGCACTGTACATAAAGGGGCTAAAAGTTGAAAATAATTACAAGGTTTTGCCATCCCCATCAAGTGCCATTGATCTAAGGGCCTGATGGGTTGGGGGGTGGGGGCTGATGGGTTTTGGGGTGGGGGTTGGGGGGGCCGTCCATCACACTTTTTTGTGGACCCCATTTCACTATTCATCTCACTGTTTTTCTCAATGGATGGTTGGGGAGAAAAATAGAAAAAAATAATAGAAAAGAAAAACAGGGGAGCCGGGTCCGATTTGGTTGGCCAGAGTGTTAAAAAAAAATTAAAAGTTAACAACATTAAAAAAATAAAGTTTTTTGAAATTTGGAGTGTAAACTCTTAAATTATAAAAGTTAAATCATATATACTAAACACAACAAAAAAAAAAAAACCTAAGCCAGAAATTCTAATAACACTAAATCCTATAAGTAAACCACTTATCAAAAACCCGAAAAATAAATCGTAAACCCCAAATCCAAATAAGTTAATTTACGACAAAATTTTTATCGTGCCAACGGCACGGGTTACCGCTAGTATAGGACATGATATGGCAGAGTGCCCACTTTGAAGTATCCAGGTATCGCAGATTCCAAATCCAAATAATCAAAGAATGAACAAGTGGTTCAAGAGGTTGAGGAAGGCTGAAATCAGACAATTTTCAAAGCGGTATTTTCCTCTTAGTCGTAGTAGACCAAGCACATTTTTCCCCCTTTTAGTCCCTCCCTATAGAAGGAAAACTGCCAGATGCCTAAATTTATTGGCATAACTCACATTGCAACATTTAAACTTCGTCAAATCCATTGGATACAAATAGAACACACTTAATAGTTAATACTATTTATGTATGGCATGGGTAGTTGTGCACTTTTTGATTGCTTGCGAAAAGAATATAAACATTTTTTAAGTAAAATTTATATACAATTTATATCATGCATAGCATAGTCTGAATTCCACATTGCACAATTAACTATCCATAACAAATGCATCATACTGCACCATGCCTTATTTCCAACTTTACAACATGATCTTAGATAAAGGTAGAACTTTGTTGGGTCCAAGTAGGACTGTCAAAAAGCCAGATTCAGAGTCTCAGACCGAATTCACAAGGATATGGGGCCAATAAAGATTGCAGGTACCAAATCCACATCTGAGTCTAATACCAAGCCTGGAACTTCTGTTAGTACCATTTGGTCCAAGGCCCATATACAATGGCCCATGTACAATAAGCCCATGCCATAAATCACGTGGGACTTGATTGCCTATCATCACTGTGTATATCCTTTCATTCTATAAGTAGGAACTGTAATTAGATTCTTTCCTAGTATTTAGATTGATAATTAGATTGTAATTGCATAGTGATTGCCTTGATTAAGGCTACAATGTATTATAAATAGAAGCAATGAACGATCAAAGAGATGATTCAATCCCAAAGAATTCTCTATCTCTATTCTTTCTCTTGTTCTGACTTGGTATCAAAGCCTCATCTTCTACCTCTTATTCTTCTAGTTTTCCTCTTCGATCTTGTTGTCGAATCTTGGTAACAGTCACAGGCACCCTACTTGTGACTGTTCGTGCATGTTATTATAGTATTCCATCAACATCTTGAAGTCTGATCACCAGTGGCCCACCTCAGATAAGCTCAAGTTCATCAAGGAAATCACTCCATCTTGCTAGACAGTCAATCAGAGATCTTCCGACCAAGATTTTGAAACAACAGCAAAATCTGAAACAGTGTTTGGGTTCTAGGAACAGATCTCGTCAGAACCTTGGAGCATCTCAACTGGGCCCCACCTGCGATCATCACCATCTCATCCCAGTACCCTCCAGCCTTGGTCGACCATATATCCTCGTATTTGTGAAGATTTTTTCAGCATTTTTAAGGAATCAGAGGTAGGATTTTGGATCCATTTTGTGATTTTATACTTTTCACAAGATCTTTTTAATCTCAGCCGTTCAACTTCTTGAATTGTGGATGGATCTTTGTGAAACTTGGTTTGTTGGAAAAGATAATTTGATACTACTTACATCATAGTGATCTGATGATCCATTAGATCATCAGTGGGGGCCCACGCATAGAAGAAACAACCCAAATTTGGGTCGTCTGGACCATTTTTGGGTCATTTTGTCGCAATTTCTGGATTTCAGCTTCCTGTGTGTGCACTGGTCATCTCTTTCTCTTTGGCTGCCTGATATCTATTCTTAGAGTCTTTTTTTACTAATGGACAAAACAGAAATTGCACTGGTTAAGTTCAATGGAACCAACTATACATCCTGGGGATTCCAATTTCAGATTTATCGAAAGAATTGTGGGGCCATATAGATGGGACTGACCCAAAACCTAAAGATGATGTCAAGGCCATCTCCACATGGGAAACCAAAGATGCAAAGATCATGACTTGGCTTCTGGGATCAGTCGATCCCCAATACATCCTGAACCTTAGGCCATACAAATCAGCCAAAGGTATGTGGGATTACTTGAAACAAGTATATCAACAGGATAACTCTGCTCGGAGATTTCACTTAGAGCATGAACTTTCTCAGCTTACTCAGGGAAACATGTCCATTCAGGATTACTACTCTCATTTTATTCGTTTATGGACGGATTATACTGAGATTATCTACTCCAGTCTTCCTGATGCCTCTATTGCAATAGTTCAGGGCATACACTCTACCAGTCAAAGGGATCAATTTCTGATGAAGCTTCGACCTGATTTTGAACAAAGTTCGTTCGAATCTGATGAGCAGAGTGCCTTCCCCATCTATAGATGCCTGTTTAGGGGAACTCTTATCGGGAGGAACAACGTCTTAACACTCAGTTTGTTCTTCAACAAGCACTGTCACCAGCTCCAGTAACTGCGGCCTATGTTGCACGTTCCGCCCAGCTGCCCAGAGATATGACAAAAGTGCAGTGCTATTGTTGTCAGAAATATGGACATGTTGCCACTCAGTGCAATACCAAATATTGCTCGTACTGCAAACGCAAGGGTCACGTTCTTCCTGAATGTCGGCGTCGAGCTCACAATTCCTCACAGAAAGCCAATCTTGCCACCTTGGATGCGTCTTCCTCTGCCTTTGTACGCCCTGCTGCTAATACTATGTTGCCTGCTTCACCTGCTCCACCTGTTTCTTCTTCAACAGCTTCTTCTTCTGTTACCCCTGACATGGTCCAACAGATGATTGTCAATGCTTTTTCGCTCTCGGTCTCTCAGGTAAAACCAAACAGTCACACTCCACCTGGTATATGGATTCGGGGGCTTCTAATCATATGACTTATTCATCTGATACCTTATCTCAAATAAAATCTTATGATGGAACTCTCCGAATCAATACCGCAGATGGTGGTAGTATACCCATTACTGCCATTGGTGATGTCTCACATTCATTACCATTGAGTCATGTTTTTCTTTCTTCCTCAGTTATCTACAAATTTACTATCTGTTGGACAACTCATTGATAATGATTGTTCGGTTTCTTTTTCTCGTTCTGGTTGTGTTATACAGGATCAAGCATCGGGAAGGTGATAGCGAAGGGGCCTAAGTGTGGTCGTCTGTTTCCATTACAACTTTCTACACAAGATCGTAGTTTGAATTCCTCTGCATTGTTTTCAGCTTCTAGTTCACATAACAGCCAATTATGGCACAATCGTTTAGGCCATCCTAATTCTCGCACTTTATTGTCTTTGTTTAAATCTGGTTTGCTATCTGATAATAAATTTCTTTTAAAGATGTGTTCTTAAATTGTTCAAGTTGTAAAATGGGCAAGAGCAAGACTCTTCCTTTTCCATCAGCAATACTTCATCATTGCACTGTTTTGATCTTGTTTCATAGTGATGTATGGGGTATCGCACCTATTCCATCACATTCTCATGTTAAATATTTTGTTACATTCATTGATGACTACAGTCGTTTTACATGGATTTATTTTTTGCATGCAAAAATCTGAGGTGTTTGCTACATTTAAAATTTTCTTAGCCTATGTGGAAAATCACTTTTCTACCTCCATTAAGACACTTCGTACAGATTCAGGCGGTGAATATGTTTCTAATGAGTTTCAGACTTTTTTACAAACTAAAGGAATTATCTCTCAAAAATCATGCCCTTATACACCTCAACAAAATGGTGTATCTGCGAGGAAAAATAGACATCTCCTGGATATTGTTTCGGTCTCTACTCTTAGAATCCTCTGTTCCTCCAAGATTTTGGCCAGAAGCTTTATCCACAGCTGTTCATGTTATCAATAGGCTACCCTCACCTCGTATAAATCATGAAACACCTTATTTTCGTTTATTTCATAAGCATCATGTTTATTCTCATCTTCATGTTTTTGGATGTGTGTGTTTTGTTCTTCTTCCCCCAATAGAACGGACAAAACTCTCTGCACAATCTTCTAAGTGTGTTTTTTTAGGTTATGCGAATGATCAGAAAGGATTTGTCTGTTATGATCCGAAGGTCAAACGTATCAGGATTTCTCGTAATGTAGTGTTTTTTAAACATCAATATTTTTTTCCTCATTCTCTCGATCATGATTCACCTCCTAATTTTTCACTTGTTCCTGGTTTTACTGATTCACCGGTTGTACCTGTAACCCCTATCAAACCTCTTCTTGTGTATGAAAGGCGTAGACGGGAACCTATTACTGCACCTGAGCTCCAGATATATCTTCTTCCACGGCGCCTAATCCTGCACAAACATCAGATATCTCTCAGTTAGTTCCCCGTCGATCATCCAGGATTTCACGTCCCCCTAATCGATTTGGCTTCACCCATACATCCTTAATTACCACCCTGTCCTCGGTTCAGATACCTAATAGTTTTTCACAAGCAGTGCAACATCAGTGTTGGCGTCAGGCTATGCAGGAAGAACTGGACGCTCTGAATATTAATCATACCTGGGATGTTGTTCCATGTCCTCCTACCATAAAACCTATTGGCTGTAAGTGGGTTTATTCTATCAAGTTACATCCTGATGGTTCTTTGGCTCGTTATAAAGCTCGCTTAGTCGCTCTTGGCAATCGCCAGGAGTATGGTATTGACTATGATGAGACATTTGCTCCGGTCGCCAAGATGACCACTGTGCGCACAATTCTGGCTATCTCTGCATCCTGCTCTTGGCCTCTTTATCAGATGGATGTCAAGAATGCTTTTCTCCATGGAGATCTCAAAGAGGATGTCTACATGCGTCTTCCACAAGGCTATGACTCTACTTCTAAAAATGAGGTGGCAAAGCTTCGTCGATCCTTGTATGGTCTTAAACAAGCACCCAGGGCTTGGTTTGAGAAATTTCGGGCTACTATACTTCAACTTGGATTTGTTCAAAGTCCTTATGATCCGTCACTCTTCATCAGTAAAAAACACTCAAGCTATTACCATTCTTCTGGTTTATGTGGATGACATTATCATTACCGGCACTCACAGTGATATGATCAAGAATCTTCAATCATCCCTTCAAACTGCATTTCATATGAAAGATCTGGGTCCCTTAACATATTTCTTAGGTCTTGAGGTTCACCAATCTAAGAAAGGACTGTTTCTTCATCAGCATAAGTATACTACTGACCTAGTTGATCTGGCTGGGCTCAAAGAGGCCACACCCGTGGACACTCCATTGGAAGTAAATGTGAAACTTAGGAAAGATGATGGTGATCTTCTATCTGATCCCACACTATACAGACGCTTAGTCGGAAGTTTGATTTACTTGACCATCACTCGCCCAGACATCTCCTATGCTATAAATGTTGTTAGTCAATTCATGACAACACCTCGGCATCACCATTTGGTTGCTGTCAAACGAATCATTCGGTACATTCTTGGTTCCCTGACACGCGGATTATTTTTTCCGGTTGGCACACCATTAACACTTACAGCTTACTCTGATGCGGACTGGGCCGGATGCCTGGATACTCGCAGATCTACCACGGGTTGGTGTATGTACTTGGGTGAATCCCTCATTTCATGGAAATGTAAAAAGCAAGAACGCGTGTCCCGATCTTCCACTGAATCGGAATATCGTGCTATGTCAGCCGCCTGTTCTGAAATTCTTTGGCTACGTGGCTTCCTTACAGATCTTGGTTTTCCTCAAACCTCGGCTACCCCACTTCATGCGGACAATACTAGCTCCATCCGTATAACCGAAAATCCAGTTTTTCATGAACGTACGAAGCATATTGAGGTGGATTGTCATTTTATTCGGGATGAATATGATCGTAAGGTCATTAGTCTTCCACATGTATCCAGTGAACTACAGCTTGCAGACATCTTCACCAAAGGGTTGCCTAGGCCACGTCATGAGTTTCTGGTTCGCAAATTGTTACTCGTTGACCAGAATCAATTTGAGGGGGGATGTTAGTACCATTTGGTCCAAGGCCCATATACAATGGCCCATGTACAATAAGCCCATGCCATAAATCACGTGGGACTTGATTGCCTATCATCACTGTGTATATCCTTTCATTCTATAAGTAGGAACTGTAATTAGATTCTTTCCTAGTATTTAGATTGATAATTAGATTGTAATTGCATAGTGATTGCCTTGATTAAGGCTACAATGTATTATAAATAGAAGCAATGAACGATCAAAGAGATCATTCAATCCCAAAGAATTCTCTATCTCTATTCTTTCTCTTGTTCTGACAACTTCTGCCTAGGAAGGTTACAACAGACTAGAGTCCACCTGATAAATACCAGAGTGAGAGTCTGATATAATTTAAAAAATCATTTCTTCTTAGTTCAATTGGGCTCAAATTTGAGTTAAATCTTTTATGATGTAAGTATTCTATGCAGCTGTATATGTGTAATTATTTAAGTATATATACATATACATATACATACATACATATATATATCTCACCGTAATTAACTTGGGGTTTGACACCTGCACAACCCTGGTCTAGCCTGATAAGGGACTAAGGATTATAGATACAAGCCAGCTTAATTAACCAGTCAAGCAGCCTGGTGTTATTGGTTCAGGCACAAGGTTGATAAGACTCAATCCAGGATCATTGACAGCCGTAGCTCCAAGAGAATGGATTTATATAAATACATTCACAAGTATGTAGTGTGCATGTATATTTGTATGTATGTACCTATCCCAGCCTGGCTCATTTCATTTCATAAACGGAAATTAGTTTCAAAACATACAACCAAGAGTGTTCACCACTCACCAGAGCTGTAGAATAGATGCCAAACAATCCCGTATCACAGTAATTTGTATTGAAGGACATTATACTCTCCGCCAAATCATCTGTGCTGACTCTACAAGCAAGCTCGGATCTGATCATCAAGAGGTAACATTCCCCATGATTGCAGTACATTGTAGCTTGAAATCAATCCATGTTGCAAGAAAAACTTATATTTTTTATAACTAGGAATAACAATTCTTCGACCCTCCTGAAAAGTTCTGAACTCCCACCATTCCTTAAATCAACTAAATGGTCTCAGACTTTGGCATAGTAAATGACTCCTCGTGAGATAAGCAGTCCATTGAAAGCAGGTACTAACTAAAAATAGAATCTCACCCTGAAAAATTCCCAACACCGAGACTTTTGTTCCAAGACCCCATCAAGCTCTGCAGTACCATCAGAGGGATAGAATTTGGATCAGCCCATCCAGCTCCCTTGAAAGCTATCGCAAAATGTGCAACAGGCAGGTCATTATTCACCACTCGAACCTACAAACATTAATACCAAATGTCAGTTTAGTGAAAACATATACACTCGCACTCGCATAAGACCACAAAACAAAGAAATGGCTTCTAAACAGACACAAAGAACTTGATAAAATATGACCTCTGATCCAGTGAAGGTAGCTGGGTTATCATCAACAAGCTGAGCAGAAGTAGTTTGATGGATAGGAATCCGTTTGAACAGTCTACTGACTAGATTAACAACATCATCATGTTTAACTGCACCAGCAGCAGATACGACCTAACCCATAACACAGTTCATATTCAGGTTAGATGGCATGTTTTATTTTGAAAAACAAAACACTTAAAAATAAGTTTTCTGGAAGCCAGTGACCTCAAAATTAAATGCAAGTTACAAATAGAAAAAAAAAACTGTGTGGGAGACAGTAACCAAAAGAAGATAAGGAAATACTCGAGATCCCACAATATGATTTACCATTCTTGGCCCAGTATAATGTGTGGAAATGTACTGATATAAGTCCGCTTTCGAGATAGTACGAATGTTCTCAGATGGCCCTAAAATTGTGTTCCCCAATGGGTTGTCACGGAATGCTGCCAAATGCAAGTGATCAAATATCACTTCTTCAGTCTGCCCTTGTACCTGCCTAATCCATGAATTTATATATCTATGAAAAAAAGTCAAACTTTTAAGAAAAATTAAAAATTAAAAGTGAAAAAAGCGTACTTCCTCCATCTCCCTAAGGATGACACCACGTTCACGCCTAATAGCACTTTCAGGAAATCGTGAATTCTGCAAGATGTCAGCAAGAATATCAATGGCATTGGGGACATCATCATGGAGAACATTGGCATAGTAGGCGGTCTGCTCACGGGATGTGTAAGCATTGAGGCGTGCACCCATGTTTTCAATCTCCTCCTCAAGGGCACGAGTGGTGCGCCTATGGGTGCCCTTGAAGATCATGTGCTCAAGAAAATGAGCAGTGCCATTGGTGTGTGCAGTCTCAAAGCGGCTGCCAGCATCAATCCAAACACCAATGGTGGCTGTATGGATGGCAGATGTTGGGGATGACTCAGTGATGACTCTGAGACCATTGGGGAGAGTAGAGATGCGAGGTCTTGGAAAAAGCAGGGGGGAGTGGTCGAACACTTTGGGGTCAGGAGAGTTGTAGAGGAGAAACCGTGGATCAGTTGTTAAGTCTTCACATGGTTTCGTCTGGGTGGAAGTAGACAGGGAGCTGATTCTATGAGAATAAGAGAGAGACTTGATTTTTCTGATGACTCGAGACGAAAATGCCATAAAGGATGCAAGATTTCTTGGATCTCAATTTAGTTTTTATTTCTGCTATTTGGAATGAGAAAGCTTTGAACTCTCAAATGGAACTGCAGATTTTTCTTTTTCCTTTTTTTCATCTAACTCCAAATGTAACAGATGCCATTGAAGTCCTTTGAATTCTTCTACCGCTGCAAGCTGCAGACATGATTCTTCAAAATTCAAATTTGGGTAAAAACTAAAAATGGCTCCACTAGCATAAGCAAATTATAAATTACACATTTTTATTATATAACTAAGTTACTGAATCTAATTAAAAATCTTCAGTAGTAAAGGTACACAAGGTACCCCTAGCAAAAAAAAAAAGCCACACAAGATAACCCAACTCTCAGAATCTTATCACAATCCAAGGATCATCCATCATTACTCAATGCACACATTAAATTTAAATGATTGTAACCAATAAATAAATAAAACCCAAGGTGGTCAGCTCAAAGGAAATTAACAACCCTTGGTGAGAATTTAGACCCTAAAATCACTATAACAGTGAATGCAAAAAACTGGGATGCTTAATATGTACCATCTGAAGATATTGTAAACACAATAAGAATAGAAGTCTTGAAAAGAAGAACCATATGTTCATATGAGCATACATATATTGTATTCATGCTATATGATTATACATAAGGTGAGAGTTTGAGAAAGGAAACAAATCCTAATCTAAGGATTACAAGTACCACAGATAAGCATGCTAATAGGATTACAACATATGACTGCGTTTAAACAGGTAAGCTTAATGGACCTTGGGCTGAGATTAATGGGCCTTGTGATGATGGGCCTTAGGCTTGTGGGCAAAATAAGGCGTAGGCAGGGTACAAAACTACGTTCGTGATCACTTTCACTATCAACACTCGAAAAAGCGATACAGTGCGGTTCGAGGCCATCAAAGCATGGACTTTTTCTTTTGACTCAAAAATGGAAATTGAAAAACTATCAAATAACAAATGAACTTTCATCAAAGCAAACAATGTACTTTTGTTGAGAGTTGAGAAAAGCCACTAACAGGATTACAATCAAAACCTCCACTAATATCAAATTGGGGTGTCTGCCAGAATATACCTAAAGAAGAGCCCTTGAGAGGAACTCCATGTATCTCCTTCAATTCAGCAAGATCTTGTGTTTTTTGGTGTCGTTTTTTAAGCATAGAAGGGTAAAAGAGATACATACAAATGTTGCTTGGAGAGAAGAAGAGAAGAAAGAAGCCTTTCTATTTGTTTTAGAAAATTATAGAAAGTATCTACCAGTCTCGCTCTGTAGGGCCCACTACGGTTGAGTGGTACTAAACAACAATTAGCATAGCGGCCTTGGCCACTACTCCCGATATAGGTAGCATAACGGCTGCTATTTTCATCCATGGTGGTAGCTCGTTGTGTTTCTCGAACATAACTACAAATTTGTCAAGTGTTTTGGACATTCATGCGATTCTAGAAATTTTTTCCTTATACACGTGCTTGTCAACTGTCACAACTTCTAGAATAGGCCTTCTGGTTGATCTATGAGCAACCCTTCCATGCATTGGAGACACCCTTGTGGAAATTTCATTGTTAATTCGTAAAGTCCCTCGTAATGGGGCCTAGTTGTGGAGATACTAATTCCCAAGCATCACATTGGATCCTTTCAATGGCAACAAATACTTTCTTTGCTTTTCTTTTTCTTTTTTCTCATTTTTATAGGTAACATGACTTGAACCCACAACTTCAAGGTTACAAGAGTGGGCATCTTTCATTGTGCCACAAGCTCCTTTCTATAATGGCAACAAATGCATGACAGCCTGAAAATAATTGCCTTGTAGATCCACTTGACTCACTCCATTGGCTCTGCAAAAGATCAGCCCGACTCACTCCTTTGATTGCAATCATGGTTACGATTTGCAACCCTAATCCTTGATGATGCCAACTTCTTGTACTAGAGCTCTGAACCTATGATACCCAGATACTCGCACAAGCTCAACATATCCATGTTGGACCAATACGACACTCGTGTTTATACCCGATACCTCTAGGGTACAAGTTTAGCATATCCTACTAGCCAAGTCCATTATTTTATATTAGTTCTTTTAATTTTTCTTATTTCTCAACATTAAAAAAAAAAAGCTTATAAAGGAATGTAAACAATAACAATTTCATTGATGCAAAAGTGATCTAAAAAAAAATTTGGCCACATGTACACGTATCCGTGTCATAGATTTTCAGAAGTGCAGAATCGCATCCCTGATTCTCGTATTCATGTCTGCACCCATATCCATATCTTGGCAGAAAGGGTCTCTTTGATCTCCCACAAAACCTCATATATTGCTACATTTGTTCTTCTTACCTCTCCATGTTATTTTCCATTATGTTCAAATGTTGAGCATTGTAGGACCTCTAGGCATAACTAGGACCAAGCCATTCTTGTACCAGATGATATGGATTTCTTCGAGAAAAGACCCTCCTAGTACACAAGAAGCACTGATTTGGTTCTATGAAAAAATATCAAGTTGCTTTCTTTATTACATAATAGCATACATAAATGGAATCACCGGATAGTAGCAAAATAACAATTATAATCTTAATTAAAAGAAAACTAATCGGTCCCTTACGGCCGGTTTCATTGAGCAATTATGCAAAATGGAATCATCCAACTCACAGGATTGATTGTGTGTGGGTGGGTGGGTGGGTCGGGGTGGATTTAGTCATCAACCCACTAGCATCCCTGATAGGAGGGACGGACATTTCATATGGGAGGCGAGTCTGCTGAGCTTTTGTTCTGTTAAATCCTTATAACATCATGTCCACACCCTAACTGTAAGACTTCATTTTCCTTGGAAGAAAGTTTGAAGTTTGAACCCTACCCCTCCAATCTAAATTAAAATATTTCCTTTGGCGTGCCCTGCTCGGACATCTTCACACTCACGCCCATCTTAACCAACAGTTTCATTGCGACCATGGATCCCCTGTGCTCTTTTCCGAGATGGTTTTGGAACCAATGATTGTCTTTTTACTCAATGCCCAATCAAAATTAGGATTTGGTGACTATTCCCTCCTCACATTTCTCACCTATAAATCATATGCTGTATGCCTGATGGTTTTAGATTGCTCCAAAACCCCAAACTTACGTTGGTACCATGGTAACGTAATATTTGTTGAAAGCATGAAAGGCTTGCATATTCCAACAATCTCCCTTTCATTCCTTGACCATTCATGCCAAGACCCTTGCTAACACAAATGGTATCTCACAACTCACCTACCAGTTTCAGTTCCCATGAGTGGCATACCCACAGTGTCATGGATCCCTCCCCCAAGAAACAGGCACAAACGTAATTCTAATTTCTCAGACACTTGGGCTTCCAGCATTGGGGGGGATCATCCGCAATCATCTCGGCCAGCTCACTGCTGCCTACTCTGGTGCAATCGCCTCACTAGACCCACTTGAGGCCAAATCACAGTCCCTCCTTCAAGATTTCGAATTATGCTCAGCTAAGGGGATCCAACACTCAACCATAGAACACAATACCCTGCTTTTGCTTGAAGTGCTCTATGCAAAGAGCATACCTATGATGCACAGATACTTCAAAATGGGTAACGTAAAATCCGTGTCCCTGCCGTCTCAATGGCTTGTCATGCCTTATCCATGCCGCATCTGGGCATCATAGGAGCATACGATATGGGCAGCCTATGTTCATTTGGAAGAAAGTGCTTCACCTTCTAACATCCTTTCCCTCATGGCAAGCTTGTTTCTAAATAAATAAAACAACTCATCATCCCCAATAATTCATATTGCCTTGTCACTGCCTTGTCATATCTGACCCATTTACCTAAACAAACTATCTGTGCAACATCTTCTCCACCCCTACATTGCATCTGCTTCCTCACCATAGGATCCTAATTCGATACAAGTTCACATTGCCTCTTCAATTGCAAAGACACATTATCCCCAGCTTGGTGCCCCTACCCCAGCTTACTTACTAGTTCCTAAGTTTTTACTTTGTACTCAGTTGTTGTATATGTTTTCTTTGCTTCATTAGTATAATCATAGCATCAAAAACGAAAAAAAGAAGAAACATTTTGAGAATTCGATTCCATGCAACAAACGCAAAACCGCGAGACAAAAATAACACCACATCAGCATACATGATACACCCACGTTTTCTCGTTAGAGGAAGTAATTCTTTACCTCAAGTCCTGTAGTTCTTCAACCAAATCGATGGACTTACTCACACAGAGTTGACAATGAAGCAACTGCAAATCCGTGTAGAGCTAATAAAAATAGAGAGTGTTGTTTGAGAAAGGATGAAAGGGAAGGTAAAAGGAGAACAGAAAAGATAGAACAAGAAGAAGAGACTAGAGAGAAAAAGAATAAGGAGGAGCGAAGGAGAGACCTATCGCCGGCGCCGTGCTGATAGATTTACAGTTTCTGTTAACAAAATGGGTCTGCACTCTGCACTCTGCAGGCGCCAGGATCAAAAATAGAAAAAAAACCCTAACCCTAGACAAAAAATAATGATAATAATAATAAGAATTTTTTTCGAAAAAAATTAAGCTTAAATCTTAGTTAAACTGTTTTATGAAAAAAAATCATAAAATGACAAGCTAATGGTTCGTATATTTATTTTGGACGAAATCACCCTAATTGACAATATCATCAACTCACTTGACCATATCGTCAACTTTCATTGCAAAAAAATGATATTTTGATCTATCTTCTTCTACCTAGTGATTGAAATGTTATTAAGATTATTGTATTTTGTATTCCAATGGTTTTTCTTAAGTGTGCTTGACGATCTAGCTTAAGTGTATGAGTCACATGCTTAGTTTCTATGCATTTGTTGTGCTATTTTGCATGAGTTTTGAGAGTTCGAGTTTGGAGTGCAAGGTGTTTGGTGAAATGCATAAATGATGATTTTCTCTCAATTTGGTGGTGGCTTGAGTGAGGTTGGAGGAGACGAATTTGGGTATGCTTTTGTGAACAATTGTTTCGTGGTTGCCAGAGTTTGAAGTCATTTGTTTGGAAAAAATTATAGGTCCTGATGTTTGTAAACAACACGTAGGGAGTCATGTTGGGTAATCTTTGAGTAGTGAATGTGAGATTTTCTTCTAGGCATTGTATTATTTGTGTAAAGTTTTAGATCCAAAGAGTGTTCTAACGTGTTAATCCGGGATATTTGAACAACTTTAAGAATGGATATATGAAAACCATTGAAGAAGAAAAAAGTTGCAGGAGGTCTCAATTGATGAAATTGTCAACTAAGGTAGTCTCGTTCAAAAAAATGTACGAACAATTATCTTGTCATTTTATGATTTTTCTTCATAAAATTATTTAATTATTATTTAGGCTTAATTTTTTCATGAAAATACCATAATAATATTAAGAGAATAAAAAGGCCCTACAAAAACCAAACTGAAATAGATGGGTTTTGCCCATGCAAGTACCATATGATGCCCATACAAGTAACCTATGATATGGACTTTCGCCTCTGGCTAGGAATATTTCAAATAAGACTTTATGTTTTTTACTTATTTCAAAAAAAGTATATAAGTTTTAAAACCTTTCAAATTAGTCCCTACGTTTTTCCAAAAGTTTTTAATTAAGGACATTTGATCATTTAAAGGTATTTGCTGGTGAATTCTTCCCTCAATATTTTTAAAATACCACAATTTTGCCCTTCATTTAAACTAGAGGTGGCAAAATATGACCCGACCCACCAAATCGACCCGATCCGACCCGCGTATTACCAGCTTAACCCGACCCGTTTAATAGGTGGGTCGATCACGGGTCAAGTATTCATGACCCATAATCAAGCGGGTCGGGTTAGGGTTGACCCGCATAATCTGCTTATTTAAGCTAAAATTGAATTTGATTGTTTTAATGCATAGGCTAAAAAAGAATAAATGAACCTTAACCAATTCAACCCCACGCTTTTTATTAATGGAAAGCAAGGTGATGCGCATCAAATGATTGTTGAAATGAGATTATACCAGATTTGAGCTTAAAAGTCAGTTTTGGTCAAGCAGGGAACCATGGTTGAGTCGATTGATTTACTAGATGGATGTGGGTTATGCGGGTTTAAGTGGGTTGGGTCGGGTTGACCCGTGGTGGGTGCGGGTTAGGGGTTTCCAACCCGTTTAATAAATGGGTCGGATGGGGTTAGACTTATATAACCCGTTTAGCACAACCCGACCCGATTGCCACCTCTAATTTAAACCCATTATATGGTTTCAATAACTACAGTTTGACCCATTAGCGGGCCCATTGACCCATTTAATTTGTAATTATTATGGACAATTATTGTACGGCAGCCTATAAACTCGATATTTGCCAGAGAACTGTTGGAGAAGTTATAATTACCGTACAAATGTTCGTACATCAAAGGACGTCGTGAAAATGGCGATTTTACCCTTCATCTTACCATAGGATATCCTATGGCTGTAGGATATCGCACATTGAGATATCCTATGACCATAGGATATCGCAAGATTACCTTTTGCCGCCCAAACACAAAGTTGAGCTTTTACTAAGGATCTGATCACTCTACCCTAATCTGTTCATAGGGTTTTCTTTTCCAAAATTTCATAAATTTAAGTTTTTTTTCTATCTCATTCACTTTTGTTCCACCCATCTTGTCTTAATCCATTTCCACATACCGTCTCTTGTCATGCCCGTCACATTCTCATCACTTAAATTAATATGTGCTTTATGTTTGGGCGGGAAGAGGTAATCCTGCGATATCCTATGGTCATAGGATATCTCATTGTACGATATCCTACAACCATAGGATAGGGTAAAATCTCCACTTTCATGACGTCCTTTTGTGTATAAATAGTTGTGCGGTAATTACAACTTTTCCAACAGTTCTCAGGCAAATGTCGGGTTTAGAGGCTGTCGTACGGTAATTATCCCTAATTATTATAATTAATTGTATTATTTGATATTTAGGTCGGTTTAGACCATGAGCAAGTTTCTTTTCTTATTAGAATAGTGTTTGCGAAGCGTCGTGCGATTCTGATTATGTTTGACTCTAGAAGGGGTAGTTTGCAATTTAGGAAAAATTGATTATTTTTCCTAAAAATTCCAATCACCATGATTTTGACCTCGTTGGAAAGGTCTCGTCGCGATGATTGCTTTTGTCTCTTGGCTCATTGCGATCCGACGATCAGAAACCCTTCAAGTAGTCCATTCTTTCACCGGACCCACTTAATGAAAGCAAACATGTCTTTTCCTTTCCATCCTCTTTAAACAACATTTAGCCCTAATTCTCTTTTCATTCTCTACAACAAAAGAAAGAGCCAGCTGCCCCTCTTCATCTTCTTAAGCTCCAAAACTCAACCAGGAGAGGTCATCTTCAACGATCCAGACCGCTCATCTTCTTTCTCTCGATCTCCTCTCTCCATTAATCTAATTTGGTAAGATTTTCCCTACTTTCATCTTTCCTAATCATTTCCTATCTGTTTAGATTTAAGTTTGTTCCTGATCTTCTTCTTCCTTTTCTCCTCCTTTGCATTGTAGGTTGCGTTTGAGTGAGGCAGATCGGTGGTTTTACGTAGAAGAGTTCTCCTCCTCAAATTTCCCCAATCTCTATCTTCATCTCTTAACCAGGCAAGGATTTGACAATGTTTAATTATATTTATATGTGGTTTCGTTGATTTCATATTTTGTTATTAGATTACCATAAATCCAAGCTTGTTAGGGTTATGAATGTTGGATTGCATGTTAGGGCTAAATTAATTGTAATTTGGAATCATTTGTGGTGGAAATGGCTTAAATGAATGAATTGGTGATAGAAATGGATTGTTGACAGAGCAGGAGGCTCAATTTTTGTGCAGGTTTTAGCCTTTGAAAAGGCTTAGGAAGGGTGGAATATGGTTTGAAGGAAAAGGGGACTTGAGTTCCAGCAGAACTAGGCATTTCTAGTTCTATACGGCCCGAATTCGGTCAAGGTTCGGTTCCAAGTCCAGTAAGCACGAAACTTTCCTGGACGCAGCTCGGTTAACCGAACACAGTGTCGATTAACCAAACTCAAGTTCGAATCCAAAACCAGTAAGCAAAGAAATTCCCAGACATGAAGTCAATCAACCGAACCCTGACCGAAGAGTGACCGAGTTTAGACAGAAGGCGGAGTTCAATCCGGATGCTCTCTGGATGAACTCGGTTAACCGAGGGTTGGCCGACATTGCCCAATTTCCTTATTTGTAGAGAAATGTGTGCCCTAGTTTGGGACTTAGCTTTTGGGACCTTGAAACCTACTCTCACATGACCATTAATAGGAATGCAATCGAGCCATGAGGCTTGGTGTGCTTCGATAGTTGTCTAGGTGTCCGTATATCACGCATGGTTTAACCAAACGTGTATGGAATTGATTCAACTAATGCCTAACATGATTGCTCACCAAGGATTTCTACTAGTAGAGCAGTGTTGACTCAAATTTCATACATACTCCGATAGACCATGTACGGTACATGGATGACAACCTCTACCTAGGATTGGATTGTAACTTCTTCCTTGATTTGTACTTGTATCCGTTGATCTTGTCTCCTTGTACACTCTCTTAGCATAAAATACTTAATTAATTATGAAACCTAACTTTTGTAGAATTAGGACTATGATCGGACTTAGAGTGTACCTTAGAACCCTTGTATCTTGTACTTGATAAACATAGTGGCTAGAATATAAGGGATTATGAAGTGGTATGGACTTGTCTTGCAACTTGGCTCAAATGGGATAATCCCAACAATTTTGGTTTTGTATCTTGATCTAGTAAGACATGCTTGTCTTGGTTTTCTCGGGTCAACACCACTTCATCATTTCTTATCCGACCACAGTAGGATCCACTATGGGGAGGATTGCATATTATGGCCAGTTGCAGTTTGGGGATTTTATAGATGGGCCGGTTGCTCGGACATCGGGATGGGCAGTCGGCTTGGACGACATCCATGGCGTTGAATAGCTGGAAGCGGGCTTGGACCGTACTGCTATTCCTAGGACTGGTAGTTTGGATCCCCCTGGAGTCGAACTTTACAGTGGTCCGTATAGGATTGCTACTGGTACCCCGGGAGGTGGCTAGGACATCCTCGGAGTCTCGCTTTTGATTCTTGCATCTTGCATTTATGTGATGGTGTAAGTTGCTACATTCATGCTATATGCCTAGTTTCCTTCTCTTGTGCTTATATGATTTATGCTCGTCTCTACTCATAGCTTGATACATGATATACATTGTTATTGTTCATTGTTTACTCTTGCTCAACATATCGTTGACTCTGTCTCTTGGTGTGCAGACACCCAGGTGACTACTATGAGGAGCCGGCAGGTGAGGAGATCTCAAAGGATCTCCAACCGGCAGAGGAGGAGCGAGAGTGGCGTGCCAATGACGTAGAGTAGCGTCAACCTACCCAGCACGAGAGAGAGACACACATGGAATTCCTACTAGCTTTGTTTTATTCTTTTATCATTCGTGGATTGGACCTTTCTATTTATTGATTCGTATGTTTCCAAATGGCCTAGGACTTGGGATGACCATTTGATTAAATAATAATTGTCCTTGTTAGTTTTATTTCTTATTGATTTAACTTTAATATTAATGAGAATTAGTATTCATTTGCTTTGGTATTAATTTTGAAATGATTTATGATTAGTTCTGCAGTTCTTATCTTAATTGAGGTTTCAAATATTATATCCTTATAGCAGACTTACGATCCTTGGGCTAAAAGGGTGAAAATTTTTAATTATCCCAAAGATTCTCTCACTAGAACCGATTTATTTTCTAATCGGGTTCAGGGGACGTGACAGCTGCTACTACATACAGCCGATTGTTGTGGGAACACTGGTTGTCCTTAATTAGTGTGAAGATGCTAGTGAAGGAAATGAGGAGAATATAAAGGAAGTGAAGGAGAGTTTTATTTCAATGGAGGGTAATTTGGATATTTTAAAGATTTTGGAAAAATAGTTGCTGGAAAATAGTTTTAAATGGATAGTTGTCCTTAATTGAGAACTTCTTGAAAAACTTATGGACTAATTTGAAATATTTTGAAATTTGTGTCAATTTTCTAAATAAGGTAGAAACTTAAGGCCTTTTTTCAAATTTCCACTTTAAAAAAATTTCTATATAATGGTTCATACAAGAATGGATGTTATAAAAATGATAATTTTGCCCACGGTATCTTATATACATATTCACCTTTTTTCCTACCTTAAGAAACTTCATTCTCCAGCACATGGCATAACTATATAAAAATGAAGTTGTCATTTTTGCACCGCTTTTTCTGGTATAGACCGTTCTGGCAGAATTTCTTAAATGCTAATGCTTACGAAGCAAAATCTGTGCCACCTGCATGGTGTTGACACCTATGGTCAAAATCCCAAAACAAGTTAATCTAACACCCAATGCACTTGTGGTTGAATGGTGTTGGCACCTTTATATACACCCCATGCCTGGGGATCCATCTCTTAGTTTCCTAAGTTTAAAGTATCACTCCCAAGTAAAACCCTAGGCCAGAAACTCGGCCCAAAGTGGTATGGACTTGTCTTGCATAAAGGTAATTGAAGTTGGCCCCACAAGGTCATTTGGGTTGGACTGGATCATTTATCTTAAATGATTTATTATTAAAGGAAAATTTTGGTAGCTCAGTTGGTGAGGCACCTCCCTCCCATGAAAACAACCAAGTATCAATCCCTGGTTGTAGCAATGCTGAGGGACCTATATGAGCGTGTATGTGTAGGTGTGTGAGTACTTACCTTACAAAATAAATTTAAAAATGACATAAGGGTATTTTTTCCATTTTAATATTCTTTTTATGTAGAAAACTTGCTTGAAAGAATTGTGCAAAACTTTTATATCTTTTTGAAATATTCAAATCCTTACGTATTTTTATGAAAATGCGCCAAAATCTTGATACCTTTATGAAATCCTCTCCACGAGAATATCCCTAAACAAGCAGACATTGTGCTTATGAGGTCCAGTTCTTGGGGCCCGCTTAGATGCTTATTATCGGTGGTAGGATGGATTGAAAGGTTTCTTTACTGATAAGGGTCACGTAAAAAACCAACTCCCATCAAAGTATAATAGCCCTTGATTAAAAGCCTTAAAATCTAATGGTCTCTTAACCATATAATTTTTTGACATTCAATCCAATAGTACGCAAGGGCACAATTGTGTAAATCTACAATCCAATTAGCAATCTCTTGCCTAATTAGATTGGATGATATAACAATGAAGATCAAAGTAAAAGAAAATCAAATGCCAAGATCCTAGATCATCATCTAGTTACCCTAACAATAAATCATCAAAATCAAGCTACAAAAGATCAAAGATAAGGGCTCTAGAGCATGCTATGTGAGAGAACTTAATCAAACTACAAAGCATCAATTGAGATTATCCGAGCATCAAGTGTAGAGATAGAGCATGAGAAATGAGAGAGATTAGCATAACTAGATCTAAAATCTACTAATCAATTAAGGCACAAGTAGGAAATTTAAACTAAAACATGCATGGAATTGAACTAATCACATTACTTAGCTCCAAAAGGAGAGCCTAATCCAAGAGCTTTAGCCACTAAACATCAAGAAAGTGCTCCAAATCTTCATTAATGATCTTCAATTACACACACTCTCTCTAGTTTAGTTACAAAAAAGCTCCTAATTACAATCTAAAAGTATAGAGAAGGTAAAATAAAATTGCTAAAAGACTAACTTACCAAAAGATCCCCCATTCTGTACAAAAACATTCCAATTTATAGAAACTTTGAAGACATTTGATTGGCTCATTTTCATTCACAATGATTGCTTCCATTTGATTGATTGCAACTTGAAGGCTTTTGATTGGCTCTTTTGCTTTCACATGGATTCCTTCCAAAAGCATATGAGGCTTTTGATTGGCTCATATCCTTTCACATGGATTTGTGCCATGGCAAGCTTTGAGTGGTGGAGAGGTTAGAGTTTGATGAAATATCTTTTATGTAAAAAAAAAAATGTAATTATTAGGATTTGAAACCATAACTTATTTCATAGCAACCAAAACTCTAACCAATATACCAACCACTCCTTTGTGTTGGAAAATAACTTCTTCTCATCTTATTTTGGAATTCTTCAACACTAATAATGCCTTGGGACATTAGCCGGAGGGTTGGGGTAGTCGCGGGGTCCACCTACACAAGAGAAATTACATAAAAATGCGCTATAAATAATCGGATTTATACATGATAATCCGATAATCCGTTTAATGTGATAAAATAATAAAATCTCTCTGTAAAGCAAATGATATGCATATGAGATGCTGATAAAATCCGAACTAATGAGGGATAAAATATGCAATATTTGACACTCATCACACCCCTAAACCTACATTTTGCTAGTCCCGAGTAAAAACTATAAAGAAAAACTAAACTATATGTAAGAAAATATGGTAAAAATTCTAACTCACTTTCGCAGGAATCGCGGCTGCACTTAGCTCGTGCAACAAGCCTTTAAACCCCTAGGTTTCCCCTAGTGGACAAGTTTTGTCTCGTGAGGGTTTTCAGCGAATAAATCCCACAAAATTCTTTTTATTTTGGAAAGAAAATATTTTTGATGTCCAACAGTCTCTAGCAAGCTAATAAGAATGAGTACTGAGTTAGGAATACTAGCCAACTCCTGAAGATATGTCAATCAATACTTAAGTCCCACTGTGTATGTGTATGTATTTACCCAATAATCATGCAATCTTCAAGTCGAAGCTCATACAACCTTAATTCCCTTCGGAATACATTTCGCCTTGACAACAACCTTCATACTCTCAACAATGGAAGCACACAGATTTTACTGACTAACTCTCAGTATGTGAGTATGAACAAGGCTAAGAACTCACATAGTTGATGAAGAACGGAGCTTATTTATAGAATGATTGATCTCAAAGAATAAGATATAACCAATAAGAGGTGGAAATGCTCACTAAACTTCTCACTCATTCAGCACCTAACCTTTCCTAGGATCCAATAGGTCTTTCATAGGTTGTAATGGGGTTAGGGTTAATAGGTAGGATAAGGTTAAATGTGGCTAAATGTTCTTGAGAAGGTAAGGGTCTTTAAGTCTTCATAGGAAGGTCTTCCACTATCTTCACTTCTTCCTTTTGCTTTGTGTTCTTTATTCCACTCTAGATCTTTTTGTGATTGCTTTTCTTTGGTTTCCCATATCTTTTTTTTTTTTTTCTTTTTGTTTTCCTTTGGTTCTCATTTTTGTTTTTCTTTTCTCTTTTTTTTTTTCAACTTTCAAATTCCTTTATTCCTTTGTCATCCCTTTGTAGAACATCTATATTTGGTAGCCCATGTGAAGTCTTCATCACTAATGCTCAAATCCTTCCTTTCTTCATATATCCCTACCCTTCTCAAAAACAATAGGTCAAAAAGGATATATATATGTGGGTGATGAGGCTTGGGACAATGAAGGAAGGTTTCTTGTAAAATAGGCTCAAGAGGGCTACTAAGGGTATAAAATGTAATAGGTGAGCTCAAAATTTGGCCATGGTTTTTTTTTTTAGAATGCCTATCATCTTCCCCTAAGTTCGGAAAAATGCATCATAAGCTACAAGTCAAGGTTTCTTCGCATTTTGATGTCACCTCCATGGTTAGAACAAGGAATAACACTTATGAGATCGGAAGTGCTGGACTAAGAAGCTCAAGGAGTAGCTCTTCATTCTACTCAGGAATAGCGCAGAAGAGTCCTCACCCAAATGGATATAGAAAGGCTCAATCGCTCAATGGGTTCTAGTCTCCACTAATGATTCTTTCGGTTCTCTCAGAAGTGATTTGCTCTTCTCTTGGACTACACTCATGTGGCTAAATGTGTAAAAAGATTTCTAGGACTTGTACATATGACAACTCTTCAAGCAAAATCCATGGACAATTTTTGAGATTTTTTTTTCAAATTTTTAGTGATTTTGGAAATTTTTTCAAATTTTTAGGGTTTTTGGTATAAATGGAAAACAAAACAACTTATCTACATGCAAAATGCAATGCAGGAAATGTAGTGCCTCACCCCCAAACCTATCCTAAACATTGTCCCCAATGTTTATGCATAACAGAAATAAAATAGGACAAGGAAGGTAAATTGAAATTTCTCACCATGGGGTGCCGACACACGGGTATATTGGGTTGCCTCCCAACAAGCGCTAAGTTTAACGTCTTCAGCCAGACACAACTAATATGGTATGAGGCCAATCTATCCTGGGTCCACAAGAAGGACCTTCTCAGCAAAATTGTCAGGATCCATAAACTTAAGATACTCTTTTAATCTGTGCTCATCCACTTGAAATGTACTACCATCTATGGAATTCAAAAGTTCAGCTGTACCGTGGGATTGGACTGAAGGTTCATATGATGGTTTGGCATCTTCTTCCAAATGAATTTGGTGCATAACTATAGAAGGGACTGATTCCTTTAATGTCCGAGATGGTCAAACATAGGGCACTCTGATGGTCTTTCAGCACATCCAGTAATTTTTTTTCCCGCTCTTCCTCAAGGTCTGAGGCAATAATTACTGGGTTGTTAGCAGAGGGCCCTAAGTAGGCATACTTTAAATTCTTAGATAATGGTTTCAATTCTAACGGCATACTTTAAATTCTTAGATAATGGTTTCAATTCTAACATGGGTGGCTCAACAATAATTGATTCTTCTGCGACCATAGATTCAGAGGTGGATGTAAATATAGGCTCAATTTTCTGCTTCCATTGGCCAACATCCATCGGCTGGGTCGAATCCAATAATGCATTAACTTCGCATATGGACCCGTCGATGTCTATGTCGGCATTGAAGTGAGCCAGACATTCCTCCAACGGATCTGTGTAACATGATGATTGAACTGTTTGATCAATTAATGTGTCAATCATGTTCACTTCCTCATCATCATCTAGGTCTGTTGTTTGGAGTCCGTTATGAAAAACATTCAACTCCAACTTCATGTTCCCGAAACTAAGTGTTACAACCCTATTCCTGCATCTAATTAATGCATCTGATGTTACAAGGAACGATCAACCAAGAATGACAGGAATATGTCGGTCGGGGGTTGCCACTAGTTCGGTATCTAGAACCACAAAATCAACTGGAAAATAAAAATCCTTAACTTTTACAATCACATCTTCAACCACACATTTTGGATACTTGACTGACCTATCAGCAAGACAGAGGGTAATATCAGTCTTCTTCAGTCCTCCCACGCCCAACTGCGCGTACACGGAGTACGGCAGTAAATTCACTCTTACCCCAAGATCAAGGAGACACCTCTCTATGATAGAGTCTCCTATCTGAATGGTAATGGTAGGGCAGCCAGGGTCTTTGTATTTGGGTGCAATGGTCTGCTGGATCAAGCCTGATGCTTGGGCTGCAATCACAATAGTTCTGGGTACTGATGTTTTCCTCTTGACAGTGGTCAGGTCTTTTAAAAACTTGGAGTAGGAAGGGATTTACTTTATGGCATTAAGGAGGGGTATGTTTATCCGGATATTTTTGAAATTTTCTAAGATTCCCTCAAAGTGATCATTCTTCCTAGTCTCCTTCAATTGGTGTGGGAATGGTGCTCTAGGTACCACTTCTAAAGATGATGGTTCAACTACAATGGGCTTCTGAGTCTTCTCTCTTTGTGGTTCTCCTCTTGGTATGGGTTCTTCTCTCTTTTTCTCCTTTTCTCTTTCTGCATTCTCTTTCAAATCTTTATTCAATTTCTCTTTCTCGGGTTCGACAACTTTCCTCGAACTCTCTGATTTTTCCTAAAAAAATCTTCTCTCTTTGATCCTCTTCAGGCATCTCAACTCTATTGTCAATAGTCTTTCCTGATCTCAGAGTATGGATTGCCTTCACATGCTCATTACTCTCTACCGAACACTGGCCTCTGGGCTGATTTGACTGTCCTTTTGGATTAGGAATGGTTTGGCTCGGGAAATGGCCATTTTCTCTCTCAGACAACTATAAGGTGAGCTGACCTAATTGGGCCTCTAGTTTTGCAATGGACTGGTTCTGGGCCTGGTTAGTCTGCTCTTGGATTTGAATGAATTTGGATAACAGGTTCTCCAGATGAGAGGATTGCTGAGGGGCTTGTGTTGGTACAGAGTAATTAGGCATCTGATCTGGGACTAGTGCCTTACATTGGTTATGTGGTTGGAACTGATTGTGCTGTATGGGTTGCTGAGGATGAGGAACCATATGATGATTGGTTTGAGCAGGTTGCTGGAGTTGTTGCCTAGGATACTGCGGCTGGAATCCGAATTGACCTCCGTAGGACTGAATAGGCTCGGATTGATGATACGAAAAATTGGGGTGGAACCTATTGTCTGGGTGGTAGGTCCGACTGAAAGTGTTAACTGTTGGTTTCCGAAAGTTTCCATAGGAATTCAGCGCATTGGCTTGCTCGGCCTTGACAAATGGTAGACTATGGCAACTCTCAACCACATGCTCACAACTATCGCATAACACACAAACATGATGCGGTTCACTCATACTTCTCAAGGTAGGCTCATGTTGCTGAGGGGTGGGTTGGCATGACATTACAGACATAGATCCTATCTTTTTGCTCAAATCTTCCACTCCCTGAACTAAACTGGTCATCCATTTTTTAACTCAGGGTCCTGTTTGATGTTATACATTCCAGGCTTCTGGATCCATGTCTCATCTCTCTCCAAATCTTTTCTATTACTGCTCCAATTTTGTGAATTTTCTACAAGCTTGACAAGGAATTCGTATGCTTGATCGGTAGTCTAATTCATGAATTCTCCTTTGTGCATTGACTCAATCAAGATACACTGGGGGTTTGTAAGACCTCTATAAAAGAAATGTATCAACTCTCCTTTGTCAATCCCGTGATGTGGGCATTTGATCAATAGGTCATGGAATCTCTCCCAGGTTTCGGCAAACTCTTCCTCGAGTCGTCCCCTAAAGTTCCTGATGGCACTCCTAAACTGCTCAGTTTTGCTCACCGGAAAAAATTTGGACATAAACTTTTTGACAAGCTCATCCCAAGTGGTAATGGAGTTTGGAGTCAAGGAATTCAGCCAGGCGGCTACATGATCTTCTAGTGAGAGGGAAAACAACCTAAGCTTGACGGCTTCACTATTCAAATTTTGATTTTTAAACGTGTGGCAGACGGTCAGGAATTTGTTCAAATAGATATGGGGCTGCTCACACTCAGATCCATGAAATTTTGGTAACATGTTGATGGTGGCGGGCCGGATTTCAAATTGGTCCGCATTATTTTCTGGCAAAACTATACAACTAGGTGAAGTTGATGAAAAGGGTGCAAATAGTTCATTGAGGGTCCTTTGCTGAGGGTTTTGGGCAGCCATTGTGAGTACTATGGGTGGGGCAGGTAAAGCAAGGTAATCAATCCTCACTAATCGGCCTTGATCACGTATCCACACTCGCATACAACTGCGACTAACCTAGCAATGCAATGGTCCGCTCAATGAAATGAATGCAACATAACAAAATTTTCAAAAACTAAATGAAAAGCTAATCTAAACTAAGGTTACCTAAAAGAATTTTAGACAGCTCCTAACTGTGAAGATGACACTCTGGCCTCCAACATGGACCTATGAAATGGAATTTCTGGCCAGTTAACCCCAGGTAGATGGTGGGATCTCGACGCGCTAGGCGAAGGCTCCTCTTAAAAATCAACTCCTCGAACAACAAAGTTGTCTCCCTATTTGGCAAGATGGTAGCCAAGGGACAAGGTTTGCTTAGGCACCAGAAAATCTGCCAAGGCACACAATTGGCACAGCCGCGGTGGTCTTCCCTAGTGAGCTCGTAACCTCAGGTCACGTTTTTACTCAATTTTATTATGGTTTATTGGTTTTAAACTAAGTGAGAATTAAGATGAAATCCTAAGAGCAAGAAAACGGTGATGAAATCTAAATCCTTATCTTGTTGGGGTAATTTGCCCTTTACTAGTAGTGCACCAAATTACAAGTGTATTTAAAACAATTACACTATAAATGCAAGGAACAACTAACAAAGTAAACCCACTTGCAAAGAATTCGCGGGGATTAGGAAATACAAACGTCCCGATTTATTCCGGGGGACGAATCGGTTGTCGTCGACTCACACCACGGACACCAATTTTCGTGTACGAATGTGAGGGGCCGCGACGGTATAGTCCAACCGTCCTCCTTCCCTACAAGCAATTTATTGCAATTCTACTAAACAACTAATTACTTAATGTAAGTAAAGTGCGTAAAGTAAAGTAAATGGATCACGGGCCGACCCGCAACCAAAATTATTACAACTTTGATGATAAATACCTAATACAACTAACTAAGAAAGTAAATAAATGTCCAAACTAATCCTAAACTAGGAAAGCAAGTAAAATCTTCAAGTTCTCCAATGCACTTTTCCACTTTCCTTTGCTCCAAATGAGGAATTCTCTACAAAACAAACACAAACAATGTGTAGAATCCGCAAGGAAAATATAGGAAAGATAAAAAGTACACCAAGCTAAAAATGAGTTCAACTCAATGGAATTCAAAGCTTTCCAATGCCTCTCCCCGGCAACGGCGCCAAGAACTTAATCCCCGGCAAAGCCTAATCCAAGAGCTTTAGCCACTAAACATCAAGAAAGTGCTCCAAATCTTCATTAATGATCTTCAATTACACACACTCTCTCTAGATTAGTTACAAAAAAGCTCCTAATTACAATCTAAAAGTATAGAGAAGGTAAAATAAAACTTCTAAAAGACTAACTTGCCAAAAGATCTCCCATTCTCTACAAAAACATTCCAATTTATAGAAACTTTGAAGACATTTGATTGGCTCATTTTCATTCACAAGGATTGCTTCCATTTGATTGGTTGCAACTTGAAGGCTTTTGATTGGCTCTTTTGCTTTCACATGGATTGCTTCAATTTGATTGGTTGCGACAAACTTTCCTTCCAAAAGCATATGAGGCTTTTGATTGGCTCATATCCTTTCACATGGATTTGTACCATGGCAAGCTTTGATTGGTGGAGAGGTTAGAGTTGGATGAAATATCTTTTATGTAAAAAAAAAATATGTAATTATTGGGATTTGAACCCATAACTTATTTCATAGCAACCAAAACTCTAACCAATATACCAACCACTCCTTTGTGTTGGAAAATGACTTCTTCTCATCTTATTTTGGAATTCTTCAACACTAATGATGCCTTGGGACATTAGCCGGAGGGTTGGGGTAGTCGCGGGGTCCACCTACACAAGAGAAATTACATAAAAATGCGCTATAAATAATCGAATTTATACATGATAATCCGATAATCCGTTTAATGTGATAGAATGATAAAATCTCTCTGTAAAGCAAATGATATGCATATGAGATGCTGATAAAACCCAAACTAATGAGGGGTAAAATATGTAATATTTAACACTCATCATGTAGCAAACCTCCATGACCGTAATTTGCATTGATTAATTATGCTTAACTGTTAGCGATGCGTGTTTAGGCCTTACTCGAGTGATTTTATGGGTTAGAATAAGGTTTGGGTAGTTTTGGAAAGTTTCGAGAGGTTTCGCACCAAGTTCCATTCTTGGAAGGGCCTAGTTTAGATTTCGAGGAATACCAAGGGTATTTTGGAGATTTTAGAAAATTTACCAAGGCGGGTTCAGAAGTTAGGTCTCGTTAAACCCAACAACTTTTGTGTTCAACTCATGTCCATTTGAGATCTAAAAAACTCATTTTGACCCCGGTATCATTTGTAAGGTGGTATTCGTAATTCTGAAATTTTGACTTTTTGTAATTAGTCTCCAAAAATTCTGAATGTGGGCTTGTTGGAAAGATCTTTCAATTTGGAGCAAATCTCGTTCTTTGCCTGAATCCATCCGAGGCTTGAAAAAGCCCCTGTTTAGCCATCGCAATCCCAATCTATTAGTGGTGGCAAACTTATAAGTTCTTAGACTTTCTTTTGTATAAAAACAATCCCAAACCCTAGCCTCTTATCATTTGCACGATCACAACACCTCCCAACATACTTCTCATTTTCCTCTCTTCACCTTCCATTATTAGATCTCGTTCCCAAAGAAGGTTCCCATCAAATCCAATCCTTGAAAGGCATTCTCCATCATCTTCCTCCTTTCCTCTCTTGTTTTTGTGAAGATCCTCGCATGGCAGCCCCTCCCTTGCACTTCTTCTTCTTTGTTGAAATCCTTAGAGGGGAGATCTTCTTCCCCAATTGTTTTTCTCATGTTTAGAGACCCATTCTCTCCATTTGTTTAGGTTTTGATTGTGCATAGCATGAGTTTTTTTATTTCTAGGGTTTTCTTGTAAAAATCTTGAGATTTCTTGTGGGGAAGGATTTTTGCAACTTCTAGTTAGTGTGAGGTATTTTGAGATAGCTTGGAGCTCAAGGCAAGTGCCTATCTTAAGTTCATCTCACATGTTGATGTTTTCCCATGATTTCAAGTTATATGTTATGTAAATGATAGCCATGATTCCTCTAAATTAGATGGATTTTCTTGTTTCAGATAATGCATTTCGTCTTTCCAAAAAACCTCTAAAAATTATTCTTGATTTTGAGAAAAAAAAAGAGGTTAGAGGTGAAAAAGGATAAAAAATAGTCCATTATTGTGCCATACAACCACCCAGAAACATGTCCCGTGGTGCAGACTGCACTACACAGCCAGTGGTGCCGACAGTGCAAAATACACCATGGCTAGCCATGGTGCAATTCTGCATATGGCCGGCAGGTCAATTTTGACGTGTCAGTAGGTGGGGTTTTTCATGCAGATGAGTCAGTTTGAAGCCTTTTTCATGTCCTATCATGTGTATTTCAAACCCTAATCACTTTGTACCCCTATTTGGGACCTTAGAGGCTTGATAGATGGGCCCCAAAGTGTGATTTATTGCACGGAAAAGACCCCCGAAAGTGCGGGATACCCCTAGAATCACCCGACGATTCTTGGAGAACCTATCATAACCTTTGGAAATTCACTTCCGGAACCTGAATTGAACTTCCGGTAAGACATCAAACCCATTGGAACCCTAGAACATGGTTATACCTTGTTTTTAAGGGACCAAACCCTAGATTTTGGTGAACCCTTATACCATATCCTTGCCCAACTTGTTTTATACATGAAATTCATTAGAAGTATGATTTTGAATTAATGAACACTTTCGGATTGATCGGAGGCATGTGTAGCACTATGACGATCAACTGTATTTGACCTTAGAGTTAGAATGTCCTCACCTTCTTGTTGCACCAAGTGTATTGAAAATCTGATGTATAGACTCTAAGTGCAAATAGAATTGAAAGTCATTGTGTTTACATGTCCAAGGCAATCCATGCCCTATGATGACTAGTGTGGGACTCCAAATGATGTTCAAACTTGCTGTTAGTATCATATTTACGTTATTCTTGGTTTCAATGCTTTTCATCACTTTACTCTTTTATCGCTATTTGTTTTGATCAAGGACTTACCCGGCCTTAGTGTCTTGACCTTTGGGACTTCTTGGAATTAGCAAGCGGCCTACGCCCTGCTTTTGACCATGCATGTACCCAGATCCTTAGGAGGTCTCTTGGGAGGTGTGCGAGCATTTAATTGCTCTGCCCTTTTCGAGTTACATGGATCACATACTCATTTTCTCACCCGCTTTGGGCTACCATTTCTAGTTGAAATGTTGTCCGATTTTCGTTAGAAATTTATGTAACTCGACCCATTTTTTTTCTGGTGCCTAAAATTACTAGTTTTGACTGTTTTGCATACGTGGAACCCGATTTAGCCTAAAAAAACTGGATTTCTCTCTAGTTTGAACCCGTAAGAACATGTTTAATAAAAAATTATCGTTTTCACTTATTTTCACAATTTTTTGGAGTTTTAACCAAGTTTTGAGATGTTTATTAGTTTAAATATGAGCATGCTACTTGTGTACAACTATTTATGAATTCGGCAACACCCAACTCGATCTCACTCATTTACTGCGCTGCTATCCTTGAAAAAGGATAGTATGCCCGTGATATTACATTCACTACTGCCCACGGTTCGGATTTGTATGCCATCATCATGCTGCATTCGTTGCTCCTCTAGGAAAAGTAAGTATGCTCGTGACACACACTGTTGTTCACCTCACTTGCACAAACAATATACTCATGATATTGCGTTGTGTACTCCGGTTGCGAGTCATATGCCCGTGATCGATGACCAAGTGGAATTAAACAGTGTGGATTCCGTTAAGTCAAGTTTATTATTATGATCGTGAAAATGCAATTATCATGCTACTTTACTCATTTTTCAAGAACATGTCTAATTTTATGATTCACTCGTTATATCTTGATTTATTTGTCAAATTATTATTTACCATGATTTTACTTGTCTCGTATATACATGTTATGCTCTTATTATGGAATCTTGCCAGGCACTCTTGTCTGATCCTACACTTGGTGCTGCAGGTATTGATCTCTTTGCCAATGAATAGGACGTTGCGTTGGTCCAATAGGATCCGTCATTTGTATGAGAGTGAACGGCTGATGATGTAGAGTAGAGCGTTTGATGCTGCAGAGTTCACGATAGCATGTTGGGTTTCTTGAGGAAGTTTATGTGTTTTTTGGGATTTGATATTAGACATTTGAGATTGTTCTTGAGGATGTTTTATTAGCCAATGTTTAGCCTTACTGATCTGAGATTATAATTAAGACTTAGTTTTCATTTTATCTCTGCTTAAACTTAAAATCTGAATTATGGAAGTGCGTTTCATTCTACTATCAGTCATTATATATGATGCCATGAATGTGAAAGTAATATCATGCTTGTTATACGAAATGGATCGCACAAGCTTCCGCCATGATCTCTCATGGATTGAGGGACTGGTAATCCTCACATACCGGAATCATGTCGGTAAATGCAAGCAGAAAATCATAATTGATTATTATTATTGCAAACATTTTCGGAAGTCTACTTCCGCAAGAGTCGCGATCCCCTAATTCAAATTTGGGGTCGTGACATTGCGAAAATTAAGTTCCATGCTACAGTAATAGGCTAAGTTTTTCTTGATCCCTTGGAAAATAAATTCCTATGGGAGGTGGTCGGATTTTTTTTCCCGTGAAACTAGTTTTCCACGACCTATACACAAATGTTCATGAATTGTTCAATGAGCATAGAATTTGACATGATGCCAGGTCACGAGGGGATAAGAGTGTGAAAAGAGTTGTATTGATAAGAGATGGACCCAAGTGGGGCCTATAGAGTTGGACTGTACATGGAGTCTTTTTATAGGAGGAAATCCTCCCCGTAAGAGTTCTTAGTCGTTTGCGGTCATGACATAGAAAAATGGGGTTTACACATTTTAATGTTATATGTGCAAATATTATATAAGTGAGCACCTTACCATGTTTGTGAAAATCACCATTTCGCATGAGTAAATGAATACATTGAGCAACTTTATATGTATTTTGATTTAATGTACTTTGGAAAAATTAATAAAAATTTAAGATATGAAACTAAATGTCACGATGCTTACCACTCACACGAGAATATTGACCAGTTTTGGAGGCCCACAAAAAGCTAAGAAAATAAAATCTATATGTTCAATTTCTTTGAACGTCTTTCATAAATTCCACAAAACCTATGAAGATTAAAAATATGGAATTAAATACAATAAAGCTTCTTAGGCTAATAAGGAAGATTATCGGATTACCAATTTCAAACTCATAAAACTGCAAAAAGAAATGTAGTTTTGAAGTGGTTGGAGCCCACACCTTCCTTGAAGATGAAAGGCTGAATTTACCCATCACATGTTCATCTGATTGCAAAAGCAAATGTGATCATTTGGGACGGCTAAGCGTGTGCATAATACACCCACCTCAAGCTTGAGTCTAAGACCAGCCTTCCCTTTTTGGGGTCGTTGAAATTTCCTATCCATCCGCTCAAAGATCTTGAAAACTGTATATTCTCCGTAAGGTGCGGAAGAGTAGCGAATCGAACCACACGCAATGAACTCTTCGAAAGGTGGAGACCGCAACAGCGCCAATAAGAGCGTGTCACGTGAACAAGCCTTTTCGTACGGTAGGAAACCGTTTGTTGGCTAGTTCTGGTGGTCCCCTACACTGTAGCAGATCCCATGGAATCTTCCTCCCATATACCCTCTCGCTTGACGCTTCTGCAATCTCCAGTTCTCTGTTGTAGTCCACAGGACTACAGATATAGAATGATATTGGTAGTAAGAATCTCGACCGTTCATCCAGTGGAATATGCTAAAAGCTGCACCCACCAGTATGAGATTGTTGGCAATTTGATTTTCTAAACTTTTGGCTTCGAGTGATCAATGACCAATTTCTATAGTGGTTTTGTTTTGACCAATTCACATGTGGAATTAAGCAGTCGTACGTTTGAGGTAGCACCTTTTGCTGACTACCTATTGCTTTGGGGTTCTTGGGTCTTACAACTTTGAATCTGAGTGTGAGTAGTGGGTTCTCATGGCTTGTGTTGTATTTTTACCTCGTTTGATGGGTATAAAGACCTCATCTTATCTTTCCCCAAAAAAGAGAAATATCATATGAAGAAAAAGTGTTTTTTTTTTTTTATGCCTTGTGAAATCTCAGGGGAGAATGTTGGGGACTTATTCAGTAAATTATTTTATGCCTGTAACCTCTTTTGCAACATAAAACACTTCACATAAATGACATGACTTTCATTTTGAGTTTTAGGAAATTCTCTTGTTTTTTTTTTTTGAAAAATGAATATGAAGAGGAGGAATATGAACTTTAATAATAACCTCTTTTTCTTTTCTTTTTTAAGAGGAGGGTTTTGTGCAATATGCTATAGTTATAGGATATTGCCCAAGATGAGGGTAAGATGATAAGATTTCACCCATTCTATCCGCGCGGTAATCTTTCAATACAATGCTTTTCTTATTAAATTAATTCAAACACCACTTGAGTGATGGTCAAATTATTTTAAATCCCACGTACGTTCCATTTTTTAAATACCAATAGGCCCTTTAATTTTATAAAATTAGGCTTTTCATATGAAATCCATTTTTTTTAGCGATAACGATAAATTAAATTAAGGATAAAACAACAGTACAATAAAATCTCCAACAAAAAGAAGAAAACACCAAAAATAACAAAACTAAGCAATATGGGCCACAAGCGGAACAACTCTATGCACCCCTTATTTGGCTAGAGTCTGCCATACCATTTGCGAATGAAACTTTAATCGAAGAAGATAAAGCCTTAATCTCATTGAGATAATATTGAAATCTCCAAGGACCCCTCTCCACCTTAGATACCCACCTAATAGCATTCGAAGAATCACTTTCCACGATTAAACTTTCCTTGAAAGTAGAAGAAGAAATCCTTAAAGCTTCCAAAATAACAAGCACTTCCGCTTCATTAGATTCTTTTATCCCAACATTCTTGGAGAACATAAACAATACTTTACCCTTACCATGCCTAAGAACTCCACCAATACCCGCTGGCCCGGGCTTGCCTTTAGCCGCACCATCAACATTAAATTTTAACCAACCCGATGGAGGAGGACGCGAACACACCAATTTCCTATCCTTGGACGGACCACATGACATGCAAGCTTCCCGATTCTGAAAAATACCATCAAAATTCATTCCAATAAATTCCTTTCTTAAAAGAGCCCATTCTGCTACTCTAATTTCCACAGGCAAAATAATATCTTCCGGCATCGAATGAGATCTCCTAAAAATTCTGTCATTTCTTTCCTTCCAAAGAGACCACAAAATTGCAAAGGGAATGATCCTCCACAAAATTAAGCCACAACCATGAAAAAGACTAACCCTCCACTCTTCCACCAACATACATAAGGAGTATGGGAGGCACCAAAGAAGACCACACCTCTTCAAGAAATGACTCCAAAGATAGGTCGCATAGTCACAATGCAAGAAGACATGATTAATCGACTCACCATCCTTCCCACACAAAGAGTAGCAGTCCACCAAATCATCTGACATCATTCCTCTTCTGCGAGGGTTATCAAACGTAGCCACTTTACCAAAAACTACCAGCCAACAAAAGGGCTTTACTCTAGGAGGCACCAAACCAAGCCAAACTTGCAAAAAAGGAGCTTAAGCCTCCATCGAAGAGTCCAAAAGCCTTATAACAAGACTTTGGAGAAAACTGACCAGAGGGATGAGGCTTCCAAATGCGAACATCCGGCTCATCACTGCAAATAAAAGTGTTAGAAAGAAGACTCAATAAGAATTGATACTGAGACAACCCAAACGGACGTAAAACTCTCGAAAACAACACAGACCAAGACACATTGTTCCCATACCAAATATGACAATCTTTTAACAAAAGACTCTTTATTAGATGCCACCTGAAAGAGTCTAGCAAATAAATGACACGAAGGACCCTCACCCAACTAATCGTCCAACCAAAATCAGACAGACTCTCATCCCCCACATTGAAGCCCACCTCTTTGTTAAGGACTTTACCCCCTCACTAGACTCGTCCCCCAAACTAGAAATGACTCTCCACAACCTAGAGACGCTATACAAAGGAACTTTAGAAGGAACTCACCCCCAAGAATCCTCACCATATTTAGACACAATGACTTTCCTCCATAGGGCATCTCTCTCTTCACCAAACCTCCACCACCATTTAGTTAAAAGAGCCAAGTTCTTTAGCCCAAGATCACCAAGGCCTAAATCCCCCGCCCACGTTGGTTTCACTACTTCACTCCATCTTACGAGATGCATTTTGTTTTTGTGTTGCTTTGGCTTTCCCATAAGAAATTCCTTCTTAAATGGTCTGAATTTTCAATCACCACCTCTGGCAAGTCAGTCTGTTTATTAATTAACTCTGACAAGTGACAACCATTTACTAAACACTCTACTTTAAAACAACAAATGAATGGGAGAAGACTAAATTTGATACCATATTACAACAAATGAATCGAAGAAGACTAAATTTGATTCTATATTGTTGCTCTCTTGTGGATTTAGATCCTAAAGAAAATATGCCTTCTTAAATCATTAACCTTAAAGGCCATGGATGGATTAAAATATTAGGATAATTTTAACTGACTATATCTATGATCTTTCCATCCCCCACATCCCCAACTATTATGGTGGCCCTGGTGGGTTCCACAAGGCGATTTAGACAGTTATGAAGCTGGAATCTATTGTTTTTTACTCTTTATTTAACTCTGTGATTAGGATGTATGGGTAATCTTACTTAGAACTGATCTTCGTTGTCCGCGTTCTAACTGTTTAGAAAATCTATCTATATTATAAGACAAAAACCATAGATGGAAAGTCCTGCCATGTGTCAATAATCTAAAATTTTTATTATTTGACACTTGGCAGTATTATTTTGACACTTGGCAGTACTTTTCTTAAACATTTAATACCCTCTTCTCACATTTTCTTAAACATTTAATACCCATGGATGGAAAGTCTTGCCATGTGTTAAAAATTTAAAATTTTTATTATTTGAGACTTGACAGTATTTTAGTAATATTTTTAGACCCGGGCTTAGCACGGGTCTTTTTTGCTAGTTAGATTAGATAAGCCCCCTTAAAATTATACATCATCTAGCCTTTCAATCCAATCGTCAGTATCACGACAACAACGATAAATCACGCCACTGCTTTTAACTGTCAAAAGCTGGCCGAACAATGGAGATCATACTTGATACACAACCAACAATTTGTAGTGTATCTCTCTGAATCATCCTACAAACTGAAACATCACATCGTATCCCCTTATCATTCATAACCCAACCTCTCTCTCTCTTCATCACCATCATCACTGCAAGAGAAAGAAGAAGAAGAAGAAGAAGAAGATGAGAGCCACGAATTCCCATTTCCTCCTTCTCGATCTGCACAGCTCATGGCACTCCGCAAACCGCATCCCAAGCTCCGTATTCGCCTTACCTCCAATGCTCCCACGTCCTCTCATCTGTATCTTCGTCTTTTCGTCGAACACGTAGTTCCCGCAAGGGAATCGCGTCGAGTTCCTCCTCTTCGTCTCTTCCCTCGCCTTCAATCCGTAGGCCTGGCGATCGATTCGCCATTGGAAATGGAGTCCTTTCGTCGAATTCTTCTTCTTTGTCTATGTCGAGATCGGACTCCGCCATCATTTCTGAGCTGGATCTGTTTTTGGAGCTTGTTCCTCAAGGGATGAGAGGTGAGCTTTTTCGACATGAGGAGATCGAGGAGATGATTGAAGTGGTGATGGATTTGGGAAGAAAGCCGCTTGCGCGGTTCCCGTCCGGGGATTGGGTTATTTCGGAACAGCCTGTAAAGGTTGAAGATCTAAGGCATGCCATCTCCAAGGTATCATGAATTCATGATCCTTGAATTCTCTCTCATCCTTTTTTGTTTTTTCTGTATTCCTATGATGAATCATGAAATTCAAATATTCAATACTTTGTTTTTATTATGTAGTGAATTGCTGTATATTATATTGGGATAGGATTGATCATATACAACTAGTTGCATGGAAAAAGCTGAAGCATTCACTGTACAGTTCAAATTGATTTTTTTACTGCTATTTTATTGATGTTTGTGTGCTTTTGTTCTTTCTTTTTAATTTGAATAGTTTAATATGGTTGAATTCTTGTAACAGATTCTTGAAATTATTGGAAAAATTGAAACTTTCTTCTTGATCAAGTAGTTTAATATCCCTTGCTCAGTGTATAGCTTGTACAGTTTGTTCAGTTTTTTAGTTAGTGTAATTTTGGGACGCCACCCCTTGATTCAAAATTGTTGATAGGGCGACTTCATCGTGGATTTTCTTCTCAATGAAAATCTAAGACTCTAAGTGGTTGTAGCATGTAAAAGGCATATTCTATTATTTCTGATTTATAATTCTTGCAGCAGCATATCTCTATTTGTTCTGTTCCCTGCACTGACACTACAGTTTCTCTTAGTCCACAGGCCACCACGTTACCTTTTGTTTTATACACTGAACTGATCAAATAGAGACCTTTGATATTTAATTGCTTATGTGAAACTACTTGATTTCTTTAGGTTGGTGATTTTTCCGAGGACAACCGATCTGGTATTAATCATTCATTGCACCGTATTAGTGCCATTAGGAATCGCAAGATGCAAATAATCGGTCTGACTTGTCGAGTTGGCCGAGCTATAGCTGGAAGTGCAGAGATGATAAGAGACTTGATTGAGGGCGGAGGTTCCATCTTGGTCATAGGACCACCTGGAGTTGGCAAAACAACCTTAATAAGGTTATACTCTTTTTGATGTGTTTGCTACATTGAACTGTGGGCATGGCAATCTTTATTTATTTTGTGAGAATTCACATATGAAAATGTCCTTTTGATTCGTTTGAATTGAAGTCGCTACATTGAAGCAATCTGGTATAGGTGTCAAGACACTATATGTTCTGTTATTTACCACAAATTTTTTTTTTTAAAGCACATATGTTTCTATTCCAGACTATTGCTTCTCATATGTGAGCCATTGAGGCCAGCTTTTGGATTTTTAAAATAAAATGGACATGTGCAAATGACTGTATAATGTATATGTGCATCAATCTATTCTGACTTCTGAGACTCACATCATATGACATACTTGCTCCTCCGACCTTTAATTAGACTGCTGCATGTGCTCGCCTACCAGGAACCGTGGAGTGCATCTCACTTATTCTGCTCACTCCTGCGTTACTGCACTTGTAATGAACATTGTAGCTGCAGTTTGATGATTCCTTGCACCTCTCTTTGTTTGGCATCATCTTGCTTCGAAGTTCAAACAACATCCTATGTAGCTTTAGGAGCGTCATAGTTACTACCTTAAGTCACACTAGAGGAGGGCATGGCACCTGGTTAGTCAATTTCTGTTTGTTCAGCTCACACTAGTGGAGGGCAGGGCGCCTGGTTAGTCAATTTCTATTCGTTCAGCTAAATGACCATAGTCTAGAATTTTGATCTAGATTTTAAATTTTCTTAGCCCTCTTCTGCCATTTTTGTCCAGCTTCCGTCTTTTCAGCCAAACATGAATAGTGCAAATATGCAATTTTCTTCTTTGTTTTTCAAATTTTTTAATGAAAGACTCTTCAAGATGTTGATACTAATTTCCCCATAGTAGAGTGATTATGTGAATGAGTTTATTTTGTGTTATAATGTTTGTAATTGGGGATGAGAGCTGAGAATGGATATCATAATCTCACATTCGTCACATAAAGGTGGATAAATTATTTATATAGTGTGTAGAAATAAATATAGTGTCATTGATTTAGTATAATGAATAAAAACATATATAGTATATATATGTTAATTTCACTTTTTCAACTTATTTTCCATATTTTTAATTATATATGTTTCCAAATTTTACTAAAATGGAACTTTGAGATGAAGCACTGAAATGCTGAACTTATGAAATGTCTCAAGTAAGAGTGAAACACTGAAATACCAAACTTACTGAAATGTTTCAGTCAAGAGTGAAACTGAAATTGGTTTTGAAATGAACTAGCGACTATAATAATGTAAGTTCTAATGTAGAGGCAGGGAAGTTGTAGGAGTGAGATGAAGGATGATCAAATGAAATCAGTTCTACCATTGAACAATGGCAACCTCCAGTCACAGTTTGTTAACATGATGTTCCAAATACAATATGTATTCTTTCTTGTGAACATCTACTAATCACCTAAGAGACTCTTGTGAGGGATAAATATTGAGCACTTTATCCATTATTCCCATCACCTTTTCATTACATCAAGGTCATATATTTGCTTTGACAGACCATTTTCTGAACCTAAATAGAATTGAATAACTTTTGTTGTTGCAGAGAAATAGCTAGAATGTTGGCAGATGAACACATGAAACGTGTAATAATTGTAGATACATCAAATGAAATTGGAGGTGATGGAGATGTCCCTCATTCAGGAATAGGCCGCGCAAGGAGAATGCAAGTCCCGAATGTAAATATGCAGCACAATGTGAGCCTTCAATCTCATACCTTTACTGATCTTCACTTTCTTGTTATTATAGAGTAAAAGAAGACATTTTACATTAAAGAGTATAAACCAGAGTTCTATCAATGATGAGAACTGATGAAAATAACTCAATGCGCTTTTAGTTGAAAATTAGATTTTAGATGGTTGAAAAACCAAACCGATACCTGTACCTCTCATTGACTATATCTTAAAGCCTTTGCACTATAGGATAACCTTTGACTCATTCACCTCTTTTTTTAAAGGGTCTTTGATTCATTCACCTTATACTATTTTCTGCTTACATGTTTTTATTTGAACACTGTTTGGATGCTCATGCAGATTATGATTGAAGCGGTTGAAAATCATATGCCAGAAACTATAATAATTGATGAAATTGGAACGGAGCTTGAAGCAATGGCAGCCAGCACAATTGCTCAAAGAGGTGTTCAACTGGTTGGGACGGCACATGGAATAACCATTGAGAACATAATTAAAAACCCTTCACTTCAGATCCTTGTTGGCGGCATAGAGGTGCAAAACCACACATTATCTCTTTTTTGTTGTTCGGCATTTAGTTTTGGCATTTGGACCGATTCTCATACAATCAACTGCACATGCATATGTGAAGGTGATGATCTTTGGACTGCAATGATTAGCCTACTCTGATTTCTAGTAGCCTTCGAATGTAGATGAAACAGGCACAATGCAATTTTTTATTTTTGAAATCAAACAGAACCACAACTTGCAACGAAGGGAACAAGAATACAAAATGTACTACCTAATTATGATGGGCACTATAGGGATGGAGAGATTGAGGAAGATGTCGAACATAGCATAAAAGCGGGGTGATTGAAGTGGAGACTTGCTTTGGGAGTGCTTTGTGTTTGGCGCATACCAACAAGATTGAATTTTATAGGACGTTGATTAGACCAGCTATGACTTAAGGAGCAGAATGTTGGCCAATCAAGAAGCAACATATGCACAAAATGAGTGTAGCGGGGATTCATATGTTGAGGTGGATATGTGGTAAAGCTAGGAAGAATAAAATTAAAAATGAGTTCTTTTGGGGGCACTTAGGGATAACATTAATAGGTGATAAATAAGAGAAACCCATTTGAGATGGTTGGATGTGTCCAACGCAGGTGGCGTTGGTGAGGAAAGGTTTTTCTGTGTAGACCAATGGGAAGAGGTAAGCCGAAGAGGACGTGAAGAAAATAGTAACAATAAATCTGAAGAAGTACAACCAATCTGAAGATTTGACTCATGTTGCTGACCTCAACAGAGTTGGGACAAGGCTTTGATGATCATGATGAATCTGATGGGCCTAGGCCATACTATTTTTCAAAAGAAAAAAAGATGCTCAGCCCAATAGGGCTCTTAGGTTCAAGCCAGGACTAGTTAGAGGCGCAACAAGCCAACTAAGCCCAACCAAACCCAGCGGACTGCACGCTAGCCCCAGCCTGGCATAAGATGTGATATCCATGGTCCAGCTTTGCAGATGCAAGGGAGTCCAAACCTAGGGGTCTAAGTGCGGGATATGAGACAACAATCCCATACATGGGATCCTACCAGCCATATACAATTGCATAAATAGCTAATGGGATCTAACTTTAGATGGAGTCTTCACGCCTCTCTAATCAATGGAGACCGTCTTTTTGATCAATCATTTTTTCCTTGGCAAATGTGGAAAACAAGCCAGGGGATTGTGATTGCGATGTGATTGGTAGCCAACATAATCAACGGTTTAGATTAATATAGTAGAATACAATCTCTCATTCTCGCCATGAGATTCAGATTTATTCCATTTTTTTTTTCATCTTCAACCCATCCCTCTTTAGGGCTAAGTTTGGACACTCCACAATCTGACAATCCCAAGACAATGACCAATTCCCTAAATCCTGTTTCCAATAAAATATAGAAAGGGCTCACCAGGACTCAGAAAGCAGCCTTCACAAACTTAAATACAGCATTTTATTGTGGAGTTCATATGGCTAAGTATGTACTTGAGCTTAGCTGGCGACTAGTTATGATAATACTTCTCAATTCATCTATAACTTAGGACTTACTAGCTTATTTGCCCTCCACTGAAGTTTGATCATCAGTTATTCCTCCTCTTCTTTGCATATTGTTTCTGTATTTTCAGCGGGAGAAATGATCATCGTAGGCGTAGCTACTCATAATGCCATGTGATTTCTGCTTCATGCTAGCATGATTAATCAAATGTGTCATAATGCAGCCCAAGCTAGAAAACTTTGAACTCTGAAAGGATTCAAAGTATATTTTATATGATGGAAGTCAAAATGCTAATTGGTTGGAGTAATTCTTACAAATTCTATATGAATGGCTGGTGCAGAGTGTTACACTTGGTGATGAAGAAGCAAGAAAAAGGAAAGTGCAGAAGACAATACTCGAGAGGAAAGGCCCTCCAACATTTACCTGTGCCATCGAGATGATATCCAGGACAGAGTGTCGTGTTCATCGCATATTAGAAGCGACAGTAGATGCTATTCTAGCAGGTGTACCTCTTTGAAGCCTTGATCTGAAATGGCATTCTGTTATGTTGAAACCACTCAAGTTTGATGATTGTGGCCTAATTGTTTTGATTTATTTTTTCTTTTGATTATAGGAAAGCCTCCTCAGTTTGAAGTCCGTCACATGGATGCAAATGCTAGCATTTCTGCAAACTCCATGCCGGTACCAGAGAGACATGATACAAAGGAGCCTGTTGCTACCAGTAATGATTACGAGGAAGCTGAAGACAGGCATATTGAGGATGTAGCAGATGACTCTTTTGATCGCGTCAAAAAATTGAGAAATAGCAGATCTGCGAGCAGCACGAGACGAGTTTATGTATACACTTATAAGGTAACTGAAGCAGCCTAAGTTCAGCCCAGAAGGACCTTGCAAATCAGCCCAAGTAGCGGGCCTCACCACTTAAGTGATTCACATGGTCCCCTGGATATGTCCAGCTTTGTAAAAGCTCTATTTCCTTTACTTTCAGGAGTCAAGTCTTACTAGTCAAAGTTGTGTTCTTCACAAGTAGGATTATTTTATGAGTCAAACATGAGCTGCACAAATTAGGTGTGTTATGTTGGATATTCGGCGTCCTATTCAACAAGCCTAAGATTGTACAATCCTGACCTGATCTGGACAAGTTATTGATGCTGGCAGAACTGATGCAGGCTGGACCTAAGGTCTGCCAGCATCAGTTATAGCCCAGTTAAGTGACTGGATGTCTGATCCGAAGTTTTAGTCTATATTAAGACTCTTACTTGGAGTCAAAGAAGTGGTAGAGTAGTAGAAGAGTCTTGGACAAAAAGTAGCAGTGATCTGCCCTTTTATTTATTGGTGCATTCTTTCAATTCTAATGCAATATAATACTTTATGTTTACTGATTTTGTTCAGGTTTGTTGTTTTTCCCTCGTTCATGAACCCATTGATTGGCGAAAATCTCAAGCTTTGTCTTGGGGGTTGACTCTTGCTCCTTCCTTACCCTTCCTTATCTATCAATAGATATTCATAGCTGGTTGCAAATTCATAGCTGCCTGATTGCATCTTGTGGTTTCAAAGCAAGTAATATCTTTGGGTCTTGGTTGTCTTAGAGTCAATTGTTCTCTCTTCCTTCTGGTCAGTCAATTTGCTTTCACTTTTTTCTCGTCTAATTTCTGCACAATCTTTGTAACTCTAATTTCACTTCCAAAGCCATACTCCTGAACCCCATCAAAGCCCTCAAATTTCTGTACCAGATTGACCCCCACCCACATCTAAGGAAACCCCATACCGATAAAAAAAAAAGAAGGAAACCCCATCAATGTTCCTCCTGAAAACCATTATTTTGAACCCAATTCAGCCCAAAATCAAACTCAAATCATCCACTGTAGTTGTTCTCTTCTGAAATGACCCTTGTTTTCTGCCCCAAAACTTAAAACACAAATTAGCCCAGCATGGTTCTGATCCCAGCAATTGCGCACCTGGTACCCTGTAAGATTCACCAATTTAGACCCATACGAAATGAATCAAGACCCTCGATAATTCACCCTAATCTTCCCTAGCCAAAACTGTCGAACCAGAGCCTCAACTTCCTTAACCCAACAAGGCACAAATATTACAGCCAAAGTTGTCCCTCACAACCTACGGTCCCAGAATTCTAGGCAGCCTTTTCTTAGCTAAAAATCCAGTTAAATTAACCCCAAGTCAGCCTTAGTTTACACCAACAGCACATTCTAACTGTCCCATACCCAAATTGAATAAATTCCATAGCACAGCCAAGCTAATTATCTCATTTCCCAAGCCAATTTATGCCAGACTGATGCTAGACTTGGCAGTCCTCAATAGTACCTAATCCAATTATGATCGGTTCCTAGAACCCCTATCAGATTTCTTAATGATTTCTAATCTAAACTTTTACACCCCTAAACTCCTTAACAGCCCCAAATTCCCACGGTCCTTTTTATGACCCAAACATAGCATCTTTAAAAGTCCTCTCCTGACCAAACACTAAACCCTGAATTTCCTAGACTCCTACTGTCTTGATCCCATCCAAACAACACCTAGATACTGTTGTCCCAGAAGTAGAACCCTACAGTCCCAAATACACCAGGACCTTCAACCCAACCCTAACCTATACAGTATGAATTCAACGAACCCCAAAACAACACCTCTGCTATACCTTCCTAAAATAGTCCCAAAAGTTCCTTAAACCAAACAGCTGTCACCTCTTAACCATGTACTTAGTAAAGGTCCTTTCTGTTTTGAGTTACTTTGCAGTGCTCTAGCAATTTATCTCGGCTCCCTTTTGTCTTCAGTTTGTTTTCAGTCAGACCTAATGACATTGCCATCTCAAAGACAGTCCACAAAGGCTGAATTTTCCAGCAACTGTTTCATGCTTGTTGCTTCCAGCATCCAGTCACCAGGTGTACACGAAGTGGCCAAGTATATAGAAGCAAATCCACCAATCAGATTAAAGATGCAAATGATAGATTTTAAGATGCCATTTTTGCATCCTTAGAAATTACAGGGATTATTAATGAGTGTAAAGATAATATTGTCAAGATGTGCATCAAAAATTTCCAGGTATCATGAGAAGGATGGATGTGACGGCAGTCCTAGATTGGATAACAACCCTTGAAGATTTTTGTGAGTGGTACAATGTGAAGGAAGAGAAGCACATGACATTTGTAAAGATTTTTTTTAGTGCTCACTATTGCAACCTTGAGGTTGTAGGTTCAATTCATGTTACAATCAGAAAAAAAAAAAGGAAAAAACAAATGAAGGAAGAACAACACATGATATTTGTGAAGATTGAGAGCCAGGCACACATTCGCATAGTGATGGTGATTATCCTGTGGATTTACATCATCCTCCTATTACTACTACACAGAGAAATAAAGGCTTGGAGAGATCTACCAAAAGACTACGTCCATCTTCGAGAAACTCCTTACAGTGAAACCACAGAATTAGATGGTGGAAGGATATACCACAAGATTCCATGAGTTGATGGTGCAATGTAAATTGACGAAGAATGGTTGTCAGTTATGTCTTGATACAAACTGGCATTTGAGCTGTGATAAGGCAAAAGATGACGATATTGACTCTAGAAAGTGTGGACGAACTATATAGGATAGACTTTACGTTGAAAAGCAGTTGCAGCATCCCTTTACATGAGGTTTCAATTTTTAAGCTAAGGAGTCAAATTTGAGAACAAATACCAAGGCTCCTCATCTTCAGGCATCCTCTTCTGGACCACAGGGATACAAAGAAAATCACTGTAGAATTCTATTGTAAGAACATCGCCAATGCATGATGCTGAAGGGAAAGATTTTGACAATCATACTTCATGGTAGGATTGAAAGGATATTTGATTGTTTCCAATTTCGAGGAGACGGAGCTATGCTAGTTTGGAATTGCAAAGTATCTTCTCTATTCTGGTAATGAAGAGGAAAAGCTTGGATCAATGGAATTTTATGAGATGTAAAAGAAACCATTACAATGTGACTCCAATGTGAGATGAAAAAGGTAAAATGCGACAAGGAGAAGAAAGAGGTATAGAGGAAGAGGGAGAAATGGGTGAGAGGCATGTTTGTCCGCTAGTATGCCATTGAATGTCTTCAGGAGTACAATTATCTAAAGGTTTACAATGGATGCTTTACAATGGATGCTTTCTTAGCTTCTACTCAGTTTCCAATAATTTATTTTCTCTGGTACTCCTTACCCTTACAGTTTGGTGGTACTCCATATGTTAAGCCATGTGGTCTACTTTTTAACTTCAAGCTGGTGTGTAGATATCTATCAAGCCCAACTTAGATAGAATGCACTGAAAATGAGTATCTCATAAAGATCTGATGAAGATAAATCCCAGTTAGTGCAGGTAACAGAAGGGTTAGGTCTCTCCCTTAGTCGCGTATCTTGAACGAAGACCACAATAAACTGTGTCTTTGTTCAATTGTGTAGAAATGGATTGGTAGCAATATTAGATGTGGCTTGATTGTCACAGATCGTAGGAGTAGACTTTGAAGTGGATATCCCAAGTTCAACAGGATTTGAGCCAAGTAACTTCATAGCTAATATAAGCCATGGATCAGCATTCTACCTCAGCGCCTAGGTAGAGCCACCAGTCTGCTTTTTTACTTCACAATGTTGCCTCCAATGAAGGTGCAACATCCTCTTGTGGGATGATGATCTTGAGGAGATTCATTGAAGCCAATCAGCATTTAAAAAAAAAAAACCTATGAATATCTGTATCCATTAGGCTTTTCCTGGTGCAAACTTTATATAATGAAGAATTCTTTGGACTGCTTTCGTATGATGGGTGTGTAATTCTGAGTTTAGTTTGTATCGAGATTCAGTTGGAGTTGGAAGTAGTAATTTTGTAGAAAATTCCTGTTGTGAGCACAATAGAGGGACATCCAACTGTTATATGTTGGTATACTCCCTTCAGTTGGTGCAATTTAACCATTGGTTTTGTTGAGTACCTGCAGATTTGGTGTTGATTCCATTAGTAAAAATCGTAAACTTTGATTTGGGGATCAGCCTTATTCCTTCTTCCCATCCTCTATCAATTCTTATCAGTGTGGATTGGCAAAGCCATGGCTGCCCAATCTGTATCAGCAATCAGTAACATCTGGCAGAAGTGTAATAGTTGAAATGAGTTCTGCTTTGAAAATAATTATGCTATTGCATGTTTCCAATTGTGGTTCATTTTCGTTTTCCCGTTCATAATTTCTGATATGTTTGCACTAATTCCTTTTTACTCTTATTCTAGTTTTTATTTATGCATATTAAAGGGAAAAGTAGATGTACTATCCAATATGTTACTGAATATTTTGACAATTTGAGCAATAGACAGTTTCCAATTTCAACATGAATTTTATTTGGCAACAGACATTAACTTTTTTTTTTTGTCTCAATTGTTCTGCACTAGATCTTAGAAACTGATCTCTTGCAAGTTGCGCAAGTAATGGGGCTGGAGAATGACATAGATGTAACTGACGATATTGGAACAGCAAATGCTGTTCTTGCATCAAATTCTGAACTGAAGCAGAATCCCTGGATTCGTGGAGTTGCTAAATTCCATCATCTGCCCATCTTTGTTATCAAGGTAGATCACTAGTATGTTCAACTCATTTTAGCTTATGCACATGATCAATCTGTGAGTCCTTACATCCTCCTTTCTAAAATTTGCAGACAAATACTATGGCACAAATGGTTAAGGCAGTACGTATGATTCTTGGGATGAAGACATTGGGATCGGTATCCGGACAGCCTCTTAACCAGTTTGCAAAAAATATCGAAATTGAAGATGATGCTCCTAAAAGAAAACCCTCATTGGAGGAGATAGATGCCTTGGAGGTAAAGATCTCACTCTACATTGTTTTTCTGTTAGGGTTTGAAGTGCAGTCGGTTATAGGTTGATCTGTAAGTGCCAACCAAATACCATCTGATGGTAATTGTTGACAAACCTTCCTGGTTCACTGCTTTTAACATTTTCTTTTATCAATAATTTATGTATTATTAACATCATGTCCAATGATTAATGTTATGTAAGATAACCTTTTCATAGCTCATAACATTCTATCATAAACCTAAGACTTGCCCTTTGTTACTTGAGAGTACACTATGCTCTTGTGAATATTCTTTGTCTATCCTCTTACTGGACCCACTATGCAAGCATTTCTGTTAACATACTTTACACGTAAGTAATCACATGTTCTAGATGTTATCTGTCCAAGGTAGGTGTCACTCCAACATGCAGGGGAGTGAAGCAGGTGGGAGTTGGGAAATGTAGCCCTATGCACCATGTATATGGTCATCTCTCTCTCTCTCTCATTTATATATATAGGTCTAGGCCGACGAGCCTCAGCTGAGCGCCGGTGCTCTGGAACACATGGTGGGGCCCACATTTTGATCCATCCGAGTGGACCATAAAATAGGGACCCCTTGATGGTCATGGGTTTTTGGGTTTGGCAACCATCCGAATGAACTGGACCGTTGGATCGAGTGTGCACTCATTTTGGACGGTGAAAACTTGTTGGACGTGGATCAAGTGGGCCGATGATGATCCGAGCCTCTGTCACCATACATAGGGCCATGGGGGCCTAGGTGGGGGCCTAGGTGGGCCCCACAGCACTAGTGAGTGCCGGCGCTTAGCAGAGGGGCTCCTATCTATCTATAATTACGTGGATGGTGGAAGGTGCTCACTTTTTCTAAGGTTGTCAATTCAAGTCATATTACCAATCAGATATATGTGTGTGCGTGTGTATATATGCATTCAACATCAACAGCTACAAGTTATTTAGTATTTTAACTTTCTTACTCGAAAACCTGTTTTTTGATGATTGAACTAGTTGAGTCTAATATCAATTATTATGCTCTATTAGGAGGCTCGGCTTGCCATCGAATATATTGTAATTCCTGGTGGGGAGCCAGTCGAACTCCTCCCAAGATGTTCTGAGATAATTGCCCGTCAGCTGGAGCTTGTGGAGAGTTATCAGCTCGCTGCAGAGCAGTCAGGTACCGAGTTGTACCCTAGGTTGCAAATTTTCCCTCACAAGTTAAAGAAGGCCTCTGTTAAAGACTCTGCATCTGGTTCAAGTGAACAAGGAGAATCAACAACAGGCTTTAACTCACCAACTGGTGGTGGTGGAGGTACCAGTGTGGTTCGGCTACCCCGTCTACCAGAGCAGTGAATTGGGTGTATCATTGTCATCCACATTGGGTGTATCATTGTCATCCACATCAACTTCCAGTTGATATCTTTACCATCTCATCATGTATAGGCATGTATATTCTGATGCTCATGTTGTAATATTGTTAAATATTTAATGCAATTCCACGATTATTCTCTTTACAATGACTGTTCGAGTACTTTCACAATTCACCCTTTTTTAATTTCCTTCTATTCTTGAGAATGAATGATCTAATACTTCACCGTAGATTGCTAAGACTTGATTCGACTTGGCAAGCTAAGGAGTGGAGTCAGCCTAGAGGCTTGGAGAGTCATGCTTGACTTTTATTTAATTTAAAATTCAAGACCTACTGAAGACAAATATAGTTGACTAAAACGGAAAACATGATTACTGAAAAAAAGAGCTGCGTCACCAATTATTAGGCCCCCACAATTTATCGTTCTCAAATTGTTGGTTTATACATCAGGCTTATAATATATTAATCTGGACCATTCATCATGGGCACTTGTGAATGAACAATTACCAAAACTTGCGTGAAAAATCATGGCCTCTTGATATTTGAATTTACTTTCTTTCAATTGTAGATCATTGGGCTTATTTTTCCACTTCCTGTTCAAATAAATCCAACTCAAACACTCAAATCATTAATCAGCTTTAGTCAATGAGATGGTTCTCTAACATAACATTGTTTTATATTATATTATAATAGATTGTTATAGTACATTAAATTATATATATGGTCTTGTTTCATAATGCACTTGGAGCAAACAACGGCCCTTCATGCGAGGCCCATGTAGATGCATGTCAGACATGAGGGAAGTTACTGGGATGAAAGAGTCTATTAACTGTTTCATACGATAATTGTTGATAACTAGAACATTGAATGAAAAAATATACTGCCAACGTCATCGATGCAAAATCTTAACCTTAAAACTCAATGGAGAGAGTTCTCATCTCCAACTCTCCTACTTTGGTTACAAACAATGACATTATGCATTGCAAAACAGAGGATTACAAATTTACAATCGTTACTAGTATCATATGCCCTTTGTCAGCCCTTTATCATATGACAAGACACCCGCCTCTCCCTCAGTCAAGTAACTGGTGCTGGAGAGGAAGTCTCTTCATTGCACTGCAAAGCTTTGCTACCTAGACTTCTTCTGGACTGTCTAGAAGGAAAGGAGCTATCACATTTTTCAGGCATCTAAACCGCGGCCTGGGCAAGTTGTTTCTAAAGATGTGATCTCCCAGGTTAGAGTGAAAGTAAGACTGTAAGAACCTATTCCTGTGCCTTAATGTTTCAGAATTCAGACTCTCTTGCAGTCTCCTGGGACGTCCCTCCTACTACTAATATCTCTGTAAAATATTCTGGAAAGACTGGCGACTCATGGAACTTTTCATCTCTATTCAGAGTGTATTCTTTGATATATTTCAAGCAACCTTCATCCTTATAAATGAAGCAGACTCAAGAAGAGTCATCGTTGCAACAGACTGCAAAATCATCAGAGAGGCACTGCCCAATCCAGAGTGCTTCCAGGCACAATCTGCTGCTCCTTGTGTGAAGAATTTACCTCCTGGACGAAGGAGGCAAAGCTGATGCAAGCTAATTTTTAGGATTGTTGACCGCATGATAGGGTTGATTTGGTTTAGCCTGGTGCTGTAAAAGATACCCATGTATCTAGCATTTTTTTTGGTAGAATGTATCTAACATTTACTATTCAGATATGCTGCATTCATTACCTAGTCAACCAGCATTCACAACCCAGCCATGCAACTTTTATTAGTTTTCTTATTTAAATAAGATATGATTATGATTATGCTTTGTTTAAGGCTTGAATTAAGAAATTGTAGTTATTTAAAGATGAGTGGAATGGATTTGTAATCATCGAATTATTTAGAAATAAAGACGAGGAAGGAGTCATCCTACTCAAAAGGATCTTCCCCATCTGTTTTTAATTTTTCTTTCATTCTGTTGAATATGAACTGATACTATATTATGATCATATCATGCTGTGGGCTGTCTTTGTTTCTTGTTTGTTTGCTTTGCTTTTAGGCCTCTTCTTTTGGCCAAGGTATGTCTCTAGACAAGCTGGTCACCTTAATGGGGCGTAGTAGCAGGTGAAAAGAAGAAATAGTTGTTTCTGAATATGGGTTTTTCCAGACCGTTCTTGGGGAAACTGTTAGTACATATAAACTTATATTCCAAAAAAAAAAATCACCAACTATGGAGAGAATCCAAAAAAACAACTAAAATTCCTAAGATAACTCTGATTTTTTCCTTACCAAATTAAAAAGATTAAGATAACTCTAAATTATTTTTAAGACAACTCTAAACTGTCCTCGGCCATGATGTCCAAATTATATCCTCCTTTGACATCCGGATCCATTGAATTAATACTGTCACTGCTCAATCATTTTGCTTGATTACAGACTATACAAAATCCGCTTGGAAAAACTGGTAGAGTTATAGCAACCATCGTCGAATTTACAACTAGCTTCTTCAGGATTGACACATGAAAAACATAGTGGATTCATGCCCCAGGTGGTAAATCTTGATGAGTCAGGCCCAAGTGGCCTAGAATATGATGAGCCAGATCCAAATCCACCAGGGAAGCCCAGGTCCAGATCCACGGAGTGACCAAGTCAAGGCAGGCATCTACGTCGCTTTGGAAGCAGTCCCGCTTCTACCAATTCCTGCGGAGAATATCTCACCTGCCTCCACCTGGCCCGTCCCTCGAGGACAGCTCTGAGGCTCCAAAGAGAAGTCGTCCCCATCTGTTAGGGGAGGACTATAAATAGAGGATCCCTCTTATCACTGATGAGAGGAACATCTTACTCTCTCTCTCGCTTGTAATCCACCTTATCAATCAAAGATCACCATATTCAAAGTGGACGTAGGTCATACAGACCGAACCACTATAAATTCCCTCTCTCTCTCTCACTTATTTACTACATTTTCACCTAGCATTTATTACTTGACCGGTGGTGTCCGAAACCTATTTTTGGCATCATCAAATCTAGCTAGTTTGTATGCTCCAGTTCTGATGCGAACTATGACCCGAAATGGACCATAGAATCGAAAAGCCATCTTCACTGATTTTCGAGCAGCCACAGATTATGTCTAATACAGCTGCAATTTCAGAAAATTTATGTATCCAACTTCAAATGATTCTCAGAATGGCTCTCATTGGCTTGCAATTTCATGTGGTCTTGTGCGGCCCGATATTTGTTTCAGCGGTCTTAAGATAATTTGACCCCTTGTTAACAAATCTTGTTACATAGGAAGCAATGGATGGTGGAGCTTGGCCATACACCACTTCAGATGGTAATTGTTTGGAAGATTGATGTTATGCAGTGTTATAAGTTATAACTCCATTCAGCCGATGGTATCCATTTGAGTCCACTACTTCGGTTGGGTAGTGGTATAAATATTTGACTATGTTGCAATGCTCTTCCCCTTTTATAACCTTTGAAGTTGAAGCCAAACATCTAGGTGATGATCCTGAGTGTGGGATGGATGATGACTGTATGTCAAGAAAATGAGAATTTTGGAGGACCGACTACTCCTTAATAAGCCATGGATCGAATTGCTCAATTCATCATGAAAAATATAATTCAAATTAATTTGTCATATGACCAGTCTTGTGTATCTTTTTTTTTTTTTTTTTTTTTAAGGTTTCTTCCCTTAACCCCCAAGGGATAGCTCAGTTGGCTTAGGACCACGGTTTACACCCAGAGGTTGTGGGTTTGAAACTGTACTACCACACTAGGGCTATAGGAGAGTTTACCTGACTTCCCTCTGGGCCCGGAGGGATTAGTCCAGCCCAAAGGGTTGGGAACCCTCCGATAGCACAAAAAAAAAAAAAAATCCTATTATGATATAAAAAATTAATTTGTCGAACTTTTTTGAGATTAGGTGTTTTAGAGGCTTTGTATGAATGTGCGAAAATGCTTTCAATTTTCTCTCACATTGAAATGAGATTGATGTTTTACCTTTTTTTTTTTTTTTCTTATCTTTAGGTCTTTGACTCAATAAGACTATTTCTCCTGGTGGTGCCCACTAGACCCACACAAAATACACACTATGGCACATTTGGATGGGTTTCAAATAGAAGATATGGGGAGTAAACCCACGTCTTATGCCACTCCACTGACTCCCATGTGGGTAGATTGATGTCTTACTCAAGATTAGAAGGTGAGCCCCTCAATTTTGGATCATCATCAAAAGTGGTCCATTGGTCAAAGTTGTTCAATAATGTTAGCAAAATTATTACTTGCATACGAATGTGCTGACCTGAACGTTGAAAAAGTGTGGGGTCATCAAAGGATAAAAATCCCAAGATTAGAGGCATCAACATAACATTAGCAGGAGAAAATCCCCCTAGTTGGATAATTCACTTGTATAGTGAAGTGAAAGATCACTATAAGAGAAAAGGAATAGAAGATGGGTCAAATAAAAAAGTAATAAATTAAAAAAATACCTTTTTAAAAAAAATAAAAAATATACATTCTGATGCCACTATATTACAAAAAGTCTTCTTCTATTTACCAAAAAAATCAAGAAGATACCTTCTCATGCCACTATTGTTAGTCGCGCCTTTTGATATGACCCATTTTTCTTTTATTTTTTTTTTGATTTGATTATTCTCTTTACTTCATTCTATAAGTAAATTACCCACTCATTTGGCAATTCACTGTTAAAGTGAATTCAAAGTAAAAGGTCACTTTTAAGAGTCAAGACAAGAACGAGGGTCTTATAAAAAAAAGTACAAAATCTCAAAAATCAACTCTTTTTTTTTTTTTAAGTCAAGAGGTGGATGTCTTGTTCCACTAAAAGACAAAAAAAACTTCCTTTTTTTAATTTAAAAGGTCAAAAAAGTCCATTCACATGCCAGATAATGACAAAAAATCAATAAGATGGATTTTAAAATTTTGTACTTCTCGACAAGACCCTTCTTCTTTTGTAATATCTTAAAATTTGCCAGGTACTTTGAATTCACTTTATAAGTGAAGTGCCAAACAGGACAGAATTCAAGAGAGAAGAAAAAAAGAGAGATCAAATAAAAAATTATCAAAATTTAAAATGCATCTTAAAAGAAATAACTAAATCAAAAGCTACTACTCTCTTATGCCACTAAAATCTAAATATAAAAAAAAAGGCCCTTCTTCTTTACCCAAAAGTCAAAAAGCTTCATTCTCAACGTGCTGAAGGTTAAAGTCATTTAACTAACACCTTTTAATTTGACTATTTCTTTATTCTTTCTTAATTTTATCAATCTCTCGCTTCACTAAAATACTCAAACAACTGACATGTTTGTGCAGGCCCGCTTTTCATCTTTTGGTGCAAATAGACTTTTTCGACGAAAAATATCCTTTTTTTTTTCCGCTTGAAATAAGAAACATGAGTCCACTCCCAATAGGCTATAGTAGGGTAGTCAAAATGCCACACGACCCATTAACACGATAAGAACCCACACGATATTAACGGGTTCGAGTCGTTAACGGGTCAAATCTGTTGACACATTAAGTTAACGGGTCGTGTACGAATTAAACTAGTAACCCATTAACGACCCGCTTAACCCATTAAAATCTTTTTAATTCCCAAGTATAGCTAGAATTAATTTATATTTATAAAGAAGAAATTTAAATTTATTATTTTATAGTGGGATTTTAGGTGGGATCCACTCGAGATCCTCACTTACAGTTTTGTGTGGCTTATATATTTTTCTCCTTATATATTTTTGTATGAATTTTCTTTTAATTTCCGAAATGACTTAATTACTTAACGGGTTGGGTCGTGTAACCCGTTAAATTAACAGGTCGTGTTCGGGTTGGATTTTTTAACCCGTTAAGTTAACGGATCGCGTACGAATTAAAGTGATTTTAACACAAACTTATTAACACGACACGATTGACAACCCTAGGCTATAGGAGAGGCATTTCCGCGCCGCTGCACAAACCGGAGTGATTGCTGTAAATATCGGTAAACCCAAGTACCTATATGCAAATTCCCCTAAATTTTATTTCGAGTGCTGCTATCTACACACTAATTTTGGCTAAACACACACTGCACTAATTGGAGACTAAAATGCCCATGTGTAAATTTACCAAAATGGCTACTTGTTGCCCCTCCCAGACACTCTCTACACACTGTGTTTTCCCTCCCTCCCATATGTGTTTTTAGATGAGAAGGGTTGCAATGGATGTACATTTTCTCCATGTTGTGTTTTCCCTCAGACGGATTATCACTCCCATTGCTATCTACTCTCTTACATTTCATTCTTTGTCTCACTCCCATTGATATCTCCTCTCTTTCATCTTCTCTCCCTGTAAAACGTCACCTCATTCTATCACTCCCATTGCTATCTACTCTCTTACATTTCATTCTTTGTCTCACTCCCATTGATATCTCCTCTCTTTCATCTTCTCTCCCTATAAAACTTCACCTCATTCTCTATTTTACTTCATCTCATTAATCTTGATTTCATTTAGAGTTGTTACCCACTTAACTAGCATTCTTAAGCAATGGACGAGCCAAAGGACAACCAGACGATGGTTCCGGATCATTCTAGCAGTGTCGAGGTAAGTATATTCTTCGTGTTTTTTTTTTAGTCTGTAACGAACAATTCGGCCCTGCATATTCGTTCAAATGTATTTTGGGCGGCAACACAGTGCCGAATAAGTCAGTATTGAACGGCACTACGATGCTGTACAAAATAATTAATTTTGGCCATTTACGACCGAACATAACCAATATGTTTGGTTGTATTTGTCCGAACAAGTTAATTATGTACGGATGTACAGAGCCGTGCGGTGTATCATTTACATACTCTAACAAAATTGGTTCCATAGCAGCGGAATGCGCCTACTGAATGCAGCAAGGTTGGCTCGAAATGTGTGGTGGACTATAGTAACGAGTTTATCGCCCAAGAGGTAATAAATGTAGATTAATCAATTCGATATTTAAATTGATGTTGTGACTTGGTTCAATATAATTTTGTTTGGTTATGTGCAGATATTCACAAGTCGAGAAGCCCTAATTAATTGGGCTCGTGATGTTGGGAGGAGAAATGGTTTCATTGTTATGATTAAGACATCAGCAGCGCCCAACAGGAGAAATAAAAAACCAAGGCTGACCCTTAGGTGTGAGTGGAGTGGGTCATATAGAGACACGGGGATAACTAAAGATGGGACTATAGGGAAGAAAATGAAGCTGACTGGTTCGAAGAAATGTGGCTGCCCATTCTCGTTACAAGGCGAAGTGGTTGGCTCAAATGAGGAATGGATGTTTCATGTAGTATGTGGTGTGCATAATCATCCAGTTGCAGAATTCCTAGAAGGGCACTCATTTGCAGGGAGATTAATAGAGGAGGAAACATCATTGTTGGTAGACATGTCTAAGAATATGGTTCGACCAAAGGATATTTTGGTCACCATTGAAACATAAAAGTGAGTTAAATGTAAGCACAGTGAAGACAATTTACAATGCACGACACATGCATAAAGTTGCGGAGAGGGTTGGACGGAGTCAGATGCAGCAACTGATGAAATTATTGGTAGAGCATAAGTACGTTGAGTGGCATAGGAATTGTCCTGAAACATATACTGTCAATGACTTGTTCTTCACACACCCTACCAGCCTAGACCTACTGTGTGTATTTCCTCATGTGTTGATAATGGATTGCACTTACAAGACCAATCGATATCGAATGCCCTTATTGGAGATTATAGGGGTGACATCCACAGAGAAGACTTTTTCGGTATGCATTATATATCTCCAAAATGAACGTGAAGACTCCTACACCTGGGCATGGGTATTTTGCGCAAAGTTATTGGTAAGGGTGTTCTTCCTAGTGTTATTGTCACTGACAAAGAGATGGCTTTAATGAAGGCCATATCTAATGTTTTTCCCAGTGCCGAACATCTTTTATGCAGATGGCATATCAACAAAAATGTTTTGGCTAAATGCAAAAAGTTATTTGAGACGAAGGAAAAGTGGGACCGGTTTATCATGAGCTTGAACATGTTTGTCTCGTCGTCCAATTATTTTAATGTTGCATGGCCCAATTATTTATTTGCTAATTTTCTTATACTGCACGGTCCTGTATAACCGAACTATCTTAGGATGATCGGATACTTATGACCGGATAAATCCCTTCTGTACACCGTATTACGCCGAACAATTATTAAATTGTCGGCCATGAGACGTCGAGAAGATATTAGACTATCGGCCCTGAGACGCCGAACATGTATTAAATCCTCACTTTTTTTTTTGGCTCCTTAGATGGGACATACATACAAACTTTTATGAGTCCTAAGTATTTAATTTGATACCACAAAATACACAATAAAGTACCGAGATCCAAAAAGTTTCCTTCCATAACTATTTGATCGTCTTGTACAAGGAACAACAAAACAAAGGTCCAAAAACCATACATCCGTTTACAAAAACATCAATTAAATTCCACATCAAAAAATAATGAGCAGATGATAAGCCCAGATCCTAGACCCCACGTCTCCCTCTGCAGCTATAAGTACGTGTCTTGCTGCGAGGCGGCCTTCGAACAAGATCTTCCGGAAGAGCTCCATCTAGCAGCATGTTGACATCCTCTATGGTCATGTACAAAGCATCAGGATCTCGGACACTCAGACTATGCCCTCTTCTTAGAATCGGCTAAATAATACTTTGAGCATTCACGATGCGTTGTTCATTGATAACATAATGCATAACTTAGTCAGTTATCAGTTGATTAGACATAATATAGTAGTTAAAACATGATGGGCATCATACCAATTGGGGGTCTATAAAAGAGCTGCCAACCGAATCTTGAACACGCAGATTAAACGTGGAGCGATGCTCAGGGTTCTGAATGATTGGGGTGCGACACTCATGTGAACCATTCCATATAATTGGGTGCGCAATCCCACGGATGCGCCACAGGCACAGAAGCTCCATCGGAGACAATAGATGGTTATGCCATCTCTCCCATATCTGGTCCAAGTAATGGTATGTGATTCGATACTGGTTTGCGGTGGCACCCCTAGTGGCGCTGTGGAGCTAATGGAGTGGGGGGAATGCGTTGGACCCTGCCAAACTGCCTCAGCACCCGATCAAGATGATATGGCTCAACGATTTCCATGCATTTAAGACAGCCAGTGTAATAAGCAACCTCGTGAAAGGGGTGATCCGCCCCGTGCTCTCGATAAGGGTCCCAAACTACCTGCAACATTAATGAACAAGTGCATTAGACAACAAAAGCTTTCTCTCTAATTCATTCAATTTTTATGCTAAAAATTGTAAAACCTTACGTCATAGGCACCAAGATCGTCAAGTGCCTCTCGTAATGACTGCAGGTTGGACATTTGGTCCCCAGACTCTCTTTGTGGCACCCAACGATGCACACGCGGTAGGTTATTTGTGTATGTGCGGTTGGCATTAGGCCTGCACCTGGGGAAATGCTCGTAAATCCAAGCCTCTAGAAGAGTCAAACATCTCGCGATCTGCCTAACACCAGTCCGAGTAACAAACCCCAACTGTCGGTATAGATACGCAAGAGCAACAGCTCCCCAAGCATATGTGCGTGCCGCATCGAAGTTCATTAGTAGCCTTAGATACATCACTAGGACTCTGGTGCCACTCTTGTTTGTGAAGAGTGTACAACCCAATATATACAATAAGTATGCTCTAGCGGCATGCCTAATGTGCTATTCTGGCTCCGCATTGATCACGGCTCCATATAAGTCCCTCAGCCACTCCAGTCTAACCGACGAGCCTTGCACAGCTGCTAACTCTTCGTGTGCCTGTTGGGATGTGACTCCAAGACCATGTTCTATAAGCGTCTTTGCTCGCTCAAATGATAGTGGCTCCATTGATACAGATTTTTCGATCACCGGTATCCCTAGATTGGTGCCTACGTCATCAAGGGTGATCGTCATTTCACCGAAAGGCATGTGGAATGTGTTTGTCTCAGGCTGCCATCTTTCCACAAAGGCTGACACCATGTTCTTGTTGATGAAACGATAGGATGTCTCTACCACTGGAGCCAACCCTGAACGGCCAATGAGTCCACAAAGCACTGTATTCTGCCTTCCTTCTGAATCCCATGCCCATTCACTGATTTTTTGGGCATGGCTTAACCATTTAAGTGGCGGTCTCTCCTACAATACGTAATAAAAAACAAATTAGTGAATGTAATAAATAGTTACAACACGTTAATCAAGATTAATCACAAACCTGCTGCTGCCAAATACTAAAAGCAATATGAGTCCGTAAACTGTGTAGCAGCGACAAACTTATCGGCCCCCCAGGAATTTCTCCAGACCTAGAAGAGTCGGCAATTGAAGTTCGTTGACCCGCTTCTGCCTGTCCATGGACTTCTGGTTGCTCTTGGGCTTGAACAGGTTCTTCCACTACTTCTTGAGCGTCCACTTCCTCCGGACTTTCGGCTATATCATCAGCGACTAATTTCTGACGTAGTCTCCTGTGCGATGTAGTGGGTCGAACCCTGGAGGTACTGGGCACATCCATATCTTGAAAAACAAAAAAAAATACAAGGCTAAAATCAGTACAGGAAAAATTCAGTGAATTGTTCGGCCCTGAGTAACCGTGTGGGTACTGTTCGTTCGGCAGTACCTCATCGTGAGTACAACAACCGTTCGGTTCTATTGTGACGTCTAAATACCATCTCCTCAGACTCATGATGCCGTACAATTAAAGATTTTACGGTACAATGAGACTGGGCATTTTCTTCATATTCGGACTGGTAATACCGAACGGACATGAGAATTTGTAAAAAAAACAACTCGAAATGGGATAGAGAGATGCAGTGGAAGCAAGGAAAACTATTCCAAGAAACCAAATAATGGAACTTAAACAAAAACTAAAAGCATTTCTAAACATACAAACAGATGGAAATCACTCACAGAGATCGTTGAATTTGGAACGGAAATGCACTGAAGATGAAGAAAGCAAAGAAAGCAAAGTTTAGATGGGGGGCTTTGTTGGGGACCTCATCCAGATTGAAACCGTTGAAGTGGGGGAGCTCGTCGAGATCTACCTGATCGTCACCTCGTGAACTCACTCTCGGAAGACCTAGACACTGAATAGAACTGTGTAAAAAGGGATGAAAATGGGAGGGAAGAGAGAGTTGAAATGCAGAGGGCACGGAGAAATAAGATGAGTCCGAGCAAGGGCGTTTTAGGAAAAATGCAGAGCGAGTGAAACAAATGGCCTATTTTACACTTAACGTAAGTTTGTAAAGAGATGCACCGTGAGGAGAGGCAAAATTAGTGTGCGGCTAGCATCACTCTTTTTTTTTTTAAATGCAGTGTGGGTTGAGTAAATGTAGTGTGCAGGTGGCAGCACTCTTTTATTTCACTATAGTGGAAGCGACTGCAAAGCCAGCCCACAGGCAGAAAGACGAGCAAAAAGAGGAAACGATGTTGAAGCTGAGACGTGCGATAGTGCAGCAGGGGAAAACAGCGATCAGGGGAGGAACTTCATTACACCTATTAAGACACGATGCTGATGCAGATGCAGATGCAGAAAAAGAAATCATCCTTCCCACACCACCACTATACAGGATGGCTTCCCTACGTTTCCTCGACATTTACAAGGTCTCTCTCTCCCTGTATCACATTCATCCATCCACACACTTTAATCTTCTCATCTCTCTCTCTCTCTCTATATATATGGTCCATCTGTCTGAACCCTTTGCTTCTTTGTCATCCTTTTGCAGCTGGGCAACAAAGAGGCACTTGCCAAGGAGCGTGCTAGAATGTATGATCTTTCTTTTCCATTTCCATTTTTATTTTTGTGATTTAGAATTGAATCCCCACTTTCTTACCCTTTTTTGGGTTCCTTTTGAATGGCTTAAATTATAACTGGTTGGTTCACCCTGATAGTAACTAGTCTGAAGATCTGATCTTCAGTAGAAACTTGTAGCAATTGGTCATGGAAGTGGAAATTGAGATGGTTTTTGCACATGTCAAAGTGGCACGTGCGTGTAATATCTGAGGTGGATGGATGGATGGAAACAACTTCTCCAACATTCCACATTCAATGGAAGTGCAGATCCTAATAGAGGAGACTAGTCTAGAGTTGGGAGATTTAGGGTTCATGTTGAAGAAGAAGTAGTAGTTTCCTTCATGCTATATTTTTGTCATTTTCTGAAGAAGAAGAAAGAAAAATAAGTTCCCTTTATTGTAGGATTTGCTCAATGAGAGAGAGAGAGAGAGAGAGAGAGAGAGAGAGAGAGAGAGAGAGAGAGAGAGAGAGAGAGAGAGAGAGAGAGAGATGGGGCAATGTTGTATTGATGATTTTATACTTTTGCTTATTTGATAGGGGATGATTTTATACACTTCTCTAGATATATAAGTAAATATATATTTTTGAAATAGATAACTGAATGCATTTGTTGATCTCCTACATTTACATCTAAAAATTCTTTAAAAGTAATTTTCTTTTTAAGAAATAAATTAACAAAAAACATTTTTATCATTAGGAGATTTATGCAAATTTTCTTATATGGTTTAGCGCAGTACAGATGAGATGAATAGAGGATACTTTGCTGATATTTCAGAGATGAAAAAACATGGTGGTAAGGTGTGCTGGGAATTCTTCAAGAGGGTTATGTTCTTGTTTTACCATGATAATGATACATATTAAGTGTCTTGTCATTGATATCATTGTTGTCTATACAGCTTTATGTTAGTTAGAAGTTATTGGTAACAACATCTATCAATATTGCATGATTGTGCAGAGTCACACAGCTTTCTGCAAATTGATTATTTTTTTATTTTTATTTTCCTGCTTTTGCTTGTCTGGTTAGTTGTGGACATCAATTATAGAAATGCTCTCATGCAAGCGGAACAATGTAAAATTGATGCTTAAGCCTTCAAATGTTTTTAATTGGTCTTGTAGAGTTAGAGAGACTTAAAAGAGGAGGGATTCTGGCCAAAAACTGAAGTGCCAATGATTCATTCAAATTAAGAGAGTTACCATGCTAGTTTTCTTTTCAAATTGTAACCTCTCTAGAAATGAATTTAAGAGCCCTCTGGTTCCAAGTGATCTTTCATGTATCATGTGTCATGTATCAAGTGGCCTTTCATATATCATGTTTAATGTAATCTATCATGTACCAAGTGTGGCCTTTCATGCATCCTGTGTCTAATGGAACTAAAAAAAATTTAGGAGCTGAATACAATTATACAATATGGCAGTATAAGAGCAGTATACAACCCTGAATAAAAAAAAAAAAACACTACATTAAAGACCTACATGTTATCACCTTGTTTTCTTCCTGCGTACTTGATAGAAAACAAAGTTTTCTAGTCTCATTAAAGATAAAATGAAATTTTCATGGATCCCCATCTGAAAAAAAAAAAAAAAAACCCATTTAGTTGCATTTAGGGAGTCACTCTCTACTATAAGCTTGCTAGAGAAAGATTGTTTAAACTATTTATTTTTAACACCTTCTCGATTGCTAACGCCTCATTTTCATTGGAGTCCTTCACCACAATTAGTTCTAGAAATGCTAGAAGAACCCCTCCAATCTCAGTCGGCCTTGGTTTGCCTCTCGACTCACAACTCTGTCAACATTAAACTTGATGACGCCTGGAGGAGGGAACCAAGCCGAGTTCTGCTTTCCTCACTCGAAGTCAAACCGTGCAAGACTCCAAATTATACATATAATGTTTGCAAGCTTCAAACCTACATATTCCTTTCTTAGAAGAGCCCACTTGTCCGCTCTAAGCTTAATCACATTGCCAATATCCTCTGATGATCTTCCCAAACAATTGAATATACAATCATTTTTTTTTTTCCAAATGGACAAAAACAAACAGGAAAACTTTCTGCAAATTCAAACCACAACATGCAAAAGGGCCCATTTTCCTAGATTTTGCCACTCTAAGGGATCTAGGATGACACCATGACATCCCTCATGAGCAATGGCGGACCCAGGATTTTCATTTGAGCGGGGCAAACGATGGCCAATTGAAAACATCAAAATCAACGCCATCTACCAATAATCGATGCCAGGTATTGCCAGCTACCAATAATCTCCAATTATGGCATGGTTTAAAGACATTATTATTTTTTATTTTGGTAAATTAAGTATAAAGAACTCACATCCTACTACTAACACTCAATTCCTACATAAGCGTTCAATTCCTCAAGAAATTAGTCATACAAATATAATACCTCTTTGATTGTTTCCTTTAGCTCCTAGGAATTCCTCTATCACATGAATCTAAATGAGACATCTTGTGACATGTATTTATAAATGAAAATTGTCAACATAATCATAAAAATCATCTTGTGATTCAAGAAAAAAAAAATCTAAGAAGAAAGCAAGAGGAAAGTATCTAAAATTCAAGATCCAGCAAATAAACCAAAGAAAATCCAAAGCATTTTGGGGGAAGATTGGAGTATTGGGTCATTGTCATTGAGAACAAACAATAAAACAACAAAACATAAATTACAGAAAGTAAAGAAGCCAAAATTCAAAAACCAGAAAAATAAATCAATCATAAATCAAAGCCCCTTAAAACAAACATCAGATTAGCAAAAATTAAGAGAAGCAAAAGGACCAATGACATTATACAAACCAAATACCCCAATAACAAGAATGAGCTATATAACCAAAGCGCAAGCAAACTAACAAAACGAGTTGCATATGAATGGTTTCAATGTATGTGGAGTGAGTTTGTATGAAACAACAACTTTTTCTCTGTGTGGGAAGAGGGGCATACATATTCTTTCTTTATCATGTATCTTTTAGATGAAACTTTCTTTTAAAGATGGTTTTTAGCTTAACCAACTAGTGGTAGCTCAGTTGGCCAAGGACTCTGCGCCTCAAGAAGCTTGTGTTCGACACCTACCTCCGTTGGCCACCTCCCATAGATTTACCAGGTGCATGTGGATAGGAGGGTTTGCATGTGCCCCTAGAGATTAGTTCTTGGCTGTCCAGAATCGAGTGTCCCTCAGGCTCGGGGCCAAAGGCTCCTGGGCTGGGCTGGGCAGGAGATATACCCTAGGTTATAAAAAAAAAGGATGGTTTGTAGCTTAATTAGAAAATCAAGTTTTTCATAAATAATGAAACTCAATATCATAACAAAATAGAGGTTATACCCTGTAAATGAGCATTTGGATATGGTCTAATATGGACCCACACCTGGACCCAATATAATTGGGACCACAAAATGGTCACACCCCCAAATTCCCTGGACCTGCGTAAAGTCCATGGTAATTGCACCATTTTTATAGCCTTTGACTAGGGGCTGGCCCATACCATGAGCAATCATAGCCACAAGAGATTTCTGTATATCTTTATACAGCTTGGGACGATCTAGTCAGTGTTGGAGGGTTGTGCTTTACATATACGAAAGAAAGTCAAACTAAGGCTTTCATACCATAGTTAGCACTTAGCAGCAAAGCAATAATAAAAAATAGAGGTGTTCTAACATGCTATCTTTGTATGTGGTTCGTTAATTATTCTACTTCTGTTTGTGATATTAATCTGCTTGTCTTCTTGGACCAAATTGAAGCAGTATTAGTGGAACCAGCTGGAGAATACAATGATAAGATTACTTATTTTTTTATTTTATTTTATTTTTGTTTTTTGGGATTTGGGATCTTGTGATGGTGAGAGAGTAGAACACCTAAAATAGAAATACTCTTCCAATAGATAAGGTGGAAAAACAGTTATTCACTATATGTCTGAAGTTCGATTCCAACAGCAAGAGTCGATTCAAGAAGAAAAACTCAAATCAATCGAATCCATTTGCAAGAAGGCATTTTGCCCGTATCTATTTGATTCAAAGGTAGACATCTCATTACTTCCTCTAATTGGAGAGAGAGAGAGAGAGAGAGAGAGAGAGAGAGAGAGAGAGAGAGAGAGAGAGAGAGAGAGAGAGAGAGAGAGAGAGAGAGAGAGAGAGAGAGAGGACCCTTGTGCCGTGCGATTGTGCCTGAGCCGGACTGCCAGAGCTTGAAATGGAAGGAGAAGAATGATTGAGCGGAGGGCGAGTAGCATTCTGAGGAAGGCAATCGTTCGGAAGATCTTGAGACCGAGAGTAGGAAACTATTTTAGGGTTTTTCGAGATTTGGGGTGGGCGATTTTACTAGAATGGGGGCATAGGCCAAACCTTTGGGACCTTTTGGATTTGACCTGGGGCGACCGCCCTAGTGTGTATAATGTGGGTCCGCCCTTGCACATGAGTCATGACTCCAAATAATAAAAGGAAAAACACAATGAAGAAAATAAGAATCGTTTCCCTATTCATGTGGCACAGAAGTGCACACGTCTGATTATGGTCTGAGTCTATTCCTTACTTCCTTGTTCTTGGATCACCTTCCACGTGTAAGTGCTCATGCCAATTTAAACCTATGATGCAGTAGAAACCCTAGACACCTCTTGCTTGTCCCAAACCATATTTGAAGGACTGTGAAGACCTTCAAATTAAGTTGAGGCCAGCTACTATTGGCACTTCCGATGGTAATTAGTGTCTAGAAATCCCATAACATCATACCCTTAGTTTAGCACAGTTCTACATGTGTTTCCCGGGAATCCATAGGTAAATTGTCAAGCCAAAACGACACCTACTTCTGGAAATCCTAGGTTCAAGTAAAAAACCCCATACTCATAAACCCTCATAAGGTTGCATGTGAATGGACCGGAGAGTTCAACTTCTCATGGTGCACTAAGGTAAAAAAGGCCTAGGATCTCCCCAATCAGATTCGACCAGCATGGATTCCCCCCATGGGGTCCATAACCATGGTCTCCTTCATGCCATATTCTCACATCTTTCATGTATTTGCCTATTTGGACCTACTTCATCATTAGCTATTGCATTCCCCATCACAACTCACATGTATACATACACATCATGTTCTTTCAATTCAAGTATTCAACAATTGATTATACAAAATCTGAAACTCTAATTAGTAATTTTTTGAATGATAATGCAATATAATTAAAAGCAAATTAGCATAAGAGACATATACTAAGCAACAACAAAGGAAACCAAAAAAAGGAAGAAAAGGAAAAGCCAAACTCCAGAGCCGCTGCTCACAAAGGTAGAGAGATACAATTATTTTTTTGAATATATAGAGAGATACAATTATTAATGACAAGATAGATAGTCACTTCCAACACCCATTATAGCTAGAGCGTCAGCAACCCCATTCACGGACTGCTTAACTAGAGCAAAGGAAACTTCAAGCTTGGAGGCCACCACCTCATCACACAAATCTGCTAGGCGCCAAGGAGGATCAGAAGAAGCAGAAGCCCATCTTATGGAACATAAAGAGTCCCCGTTTCCACAATGAAGTTCCTAAAACCCATCTTGTCACCTTCTCGCAGACCTGTCTGAAGGGCAAGCAACTCAGCCTCATTTACCGATTTGAAACCAGAGGGTCCCCAAAAGAGAGAAGCTTAACTCTTGCACTATCTCTAAAAACACCCCCTATACCTAATTGACGAGGGTTACCTAGAGCACTCCCATCAAAATTAATCTTTAAGGTACCCAGCGGCGAAGGCGTCCAAGGAGGCAGAGCCTAGGGTATAAAGGGACAAGAGAACGCCACCACCCCTTTCCAACATCTCGTGATATCATCAATAGAGTAACTTCTAAAAATGGGAAGGACAGATACCCAAGAAGCCACAAGGAATTCAACCTTAAAGCCAGGGCTTCTTTAGAGGAAGAAACCCCTTTAAAACACCTTGAGTTCCTTTCTTTCCAAAGAGTCCACATAGCAGCCAAAAAAGATTTTTTCCACATTATCTTTCCTCTAGCAGAACCAACTCCAATAGACCATGCCTGATAAAAATCCTTCATTGAATCATGCGAAACCTAGCTACAATCAAACACCACGACAGAGTCGAGATCCACAAAACACAAGCCACCTCACAATGCAAAAGCAGGCAGTCTACAGATTCAGCAACCCTCAAACATAGAGGACAACCATTTGCAAAGATTATCCATAGTAAGGTTAGCACCTGAAATGGCCAGCCAAGCGAAAGCCCCAACCCAGGGAGGAGCTTTACTGCTTTAGACTTCCACACCTCATCAAATGGAGAATCTGAGAGAGCATTACCTCTCAAGGCCCTAAAAAAAGAAGCAACGGAGAAAGATCCATCAATTGTACGTATCCAAACTCTCTTATCCTTTCTACCATCCACATTGAAGACATTATCCAACAGTGTAAGCAAAGCAGCAAAATCTTCGATCTCCCCCTTATCAAGATTTCTTCTAAAGATAGGACTCCAAACCAAGGATGAAAATAGCGGTAGCGGCGGGCGTAGCGGCCCGCCGCCACACCGCTACGATGCGGGCGATACGTAGCGGTGCGATTTGAAAAAATCGCCCAAAAAATCTGAAAAAATTCTAGAAAATCCAGAAAATTGTAAAATGAAAGAATATGTGGTTCTTTTGCAAAAGTAAGTAAGAAAAGGGGGCGTAGTGGTCCCCTCATTATATGAGGTCCTGTATTGCTCTATAAATAAAAAATAATAGTAATGATATTTTTTTCACACGTGTTCATGTTGTTTAGTTATGCTAACTTAGAAACTAATGAAAGGCTCATAAAAGAAAAAACTATGTCATGAAGTCAAGACTTAAGAGTACCTAGAGAAAGGGGTGTCTAATAGGATGTACTTAGAGAAGAATCCTTGAGAAGAACTCTCTGTATCGACTGTAATTCGGCAAGATCATGTGCTTTTTGGTGTTCTTTTAAACATAAAGGGTAGAAGAATTGTGTAGAAATGTTATTTGGAAAGAAGAATAAAAGAAATAAGTATTATTATGCATTTTAAAAAAAATTGAAAAACAAAATTTTTTCTCACCCCGTAGCGGCCCCGTAGCGGATGTAGCGGCCGCTACGGGTGTGACAGCCGATAAATCGGCCGTAGCGTGGCAGTGGCCGCCGCTACGGCCGATATATCGGCCGCTACGCTACATAGCGGCCGATATTTTCATCCATGCTCCAAACTACTCATTCACCCTTTTTTCGAGTAGTCTCTAACTATAACCGAAACGTCACGAGCACAACAAAAAAGATTAGGGAATTGAGATGCTAGAGGAGCTTCCCCCACCTAGGTATCCGGCCAGAATCTGATCCCGTCTCCTGTCCCTACTCTGTAGCGAACTAAGGAAACAAAAGATGCCCTAACAGACAATAGGTTCCTCTAGAATCTCGACTGGCTAGGTTTCGTCCTCTAGGTATCCCACACATCTCTGGTCACATTATACTTAACCATCAGAATCTTCTTCCATAAACCGCTTGAACATCACCAAGCTGCCACAACCATTTTCCAAGAAGAGCTTCATTGAACAATTTCAAAGGCCTAATACCAAGGCCTCCTTCCTTTTTTGAAGTACAAATTTTACTCCAATTAAGAAGATGTATTTTTAATTTCAGCCCGACCTCCGAAGAAAATCACGCTGGAGTCTTTCTATGTGCTTAGTAACTGTCACCGGACATTTGAAGATCGACATAAAATAGATAGGCAGATTAGAGAGCACTGATTTAATGAGAGATGACTTTCCACAGTGCCGGTTTACTACTAATCCTATCAACAACCGGGTTCCACGGAGACTTAGATGTATCACCCAAACAAAGCGGAAGGCCCAAATAGGACTTTGGGAGGGATCCTACTCTACAACCCATTACATCTGCCAATTCACCCAATTGGATGTCATTCGTGTGAACCCCAATCACCTCACTCTTGAAGAAGTTCACTTTCAAGCCTGAAACATCTTCAAACCAAAGAAGGATGACCTTCAAGTTTAATATCTGATCCAAATCAGCACACAAAAAATCAATGTATCGCAAATTGCAGATGGCTAACTGCTAGTGCACCTCTAGCAACTTCGAAACCTTTAATTAGATTAGCAGAATGTCCAGCTTCTATCATCTGGCTAAGAGCTTCACCCACAATGACAAATAGGGAAGGGGATAAAGGATCACCTTACGAAGACCTCTCTCAGCTCTAAAAAAACCTTTGGGAGATCCATTGATGAGAATAAAAAAATGTACCGAAGACACATGCTTTCATCCATCTCTGCCATCTATTACCAAAACCCATACGGCCTAGCAAGTAGAGCAGGAAATCCCAATAAACCCTGCCAAAAGCCTTTTCGAAGTCTAACTTGCAAATCAAGGCCCGGCTTCTTCAAGAGATGCCTTGAATAAAGACATTCATTAGCCACTAATACACTCTCCAGAATTTGTCTCCCCTTGACAAAAGTTGCCTGGTTCTTTGAGATAATTGAAGGCAATAAATACCCTTTGAAGTCTATCAGCCAAGACTTTGGCAATAACTTTATAAACACTACCAATCAAGCTTATAGGGCGGAAATCTTTGATTCCTTCAGCACCCATCTTTTTAGGGATTAAGGCAATAAAAGAAGCACCTATATCTTTTGAGTGAAAACCTCTATCGAATAATTCTGACACAAAGTCCGTGACATCAACCTTGACATCCTCCCAAAAAGTCTGAAAGAAAGCCATCGGAAAACCATCCAGACCAGGCGCTCTATCACTACCCAAATCAAGCACTGCGGCTTTCCACTCATCTTCAGGAAAAAGGTCCGTCCAGCCATGTTGCCTCTCTTGCATCAATTTGGCCGAAAGCCAGATTGTCCAAGAAAGGGAGGTTTCAACCCTCCTTAGAGTACAATTTTTTAAAGAAAAGAGTTATGTGCTCCACAATATCTTCCCTCTTCTCCAAACGCTGATTACTGTTGACAAGTACCGAAATTCTGTTGAACCTGTTTCTTGCCGAAGCCAAACTATAGAAAAACATCGTATTCTCATCTCCCTCTTTGAGCCATTTATACCTTGATCTTTGTTTCCATTTACTACTTGCTTAGACAACTTCCTAAGAAACAAGTTCTTCAGAGTCAATCTGCGATCTCTGTTATCAGCATCAAGGACCCCAGCTTCCTCCTTAATATCTAACTCTTGAATATTCTGAAGTTCTGAAATTACAAACTCCACCGAACCATAGTGGTCTCGAGCCCATTCCTTGATTTTCATTTTCAGAATCTTAAGATTTTTTGAGAGCTTATAACCACCCTTTCCTCCTCCACCATTGACTAACTAAAGCCAGAAAATTTTCATCCTTCAACCAACTTAACTCAAATCTAAAAGGAGCCGGTCCCCATCTTTCAAAATTGGAATTAAGGCATATTGGGCAGACGTAGGTTTTGGAAGCGCTGACTGACAAACATGTGGGTATATCTCTGCCCAGTCTCCAGATATTAGGAATCTGTCCAATCTAGCCATTGAAGGAGGATGCTGATTATTGGACCATGTTAAAGAAGCACCATTTAGTCTCAAGTCTTTAAGAGAATTAGAGTTAATCCAAGCTTCAAAAGATCTCATATCATCCGTAATTCTGGTCCCTTCCAATCCATCTTCTGAATTTCTAATGACATTCCAATCTCCTCCCAAACACCAAGGACCAGACCATCGTGCTCGTACTGCACCCAATTCACTCCAGAAAACATCATGCTGCCTATAATCATTAGGCCCATAAACAGAATAAATCATCCACTCTTTCTGGATCTGTAAATCCAGCAGCACAGCAGAAACCGAAAAAAGAATCAGCCCACCAATTCTTTACTTCCACAGAACAACTATTCCAAAGCATTAGAATTCCCCCTGAGGAGCCATTAGCATCCAGAGCAATCCATTTTATGGACTTTCCACTCCACAAATCTCTAACAATACTGTACCTCCATGGAATTAATTTTGGACTCTTGTAAACAGACAATATCAGCTTTAAACATCTTAACGCTAGTCTTCACGACCAGCCTTTTCAACCTCCCCCTACCCCTGACATTCCAGGAGATAATCTTCATCAGCAAACCTGAACTTTATCCCCCGTTGTCATCTTCCTCTTTCCAGAATCCAGAATCCACTACTGACAAAGAAAATGTCCTCTCTTTGTCATAAGTTTACAGAAGAAACGAGACTCTGCAGTTCTCTGGCCCCTTTCTTTTTTCTCTTAATTTCTAAAAACTTGGCTCAATTCTGTTTGTCTCTGGCCACAGCAATATCAACTAGTTCTGACCAGCTTCCTCTGTTGCCTTGAAAGGAGATGCCCATAGCTCTCCCACACTCTGGATTTCTCTGCGCTAACTTCCACTTGCCCAGCCTAACATCTTCAGGAAAAAGCTCTGCTTGAACTAAGGAGATTTCAGAGTTCGATATAGATTAGTAGAGCTAGGCTCTGATACCAACTTGTATGAGGAAGAAGGTGGGAGAGAAATAGGGTAAAAAAGAAAAAAAGCGAAAGAAGAAAGTAAGAGAAAAAAAAAGGGGAAGGAATCGTGTGTATTCAGTACGAGTTCTCTCCTTCTAACTTTATCAAGTCAGTACTAATGAAATACTAGATCTATACTCCTCACTAATGATTAATTACAAAGAACCCTCCACTTCTGAAATTCTACAGGAAACACCCAACCGCAATAATCCTTTCCTTCTACTGTAGTAAGCTTTAAAATTAGGGATCCTTTCTGGGATCTTAATTTGAAACTTCTTTTTCGCCCTTCTTATGTTTTGATTGCATATATTGAGGTTGGATCAAGGGTCATTGCTTTGGTGCAATGATAAAAGTCTCAGGTGCCATGCGTGATAACGCAGGTTCGAGACCTGCGAGAGTGGCCACTTTATGCAAAATTGCCAAACGTTGGGTCTGTCTTCAGTTTGGACCCTCCCAGGACTCTCCTGTTGGGGTACCACTTTGGGTGATGGCCCTTTTGACCTATATTGAGGTTGGATCACACTATTTTCTAGGAGTCGTGACCCATTGACTAGGAGTGCGGACTAGGTTCCTTTGCAGGACGGTTATGTTAATATCTATAGCTGTTACTGGGGAATCTATCTCCATCTGGAGGGGGAGGATCTCAATTCTCAAGGCACCACAATAAAAAGAATTTAAACATTTGCTCTATCACGATCATTGGTATGCACCAAGCAACCTAGAAATAAGCTACTTAATATGCACACAATTTAAACTCGCTAGTGCACAAGATCACTATGTAGTATAATGAATTGTAAGTACGAGATGGATCCCACGAAGACTTGTGATAAAACAATGTCAAAATTAACTAAAAATCAGAATATTAAATGGATGAAAAAGATAATTGAATGCTGAAAGGAAAACAGTAAATTAAACTATTAAAATAAATTAAAAGTTTAATGGAAAATAACCTAACATACAAGACTACTACTAGGTTTGAATAACAATAAAAATGAATGAACTAGGGTTTCATTTACTCTCCTAACCTATCCTATGCATGTCCCTTATTATCCCTTAATAAAAAATCAGAATTATTGGTGACATTTATCAACCTAGATCATGGCATATGTATCTTGATTATGATTCCCCTAAACCTAATTCATGAGTGGCATACTACATGAATTATTCATCAAGTTGCAAAAACTAAGCATGGCATATGTCCTAGTCAATATAAATGCATGATGCATAAAAACAATGGGAATGATAAATTCATGAGTCTAAGCATGGCATATACATAGATTATTCATGGTTCTAAACCCTAAATGCTTAACATCAAGATCAATCAAAGATAAGTTAGCTAATCTTAAATTTAATTGAACATGGCATGGTTGGCATGGAATATACACAACTCATCAATCAAAAACATGGTTTAGAAATTCAACCAATAAAACTGAATTCTCAATTAAAAAATGCCAAAATGGACTACATAAAATCAGGCTGGGGTTTCAATTACACCCTAGCCCTAAAAGTTTAGCTACTCATGTTTGTAATGAAAAATAACATAGAAAATGGAGTCATACGAAAAAACACTAAAAGATTGATGAAGAAGAAGGGGTCGGCAGCAGCTTGCTTGATTCCTCCTCGCTACAAAAAGCTCTCCAAATAGGGTTGTACGGCTGCTAGGGCTTGTGGTAGTGGTGCTGGTCGTCCACTCCTATGCTCCCCTTTTATGCTTTTTCTGCAAAAGCTATCTTTAGTGAAGAGTCTCCTCCAATTTAGGCTTTGTCTCCTTTTATGATTAGATCTCCTGCTTACTTTACAAGTAAGTTTCCTAATGTAATGAGAATAGGAGTCTTCTTTTCTTGATTAGCAAGACTTTCTAATTCTGGTCCCACTTATAGCTTCTTGACAGTTTCTCACACGGACCCACAAATCTGAGATTTATTTTCAAGAGATTAAATCTGAAGCTTTGAACGTAAAAGTGGGCCCATATGGGGCGTGCAACATGGTATGTGGGACCCCCTTCTTAGTCTTCTAAGCTTGGTTTGGAATCTTGCTTTGAAATTTCCTCCTTTTTCTCCTTTTTCTTCTCTATTCTTGGGCGCCACTTGGATTTGAGTAAGACTTTCCAAAGTCTGAAATTCAACTCTTTGCAATAGATGTGGGGCCCCCCTTTGGGCTTGTAACACATAGTTGGGTTTTTTCTTCTTCTTTTCCTTCTTTGTTTATGCTTTCTTGCTATCCAATTCTTTATAATTTGAATTTTAGATTATCCAAAGAATTAGAAAGGATCTTGAAAATCTGAAACAACTTGGATGGACCCACCATGGCTCCTCCTCCTTGGGATTCACGCCTACATTCCTCATTTCTTCTCTTTTAGCTCCTTTTGACCTTTTCATTAAAAATAACAATGACAATGTAAAAACGAATAAAATAACCATGAACTAGCACAAGATAAACCAAATAGTAGGGCTCAAGTTGTAAACAATTAAGCACTTATCAATCATCATATTGGACTCGATATTAGCTGAAGTTTAGGTCCTACTCAGGGAGGCTTAAATTGGTGAATTAGGGGGCAGCAATGGTGAAGAGTTGGCAAAGGAGGACTCATCATGCCTTTGGAATATTGCTTTTTTGGTGGATTAAAATAGAGATTCTCCTCCTATGTTGTTCTCTCTGTTCCCTATGTGGCCAATTTCGAGGTGGGTCCTAATTTTAAGAAAGAACTATCTCCTCTACAGCTTGTACTTGCTTTCCATGTTTGGAGTCTTATCTTGTTTTTATATATATATAAGAGTGGCTCTCCTCAACTGCAGTTGAGAGTATCAGCTGGGAGCGTGCTTGTGTGGGCTTAACACAAAATGAATGATGCATCTCAAATTTCGCTGGCTACCTTGCAATCTCATTCCCCCCTTTCATCGGCAGACCTAATAGTAGCTTCTCTTCCCTGCGATCTCTCCTAGCTCGCTGCTATCTCTCTCTCTCTCTCTCTCTCTCTCTCTCTCTCTCTCCCTCTCCTCCCCTCTCTCCGCTCTCTCTCTCTCTCTCTCCTCTCCTCCTCTCTCTCTCTCTCTCTCTCTCTCTCTCTCTCCTCCATCTTGCGCCTGTGATCTCTTTCTCCCTCAGCTCTTGCGATCTCTCTGTCGCTCTCTCTCGCGCTCTCGCTGTGATCTCCCTCTCTCGCTACTGCACGATCGCTCTCTGTCTGCTGTTGCGATCTCTCCAGCTTTGCTGTGCCATGCGCGGCCTCTCTCTCTCGCTCTCTCCCCCTCTCTGCTGCGATCTCTCCTCATCTCCTTGTTGCTCTCCCTCTCTCTGCTGCGATCTCTCCTTAGACAGAAATTTTAGACAGAAATTCTCTCGGGAAGTGGGCTAACCAGCCTCCTAAATAGGGGTTACTCGGCAAGGTTCCATGAGAGCAACTGTTGGAAATTTATACTAAAATCATATTTTTATATATTTGTCTTTGACTGACTTATTTATTAGTATATTTTGGTCTTTCATCTTTATGAGAATTTGTATGGGCAAATGGTTGCATTGTTTAATATTATGCATGTGTGTCTTTTATTCTATAAAGTAGACAAGTTGGTGTGTAGAGTTCAACTTATACACGGAAGACTTGTTTATCGGTTTTTATAGAATATAAATTGTTGTTCACAATCTAGATGGATTTGGACACACCATCGGTACGATTGTAGCATGGTGTTTCAGTAGGCTTGTTTTGGCTGGGGGAAACGGAATAGTTTCAACTCATTATGCTAGTACACTTTGTGTGTATTGAACATGACCGCTTTTGGGTTTATTGCCTTTATACTGACTATATAAGACGATTAACATCCAAATGGTTATTATGAGTGCTTGTGCTCTTAATCCCGACATAAATAATAGACACATACATTTAGTGTTTCACATTTTAATTTACAAAGGAGTGAGATCTTTTATGGGTCAATAATCTCAGTAAATTGGATGATTACACTACGTGTATGGTGCATATTAGTTTATTAACTGAATCCACGTCCCGTAAAAGGGATTGATGATATCCCCTTGATGAAGCTTTTAAGTTTTGATAATGTCAAACCCTGCAGGTGGACTTTGTGTTCGACATATCAAATAAGTTGAGCGTAAGATCTCAAGGAATTATAAAGATATCGATTAAATATAGATGTCAGTAAATATTTAATCGATGGATATCTGAAATCTTAACGTGGGGAGATTATTAAGCATTTAATAACAAGAAGCTCGAAATATTATTTTGAGAATAAAGGACAGGAGTGCAATTATAATTCTCTAGTAGACTGAATTATAATTTATGGAACTAGGATTCTAATTTGAATCGAATTAGGGTTTCCTGCTTTCATAAGAAGCCTATTCTTTCTTTAGGGTCCCTACTGTAGCCTATAAATATGCGCTATTGCTCTCTATGTTAAAAACACACAAGAGAAATCTCGTTTTTGAGAGCAGAGAGAATTCGCAGAAGAGGCCCACACCTTGGTGCGGATTCGAGCATAGGGGAATACGGTAGATGATCTTTAGATTTTCAAGTTGCTGTAATACTGAGATCAAATCAGAGAGATCTCGCAGGTATGATCTTTGATCATCTTCATCTAAAGTTATTTCCGCATTAATCTGTATGCAATATCTAGGGTTCCTGGCGGCTACCTCCTTACAGCAACAGCAAGTGTTAAACTAGAAGTTTGTCCTGTTATGCTTTGGTGTGTTTGAAATTTGTGGGAATAGGTTTTTTGTCTTTTAACACTAAGTAGTTTCTGTAGCATAATATCCAACATGTTCAACAACTATCGTACAATAGAAGCAAAGGAGCCCTTATCCATTATAGTAGATGCTCATAAGGAACAACAGAAAACAAGAATAATCAAATCCCCAGTTCATATATATCTTGAATCGTTTTCCACCATAATGATCTGTCGCCTGTTTCAGGTAGTAGTAGACTGATTCAATTTTGTTTTTGAATTGTTACAGTTTCTAGACAAATTTGCATTTACTAGACAAATTCCATCCATTACATATATTCCATAATTTGCATTTACTAGACAAATTCCATCCATTCCATCCATTCCATAATTTGCATATGCCGACACTCAAGAAATAATTTACACTCATAAGACAACATAAAAACATTACTAGACAAATGGTTATCCAACCATTCAAAGTCAACAAACATAGGGTTTACGCATCATAAATTGCCACACTCCATTCTGCACATAACTGAACCCAACATTCTGCACATAACTGACCCAACATTCATGCATATTGTTAACTGAACCCAATTTCTGTACATAACAGAACCCAATTTCTTTAAATAATATTGAACCTAACATTCTGCACATAACTGAACCCAACATTCTGCACTAATAACTGAACCCAATTTCTGCACATAACTGAACCCAATTTCTGCACTATCTAAAACAAAAAAAAAAAAAAACTGCATGAAGGCACTAGAATAAGAAAAAAAGAACCACTATCTGAAAAAAAAAAAATCCAATCCATCCATTCATGCCTGTGACAACAAATAATGATGCGAACAAAATCCATTCATTTATGCATACTGTTGAGCCACATAATGATGTGTACCTACTTACAAAAGTCTTGATCAATCTCAAACATATTAAACTACAGAAACAAAAGGCCTGCTTCAATGATGGCAGTCTTGATGTCTTCTTCTCTGCATAAAGTCTTGATGGCTTCTTCTCTGTATAAATACTTAATGGCACCTTCTTTGCATTATAGTAACTGCAATAGACATGCAACATGAGATAAGTTTTGATTGTTTTCTTACTCTGTTTTCTATGGATGAGTTGTTGAGGGAGGGGCTTGGACCGTTGTAGAGCAGCCGACTGAGAGATGACGGAAGGGAGGGGGAGAGCAGCAACGAGATGAGGAGAGATCGCAGCAGAGAGGGGGAGAGAGCGAGAGAGAGAGAGGTCGCGCACGGCGCAGCAGAGCTGGAGAGATTGCAGCAGTAGACAGAGAGAGAGATCGCAGCACGGCAGTGAGAAAGGGAGATCGCAGCGCAACAGCGAGAGAGAGAGAGGCGACGCAGTAGCGAGAGAGATCTTCGACGAAAGAGAGATCGCATGCGAGAGGGAGTGGGAGAGAGATCGCAGACGGGCGAGATGGGAGAGAGAGATTGCAGGTGAGATGACGAGAGAGATCGCAGGCGAGGGAGGGAGAGATCGCAGGCGGGCGAGATGGGAGAGAGAGATCGTAGCGAGCTGGGAGAGATTGCAGGGAAGAGAAGCTGCAATTAGGTTTGCCGATGAAAGGGGGGAAATGAGATTGCGCGGTAGCCAGCGAAATTTGAGATGCATCGTTCATTTTGTGTTAAGCCCACACGAGCCAGTCGCACGCTCCCAGCTAATACTCTCCTCAACTGCAGTTGAGGAGAGGCACTCCCATATATATAGCCACATGCTAAAAAGCGTAAGAGAAGAATTTGGAGGCATAGAAGCCAAACAAGATGCTTGGATGAAAGCTATAGCGAAAAGCCAATTAACTAACCTGTCCATTTGTGACTTGCGATATCTCGAAGCATATGAGATAGAATTCAAGATTTATTTTTACAAAGCAGGAATGGAAAATGATGAAAATGCAGAGAATATGTACTTTCACAAACTTCCTTATCCACTAAGGGAAAGGATTCAGAGGGAATACGAAAGTAATCCCGAAGTCAACAAGAAGTTGAACACCTTGGGCGAAAGAATTCTCTTCGCCCATCATCAATTAAGAACGTTATGCATAGATAGAAAATCCCAGAAGATTTCCAGAAAGCAATTAAAAGGTTTTCCAGGTATATGTGAAACTATGCATGATATGCCTTCTCAATTCGGATGCAACAATTATCATAGAAGAAGGAAATATCACAAGAGGAGAACATACAAAAAATTTGAAAGACCAAGAAGGTTTTTTAGAAGAAGCAAAACTTGGAACAATAAAAGTAGTTATCCACAGAAACCTTACTAAAAGAAAAGGAGTAAGGAAGAAAGTTCGAAGAAGAAGGATAAACAGAACTGCACCTGCTTCATATGCCATGAAGAAGGACATTTTGCTAACAAGTGCCCCAACCGGGGCAAGGCTCAAAATACCAAAATCCTTCAACTCATAGACCAAATACCCGAAAAGGAGTTTGAAAACTTTCGAATGGCTCAAGAAGAAACAGACTCCGATTCCGAAGACTTTTCATTACTAAGCAGTAGTGAAGATGAATCCACCGATTCAGAAACCAGTACTGAAGTAGAAAACTTCATGATGGTAGGATTCAAACCAAGTGTAGATTTGATAAATGTAGGAGGCAAATGGATGAAAAGAATCATCTATTATCCTCCTCTGGACCCTTGTATGGAGATGGGCTATCCAGTCTGGGAAGAAATTCCCGAACCCAGAGCACAGCAATCTGAAGCAAAAACATTGCTTGAATCAGCTAAACCTTTTACCTCTAAACATAGCATTTACATCGAAGCTCGTGTAAAAGTTAGAGGATATCATCGATATACCTTAAATGCATACGTTGATACTGGGGCAGGGTTTAACATGATGTTAAAAAATGCCCTCCCCGAGCACATGTGGAAAAAGGCACCAATACCCCTCGAAGCAGTATCATCTATGATCCTCCTCTGGACCCTTGTGTGGAGATGGACTATCCAGTCTGGGAAGAAATTCCCGAACCCAGAGCACAGCAATCTGAAGCAAAAACATTGCTTGAATCAGCTAAACCTTTTACCTCTAAACATAGCATTTACATTGAAGCTCGTGTAAAAGTTAGAGGATATCATCAATATACTCTAAATGCATACGTTGATACTGGGACAGGGTTTAACATGATGTTAAAAAATGCCCTCCCCGAGCACATGTGGAAAAAGGCACCAATACCCCTCGAAGCAGTAATGGCCAATACCAACACCAGTCTATTATAATATGTTGCCCATAATGTCCATATCTTTATCGCTGGAAAAGAATTCCTCTTAGATAAAGTTTGGGAAACAAACATCAAAGGTCAACCAGACTTGCTTCTAGGAAATAATTTCATTCAAACATATGAACCTTTTGTCCAAACCAAAAATACAGTCCAGTTCACTCTCCCTGACGGCAAACCTGTCACCGTGGATAAAATCCGAGATGCGTATGCCCGTGCTTTTGACATTGATTTTTTAAATTGCTTTTAAAAATCCACATCAGAGTGCCCAGACGAGAAACCTGGTGGACCCATAACCTTATACAAAACTCCAATGAGAAGCTTAATTCAAAAATTTGAAGAAGTTCAAGTAAAAAATTGTAGTAGTGAGACAGAAGAGTCGATAAAGGATTCTGAGAAAGAAACCCCAATCGACATTATAAAAATTATTTTTCCAGCTGGGTACGAACCTTCTTGTCGGAATGCATGGTGACTTATCATCATTTATGATCCTCCTCTGGACCCTTGTATGGAGATGGACTATCCAGTCTCGGAAGAAAGTGAGTGTAGTTGCTTGGAAGAGAAGTATCCTGTAAAGACTAGGTCAAAGACTTCCATAAAGCTGTAAGTTGCATCTTGGCGATTTCAGCTGGAAGTTCCAATATATATTTTTCCAGCTGGGTCCGAACCTTCTTGTCAGAATGCATGGTGAAAGTTTTGAATGGATTTTTCTATTTTTTCTAACTCATATTCCGCAGCTGTTACGGTCATATGATTATAAGATCTGGACCTATTGAGGACTCTTTATCATTTTCATGTTCTCTTTTGAAAATGCGGGGCATCCATTAGAAATATCGCTTTGATACCATACGTTGATACTGGGGCAGGGTTTAACATCTGAACTCCCAAAAGAAGACAACGATGTGATATTAGAAACAGATGCTTCTGATTCTCATTGGGCGTGAGGCCTTAAAGCCATTAACCCAGAAAAAGAAAAAAATTGAAAAAATCTGTGGGTACGCTTCAGGTACTTTTAAAAAGCACGAAAAGAATTATTGTGCTCTAGAAAAAGAAATTCTAGCTATCAAACAAGGGATGATGAGTTTTAAAATCCACTTGTTACCAAATATCTTCCTTGTCAGATCTGATTCAAAATTTTCAGGATTCCTAAAGTCAGACCTTCACAGAGCCATGAATCAAGCTAAGATGAGAAGATGGCAAGCCTGGTTTCAGAATGGCAGTTCAAAATTGAGCATGTAAAAGGAATAGAAAACTGCCTCCCTGAATCCCTGATGCACTAACTCAAGAAATGATCTTTGTTTTACAGGAAATGAAAGGAGGAAAAGGAAAAGCAAAGATGACCAAAGAAGAGCAAGAAGCTCAGGCCATCATTAGACACATTAACTCTATCTGGAACGCGATAGCTGGTCTTCAAGAAGAACGACCCTATCCAACTATGCAAGAACAATTGGCAGTTGAGGCACTAAAGAATAGTGTCCGACTAGTCGAGCATAACTTTACCTTCGTCCCACAAAAACAAAATAAAAAGCAAAACAAGAGGGAAAAAGGGGAGGCTGTTTTCGATGATTTTGGCAGCATGACCGTCAGTGAATCAGAAATAATATTGGAACTTCCAGCTGAAATCGCCATATTTTTATGATAGAAATAGAAGACTCTATGGAATCATTACATCTGAGTGTTCAATCCCAAGGGTTTAGCTTCAGACCAGGGACAAAGGGATTAGGTGTTCAATACAACATGTATTACAAAATGATGAACAGGAACCAAAAGGAAAATTATCCCAAAAAGAAGATAATGATATTACCACCATGATTAAAGCTAGCTCTGCTAATTCCATCCAAAGAGCAGAAAAAATCAAGTGGGGAGATATTCATTTCCCAGAAGAAAGGGAAATAATGGAAGAAAAACCTAAGATTGAATCAAATGATATTTCAGCAATAAAATACAAACCTGACGGTAGAATACTGCTGAAATTCAACAATTCTCTTAGCATAGAAGCACCTAGGAATTCCTCAGCCGAAGATAGAGGCATAAGGAAAACTTTGTTGGAAAGATCCAACTGCAAAATGGCAACAACAAAGACATATGAGGAATATGTCTAAGAATTTGAGACTACAGACAATTCAGATAGATTAAATGAACTAGTCAAAATTCTTGCTAATTGGGATTTAGGACCAAACGTTCAAAATCTCAAAGCAACAGGAGAATCTAGTAATCCCCTTCCTCTTGACGATGTTCACAGAAAACATCAAGAAACCGAAAGAAGAAAAAGAGATTGGAGTTTTAGTGACCCGGAAAATGATCACTGAAGAGGTTCAAAGACAAGGCAGACTCTTATTACACCAGCTTAAAAGACACGAAGACTTAGTTGAAACTATAAAAGAGGAATGTGAAAAAGATAACATTGAGTTGTTCAGAAACATCCACAAAGGCAATCAACTATTAGAACACCTGTGCAAAAACCATAGCTAGAGAGGATAATCTGCACCACCAACTTTCACAACTAGAAGTAAAAGTTCTAAAGCTATTTGAAAAATTAGACTCTATTCTAGAAATCTTACAATAGAGATTGTAAGATGAACTTTGAAGAAAAAGAGACTAATGGCTAATACTGGGGAAAAACCAGTAACTTTTACTACTAAGAGTGAATCTACTTTGATACCAAGAGTTAAGACAAACTCTAGAACACAAGGTCAAAGTTCCAGACCTCAAAAACAAAAGAAAGGCATATTCTGTAAGCTGTAATATTGTTTTAATTTGAAGTTGAGTTTTCTTTATCTTACTCCTTAACCTCTTGTTACTCTGCCTTTTAAATTCAAACACTATTCTCTTACTTGAGCTTTGGTCCTTGTCTCTTAATTACCCTCATGTGTGGCCTGAGATTGACCGAAAAGCTAAGTTTAGGGTTTAGGGTTAAGGGTATCTTAAATGATATCACAGGTCACAAATGGACAGGTTAGTTAATTGGCTTTTGGCTATAGCTTTCATCCGTGCATCTTGTTCGGCTTCTATGCCTCCAAATTCTTCTCTTACGCTTTTTAGCATGTGGCTAATCCATCCTTTGGCTTCGCCTGCTTTGTTTGCCTGAACATAGTCTGTACAGGTTTGTCTATGCCTTTAAAAATACTTCTTGAATTCTATCTCATATGCTTTGAGATATCGCAGGTCACAAATGGACAGGTTAGTTAATTGGCTTTTGGCTATAGCTTTCATCTGAGCATCTTGTTCGGCTTCTATGCCTCCAAATTCTTCTCTTACGTTTTTTAGCATGTGGCTAATCCATCCTTTGGCTTCGCCTGCTGTGTTTGCTTGAACGCAGTCTGTACAGGTTTATTCCATATATATGGGACTGGCTCTCCTCAACTGCAGTTGAGGAGAGTATCAGCTGGGAGCGTGCGACTGGCTCGTGTGGGCTTAACACAAAATGAATGATGCATCTCAAATTTCGCTGGCTACCGCGCAATCTCATTTCCCCCTTTCATCGGCAGACCTAATTGCAGCTTCTCTTCCATATGATCTCTCCCAGCTCGCTGCGATCTCTCTCTCTCCCATCTTGCCCGCTTGCGATCTCTCTCTCCCTCTCGCCTGCGATCTCTTTTTCGTCATCTCGCCTGCGATCTCTCTCTCCCATCTTGCCCGTCTGCGATCTCTCTCTCCTTCTCGCCTGCGATCTCTTTTTCGTCATCTCGCTGCTCTCTCTCTCTCTCTCTCTCACCTGCGATCTCTCTTTCGTCGAAGATCTCTCTCGCTACTGCGTCGCCTCTCTCTCTCGCTGCTACGCTGCGATCTCCCTCTCTCACTGCTGCGCTGCGATCAATCTCTCTGTCTGCTGCTGCGATCTCTCCAGTTCTATTGCGTCGTGCGCGACCTCTCGCTCGCTCTCTCCCCCTCTCTGCTGCGATCTTTTCCTCATCTCGTTGCTGCTTTCCCCCTCTCTGCTGCGATCTCTCCTCATCTCGCTGCTGCTCTCCCGCTCCCTTCCGTCATCTCTTTGTCGGCTGCTCGCCAACGGTCCAAGCCCCTTCCTCAACAACTCTTCCATAGAAAACAGAGTAAGAAAACAATCAAAACTTATCTCATGTTAAGTCTATTGCAGCTCAATTACTATAATGCAGAGAAGGTGCCATTAAGTATTTATGCAGAGAAGAAGACATTAAGACTGCCATCATTGAAGCAGGCCTTTTGTTTCTGTAGCTTAATATGTTTGAGATTGATCAAGACTTTTGTAAGTAGGTGCACATCATCATGTGGCCTGAACAGTACGCATGAATGAATAGATTTTGTTCGCATCATTATTTGTTGTCACAGGCATGAATGGATGGAATGGATTTTTTTTTTTTCAGATAGTGGTTCTTTCTTTCTTATTCTAGTGCCTTCATGCTGATTTTTTTTTTCAGATAGTGCAGAAATTGGGTTCAGTTATGTGCAGAAATTGGGTTCAATTATTAGTGCAGAATGTTGGGTTCAGTTATGTGCATAATGTTGGGTTCAGTATTATTTAATGAAATTGGGTTCTGTTATGTACAGAAATTGGGTTCAGTTAACAGTATGCATGAATGTTGAGTCAGTTATGTGCAGAATGTTGGGTTCAGTTATGTGCAGAATGGTGTGTGACAGTTTATGATGCATGAACCCTATGTTTGTAGACTTTGAATGGTTGGATAACCATTTGTCTAGTAATGTTTTTATGTTGTCTTATGAGTGTAAATTATTTCTTGAGTGTCTGCATATGCAAATTATGGAATGGATGGAATTTGTCTAGTAAATGCAAATTATGGAACGGATGGAATTTGTCTAGTAAATGCAAATTTGTCTAGAAACTGTAACAATTCAAAAAAAAAAAAATAATAAAATAATAAAAAATTGAATCAGTCTACTGCTACCTGAAACAGGCGACAAATCGTTATGGTGGAAAACGATTCAAGATATATATGAACTGGGGATTTGATTATTCTTGTTTTATGTTGTTCCTTATGAGCATCTACTGTAATGGATATGGGTTCCTTTGCTTCTGTTGTACGATAGTTGTTGAACATGTTGGATATGATGCTACAGAAACTACTTAGTGTTAAAAGACAAAAAACCTCTTTCCACAAATTTCAAACACACCAAAGCATAACAGGACAAACTTCTAGTTTAACACTTGCTGTTGCTTTCATGAAACCTTGCCGAGTACCCCTGTTTAGGGGGCTGGTTAGCCCACTTCACGAGGGAGTTTCTGTCTGAAATTTTGGATTTTCAAAGACCATATTATGAACTTCAAATCTGCATTTTTTCGGTCGGAAACAATCGCGTTTGGCTAGTTTTGCACTCTTGCACTTTTCCAACCTAGTGGGTTAAGATCTGCTGAAACCTTGAAACCTTGCCGAGTACCCCTGTTTAGGGGGCTGGTTAGCCCACTTCCCGAGGGAGTTTCTGTCTGAAATTTGGATTTTCAAAGACCATATTATGAACTTCAAATCTGCATTTTTTCGGTCGGAAACAATCGCGTTTGGCTAGTTTTGCAGTCTTACACTTTTCCAACCCAGTGGGTTAAGATCTGCTGAAACCTGTGGGTAAGATCTGCTGAAACCTTGAACCTACGAGTACCCCTGTTTAGGGGGCTGGTTAGCCCACTTCCCGAGGGAGTTTCTGTCTGAAATTTTGGGCTTTCAAAGACCATATTATGAACTTCAAATTTTCATTTTTTTTCAGTTGGAAACAATCGCGTTTGGCTAGTTTTGCACTCGCGCACTTTTCCAACCCAGTGGGTTCAGATCTGCTGAAACCTTGAAACCTAGCCGAGCATTCCTGTTTAGGGGGCTGGTTAGCCCACTTCCCGAGGGAGTTTCTATCTGTAATTTTGGGGTTTCAAAGACCATATTATGAACTTCAAATCTGCCTTTTTTCGGTCAAAAACAATCGCGTTTGGCTAGTTTTGCAGTCGCGCACTTTTCCAACCCAGTGGGTTCAGATCTGCTGAAACCTTGAAACCTAGCCGAGTACCCCCGTTTAGGGCGCTGGTTAGCCAACTTCCCGAGGGAGTTTCTATCTGTAATTTTGGGGTTTCAAAGACCATATTAAGAACTTCAAATATGCTTTTTTTCGGTCAGAAACAATCATGTTTGGCTAGTTTTGCAGTCGCGCACTTTTCCAACCCAGTGGGTTCAGATCTGCTGAAACCTTGAAACCTTGCTGAGTACCCCCGTTTAGGGCGCTGGTTAGCCAACTTCCCGAGGGAGTTTTCAGCTGAAATGTTGGGGTTTCAAAGACCATATTAAGAACTTCAAATCTGCATTTTTTCGGTCAGAAACAATCGCGTTTGGCTAGTTTTGCACTCGCGCACTTTTCCAACCCAGTGGGTTCAGATCTGCTGAAACCTTGCTGAGTACCCCCGTTTAGGGCGCTGGTTAGCCAACTTCCCGAGGGAGTTTTTAGCTGAAATGTTGGGGTTTCAAAGACCATATTTTGAACTTCAAATCTGCATTGTTTCGGTCGGAAACAATTGCGTTTGGTTAATTTTGCACTCGCGCACTTTTCCTATCCAGTGGGTTAAGATCTGTTGAAACCTTGAAACCTTGCCTCTTGGAGGTTGCCTTTTTCAACATTAGTGTCATTTGGGTGGGGCCATTCATGGTCATATTATGTGTGAGCTTGCCTCTTGGAGAATATTTTGTCTTTGAAAATCCTAATCTCAATTTTGACATCAGAACATGACACGGCTAAATGGCTATATATGAATTATGTTTCTCTATTCATAGGTGGTTGTATCACTGCACCAAAATTTAAGGGACTCCATTCCTTTTGCGGTACCAATATTTTGTTGGGATGCCTATTCTAGACAACCCAAATGTACTTGAAGGCTGAAGCATTGGTGAACTTTGAGTGAAACCAAAAATTAATACCAATATTGATTTTTGAGCTTCACTGTTGTACCAATTTTAAGTTTGTAGTCTTTTCCCCATTTTAGTTCTCACTTTAATAACAAAAACATTCAGGGTTGCAATGGTTCAATTGGTTTGGAGTGAAAGGTCTGCTCTCAAAGGGGTGGAAAGCCACCCGCTACCCATTTTTCATATCACATTCTCTAATTCGAAATGGGTATCAACGTTGAACCAATTGAATCTGCATCAAAGCCTAGCCAAATCCAAGCAATTCAATCAAACCTACTCATTCTCTATCACATTTTCTAACACTTTCACAGAAGACAGAGGGGTTTTGTATAGAGGGAAAATTTGTCATGTGTGACAAATGATTCATTCACCCAGCTGATCACAGCATATTACATTGGATGTTCATGTTCTCAACTACATAAACACAGGTTCATTCACAATATCATTTACACCCGGAATGATATGTAAACTAAAATATGGCATATGATCACCAATACATGACATATAACCACGAAAATGTGATGTATTATGCACAAATACATATTTCTTAAATTTTCGCTCTCGATATGTGCACGCATAAGTTGGTTTTGTGCCTCAAAGGCTTCTTTAATTCCTTTAATAGATGACGTCAGGTTTCCATTGACTCTTTCAAGGCTTGAGTTAGGTGGATGCTCCCTTGACACTTTATCTTTCCAGAAAAATGCATCACATCCATTGTCATCCTACAATCAAATGAGATTTTTTTCGCAAAATGACATTTATTTGAATAAAAAATTGAATATTTCACTAATTACAACAAATATGATCTTTTATAGATCACTTACATTCCAATATGGACATCTCCAAAACTTTTGATTCGGATTGGTTTCCGTATGACTTGTAAATAATCTCATGTCTCCACTCCCCAAGGGCATTTTAGAGCCCAATTAGTGTTCCTGGAATTGGAATTGGACGATGACATTTTGTCTAACCACTTTTAACCTACCAATTTGAAAGAGAGAAAAGTAGAGCATGCCCAATTAGTGCAAGATTCTGTAATGGACTGCAACCAAAATTAAATAAAAAGGGAGATTCTGCAATGGAGAAAGAAACAATAAATTGCTGCAGATGTGGCTAATTGCAGCAGATAGTTGCAGTCACAGTAAGAAACAAAAAAACGATGCCTGCATTGTCTTGAGATGAAACGAAAAGAGGTGGAAAACAACGTTTGGAATCTTGAGATGAAACAACTGTAACAACGGAATGGTACTATGTTTTTAAAAATAATTTGAGCCTTTTTTGAACTTGGGATTTTTAGTGCAATGGGCATGAGTTTTGATTGTTTTCTTACTCCGTTTTCTGTGGAAGAGTTGTTGAGGGCGGGGCTTGGACCGTTGTAGAGCAGCTGATAGAGAGATGACGGAAGGGAGGGGGAGAGTAAGAGAGATCGCAACAGAGAGGGGGAGAGAGCGAGAGAGAAAGGTCGTGCACGGCGTAGCAGAGCTGGAGAGATCGCAGCGCAGCAGCGAGAGAGATCTTCGATGAGAGAGATCGCAGGCGAGAGGGAGAGAGAGAGAGAGAGATCGCATGCAGGCGAGATGGGAGAGAGATCGCAGGCGGGCGAGATGGGAGATAGAGATCGCAGGCGAGATGGGTGAGAGAGAGATCGCACCGAGCTGGGAGAGATTACAGGGAAGAGAAGCTGCGATTAGGTCTACCGATGAAAGGGGGGAAATGAGATTACGCGGTAGCCAGCGAAATTTGAGATGCATCGTTCATTTTGTGTTAAGCCCACATGAGCCAGTCGCACGCTCCCAGCTGATACTCTCCTCAACTGCAGTTGAGGAGAGCCACCCCATATATTATTATTATTATTATTATTATTATTATTTTTAATCATCAACCCCATTCCCCACCACCCATCCCAATCTAAATGCACTTGCTTCCAAAATGAAAAAGGAAAGAAAATTCAACTCTTTATTTTCAGAACTTGGAAACAAGTAGTAGCATGTGAATTAAAAATTGTTAAACGATGATGTGAAGAATTTATTGTATATTTTAGTTGCATTTGGCAGTATGAGTGAAGTTGTAAACAGGAGTGTGATTCTTGAGATGGAGTGGCAGACTGGACTTCCCTGCTTTAAGTTTGATTATCTTTCAAATGAATGCCTATTTTTGTTTGAGAACAATCACAATGGATGCTTGAGAATGTACAGTTAAGAGACTGTACTGAACTGTTTTTCCTGTTCTGTTTATTACTCATTTTGACCATTTCAAAATAGTACTCAGTTTACTGCAGATTTGTACTTTGTAGGCTGTGCTTTGTTGCCATTAGCATTACCGGTAATCACTGATATTATACATTTTGACATCAAACTGGTTCTTCTACAGGGGCATGTTAGCTTTTGTGAATCTGCATACCAAAAAATTTGCTAATCTGAATTTGCCACTTCAATGTGTGCGTGTGTGTCTATATATATATAGATATATTCCCAATGTTACCACTTCAATATGTTTGAACTGAACTCGCAGATTGCAATGGCAAACAAAACTATCATTCCTGCTGCAGTGGCAGCAAAGTTTCCTGCTTTAGAAGTGAATTTCTCAGATGGAATAACTCACAAACTACCAAACTGTGCTGAGAACAGTGAGATTAGAACCACCAACATGGCTATCCCGCTGGCATCCTTACTTTGTCTTTCTTTTCGAGCAAGCTCTCAGGTTTGGGGACCATCCTTTGTATCTCCTTTTCAAAGCAGCTTCATGTTTGGAGATTTCTGCCTTTTTTTGTTGGATACAAACTACTAGCCCATTCAAGTATAAGATTTTTTAATACCATATGGTGGTAGTTTATATCATTTGCATGTCATGGTACATGTTTAAGGAGCTTTTGGAAGTCCAATTGGTCAAACAATACAAGGCAATCTAGGAAGACCTGTTCAAGATTGGCTAACTAGCCTATGTATGAATACAAGTAGATAAATGTTTGCAAAGATGCCTAGTTACCCATGATTTGGTAAATTCAATTTAACAGCATATAAAAGGTCTAGTAAGATATTGAAATGGTAAAAAATAGCACTTCTGATCACCAAAAAAATCCAAAAAAAAAAAAAAAACCATAAATTTTCTTAGGGTGGGGCGACCTTAGGAGCAGTGGATGATGTCAAGATCTGAGGTGCGTCACTAATCTAGAGGTGGGCCTCACATGAAACTGAGATCTGATCAGATCATATCTGATGTCAGAAACACAGGTGGAGGTGTTTTGTTGAAGATCTGACAACGAATCACAGAGATTTCTTTTGTATTTTATCCCATTGCAGAGTTTTCTTTCTTCAGTCGAGACTTGAGACGGAAGAAGTTTTATTGAAGAGGATTTGAAGAATCTGCAACCGCAGAAGGTTATCAGAGTTGCTGCTCTGATAACCATTAAATAACATAATTATAGATAATCAAGACAGGGACCTTACATTGAGGTTCCCCGTATTGATTTCATCTCTAGAGATCGACCATTAATACTCGGGGATTGCGTGTAGACAACAGAAATTCACAATTGAAGCATCTAATGGTTATATCTCAAATCCAAGCAGATTTCTGATTTCAGAAGCAGTGGTACCCCCATTCTACTTCTACGTGGAAGACCAAATTGGAGTTGAAAATACTGAATCAAGCCTCCAAGCCACTCAAAGAGTTTGAATATCAAGCAGCACAACGGACGGGAAGCTATATGGTTGGCTTTCGATCCCGGAGGATATCTATAGAACTTCAGGATGAGTTCTCTCAAAAAAGGGGAGAACTTGAGGTCGAGTTCCCATGGGTCGACCAGGCCCAGTCCAGTCTAGTCCAATCAATTTATGTTTTATTTGTTTATTTTATTAATTGAGTTGTGTAGGGCCCACTAGTTCTATATTACTTTTATAATCTCAGCCCTTTAGGTGTTTTAACGGTTGAGGTCAAGTCTAGGGTTATGCTTTTTATTATTTAAAGCATTGTACGCCTCTTGGGCAAAAGAAGGATAGTTGATAATGAAATTGAGTTTTGAGTGCTTTTGTTGGTATCTTCCCCAAGTTCTTTTTGAGTTCTCTCTGAGATCTCTCTGAGATCTCTTTGCCTCCTGGATTGGAGTTTGGTGTGAGGCCAATTTTCCCTCTATCTTCCACCTTCCATCCTTGGCTTCCCTGCATCTTCCCTCTATTCCGCACTATCTTGTCATTCATGGCATCAGTCTCAAATTTAATGGCACCTATCACCTGAATCACCAAAGATGGCATGCCACCAGAAATATATTGCCAAAACAACTAATAACCAACCATCATTGTCAGTCGCCCAACATAGATGGGTCCCAAGTGGGGCCCATCATGATTTATTTAAATATTTAGTTAATTCTAATTAATTTCGTGTCTGAATTTCACTAAGTAAATAATTATCTTATTTATTCATTAATTACGCACAAATCAAGCTTTAGCTGTGGCCTAATCCCAATGGCTGAATTCTACATATAATTTACCTATTATTTCATTTACAAAATGTCTAAAAGTAATTAAATTTTAGATAAATATAATTTCTGGGTCGGATCCTTACTATGTTTGATAGCCAATGTCATCCTCAACCAATTTTGTAAACAATCATCAGTCACATGGAAAGAAGGTAGTGAGTGGTACATCATGATCACATCTGAGTGAATATATATAGAGGAAAATGTTCTCCTACAAGCAATTGCAAGTGTAGTCCAGCATTGTGGGGCTCACAGTGCAGCCCCTTTGATCTCATGATTTGGCCTAATGCCTAGTTTTACACTCACCGAACCTTCACTCGCCATTGGATTGAATCTCAAGTAAATCTATGGTTAAGATTATATTAAACTTTAAGGCTGTTAAATCAAGTGCTAGAATAACCTGGCAGGGCTAATTTTTTGGATCCGCCTTGTTCATAAGGAGACCTTTCAATCTGCCCTCCTCCCATTGCTAAACTTGCACCTAAGTGGACCCCACGAGCTGGACTGCCTATAAGCTATTTGTAGTCTGTTCACAGAGGAACAATTCTCCCTCTCTCTCTCTATCTATATCTATATATATTGCCTGAGCTGACTTGTATTGAATACTATTGATGCTAACATAATCTCCTTTTGAACAGGCAATGATTGAATCATGGAGTGTACCTTATTTGGATGCTTTTACTGATTCCAAAAATGTCCTATTATATGAGGTAATTACAAGGATGGCTGATATTCAACTGACATTTATTTGTAAGGGCAAGGCATGCCATTTGACAGTTTACAGCTTGTTTCTCAGGTCATGTTAGGATGATGGTATTGTCATTAGCCTTTTTTGTCTGAAAGTGTCTTAGACCATATCATTAGTGTCCTTTTTTTTTTTTTTTTGTAAATCAACCATATCATTAGTTTATAGTTAAATTATCCTCTATGCAAACTTCTGAACCAGTACTGTAACTTGTGTAATGTACCAGGGTGCTCAAGTTTTTTAAGAGTGGGAGTGGTGGGGGATAAGTGGTAGTTATTCTCAATGAGTCAAATCTCTGGGGAAATGGGTGCAGTAGAATGATTCTGATTGATACTGGAAGCAGGAAAAAGGCCTCCACCTTGGGTTGAAATTCCTGCGACTGTCCTGGGCATGCATTGATAGGGCTGCCAGGAGAATGGCCTCCTACTTGTCTTTCAGTTCTCTAGCATTATAAAAATACAATATATGTTTTGCCATGTATTTGTAGAGATAAAAATGTTGGGAGCTTCTTGGGTCAGTTCAGGAAATTAGTGTCTAAGCTCCACATTGAAACGCTGTTGTGTTTCACATTTGGTGTCAGGTAGGCTAAGGTCTTTTGCACGACTAGCTTGACCCTATGATACCTGGATACTTGTAAAGGCCCAAGGTATCAGTATCAGACTGATATGACACTTGTATTGGTATCTGGATTGTCACGACCTGAAACCCGGGGCCCTTTGAATTCTGTGTCATGACTACTAATGTAATACATTCCCATTCATGAATCAAATAATCAAGCAAAATAAGGAATTAGGCAATCATATTAAATAGCTTGAATGTATATTAGAGACTGAAATCCAAATTAATCAACTAAACAATGATGACTATTTTTGAATAAAATAAACAACTACAATCTCCAAATGTTCAACTGAAATAACTGAATAAAATGTGACTAATTCTCTTTAATCTTCTGAGTCTGTCGCCCAAGTGCGCATGTTGAATCCTAACTCTCCTTCATCATCTAAATCATCTTGCAAATCAACATTTTGGTTACCTGGATTGTGGCAAATCCACAAATCAGTATAAACCGATTGAATAAATAATCGAATCTAATTGTGCATACAGACAACAACTTGAATAACATTATACAACAATTTGAAGTAACATCCAAATGATGCAGAATGGTTTACAGGGTGGGTAGAATAGGGATGGAAGAAATCTGAGATAGGGGGCTTCATGCCCAGAGTCCCAGGTGTCGTGCCTATGGCTTTGTGCCATTCCCATGGCAGGAGAGACTGCATAAGAGAGCAAAGCACTCAAATTTAATTTCATTAATCATGATTTAATAAGCCAAGAGGCTTTGCAATGCTTTAAATAGAGAATAGACTAACCCTAGAAATAATCCTAACATCTAAACACGTCCAACGGTCAAGATTAAAACATCTAAACTTAGATAAATATCTCAAATTGCAAAATAATCATAACATTAAAAGAAATTAAATATCAATCCTAAAGTGGCCTATGGACTAGGCCCAAAGGGCTTGGTGGACCCATAAATCATCGGTCTGTCTTGCATCACTAAAGGACATAAATCACCACTACCTTGCTGGTTCTCTTTTGCTTCTTCATGTTCTCCCTAGGGTTCTAGTTGATGTGAAGGCTAGTAGAGAAAAGGAAGAGGTCGTGTGAAGGTTTCTACAAGGGGTGACATGATTAAATAGCTTAGGAGGTTCTCTCCACTTTCTATTCGAACTCTTCTTGAAAGAGTCAACTTTCTAATTTGTTTAACAGTCCTTATAGGCATCTTGCACAAGTCTCCTTTTGGGCTATGGGTGTCGACTACACCTCGTTGCTATGTTTAAATCTAAGTAACTATGAGGGATAAATTAACTCCATAAAATTAATATTCATCATTATATTACTTATAATTAATGTAATAGACCCACAAAGATTAAATATTATAATTAAAATCACAAAATAATATATATTTATAATTAAATACTCTAGGCCCCAAAGCAAGGTCTGGGGTATTACACGGATACTACATTGATACATAGAGGGTACAATATATCCTACTTAATTGTATTGGGAGCAATTTTCTTAATGAATTAGTGGATTTCTTTCTTTCTCTTGGCTTTATATGTTGCGCCACTTGTTTATGCTACAAGTGACTAGACAGATGTCATGCCTAAAAGTGAAGTTAAAAAAGTGCTTATATAATACATTTAGGCCTTTCTTGTTTACATATAATACATAGGAATTCGTGGTTAAATGAGCTTCATCTTTAAGATTATTAGAAAGGGGAGGAATGAAGGATGTGGGGGTAGGATTTGCATTACTAGGGTGATGGCTTGTTATTCATTTCACATCTTCTATTAATTTTATTTTCATCGAAGGGAGGTTATTTGATGCTCATTTTTGGATTTTCTCCTTTTATCTTCAATTTTCAACCACTTCGGGCATGAATTCCCATGTATTTAGTTCCTATATATTCTATGCAAACAAGCAGGCCCTTAATGGTATTTTCGGTCCTTCTATTACCTGCTGGATATTTCTGGCTTTACTCAAGTGGAGGAGTTCCAATACTTTCAGGTCTCACTTATAGACTCTTGGTTCCTTTCATTGAGCCCGATAAAGAAGCTGCTTCTTTGGACAATGCGGAAATTTCCTACTGATGGAAGGCAGCATGCTCTTCAGAGACAGATTGTTTATTCATTTGGAGACCATTATTATTTCAGAAAGGAGCTTAAAATATTAAATCTTCTCACTGGGTATCATTCCCGTGCTTCCATTTCTAATGTCATTGCTTCTCACCTATCAGTAAGTTAATTCTGAATTTTGCTGTTCATTGTCAACTTGCAGGTATGTTTTCCTGCTCGACAGGTTTGGTAGAATTAGATGGCAAGGTTCTGGATTCGCAACCCAGGAAGAATTGTCATCACTTATATCATGCACGTCCCAGTTGTTACAGGATAACTGAGTCAATTACTATTGAGGATAGAAAGATGTGAGAGGTTTTGGGCCCTATTGTTTAGGTCTTCAACTGCCATGTTCTGAATGATTGATGATGCCTTGTGGTCATAAATTATGTGCCTGTGAGGGCTAGAATTTTCGCCTCTAGCCTTGTGTACTATGTTTCTGTGATCATCAAGTTGTAGCTAGGTATTCTTCTCATGTGTTAAATTGAGCTTGCACTGTAATTGGCGGTTTACCAGTGTTACAGCAGTCAACGTCTTCTTCCCTTTGTCAGCATCATATAGCTGAGAAAGTGTGTTTCCTTCCCTCATATTGGTGTAAGAGACTGCTTACGAGGTGCCATGGTCTTGTCATGATCACTTTTTCCTAGTTTGAATAATCATTCTCAATAAGAGTAGTATTGACCCATCTAATTAGTGGACTGGCTTGACTTTGTGGCTGTGGTACTTAACTTGATTAGCCATACAATGCATTTACAATCCTACTGGGTAAAATTTCAATACTATCGATTGTAACCATAATCACAATCATTATGAGGCAGGTAGCTTGAAGGTGGAAGGGGTGCAAGGACCTCACTGCTGCACTAAGATGGACAAGAGGCTTTAATCAAATGAACATTCCAATCCATGTTTTCTATTATAGATAAAACATGCTTAGAAAAATGCGATTATACCAAAAAAAAATGTTTTGATTAAAATACTGACTTTTACTTAGTCAAATAATATTGTTGTTTAACATAATGATGCAGCTAATAGGAGGATAATCGATGCACAATTGCGAACAAATGGATATTATTTATGCTAAAACATTTCATTAGATAATCTATCATTGCGACCTTCATTATATAATCCTGAACCTCAACTAATTTATAGTTCTTTGATGTGTCCTGCATGAATACCCATGGCTTCAAGGCCCAAGCTATTGATCTCATGGCCTCACCATGGATGGATGATGCCCCAAAAGCGCGACTTTTTCCCTATCTTTGTCCTATCCATATCCACTTATAATTAGCATGGACTTCACAGTGCTATACCATTTTTTCAAGCTCTTGAACCTATTCTTCAACTTATCTTTAGGGTATTTGGGCCCATATTTTGTTTGCATTTCTTTTGTAATGACTCATCCCTCTGATGCAAACCTTGCAGGGATGGTTTTGCCGCCTATATGCATCTCAAGCATGATGTAGAGAAGTACTTCATCATGTGCATTCATCCACTTCATGTCTTTAGATGTAGCTCTATGTGCGGTTTGAGAGCTACGGGGTTTAGACACCCTACATTTTAGCATATGAGTTGCTTCATAGTTTATTGTCTACGAACATCTTGTAAAGACAATGCTCCTAGCACATTCTTGATTGTCTTTTAACATTGTTCAAAGTCTATTGAGCTCATATCAAGCGCAGCTCTTTCATGCCTATTTTCATCTAGTATTTTAAACATGATCAATCTAACACTGACTTGATTCTAGTTGTAATCAATCTAACAAGAGTTCAATTCTAGTTAGAGGTCAAAGTTTCAATTAAGATGACTCCCAAAGTCAAATTTCCAACAAATTTTGTAAACCCCACTTACAAACTAAAAATAAATAAAATATAAAAGATGCATTATTCTTGAAGTCATTTTGGTCAATGTAAAAGTTATATAATTTGTAGATCACATATTGGTTAGGGATCGTACCCCAAGTATAGGGTTGTCTTCAATGTAGTAATTACTCAATGAGTCTGAGGTTGATCCATAGGGATGGAACACAATGCAGCGTTTGACCTAACCTACTCAAACTCTAAACCTAACATAATTAAAACCTATACATCCAATAATGTCTGAATTAAAAATTAATTACACAATTACACCCCAAATAAAAATCTTAATCTAAAAATCCTAGTCTATAAATCCTAATCTAAAAAAAAACTAGAATGGTGCAACCAAAATAAAGAAAAATTAGAAAAACCAATTGAAAGCAATTAAATAATAAAATAACAATGAAGAAATCGCAATACAAGGAATCGGATCCACTTGCCTTATAGAAATATGTATGGCTTAGATGTTTCCTCCCTTAAGGATGAGCCAAGATACACTTTTAAGGGGGCTTCGGCCGGAGGTCTCTCAAAGCATGACTATGTTGCAAACAGTCCACAAAAAAGTCTTACAGTTAAAGGTCCCTCTCACACTTTTTCATTCCTGAAATGTCTAATTTACCCTTTCTTTAAATCATATCTCATGATTGGTGGGATATCCCATTAATAATGCGAGAGAAGAAGGGAACGGCAACATGTGCACAGTTCTTATCTTCTCTTTCGCTGGAAAGAAATCAAAATAGGAGAGAGTGCACGGAATCCAAGTGCTTTGGTGGTCCTGATTTCCACTAAAAGAATGGTATCATGCACGTCGTTGTCTTCTCTTTTTCTTATGACGCGCGGAACTCGAGGCATTATAACTTTGTTTTCTTCCCAACTTTGGTTTGTAGAGAAAAACGAAGGCGGCTTGAGTCCAACAAAAAACCTTAGATCTACTCCGATCTAAACCACGACTTTGCGATCCAAACTGTCGAAACGCACGGTACCTTGCTCTAAATAAAATTAAAAAATATAAATAAATTTAAAAAATCACAAATAAATTTAAAAAACACAAATAGATCTAAGAAAATACAAATAAATTTGCCAAAAATACAGAAATATTCATTCAAAAACTTAGTTAAAATTGTCAAAATGGAGATAAATTTGTCAGAAACTCTGTTATATTTTTCAAAAATTCAAATAAATTTGACAAAAAATCAGATAGATTTGTTTAGAACTCAGATAAATTTATTCCAGAACTCAGATAAATAGCCAAAAACTCAGATAGATTTGTACATAACTCAGATAAATTTGATAAAAAATCAGCTAAATTTGATAAAAACACAGATAAATTTGATAGAAACTCAGATAAATTTGTTAGAAACTTAGATATATTTGCAAAAAAACTCAAATAAACTTATCAAAGACTCAGATAAATTTGCAAAAATCAACCTCCGGCGATGGGAAAAACTCAGATAAATAAAATAGTAGCCCAAGCGGTCCTCTGTTTCGTTTGGTGATCAACAACTGAGCGAAACCCTTCTTCCCAGGCGATCAAAATCAACGGGTGCAACAAGAAGTCCTCTTTTGCTTTCTCGTTCCTCGAGTCTGGCGATGGCACGGCGCGGCGTATGGTTGCGATCCTCCTTCTCCGGCGACATGCAGGAAGTCCAGCAATGTGGGTCCGGTTCCGATCCTACAAATCAAGAACCCAGGCGGCCAGCCAAGGGAAAACGATCCCCTGTTTGTCTCTTTCTCCAACAAAGATGTAGTCTTCCTCCGGTCCGGTGACGATGGCGGCAGCCCTCTGTGCGCAGCAAGCCCACTGTCGTTCTTCTTCGAAAACAACGAAGATAAACATCCTCTATAACCTTTGTGCTTCAATTCCGATCTTTAATCCGGAAACAATAACTCCTTTCAGGTGATGGCGATGGACACCAGATCTACTCCGGTCGACTTGGCTACATGAGTTCTCTTTTGGCGCGACTCCCTAAGAGAAAAACCACAGCAACACAAGCTGCATCCAGAACTGGCCATTCTCTCTTTCTTGGCGCTAATCCCAAGGCAAACCAAGAGTGCACTTACATGCCAAATGGACGAAAGGGAAAAATATATATAATCTTTTCAAAAAAAAAAAAAAAACCCACATGATCTGTCCTTGTCCGGTGCGCAAACCGAAAAAGAAAGATGTAAAAGATAGCTTCTGATGCTTCCTTTTGTGCAAAACGAGATGCTTGCAACGCACGCCAAACGAGAGCAAGTCTTCCATGTTTCCTCCTCGTGTCTCGTCCTCGCAAATCGAGTGCAGCAGGTCGTCTCCTTCAAACCCTGTTGCAGAGAGCAAAGTGCAACCGAAAGAAACACGATGAAGAAGTTCTTAGATCCGCAATCCATAGCATTATCGCAAGATCCGAACCGTCAAATGCACAGATCGAAAGAATTTAGGAAGGAGGGAGGAGGAAAGATTTGAAAATTTAAATTTTAAAATTTTATGCCTAAAAGGGTTGAAAGGGTAATTTAGTCCTAAAAAATGAGAACATGTGCATCAAGGGACCTAAGGCTGCAAATAGTCTAGTTGAGTGGACCAGAGGCCTTAATAAGTTCTTACTTGGACTGGAGGCTGGATACAATCCACTTGGGGGACCTTTCGCTAATTTCATAGTTGTTTTTGTGAGAGAACAAACTTATCTAGGGTCCAAACTGGGTATTTTTATCGCTAGAGGCCTCCAAGCATTTCATATCTTACAGAGAAAATAAGAAATCAAGAAAACATAGATCATAAAAATGAAAGAATTAGAAAAAAACCGCACCTTAATTAATCATGTCTGTCCACAGAACTAGTAAAGGGGTTATAAGTCTCACCTTCTTCCTTAAATTACAAAGAAAATCAGCCCGCCATTACAATCATCTTGTCCTCCTTCTAAAAATAATACAGTTTTAGCACTTGAGAAAAGAAAAAGGAGTAGAATGGAGGGTGGAGGTGGTACAGAGAGAGAGAGAGAGTGGTGGGACCTTTTATGCTTTTTGATAACTTCTCAGAGCTTTGAGTGATTTTAGGAAAGATTGTAGCTTAGGGAGAAAGAAAAGGAATGAGAAAGGAGAGATAGGGAGAGAAAAGAGGGAAATTAACAATTATTCTAATCTTGGTTTCTTGTTGCACAATAACTTTTAATTTTTCTCCACTACTTGCTTTCTTAGAAATTTCCCATGAGTCTTCAAATTTAGAAAGTCTTGATAGGGGAAGATTTGTTGCAATTTTCTTCTCATCAACGTGGGCCCCATATGGGCGTGCAAGGCTAGTGGACCCCACCTTGGACGCCCTTTGCTTATTGGATTTTCTTTCCAATTCTTCTTCCTTCTTTCTCTCTCTTTCCTTGCTTGTTTGCTTGATCTCCAATCCTTCTAGCCTTCTTTCCTTTCTTGGACTCACTGTTGAATGTGAATTTTCAAATTTCAGGTCACATTTGGCTACTAAATCTGGTTCCCTTAAAGTTGTGGTAAATTCATTTTTGGCAATTATCAATCTGTGAGGATTTGAATGAATGAAAATCTTCATTTGTTAGGTTTTTCAAATCCGACCACCCCCCATAAGATTTGAAGATCCTCATTTTTTAAGTAGATTTGCACACTGAACTTTATTTTTCTCATATGCACACCAATATCAATGTGAAATTCTCAACTATACAAATCCCCAACGATGAATCCTTGTTCCAATGGTAGTGAAGAATCATCAGATCTATGGATTCCTTGCCTGTTACCAAACATGCTCTTTGTATAGAAAATTCTTTGATCTTTGCAACAAAGTGATGTGGGCCCCATGGGACATCCAACCTTGGGATTCACGCCCAAGGTAGACCCCACATGGTTATGAATATTTTCTTCGATTTTTTTTTCTCTTTCTTTTCTTTTGAATTCCCTCTTGAATTTCTTCTTTCGCGAGCCCTGAATTTCTGAATTTCGTACAAAATAATGAAACTAATAATTTCTATGCATAAAACGATCATGCCATGCATGGGACCCATATGGACATGTGTGAATGCATGCAAATACACCATCTTTCTCAATTTTTCGTGTACAATCCAACGATGCAAAGAAATTATGTGACTATACACTACTATGAAAGTTATTCAAGAAGATAATCTGATAACTCAAAAAGAATATGTAGGAGCTGATTTAGTCAGATCTGGGCTGAAACCGACCCAACCTACGAGACCAAACCAATTCGAGAATCCAGTCAGGACTCGGATCTTCCTGGATACCAGCATGCGGAACAAATCCAGATACAGACTGGCCCTGGCCCAAACTGCGGAACTCCCCAGGCTAACCCGAACCACCCAACACAATGAGTGGGGAAGTAAGGGACTGCTGGCGGAAAAGAAGGGGGAAATCCGAACCAAAAGGGCAAAACCATCCCACGATGGAGGCCACGAACGCCTTAATGACCAGGACCAACGATTGGGAGCAAGGAGAGAAAGGGACCCAAAGATCCAGGTAAGATGGATATAAATGGGGAAATGGAGGATAGAAAGAGGGACACTTTTTTCATATTGATCCTAACTTAAGCATCGGAGAGATCTCGATTAGGCAAACCGATCGAGTTTCTCTGTATTCTTTGCTCTTAAACAGGTCTTTCTCTCAAAGAAAGGTGATTCAGCTTGGGAAGAAGGGCAAGCTCTGCATTAATTGTAAGGCCGCCCAATAACACTTCGCCTCTTAGAAATTTACCTTACAATTGGCGCCGTTTGTGGGGAGCGAGGAAACATAATCCACTCACGCTCCGCTTTGCTAAAGAAATGTCAAACTAAGAATAGAGCCCGGGATCACTGCCCCGGACTAAACGGCCTCCGCCTTTGTGAGACCCCACCCCTGGTGGGCCCTCAATGTGAATTTGAATACTATATATTAGCCTAAGTATTTTAATTATGGGACTTAGTGAGGGTAGTTATGTATTTTCCTAGGGTTAGTCTAGTGGTGTAATTAGTAGAGTCAATAGGGGGTCTTTTGTTATTTTTAGAGTTAGGGAGTTTGTTCGAGGCCCTAGCTAGAGTTTTGTATTTACTATAGGGGGTTTGCACCAAAGAATCTTCTAGAAGCCCACCTAAAGACCTAAATACCCTTTACCCTAACCCTAATCTCATTCTAACCCTAAGGGCATTTTTGTCCATAACCCAAAAATCCAACCTATATAAACTAAACCTTCCCCTGCCCAAACAACTACTGTTCATCTCCTTTTTCTTTTCTCTCAAGCTCCAATCTCTTCTCTCTTCTTCTTCCCCAATTCCCTCCAACGAACCCTCATCTCCCCCTCCAATCTCTCTTTTTCTCTTCCTCGCCCCAGAAATCCCTTGACAGAAGGCCAGCCGAGATCGACCTGCACCGTAAGAGCTACTGACAAGACCCTTTCTCTTTTTCCCTGTGGTTTTCTCTCTTTTCCTTCTACCTTCAATTGATCAAGGCAAGTGCACTGTGCTGGTAGTCTAGATTGCATGTTTCCTTCCTTTGATTTGCAGTAGAATTCCAATTTGTAATATATATGTTTAGATCGATCCTTGAGCATGTTTGTTTGGTTCCTTTGGCCATTGATGGATGGGATTACCTCATTTGGATGATCAATGGCCGGTTGATGATGGGTGGATGATGTAGGAATGATTTATTTTGCTTCTGTAATGGTCTATGGAGAATCCAGAAGAATTGGGTCACGGGAATGAGTTTCCGGAGATGGAATGACAAGAACCCATCTCGCAGTATTGAGATCGAAATCGAAGTAGAACCACCCTTGGTAGATCAGGACCCTACGTCTATGTGAGGGGGCCTGTGCGGCCATGGGTTGCTACTTGATCTGGATTTTGATCAGAGGTGGACCACCATTCCTGTGCTTAATGAAGAGAAGTTGTGTCCTGTCTCAGAACTGGGTTCTGTAACAGAACACTACACTGATAGGAGAGATGGACAGAGTCCAGCGATGGCCGAGCTCAGCACTCGCAGAGCCCAGCGGTTGCCGAGCTCAGCATTAGTGCAGCTCAGCAACTGCCGAACTCAGCATTGCAGAGCCCAGCGGTTGTCGAGCTCAGCGTTAGCGCAGCTCAGCAACTGCCGAGCTCAGCACTGGCCGAACTCAGCGATGGCTGGATTCAACACTAGCCGAACTCAGAGTTCTGCCAAGCATAATGGCTAGGATGAGATTCGCGTTTTAGCCGAGCTAAGTGTCTAGGCCGAGCTCAGTGCTCAAAGCCGAGTTCAGTGTTACGGCCGAACTCAGTGTCATGGCCGAACTCAGTGTTTTACTGAGCTCAGCGCCAGACCGGGTTCCGTGCCAGACCGGACTTCGAGCTTAGCCGAACTCAGTGCTTAATCGAGCTGAGAGCTAAACCAACCTCAATGTCCTGCCAAGCCCAATGCATTTTCCCGAACTCAGCTGGGTGATCCAACTGAGCTAGGCCCTTTGCCGAGCTGAGCTGGGTGGCCGAACTCCGAGATGGATTTCCAAAAAGGCGGGATTTCAACAAAGGAGAATAGAACCTGGGACATTCCCTTCAGCCAGAATCCTTAGTGTGCACGGCCAACTACCCAGGCCAGGGAGTTAGCCGAACTCACAGGAAGTCCTGGACAAATAGGCTTTGCCTGCAGGGTGTCTTTGCTTCTCTGGACCCAGTGTGCCGAGCTGACCGCCCAGGCCAGGAGGTCGGCTGAGCACACTGTGTACAGTGACACTTCCCAGATTCTAAATTCCATTGTTGCAATCATATGTAGAACCCATTGACCATTCAAATAGACTTCCATCACTGTGCCAGCCACGAGTCAATGGTACGGCTCAACCTTGACTCGTGGGGTCCACTAATTAAAGTCCAGGTTATGTAATCTTAGATGATTCGACCTTTATACGTTACCAAATGATGCACATAACTTCTAAGCACCAAACACAATATTCCTTAGCATCTGTGGTTTCACTTAAATATCGAATTACCTGAGATGGACCTGTATCCGAAAGTGGACCATTACCTAGGTTGGACTGTTGCTATCTCCCTATGATTCGTATACTTGGAGATTCATCTCCCTCATACTATGACTATCACTCTATTGTCCTTATTATTGCTCATACCTGTTAATTAAATGGAAAATGGAGGACCTAAACCTAGGAATACTTAGAGGTGACCCGGTAATCTGATTGGGTGGATCATTGACCCGTGTCTGTGGCTAGGCGGGCCCTTTTTATGGCCTAAGTTGGATGTGAATTACCCTAGAATGGAGAGGTTAGATTGTATGGGCTTGTGACCCATTATGGACGTAGATGGATCATATGTCATTGAACATGGACTTGTGTCTCATATGGATTGTTATAGACCAGGCCAAGTATTTGGTGGGCCTTGGTACGGATCCAATGATGGAATTGGACTTGGACTATGATCCACAGTTTATATTGAGTACTTGGACCTCTTAGGGACTTTTGTTAGGACCTTGTTCACGCAAGGCAAAGCCTAGACAGACACAGACCTTTATTGTTTCTGAGTCGGCATAGACATTCACTCAGTTGATTTAAGCTCAGCCAGTTGGACTGATCATCACTGGTAGGAGCTATTGAGATTTGTTGTGTGGCTATCATGATGAGCACTGTTGGGACGGACGGTGTGATGCCGGTTCCGGTCGTTGTGGATGATGTTGATGATATTTTGCGGGGTTAGTAATCCCTAGCATTAGCTTAGGATCCCTACCGCGACTGTGTTCAGTATGAGAGGGCCGCGGCATAATATCCCGCGGCGACCAGCTTATGTGGATGTGCCATATTGTGTAGGTTTATTACTGTTATGCTTATTATGATTCTACATTGTTATCTTACACGACTGCATAGCATATGTACCTTTGTTACTCTCTTAACCTTATACATGTCTCTACTCATTTTGATGCATACATTCTATATTATCTGCATATTGTGACTTGCCAGATCTTTAGATCTGACCCACTCTTGGTGCTTAGGTCTTGACCCCGAGTTCGAGGGCGATGCGTTCGCACTCGTTGAGGTGCCCGTAGCAGGCGACTACGGATGGGGGCCGGCCGACCATGAGGTCGAGCCGGTGATTGGAGAGCCGACACCAGCTGCAGGGGTTTGAGCGTTCTTTTGTTTAGGGTTTTTGAGAGATTTTTGTCGTGAGACGGGTAGTGATAAAAATATGTAATTAAACTTTGATTTGTTATCACTATACATTTAGGCTGGACTTCAGCCCTTCTACATTTGACATATATACGATGATACCTTATGCTTCCGCTATCTCTGTATGGCTTCCGCTTATAATACGCTTCCGCAATAATAACTGTTGTTACATTATTGTTCAAAAAGTTTTAAATTGGACCTCACTGCGGACCTACGATCTTGGAAGTTCTCGGATTTTTCGGGAAGTAGCGCGCCAATTTCGGTACTTTGACGATTTTCTCGGTATCCGGAATTGGGGCGTTACAGCCTTAGGTGGAGGAAACACGACACAAAGGGCAACGCGAGTGGTTGGGCAAGGATCCCTTGACCAATCACTCCGATGGGGTAGATTTTGAATATGTCCCATGCGTAGAAAGTAATCAGACCGCCCCATTCGCAGAAGCGAAAGAGCGAGTCCGGTTAGAAGTCCACCGTGCAGGCCCAAGACGAGCAATAGTTTCACCTTCCGTGGAGAAATTGCAAGGAGAAACACACCAAAAACAGAGTGGTAGACTCCCAAAGCGAAACCCGCAACGAAATACATACGACTGGCTCAGGCAGACTTGCAGAGACGCCGTTCGAGATATGGCCGAGGGAATGAAGTAGCAGCAAGATCGAATTAATTGTTTATTACAGGAACCAGAGGCAGCAAAAAAAAAAAAAGAACAGAAGCGTTCCCTCAGCCCGGAAGATGCTATCGAGGCACGAGAAAGAGGGCGCCAAGGGCGCACGGCAGCACAAGAGCCAAGGGGCCAACACTCTGAGTCAAGAGTTCGGCGTAGCCAAGCTAGGGCTAGAACGGGCGATGAAGGGAGCAGGACCTCGAGTTCCCAACCTCGGAAGCAAGGGAATGGCAGTGTTCGAACTCGAGGACGAGAACTGATGAAGCCCCAAGGAGGAAAGTGCCCCCACGGGGACTAGCCGAGAATGACGTACATGCTCTAATGGAAAATGGCATTTGATTGACCGAAAGCTCCCTTCGGAAAATCCGACCAGAGCAAGGTGCATGAGGAATGCTCAAAATTTCGAATCACCATTTCGGAGGAAGTAGAAAAGGCTGACCCACTTCAGCGGTTCACAATTCCCAAGCTTAAGGTCTATGATGGGACCTCAGACCCCGCTGGCCACGTCCAGCACTTTCAACATTCTATGGCGTTGTGGGGAATACTTTACACATCAACGACTCATTTCCTATCCACAACGCCATAGAATGCTGGAAGTGCTGAACGTGGTCGGCGGGTCCGAGGTCCCATCATAGACCCTAAGCTTGGGAATTGTGAACCGCCGAGGTGGGTCTGCCTTTTCTACTTCCTCCAAAAATGGTGATTCGAAATTTTGAGCATTCCTCATGCACCTTGCTCGGGTCGGATTTTTCGAAGGGAGCTTCCGGTCAATCAGCGCCCTTTCTATTAGAGCATGTACGTCCTTCTCGACTAGTCCCTGTTGGGGCGCTTTCCTCCTTGGGGCTTCATCATTTCTCGTGCCTCGAGTTCGGACACCGCCATTTCCTTACTTCCGAGGTTGGGAACTCGAGGTCCTGCTCCCTTCATCGCCCGTTCTAGCCCTAGCTTGGCTACGCCGAACTCTTGACTCAGAGTGTTGGCCCCTTGGCTCTTGTGCTGCCGTGCGCCCTTGGCGCCCTCTTTCTCGTGCCTCGATAGCATCTTCAGGGCTGAGGGAACGCCTCTGTTCTTTTTTTGCTGCCTCCAGTTTCTGCAATAGACAATTAATTCGATCTTGCTGCTGCTTCATTCCCTCAGCCATATCTCGAATGGCGTCTCTGTAAGTATGCCCGAGCCGATCGTATGTATTTCGTTGCGGGTTTCGCTTTGGGAGTCCATCACTCTGTTTTCGGTGTGTTTCTCCCTGCAATTTCTCCACGGAAGGCGAAACTATTGCTCGGCTTGGGCCTGCACGGGCCTGCACGGTGGACTTCTGACCGGACCCGATCTTTTGCTTCTGCAGACGGAGCGGTCTGATTACTTTCTGTGCATGGGACGTATTCAAAATCTACTCCATCGAAGTGATTGGTCAGGGGATCCTTGCCCAACCACTCGCGTTGCCCTTTGGGTCGTGTTTCCTCCACATGAGGCGGAGGTCGTTTAGTCCGGGGTGATGATCCCGGGCTCTGTTCTTAATCTGACATTTCTGAGCGTGAATGTATGTTTCCTCGCTCCCCACAGACAATGCCAATTGTAAGGTCAATTTCTGAGAGACGAAGTGTGATTGGGCGGCCTTACAATTAATGCAGAGCTTGCCCTTCTCCCCCAGCTGAATCACCTTTCTTTGAGAGAAAGACCTATTTAAAAGCAAAGAATGCAGTGAAACTCGATCGGTTTGCCCGATCGAAATCTCTCCGATGCTTAAGTTAGGATCAATCTAAAAAAGTTCCCTCTTTCTATCCTCCATTTCCCCTTTTATATCCTTCTTACCTGTATCTTTGGGTCCCTTTCTCTCCTTGCTCCCAACCGTTGGTCATGGTCATTAAGGCGTTCGTGGCCTCCATCATGGGATGGTTTTGCCCTTCTGGTTCGGACTTCCCCCTTCTTTTTCCGCCAGCTGTCCCCTACTTCCCCACTCACTGTGTTGGGTGGTTCAGGTTAGCCTAGGGCAGTTCCACAGTTCGGGCGACGGCCAGTCTGTATCTGGATTTGTTCCGCAGGGTGGTATCCAGGAAGATCCGAGTCCTTACTGGATTCTCAAATTGGGTTGGTTTCGGCCCAGCCCTGACTAAATTAGCTCCTACAACTTAGAAATTGAAAGTGAGAGAATGTGAGTTTTAAAGAAGTGCACGTCTCTTTAAGAGAAGGTTTTCTTCCTATGGCCATTTCATTACTAGGGATAAAGAAAGTTTATATATTAGGAATAGTTGCTAAAAATTTCATGAATGAGGAGACCTTTTAAGAAAGGGAGATAATGTAGAGATCAGATAGATTGCAATCCTATCTTTACAAAGATAAAAGATAGATGGCTCTGAATTCTCCCGGATTGTAAGGATGATTGTAAGGGTCTCGTGATGACATAAATGATGGTGTGGTGGGAATGTGAGGAGGCTGTAACTGAAACCAAGAGCTCTTAGTCCCTTAACACTGCTACTTTTATACATCATCATCATCATAGCCTTGCCCCAACTATGTTGTGTCCGCTATACGAATTCTATTTTTTCTATTCCGATCTATTTAGAACCAAATTTTCAAATAAGTGCTCCTTATATATGGGTAATATTCAGGTGGGAACTGTTCTTACATATTATGTGGGAACTTTTTTGTGGGGCCCAATTGTGTGCTCCATTTGGGGATGGGACCAGGGGGATGGAAAAATTTATGTGAGACCACTCCAAGTATCAATTTGACCCCAAACCCATGCCTATAACCCATTCATCCGGGGCCCATAATTTTAATGGCTTCATATTCAAAAAAATACTCAACCCTCAATCCAACGGTTCAGTCCATTCGGATGTGTGCCAATCCTTGGGATTAGTGACTAGGTGGTTCCCTATTGTTTGCTAGGTTTGGATGGGTTGCTAGTTGGGCCCCGCAAAAAAGTTCTCATATAATAAGTGAGAACTAGTTCTCACTTTCTTAATCAATGTCATTTACTAGGCTCTCATACTTTACATTCTCATACGATGAAGTTTAGAGATCCGGTGTATGGCTATCTTTAATTTGGTGTCACTTTGTATAAGTGTAATACACCGAGTTCTCCAAGCCTCATCCATGACAAGGTATTACACGAAAGATATAATCCACATGAAATAATCTTAGCCTCAATGATTTCTCATGTGGTCCATTACCATTGGTCCGTTGATCTTGTCAAGGGTGCCGTTTTCTAGGGCCCCATAAGTATTCAGAGTAAAAAATTTCTAATTGGTTTGGTAAGTATATAATATAAAAGTATTCATCAACTTTTGGTGCAAAAATAAACATTTTTAATAAAAAATTTTAGGCCCAAACAGAGACCCACCTCGCTATAGCGAGGTCCAAAGTGAGCACTAGTTCTCACCTATTATATGAGAACTTTTTTGCGGGGCCCAACTAGCAACCCATCCAAACCTAGCAAACAATAGGGAACCACCTGATAGTCACTAATCCCAAGGATTGGCACACATCCGAATGGACTGAACCGTTGGATCGAGGGTTGAATATTTTTTTGAATATGAAGCCATTAAAATTGTGGGCCCACGAATGAAGGGGTTAGGGGCATGGGTTTGGGGTCAAACTTGATACTTGGGGCGGTCTCACATAGATCTTTCCATCCTCCTGGTCCCATCCCCAAATAGGGCCCACAATTGGGGCCCACAAAAAAATTCTCATAAAATATGTGAGAACTAGTTCTCACATAAAAATTACCGTATAGATAAAATGTGTTTTTACAAAATAAAAACACTTTAAAGTCGAGAAAAATGACGGAATGCCCAAATGCTCCATAATAACAACTGAGGACTTCTATTCCATAATCTCATGGATAACCTTACATGCAAGTCTCACAAAAAAAAAAAAATGAGATTCCTGATATCATAGAATAATTAAAAAGTAACTCCTTATAATATCATTATTGTTTATTATGTATTTATGTAGAGGTCATTAGCATAGTAAATAATCAGGAATGTTGTGATAGAATGCAAGATAAATATGTTAATTTGAGGCCACAGTTCAGTTTATGCACTTTTGAGCGTGGTTTAAGGCCGATACGAACCGGTATCGGCCCGAATCCTTACGATACCGTGTTGTGATTTTGATATCAATATCGTCACGGCCCATATAGCCAAAATATTAGTTATGTATCTGTCATAATGGCCGATACGACCAAAACTTATATATATATATATATAATTAAAAAAAGAAGAAGAGAAAGAGAGGAATATGCATTTATAGAGAAAATGGGAAACAGACAACAACATGCAATGTTATAAATAAATAAATAAAAAGAAAGAAAGAAAAACATAAATATGGATCACCATTAAAAATAAAAATAAAAATCTCATACATGGGTTTGTGTCAGGTTGAATGTGGTTGGCCCCAGCAACCGCACCTCTCTCCTCCTCTTCTTTTTTTCTTCCACCTCTCTTTTCCTCTTTCCCTCTCCCCACTCTCGTTGCTGTCTCTTTTGACTTTGGGAAAATTTCAAAACAGAGCTTAAGTTTTTTTCAGATTTCAAATCAGGATGAAAAACTTGCATTTCCACTCGGGGCTTAAGTTTAAGTTTTGCATCTACCTTTCAAATCAGGACATCCAGGGAAAAGTGAGTTTTCCGACAACTTGTTACTCTATTTTTTCTCAAAATACCAAAAAATGCCCTTAAGCCATTTTCCTCTCCCTCCCAATAACCATCATGACATACGAAAGCGGCTGTGCTCCGACCTCCACGATCACCACCATTATCGGAATACTGCACTCCAAATGTTCTGACCGATTTCTTGGATTGCATCAATTCAGATTTTTACAGATTTTATTCTCTGCTAAATGAGACTCGATTGTGTACCGATCATTTTCTTGGATCGGTGGTCATGTTTCAATCATATGGGTGGGCCACTGATCTAATCGAATTGGACCTGAGATCTTAGACAAGAGGGTAGTGGATCTGGACGTTTCTCGATCATTGCAAAATCAGAGAAGAGTGAGAGGACTCGGTTTTCGGGCAGGCTTGTCTGCATTCTTTGCCGGCATCGGAGAAGAAAGAGGGTTGCAAAATCAGAGAAGAGTGAGAGGACTCGGTTTTCAGGCAGGCTTGTCTGCATTCTTTGCCGGCATAGGAGAAGAAAGACGGTCTATGGAACATGATTATAAATGAAAAAAATAAAATAAAAGGGTTTCATTTCAATTTGGAATGGGCCAATATTCGTTTGAAGACTCCCATGATGAAGACAACATATACAAGATACATGCTATATTTGGAATGGGTCATTTTAATTGAGAAAGTTCCGTCTGTCTCCTCTCCTCTCTCAGTCAACCCACTGGCGACATGCCATAATCCAACGTGTTGCCTCTCCCCCATAAAGATAATAAAAAAAGTCATTTGTCGATTATTCAAGTAGAGGAAGAAGCAACGTTTCTGAGAGCTCTACTTTTTATTATTTTCATTAGCTTCCTTACATTAGATGTTGGATGGAGATCTTCACTCATAAGCTACTTGCTTCCTTCTTTTCCACCATTTACATTTTCCTAACCCCTCTATAAATCCCATGTCACATACTTAACCACTAAAATTAGAAACCAACTCCTTCTCCCTCTTTCTCTCCGTCGCTCCTTTTCTCCACACTTCGACCTCTAAAACACTTGATGTAACGCCCCACACCTTACCCATGCATGATATTGTCCGCTTTGGCCCACTGGCCTCACGGTTTTGCTTCTAATGGGCTTCAACCCATCAAAAGGCCTCATGCTAGGTAAGGGTGTAAGTTTTTACATATAATCCCAATCACTTTTCCTCTCTATAGTCGATGTGGGACTCCGGGGCGTCACACTTGAGCTTATGAGCATCTGAAGCTGAGTTGATTTAGATCTCTGCTCGTGCATATCATCTTAAATGATTCCTGACGAAAATCTGAGAGAATTTGAAACCGGAATTTCAGCTTTTCACCTTTCATTTTCGTCTCTACGCAAATTGGTTTCTCTCTTGTTTGATTGTTTTTCGCCTTCCATAGCATTAGTGGTTGAAGGGATGAAGAGGGGGTTTCCGTCTTTTTTCTCCGAAAAGGATTGCTTGGGCTGAGCACGGTCGACTTCCAGTCTGTTGAATTTGGTAAGGGGCATTTTGGGCATTTTGGGATAAAAAGAGAAGAAAGTAACCCGCAAATCCCAAATCTGGCCAAATGTCCTGATTTGAAATGTCAGTGAAAAACTAAAAACACTAATGAGTTTTTTTTTTTTGTCTTTATTTGAAATATGTAAAAAACTTGAACCCCATTTTGAAAATTTCCCTTTGACTTTTAAGGGTTTTTCTCTCTCCATTAGGGGTGATCGACCGGATTTCCGGTCCGGTTTTCGGACCGGAATCCGGTCGGACCGGATTTCCGGTCCGGCCCAAAATGAAGGACCGGACCGGACCACTTATAAGCGGTCCGGTCCGGTCCGGTCCGGTCCAAACCGGTCCGGTTGGACCACTTAAAGTGGTCCGGACCGGTTTCCTTTTTTTTTTTTTTTCATTTTTTTTTCATTTTTTTTTTGTTTTTTTTTTTTTCATTTTCACCTCACATCTAAAAGTAGGCAAATGTCAAATGAATGAATGATGGGTTTTACAAATAGGTGATGGGCTCATGCCTCATGGGCTCAAAAATTATGAAAAAAAAATTAAAAAAAAATATATTTTAATAAATGCGGTCCGGTCCGGTCCGGACCGGACCACAAAAGGCCCGGCCCGGACCGGACCGGAATAACCGGTCCGGTCCGGACCGGACCGGATTTGGACCACCAAGACCACAAATCCGGTCCGGTCCGGTCCGGTTTTGTGGTCCGGTCCGGTCTGCGGTCCGGTTCGGTGCAGCCCTACTCTCCATTCGATTCCTAGGGTGTGAGTCTTCCACACTTATTGTGGCCCACATTTTTAAAAACTAAACTACATAAATGCAACCTCTTAAATGGTCTCACAAATCACAATAAATTTTAGAATTTGAAAATCTAAACCACTAAATGCCCTCCCTTATTCTCTAAACTATTAAATGCCCCCTTATTAGTTTCCCCACCCAAAATAAATGCCCCTTTTAAATGGCACCTTAAAAAAATATTAATTAAATTAGTGTTGGCCTAATGTTACATTGATCACTTATAAACATAAAAATAAAATGTTAAAAAAAATAAGAAAACTATCCAAATGTTTTATTTTATTAGTAAGCCTTTAACATAGTATACTAATAAAAAAACTAATCCACTAAAAATAAATTCCCTTCTCATGAAGATAAAAAAGTAAAAATCTTTACAAATCAACTACAAAGAGTGACAATTCTTTTAATTGATTGGATTTGAAATTTATGTATGGACCAAGGATAACACATTAAAACTTTTTCAGATAAAATAACGATGCACGATGCTTTGCTTTTAGGGGGACCAATGTTTTACTTTATGATGTGTACTGATGCAAAATGACATTATTTTCTAGCATTTTTTAATATTCTGAAATTTTTAAATATTTTTATAGTGTTTTTTAATTAAAAAAATTCACATCGCGACGGATCAATAACTGCGACCGATACCGATACTGTATCGATTTTTTGGTGCGACCGATACCGTGATTTTGAACCATGCTTTTGAGCAACTAGGACTGTAAAAATCAGAGGTTCAAAAAGGAATGCTATAAAACTAGAATGCACCGAGTGGTGCTATTGGCACCACGAATTTTTCTCTCCTCATCGCAGTAGAAGACAAAATTTTTTTTTTCTAAACTACCCCTCCTCCCTCTCTTCCCTTCCTCTATCTCCCTCCTCCTCCTCCCTCCCTCTCCCACCCTCCACCCTCTTTCCTTATTTGCACCCACCCCCAGTCGCCGGCGGGGAGGGAGCCTCGGCTGGCAGCCAGGGGCGGATGCCTCGGCCGGCTGGCCGGTCTCCCTCCCCCTCTCCCTCTTTCTTCCTCCCTCCCCTTCTCTTCTCCCTTCCTCTTCTTCCCGATCGCCCTCCCTGCCGGCGACTGGGAGGGGGAGGGGGGAGAAGAGTAGGGGAGGGAAGGAGAGGGAGGGAGAAGAGGGAAATAAGAAGAAAGATGGAGAGGGGGAGGGAGGCCAGCCAGCCGGGGTTTTCTGCCGCCCGGGGCTCCCTCCCCGCCGGAGACTGGGGGGGGGGGGGGGGGGGGGGGGGGGGGGGAGGGGAAGATGAGGGAGGAGGTGGAGGGAGAAGGAGGAGGAGGGAGAAAGGGGGCGGGGTAGTTTAGGAAATATTTTTTTTTTCGCGGTGGGAAGAGTAAATTTCGTGGTGCCAATAGAACTCCCCTCTTCTGATTTTGGTGGATAATTATTTGGCACAAGTTTTTTTTTTTATTATAAATAATCGGTGTTTTTATCAATGGTCTAATGTTGTGCAGAAAACTTTATCAAATTAGGCGCCACTACCAGAAATGTCATTCAGACTTCAGAGTTTCTTCTTACACTGGCTTGAACACAAACAATGTGCAAATTATTCTTGACACTCTGTTTTAATTTCTGTTATACTCTTTATGGTGTATTGTTTTAATTTTGATTATACTCTTCGTGGTCTCTATGGTGTTTTCCTCCACATAGGGGCATAGGGCTGAAGAGAGAGGCAAAAACAAATATTAATTATTTTTTAAACAGGTCATAACCCAGGATTAACAGAGACTCAGCATAATAAGGTCTTGTTGATCCTAGGATTGGGATACTACTTGGACCTATGAAGTCAAGGAATATACAAAGACAAATTTCAGTAAATATTTAAATATTTTGAAAAGTCAAATCAAGATCATTGAAAAAGTAAGAATTAACAGTGGTGTAAATAGAATTTATCTCTAGGAATCTCAAAGATTTTTTTTACTAGAAAAAGAAAAAAAAAAAACTTACCATTCAAAAAATAAAAAACTTGCAATCAATTTCAATAACCCAAAACAGTTTGGTTTGCGCCCAACATGAACATCAAAATTCAAAACCATCATTCCCATCAAAGCACCAAGACATAAATTTCCCTCCCTACAACACCGACTGCATGCTGCATGGAACCAGAGAACATGAAATTGAAACCAGAAAAGAAAGAACAGTACAGATATTAGAGTCACCTCAACCTGCAGTGTAGCCAAACCTTGATACTGTGAATGCATCTGCCCTTGAACAGTCTCCCAACCCATGCTTAGGGTGGACTGCAGAAGCGGTGTCTCATAATTCAAGACCTTGGTTGATGATTGCAACCTCAGCTTCTTTGGTCAAGGAAAAACCAAAGAGTCTGCATCCACTTTTATCTTCACGAACTGAGACTTTCCCATTGCACCTAGGATCTGCCTTATCCCCCAAAACAGGAGCACCAACAGTACCCAGATTGTTTCGTTCGTTAGGTAGATGACACAATGGATAAGTGTCACCTAAGTCTTCCCCCAGGTGGTAAGGCCTTGATGGTGCTGATTTATGTTTCGCCTTTGACACATCAGAATGGTGGTACAGCCCTAAGTATGTACTCACCAGCCCTGCCTTCTGTGGTCGTTGATGCCAAATGCAGTGCAAGGGTAAGGATCTCAAAAATAAATGTTAGTAAAATATTTAAATATTTTTACACTAAAAATAAGTTCATTGAAAAGGTAAGAATTAAAGGTGGTGTAAATAGAATTTATCTCTAGAATCTCAAAGACAAATTAGAATTAATCTCTACAACTTCGCCGAGCAGAAGCAGTAACTTATTTTCCAGTATGCAAAATGACATTATTCTTGATTCTCTGGAATCAGTTAATTGCAGTTCGAAGGATGACTTGAACCACAAGTATATTTTCAGTTAACCATATATGGAAACTATGGCTGTATGTGTCCATGGCCATGAAAAATTAATTCTAACATCATTAACAAATATGATGAGTTTCTGCAAATTTACTCCAATATTGACAAAAAAAAAAAAAAAAAACATAAAGAAAGCTATCATAGAAAACATTAAGGGCCTGTTTCTTTCCAAGCATTTCTGACAGGAATTCAGGCTGTCTGTGAATTCCTGAATTCCAGTCAGAAATGCTATGTTCATTTACTAGAATTCGCAGCATTTGAGGCAAACAGTATTTTGGAATTCCAAAAAAGTGGAATTCCCAAATGCTAGCCCTTGCTCCAGCATTTATAAATTCTGGCATTCCGGGAGGCTTCCTTAGAACTCCGGCTCTCTCTGACGGTGCAAGGTCATCTTCTCCACTGCACCTCTAAAAAAAAAATCAGATCTGGTTATCTTCTTTCTTTCCACTCCTTTCATATATCTGGTTCCATGAAACCCAAAACCTCCCAAATCCACACCTTTTTTTTTATCTAATCTCAATTTCATTTTCATCTGACATCTTTCAAAACCGTACCATCCTCCTCAATGCTTGTACAAGAAATCCATCTCCTCCTACATCGAGACCGAATAAACTCCAGAATTCATGTATCCAACCTCTTTGGACAGAACTGAGATGAAGATCATTACAATGTACAGAGATTCTCAGGCAGGAATTCTAGGTATAAAAGAAACGGAGAATTTAGGAATGCTAGAATTTATAGCATTTCAAAATTCCAGCTTCTCAAATTCTACAAAATCCAACAGACATGAATTCCAAGAATTCTTCCAAAAAAACAGGCCCTAAACAAAAGGGTCTCAAACTGATTAAAACTCCGATAGATTAATGCAGAGAATGTGCTAGACAATCAAGAGCAACCACAATGATGAAATGCAATAAAGGCCACAATGCTGAAATGCAATAAAGGCTGACAAATGCTGAAATATGATAAAGGTGTGGGTTGCTGTTGTGGCAGCGCATGGAGTAAGGACCCTGCATTTATTACAATGGGTAAGTAATAAGTACTGAGAAAAACATAAGTGAACTATGAATTGAGATAATAAGCAAATGAGAAGATGCATATACCCAATTTACAAGAACATACACAATTTCAAAAACAATGATAGATGTGTTGGAAAAATGGCTAGAGGACCCACTAATTTTTGGCCATCTTTGTGCCAAACTAAAAGTGGGACCCACTTATAGTTTTAGGTGGGAATACATGGGAATGTAATCTACTCTATGAGTAGATTAAAGACATGTATTGGGTTGCTCTAATCCATTAAGGAGTGAATGAGAAATTGCCTCCTAAACAATACTACTTGAACATGTTAAACATGGAAAGAAAGGGAAGCGAAAAACTTGCTTCCCACATTGCTTGAGAGCAATACATTTCTTTGGTATAAATATGTTTACCTTAGTGGTATAAGATGAGCCCCAAGGGGCATCCCACTTTTGTGGAGGAGGGAGGACGTAGATCTTTGTTGGGTCACCACCGGGTCACCACCACACACGCGCGCGCGCGCCCCGCCCCGACCCGGACCCGGCTTGGGCTTGGGCTTGGGCTTGGGCTTGGGCTTGGGCTTCACGCGCGGGTCGGGCCTGGCTCGGCCCACTACCCATTATTAATTTTTTGGAGAAATTTTTATTAAAATAATAATTTCTTTTTTGGATTTAAATGGGGTGTGTCCAAGAGGTGTGTGTCCTTTCATTTGTGAAAGGGTGTGTCCAAAGAAGAAGCATCTGTTCACTGAACAGTCACTGTTCTGAACAGATGCAACTCCATTGAAAGGTTTCCTGCAGCAGCCTATTTAAAGCCTTCAATCCCATTCATTTTCAATCATCCAATTCACTGCTGCTGTTGCACAATTTCGAGTCTGCATAGTCAGTCAAGAGAGAGTCCTGCTGTTGCACTCTGGTTCAAATAGTCACACAGTTTTGCAGTGCTGCTACTGTGTGTTGATCATTGTATCCTGGGAGACAGAAGCCACTGAAGCCTGTTAGCACCATTGCAGGGGCGAAATTTGTCTTAAGGACATAGTGTTAAACACTAGCCTTGATCTGCCTTCTACTGCGAAAAACTAAAAAGTAAAAGACAACAACGAAGTACTGTTATTCTGCCTTCAAACAGTAAGAGAATTTCAATTCGAAGATTACTTTCTGTAACTCTGTTTTACTGTTGCTATTGTGAGGATCTGTTTCCTAAATACTGAATTACTTATCTGTGTACTCGGAACAACAATCTTAAGACAAATTTTCATCTCTCTAACAGAGTACACTCTGTTATCATATTTAATTCAGTATTTCTGGTTTCGGTTTATGTTAGTTTTACTGCTGGTTTCTACTTCTTCTTTGATGAAACTAGTACTGTAAAACTAAGTATCTCTCTTTTACATTAAGCAGACCTGTAGTCTGTTCTGAAAGTTTTTCATAAGTAACCACTTTGAGTTACTGTTTATAGTAAGCAGACCTGTAGTCTGTTCTGTCAGTTTTCTATAAGTAACCACTTCGAGTTACTGTTTACATTAATATTAATTCTGCAAAAATTCTTTGTGTTGGATACAGTTATGGGTATTGAGAAGAATACTCCAGTCAGTACCCATGGCCCTGTTTTGGTGAACCATGGGGAGAAACCTGAGAAGTTCAATGGTACAGAGTTTAAGAGATGGCATCAGAAAATGTTGTTTTATCTCACTATCCTGAACTTGGCTAGGTTCCTCCATGAAGAAGCTCCTGCTTTAAAAGAAGATGAGACAGACAAGCAAGTTGTTGCTGCTGTAGATGCTTGGAAGCATGCTGACTTCCTCTGTCGAAACTATATACTCAATGGACTAGACAACACATTATATAATGTGTATTGTTAATTGAAGACTGCTAAGGAATTATGGGATTCACTTGACAAAAAGTACAAGACTGAAGATGCCGGAATGAAGAAGTTCGTTGTTGGCAGATTCCTTGACTACAAGATGAGTGATTCCAAGGCAGTAATCAATCAAGTTCAGGAACTTCAAGTCATTCTCCATGAAATTCATGCAGAAGGAATGTCTCTTAGTGAGTCTTTCCAAGTGGCAGCAATCATTGAAAAATTGCCACCACTTTGGAAGGATTTTAAGAACTACCTTAAGCATAAGCGAAAGGAGATGAGACTTGAAGACCTGATTGTCAGATTGAGGATAGAGGAAGACAATCGTGCATCTGAGAAAAAAGCAGGAAAAACCTTCACTGAAGCTAAGGCTAATGTGGTGGAACATGGGCAGAACCCCAAGAAGAGGAAGAACCCTTCCAATGGTCAAAGACAAGGTCCCAAGGACAACAAGAAGTTTAAAGGGAATTGCTATGTGTGCGACAAACCAGGCCACCGTGCTAAGTACTGTCGTAAACGCAAGGACCAAGGAAATACAAGTAAGAAACCAGCGCAGGCCAACATGACAGAAATGGACAATCTCTCCACTGATGTTTCAGACATCAATCTTTCTGCTGTGGTCTCAGAAGTCAATCTGGTTGGCAACACCAGAGAATGGTGGGTGGACACTGGGGCCACTCGACATGTCTGCTCCAATAAAGATATGTTCTCCACTTATCATGCTACAAACGGAGAACAACTCTTCATGGGCAACTCTGCTTCTTCTAAGGTTGAAGGCCAGGGACAGGTGGTATTGAAAATGACTTCTGGAAAGGAACTCACCCTCAACAATGTGCTGCATGTACCTGATATTCGTAAAAATCTGGTATCAGGCTCACTACTGAGTAAGAAGGGTTTCAAACTTGTATTTGAGGCGGATAAGTTTGTCCTCACTAAGTCTGGGATGTACGTGGGCAAAGGGTACATGAGCGATGAGCTCTTTAAAATGAATGTAATGACCATTGTACCTAATAAGAAAAATTCTTCTGCTTATATGCTTGAGTCTTCTAATGTGTGGCATGGTAGATTAGGTCATGTTAACTATGATGCTTTGCGTAGATTAGTTAATATGGAATGTTTGCCTAAATGCAGTTTTGATTCAAATATCAAATGTGAAACATGTGTAGAAGCTAAACTAACTAGAACTTCTTTTCATTCAATTGAACGAACTTCTGAACCTCTTCAGTTAATTCATTCTGATATATGTGACCTCAAGTTTGTTTAAACTAAAGGTGGTAAGAAATATTTTCTTACATTCATTGATGATTGCACAAGATACTGTTATGTTTACTTATTGAGAAGTAAAGATGAGGCCTTGAAAATGTTCAAACATTATAAGAATGAGGTTGAGAATCAACTTGAGAAGAAAATCAAGGTGATAAGAAGCGATAGAGGAGGTGAATACGAATCACCTTTTGGTGAATTTTGTTCACAGCGTGGTATTATACACCAAACTACCGCTCCTTATTCACCTCAGCAAAATGGTGTTGCTGAAAGGAAAAACAGAACTTTAAAAGAAATGATGAATGCTATGTTAATAAGTTCTGGATTACCTCAAAATTTGTGGGGGGATGCTATACTCTCCGCAAATTATATTCTGAACCGAATACCTCAAAAGAAAACCAATAAGACCCCTTACGAGTTGCGGAAAGGCAGAATGCCTACTTACAAATACTTGAAAGTGTGGGGGTGTTTGGCTAAAGTGGCGGTTCCTACACCTAAAAAGGTTAAAATAGGACCAAAGACAGTTGACTGTGTTTTCATTGGGTATGCTTATAATAGCAGTGCGTATCGGTTTCTAATTCACAAATCTGAGATTCCTGATATGCATCCTAACACTATTATTGAGTCAAGGAATGCATCGTTCTTTGAACACGTATTTCCTAATAAACCCTCGCAGGAATCAAGTTCTCTTAAACGAACTCAAGATACTGCTAATAGCAGTGAACAAAACCAACAAGAGATTGATGAACCTAGACGGAGTAAGAGGGCTAGAACATCAAAAACATTTGGTCCAGATTTTCTAACACTTTTGTTAGAAGATGAGCCTCAAAGCTTTAAAGCAGCGGTGTCCTGTCCCGATGCACAATATTGGAAAGAGGCAATAAACAGTGAAATTGAATCCATTTTGCAAAATCATACGTGGGAACTAGTGGATCTTCCACAAGGTTGCAAAACTCTTGGGTGCAAGTGGATATTCAAGAGAAAGATGAAAGCAGATGGATCAATTGAAAAATACAAAGCCAGGCTTGTTGTTAAAGGGTACAGACAAAAAGAAGGCTTGGATTATTTCGACACTTATTCACCAGTTACGAGGATAACATCCATTCGAATGTTAATTGCAATTGCTGCGATATACAATTTTGAGATACATCAAATGGATGTAAAGACCGCTTTCTTAAATGGTGAATTAGATGAGGAAATATATATGGAACAACCCGAAGGGTTTAATGCTCCAGGACAAACCAAGAAAGTTTGTCGACTTGTCAAATCTCTATATGGATTAAAACAAGCACCTAAGCAATGGCATGAAAAATTTGACAGTTTGATGATGTCAAATGGGTTTAAGATCAATGAATGTGACAAGTGTGTATATGTCAAGAGCACTAACAATGGCTGTGTCATTATTTGCTTATATGTTGATGATTTGCTGATTATGGGTAGTAATGATGAAATCATTCAAGCTACCAAGCGAATGTTAAACAATAAGTTTGATATGAAAGATATGGGTATTGCTGATGTCATACTAGGAATTAAAATTTCTAAATCATCGGATGGACTGATATTATCTCAATCGCACTATATTGAGAAAATACTCCAGAAATATAATCAAAATAATAGCAGTCCAGCAAGAACACCTATAGATATTAGTATCCATCTATCCAAAAATACTGGAAAAGGCATATCACAATGCGAATATGCGCAAATAATTGGGAGCCTAATGTATGTCATGAATTGCACTCGTCCTGACATTGCATATGCTGTTAGTAAACTGAGTAGATACACAAGTAACCCAGGATCAGACCATTGGAAGGCCATAGTCAGGGTTTTAAGATATTTAAAATACACCCAAAACTATGGATTGCATTACTCGAGATATCCAGCAGTACTTGAAGGCTACTGTGATGCCAACTGGATATCAGATACCAATGATTCCAAATCCACAAGTGGATATCTATTCACACTTGGTGGTGCAGCGGTATCATGGAAATCTTCTAAACAAACTTGCATTGCTAGATCCACTATGGAATCTGAGTTTATTGCACTGGATAAAGCTGGCGAAGAAGCTGAATGGCTTCGTCAATTCCTAGAAGATATTCCAATGTGGTCAAAACCTGTGCCTCCTATCTGCATTCACTGCGATAGTCAATCAGCAATTGGAAGGGCGCAGAATCACATATATAACGGTAAGTCTCGACATATTCGTCGGAGGCATAATACCGTGCGACAACTGCTCTCTAATGGCATTATGACTATTGAGTACATAAAGTCCATGGATAACATTGCGGATCCCTTTACCAAAGGTTTAGCGAGAGAGCAACTAAATCGTTCATCGAGGGGAATGGGCTTAAAGCCTATGAATGAAAAGTCGCCATAATGGCAACTCAACCTAGCTGACTGGAGATCCCAAGATCTAGGTTCAAAGGGACAACCGAATTGTGTGTGACTTAACGATATCACTATGGAGATAATATCTCCTGCTCATTCCTATAATAATAATAGTGATACCTGTAGCGAAAATTAGGGTAAGCAAGGCTTTTAATGATTCTTATATCTTGACTAATCAAGTGGGGTATAGCAGGATACTCTTAAGAAGAATCACCTATGTGAGTGTGAACTGGGCCGTTTCTATGAGAATAATAAGGCTAAATTCTCTAAAGCACTCATGAAAACCAGGCATTGTTCAGGGCCAAAATGAACACAATCATTAGAACCAACTGTGTCCGGGAAGATTCTGTGTGAACTCTATTGTCTCGGTTTACGTAAAAGGTTGAGCAGTTCAAGACATCATGTTCACTGTTCGACCAGTAAATTCGATAGTACTTCACAAGGGAAGGTTCAAGGCCACAAGCTACCTTTCACTATACAGAAAATTTCCAATTGTACTCTCTCTGTGTGTCTGCATATCATTTCATTGTTTTCAGTCAATTTCATTCATGTGGGGGATTGTTGGAAAAATGGCTAGAGGACCCACTAATTTTTGGCCATCTTTGTGCCAAACTAAAAGTGGGACCCACTTATAGTTTTAGGTGGGAATACATGGGAATGTAATCTACTCTATGAGTAGATTAAAGACATGTATTGGGTTGCTCTAATCCATTAAGGAGTGAATGAGAAATTGCCTCCTAAACAATACTACTTGAACATGTTAAACATGGAAAGAAAGGGAAGTGAAAAACTTGCTTCCCACATTGCTTGAGAGCAATACATTTCTTTGGTATAAATATGTTTACCTTAGTGGTATAAGATGAGCCCCAAGGGGCATCCCACTTTTGTGGAGGAGGGAGGACGTAGATCTTTGTTGGGTCACCACCGGGTCACCACCACACGCGCGCGCGCGCCCCGCCCCGACCCGGACCGGGCTTGGGCTTGGGCTTCACGCGCGGGTCGGGCCTGGCTCGGCCCACTACCCATTATTAATTTTTTGGAGAAATTTTTATTAAAATAATAATTTCTTTTTTGGATTTAAATGGGGTGTGTCCAAGAGGTGTGTGTCCTTTCATTTGTGAAAGGGTGTGTCCAAAGAAGAAGCATCAGTTCACTGAACAGTCACTGTTCTGAACAGATGCAACTCCATTGAAAGGTTTCCTGCAGCAGCCTATTTAAAGCCTTCAATCCCATTCATTTTCAATCATCCAATTCACTGCTGCTGTTGCACAATTTCGAGTCTGCATAGTCAGTCAAGAGAGAGTCCTGCTGTTGCACTCTGGTTCAAATAGTCACACAGTTTTGCAGTGCTGCTACTGTGTGTTGATCATTGTATCCTGGGAGACAGAAGCCACTGAAGCCTGTTAGCACCATTGCAGGGGCGAAATTTATCTTAAGGACATAGTGTTAAACACTAGCCTTGATCTGCCTTCTACTGCGAAAAACTAAAAAGTAAAAGACAACAACGAAGTACTGTTATTCTGCCTTCAAACAGTAAGAGAATTTCAATTCGAAGATTACTTTCTGTAACTCTGTTTTACTGTTGCTATTGTGAGGATCTGTTTCCTAAATACTGAATTACTTATCTGTGTACTCGGAACAACAAGATGTGTCGCTACCTGAGCCAGATCCTTAATACAACCACGCACATTGATCAAAACTTGGCATTTGGTACTTGCCTCCACTTGGGGACCATGGAAGCGACTCACAAAGTTGTACTGCAACAATAAGTCAAGAGAAGGCATTGGATATGGTAAAAAAATCCCAACCAAACATGTCAGAAATGCAACATGAAAATTACATACTGTATGGCAATGAAAATTTTCCTCCTAATCTTTTTTTTCTCTTGACAGTAAAACCCAAGGAACTTCCTTGAAATGCCCTGTAGGCCAATAAAAATTCCCTATGAAAAGTACAGCAAGATGTAAGGAGCTGCCTTGAAATGTCGAGTCTAACCATTAACTGATGAAGCAGATAATGATCCCAACCTTTGCATCATATCAATGGAGTGAAACGGTCAGGGAAACGCTTGTGATTGTCAGGAGTTAAAGGGAGGCTGAGAGGAGGAAAGGTTTCTGGAGAAATGTTGGAGACAGTGAGCTTCTAAGGTGATCAAGGGTTTGAGGAGTTACTTTCATGAGGAGCTGAGATCGTTTGAGTTAAGGGGAGGGTCAAAATCAATCGAAGATGGTCAAAATCAACTTGAAATAAATCCCGGATGGAAAATATTCAAAAGTTCAAATTATGTATCATAATTTCATCCTCCCACATCAATTTCTCTGGATGTACCCAGGACAATGCTTTTGTATTTTCCTCTGTACTTTCTATAGATTGAACAAAGATAGTTTTCAATCTCAAATTCTCGGAAAACCTTCCCCAAAATTCAACCATCTCTAAAAGTATGCAATCGGATGCAGGACATTTGACCGATGACAATTTCTTTCTAGTCCAAGAGTGAAATATGGACAAAACTATGGGGAAGAGTGTCAGCATCTATTCTCTTGAATTCAAGAGTACACAAAGATGTAAGATTTCTGATCTTGATTTTAAAAACCATACTTAACATCAAAATTGTTGCAATTCCTCAAAACTCGCCCTCCCATCTGCAAGAGTAGAATTGCACTCACACATTCCTCTTATAACTCATGACTAAATAACCAGAATGGCAGAAAAACCTTGAGAGCCACCAATATTAACAGTTAATCAAATTTTATCTCTACTCATCTCCATCTTCCTGCCTCAGACCCAATTCAAACATTTCATCCTTCAACCTCATAGCCTTCTCAATGTCTCCCTGTTTCCCATAACCCTCCACAAAACTACTATAAGTCTCTAAATCAGGTGCAAATCCTCTCCCAACCATTTCAGCCTGAATCTTCAATGCCTCTTCCATCTCCCCTGCATCACAAAAACCCTTAATAAGAAACCCATAACTCGCCCGACTCGGAGAAATCACTCCCCTCCTCTTCACACCCCTCAAAAACCCCAATCCTTCAACCACACGGTCTTTCCTACACAATTCTCCAACCACCGCATCGACAGTCAGAGCCTCCGGCCTGAAATCCCTCCTGCACATATCCTTATATAAGACGAGCGCAGAATCGACATCTCCAATCTTACAATAACCTCTAATCAGATGCTCAAAAGTCGCACAGGTCGGCTCAATCTCCCCAAACTCAATTTCCCTAAAAAGTGCCTCTGCCTTCTCAATCTCTCCCATTTCGCAGAAACCACTTATCAAAGTGTTATAAGCCATGATATCAGGCTCAATCTGTTTATTCCGCATTTCATCCCACAAACTGACTGCTTCTTCCATCTTTCCACCATCACATGTCGCCGCGATCAGAACACTGTAAGTAAAGACATTCAGCTCGCAGCCGAATTTCTCCATTTCGGACCGAATTTCTGCAATCCCTTCCATGTCCTGCTCGCGATAGAATGAAAGCATCAACGTATTGAACGTCTGCGCATTCGGGGGAATTCTAACTCTAGAATCAGCAGTTTTTTCACCATCCAGCCCAAAAATCTCCCTGTAGATGGAGAGTCCGGCCGCCGGCCCTCTCGACCGGGCCGCCGACCGGATGACCGAATTGCAGGTGGCCGCGGTCGGATAGATTCCGCGAGAGCGGAGAAAGCGAGCGATCTCGACCGCTCGATCGATCGCGTTCGTATGCAAACAGGCGCGGATGAGAAGGTCGAATACGAAAGGAGCGGAATCGCACAAGCGGTAGGTTTTGGTGAGGGTTTTGAATAGATCGCGGCCGTTGGATTCGTGGGATCGGATGGCGGTCTGGATTAGGGTTTGAGCTAGGGTTTTGAAGCGGCGGGACCTGGCGAGGATGTGGATGATGGTGGAGTAGGAGAAGAGGTTGTGGTTGCAGAGGGAGTTGTGTTGGGACCAGTGGAAGAAGCGGAGGGCAAGATGGGGGTTGTTTCTTATGCGGAGGGCGATTTGGGAGAATTCTGCGGGGGAGAAGCCTGTGGGGTGGAGGGATTTGAGGAAATTCCAGCGGCTTTTGGATCGCTGCAAGGTGAGAATGGAGACGACGGAGGAGATTAAGGGTTCGTTGGGAGGGTTTTGATTGGAGAGAGAACGGAGATGGGGTTGAGATGGTGATGAAGATGAGGAGAAGGAGGGAGAGCGTGAAGAAAGAGCAGGTTGAAGTGGAGGGATTGGGAGAAAATGTCTTGCTATCGCGATCGCCATGAAGGAATGAATGTCGTTTGCTCCATCTACTCGAGTAGACAACAAAAAGAACGAGTCCAACGGCTGTGGGCCGGGCCAGAGATACAAGAGCCAGGTGGATCTCAACTCGCAAGAGAGAGATATGTAGCCATGTAGGGCATGAATTGGTAAGGGGAAGATTTTGAAAAACAGAAAGTCTACACTCACCGAAAGAATGCCCAGAAAATTAGACCGATCCGACGTGGCGGGCCACGTAGCACTGTGTGGACGTGATCTTTAGTGGGAGCGGGATTTTCATTTTGGGAGCCCGCCAGAAGAATAGCTACTGTTTTGAAGAAGAAAAGAAGAGAAACCGGAGAAAAACAGAGACTTCTTTCTCCTGCCCTAGAAACGAAGACTGGGGGTTTTTTGCTTCTCCATCTCAGGCCATCAGCGAACGCATGGTTTTGGGCTGCATCCTCTCTCTCTATATATCACTACATTGTTTGTAGAGATTCGACCTTTTCTTTGGTCAAAGGTATTCTTCTTCTCTTTCTACTCTGCTTCTTCTTCTTCTTATGATGCAATAATCTTCACATATGTTGGGTTTTTTATTAAATCTTCTCGTGATTTGGGTGGTCTTTTTTTGGTTGGAATTTGTAAAAAGTTTTGATTTTTATTGCATTTCTATCGATTTCTTTTTCTGGGTATTGATCCATTTAGCATAGTTTGTTTCCATCGCTCTCTTTGAGGAAGAATTTCTGATCCTCAAACTAATATCCATGTATTGTAAATTGAAATGCAACTTTAGAAAACAGTGAAACTAAAAGATGTGGAGTCAGTGCTGGTTTCTGTTAATGGGTCAAACGAGTGGAGTTGTAATGTAAAGATTAGCTCTAACCTGACCCATTTAGATATAGATCAGATTTACTAATTGTTCAGTCTACAATGGTTCATCTGATGATCCCTACTATAGATGAGTGGTGTTGATAGGATGATCGTAGCTACTAATTGAAGAACTTATGCCCATTGAATGCTGATGGATGATTTCTCACTAACCATCCATGTTCAAGCATATAAGATTCTCCATTCCTAATCTTATTTTTTTGCTGATGATCTTTAATATTCTTTTATCGAATTATTCTCAACACATGAATGCTTTATTTGTTTTTAGAAGCATGGAAGAATATGAAATATCACGTGAATTTGATGGAGACGATAATGCAATTGAATTGGGGACGATTTGTCAGGAAATAAACAGTGTTGAGATGGAGAAGCCCTTGGAGGAAGGTGAAAACATAGAAGAGGTAGTAATGGAACCTCAAAGGGGAATGATGTTTGGTTCAATTGAAGAAGTACATGAATTTTATGCAAGATATGCCAGGCATATCGGGTTTGCTATTGCCCTAAAAACATCGAAAAAAGGAACGGATGGAAAAAGGAGCTATGTTACAATTGCTTGCACTAAGGGTAGAAAGCCAAGACCAAATGCCAGCAACCCAGTTCAACCCCGTCCACAATCAAAAACAAATTGCAAAGCAGTGTTAAATCTTTCTTTGCAATTCGACGGGAAGTGGCTTCTGAACTCATTTGTGCTTGAGCATAACCATGATATGAGTCCGAACAAAGCTCGATATCACAAGAGTAACAGGGTAATCCCACCACATGTGAAGAGGCAGCTTGAATTGAATGACAAAGCGGGGATTAGATTGAACAAGACTGTTAGCTCATGTGTGGTAGAGGCAGGTGGGCATGGGAATTTGCCATGGTTAGCAAAGGATGCAAGAAATTACCTGGATAAACTTAGACGCTTAGAACTCAAGGAAGGGGATGCCGAGGCAATGCTAAGTTATTTCAAAAAAATGCAACAAGACAACGGATCCTTTTTTTATGTCATAGATCTTGATATAGAGCATCGAGTAAGGAACATCTTTTGGGCTGACGCAAGGAGTAGAGCAGCATTCGCTGAATTTGGTGATGTGGTCACGTTTGACACCACTTATTTGGTTAACAAATATGATATGCCTTTCGCTCCTTTTGTGGGTGTGAATCAGCATGGACAGTCGGTACTGTTAGGTTGTGGATTGATATCACGAGAGGACACTGATACATTTGTATGGTTGTTTCAGTCTTGGCTTGATTGCATGTCCGGGTGTCCTCCTAATGCCATAATCACTGACCAGGATAAGGCCATGCAAAATGCAATAGGAATAGTATTTCCTAAAGCACGACATCGGTGGTGTTTGTGGCATATCTTGAAAAAGGTGCCTGAAAAATTGAGGGGGTATAATGACTACGATTCAATTAAATTTCATCTTCTTAATGTTGTCTATGATTCGATGGAAAAAGAAGAGTTTGAAGAGAATTGGGCCAAGTTTGTTAGGGCATATCAGCTAGAGGACAATGAATGGCTAGCTGGATTGTATGATGAGAGGTATCGATGGGTGCCAGCATTTGTGAAAGATATATTTTGGGCAGGGATGTCAACAACCCAGCGTAGTGAGAGCATGCATGCTTTTTTTGATGGCTACATCAATTCTAAGACCACACTGAAGCAATTTGTTGAGCAATATGATAATGCTTTGTCTAAGAAGGTGCAACTGGAAGCTGAGGAAGACGCTCGTTGTTTCAATGTATACATTCCATGTGTGACCCCTTATGAGTTTGAGAGGCGATTTCAAGAAGCATATACTCTTAATAAATTTAAGGAGATTCAGAAAGAAATAGCCGGTAAGATCCGTTGCAATATTTCCTCGGTTAAGGTAGGAGCTGAAATCTCAGAATTTGATGTGGAGGAAGATGTGATAGTGGGAGAAAATAATATCCGACCTTTTACTTTCCATGTTCATTTTAATGAGGTATCGAGAGAATCTAATTGTACTTGCCGGTTGTTTGAGTTCAGAGGTATTTTATGCAAGCATATTATCGTTGTTTATTTGAAGAAAAAGGTTTATTATATACCGGGGAAATACATTTTAGAAAGGTGAAGTAAAACCGTGAGAAGAAGCCACACAAAAATCAAGATCATGTATGACAATTGGGAACGCAGACCTGAAGGACGTCGCTACGACAAAATGTTGACTATTTTCAATCGGGTCAGCGATAAGGCCATGGATTCTGATGAAAGAAGTCAGATGGTAATGTCCTCGTTGCTAGAAGTGGAAGCTGAGCTAGATGTTTCTAAAGAGGTTACTGTATGCAATAGACCTATGTCTATAGGTGTACATAAAGGTTCAACTTCATGTCATGGTGATAAACTTTCTTGGCAAGAGAGCAATAACCGCGTGTGTGATCCAATCAAACACCGCCATAAAGGCCGACCGCCAGAAAAAAGAAGACAGTCTAAGATTGAGACAATTATTAAGAAGTGTAGGAAAACAAACAAAAAGATGATGAAGAAGGTTAGTTTAAGATTTTTATTTTTTAAATTATATAAACACAAAATTCAATTATTCACAATCTAATTGAAATCAAATTACGTATGTGCAGGGTACGGCGATGGTCAATCATGGAGACATTATAACACATCATGTTGGATTAGACCAGATCATCACACAAGAGACTGTGAATTTAACTGTAAGAACATGAACCCCCAATTTTTGATCTGTTGTGCTTAACTTTATTGCATATGGCCTCATATACTTTGAGAATTTTTTTTTAACGATCATTATTTGTTCCTTGGAAGACTAAACTATATTTTCCGTATTTTATAGGGACCGTATGCCTATGGAATGAATTCCATGTTTTTGAGAGGTCAATCCATTTTACAAATGCCACCTAACATGCATTCGACACTTTTGGGACACTTGCCAAGTACATTGAATCAACCAGCTGAGATGACTCCCTCTGTTGGAGCAACTTTGACTAACAATTGCACAAATGATTCTATACAAGAGCTACCTTCAACACAGTTCAATGGGTAAATGAATCTTAGTGTGAGAATCATAGTTTCTTATGTTCATACTTTGTTAGTTTTCATTTATTTTTCTTGAAATTAAGTCATGAAATTTCTTGTTGCAGGACCTCCTTTTAAAAGACAGTTTGAATCATTTTGGATCTTTGGCACAAACTGTGCTATTTTGAGCTCCGGGTTAGAGATTTTTGTGCGTTCACATGGACAATCTTTCGTATAGACAAATTGCATACAGATGTTACTTAATGTTTTGTATTTGAATGGAACTATCTTTCAGATTCTATACAAGATCGAGCATCAAGATAGTTCAATGGGTAAATGAATCTCAATTTTTTAAAAATACAGTTCATACTTTCTTCCTAAACTTTTAACCCATCTTGAGATTAATTCAAGATATTTCGTTTTGCAGGACCAAGTTTTAGGAGACGGTTCTTCACAAGACGGATTTTGAAAACCATTGTTGTGCTATTCTGAGCTCCCTATGACAGATTTTTTTTTGCGTTCACAGGGAAAATCTTTTGTATAGACAATTTCCAGATATCTGTTAATTAATCTCTTGTATATGAATGGAACTATCTTTCAGATTGGATCTGATGAATGTAATTATTGTAAATTTGATCGATATAAGTAGTGCTTAATCCCCTTTTGTATTCGATGTAAAAATCTTGATATTAGAAATAATGAGGTTGGCGTGTATCATTTAGCAGACCCATGTATTCATATAAAATCTTGGATACTGGATGGCATGGCATATTCGGAGGTTTAAATCTCTATATACTGAGGTTGAACCCAGTATGAGAAGGTTGTGTGAATAAAATACTGAGGTTTCAATGTGGTCATTAGGCAAAGTCCACCTCTATTCGATATAAAATCTATTTATTAGATTGTATTCGTAGGTCTAACAAAGCAAATTCACCGGTTTCAATTCTATGTGCGAAAGGTTCGATGACCAGAATTGCTGAGGTTTCATTCTGTATTCGATGTAAAACCTTAGGTCATATGCGGAGGTTGTACACAGAATATTCTCAGGTTTCAATTGTGTGTGCGAAGGTTCAATGAAAGAAATACTGAGGCTTCATTCTGTATTCGATATAAAACATCGGGTCATATTCGGAGGTTGTACAACGAATATTGGAATGTTTCAATTATGTTTGCGAAAGTTTGATGAAAGAATATTGTGGTTTCATTTTGTCTTCGAGGCAAAACCTCGGGTGAAATACGGAGGTTGTACAAAGAATATTTGTGCTAAGTTTGGATGAAAGAAATACTGAGGTTGGAGTGTTTTCATTTAGCAGACCCCTGTATTCAGATAAAATCTATTTATTATATGGTATTCGTAGGTCTAAAGATAAATATTCATAGGTTTCAATTCTGTGTGCTAAGGTTAGATGAAAGAAATACTGAGGTTTGACAATTATTTTTTAACTTAAAAGAAACAATTGTGTATTTCGATATAAAACCTCGGGCCATATGCGAAGGTTGTACAAATAATATTCGTAGGTTTCAATTCTGTGTGCTAAGGTTAGATGAAAGAAATACTGAGGTTTGACAATTGTTTCTTTAACTTAAAAGAAACAATTGTGTATTTTGATATAAAACCTCGGGCCATATGCGAAGGTTGTACAAATGATATTCGTAGGTTTCAATTCTGTGTGCTAAGGTTAGATGAAAGAAATACTGAGGTTTGACAATTGTTTCTCTAACTTAAAAGAAACAAATGTGTATTTCGATATAAAACCTCGGGCCATATGCGTAGGTTGTACAAATGATATTCGTAGGTTTCAATTCTGTGTGTTAAGGTTAGATGAAAGAAATACTGAGGTTTGACAATTGTTTCTCTAACTTAAAAGAAACAAATGTGTATTTCGATATAAAACCTCGGGCCATATGCGTAGGTTGTACAAATGATATTCGTAGGTTTCAATTCTGTGTGTTAAGGTTAGATGAAAGAAATACTGAGGTTTGACAATTGTTTCTTTAACTTAAAAGAAACAATTGTGTATTTTGATATAAAACCTCGGGCCATATGCGAAGGTTGTACAAATGATATTCGTAGGTTTCAATTCTGTGTGCTAAGGTTAGATGAAAGAAATACTGAGGTTTGACAATTGTTTCTTTAACTTAAAAGAAACAATTGTGTATTTTGATATAAAACCTCGGGCCATATGCGAAGGTTGTACAAATGATATTCGTAGGTTTCAATTCTGTGTGCTAAGGTTAAATGAAAGAAATACTGAGGTTTGACAATTGTTTCTCTAACTTAAAAGAAACAAATGTGTATTTCGATATAAAACCTCGGGCCATATGCGAAGGTTGTACAAATGATATTCGTAGGTTTCAATTCTGTGTGCTAAGGTTAGATGAAAGAAATACTGAGGTTTGACAATTGTTTCTCTAACTTAAAAGAAACAAATGTGTATTTCGATATAAAACCTCGGGCCATATGCGTAGGTTTCAATTCTGTGTGTTAAGGTTAGATGAAAGAAATACTGAGGTTTGACAATTGTTTCTCTAACTTAAAAGAAACAAATGTGTATTTCGATATAAAACCTCGGGCCATATGCGTAGGTTGTACAAATGATATTCGTAGGTTTGAATTCTGTGTGCTAAGGTTAGATGAAAGAAATACCGAGGTTTGACAATTGTTTCTTTAACTAAAAGAAACAAAATGTGTGTAAAACCTCGGGCCATATGCGTAGGTTGTACAAATGATATACGTAGGTTTCAATTCTGTGTGCTAAGGTTAAATGAAAAAAATACTGAGGTTTGACAATTATTTTTTAACTTAAAAGAAACAATTGTGTATTTCGATATAAAACCTCGGGCCATATGCGAAGGTTGTACAAATAATATTCGTAGGTTTCAATTCTGTGTGCTAAGGTTAGATGAAAGAAATACTGAGGTTGGCGTATTCATATAAAATCCTGGATATTAGATGGCATGCAATATTGGGAGGTTTGAATCTCTATATACTGAGGTTGAACCCAGTCTAAGAAGGTTGTAAGATTAAAATACTTAGGTTTAAGTGTAGTCATTAGACGAAGTCCATCTCTGTTTGATATAAAATTTATTTATTAGATGGTATTCATTGGTCTAACAAAAAATATTTACAAGTTTCAATTCTGTGTACCAAGGTTGGTTGAAAGAAATACTGTGGTTTCATAGTTTCTTGTACAAATGGTTTAAACCCATGTATTTCGATATAATACCTCGGTGCATATGCGCAGGTTTGACAAAGTATATTCACAGGTTTCAATTCTGTATACTAAGGTTCGATAAAAGAAATACTGAGGTTGGAGTGTTTCATTTAGCAGAACTGAGGTTGGAGTGTTTCATTTAGCAGACCCCTGTATTCATATAAAATATTGGATATTAGATGGCATGGTAGAAATATTGTGGTTATAGTCAGAGCTTATGGCATTGTATACATTGGTTTGAATCATGATATACTGAGGTTGACATACAGTGTGAGAAGTTTTTCCTAAATAAAATACTGATGGATCGGTGCCTCATTAGTCAGGAGACTTGTATTCGATAAAGAGATGGTGCTAATAGATTGCAATGGTTTGCGCTTAACAAAAAGAGTTGTACATACAAAAGATGCCAAAAGATGCCAAGTTTCCCATTACATTCAACTAATATCATTCAATAAAAATACAATATCTCCATATCAAGTGAGCCTGGAATGTGGCTAGTTGATTTACAAAATTCTCAAGTGAGATTGTGTTGTATTCGACACGAAAAAGAATTGAACGATTGAAGTTCTGAAAACCCAAAATATTACATCATCATTTACGAATCTGTTGAACTCTCATATTAACACACATTTCTATACTTCAAAATTATGCACGCCACCTGCAATGAATATGAGATCAATGTTAGAAAACAGAAAAAGAAACATCGGACAATAAAAAATGTAAGAGAGTATTAATTTGATCACCAACACCATAAAGAAGTAATTTTAATAACACGATAGTCTTTGTTAATACCCTTTCCACAAGAAATTATGTTAAATCAGCCTATGAATCCTCACGTTTGTCATCCGGACTTCGACCAAGCAATAAATGTGCTGCTATTTTTTTCCTGTAATATCGTATTTCATCCTATTCCAAGAAGAAGAACGAATGAAAGAAACAGACAAAAAATTAGAACAATAAGATTCATTCGAAATATACGTAAATTATCACTAAAAAATCACAAAGTATTTACCGGCTCAAAATCGAATGTATCTCCACGCGATAGACAATCCATGAATTTCATCACAAAGACCCCACAATCATAACTGTTAAAATAGTGATATAAGATGGATTATTATACCAATTGGAATAGATACTGCAATTCACATACTTTGTCCCTAATAGAGAGACATACCCATTATCTTGTTGAGGGCAGTCATCAACGATTCGAACATCAGCCTTATCCCATTGATGTATCTTCCTTTGTTTAAATTGTTTTTTTAAGGAAGATACCTGCATAAAGGAAATATAACAGTTAAGTTTTATATACAGGTGCATTGTTTTTTTTTGTTTTAAACATTTCACCGGAGCATACACCTTAATATGGGTACTCACCGTTTCATTCATGTAAGCAATGTCACCACATGATTTCAAAGAGTTGTATATACAAAACAACTTCTTGTTTGAATCAAGTACGAGGAGAAGCCAGTGTTTTGAAGCCCAATTCATTGGGATAAATATTCTGTCCCACGATGTTAAGATAGACTTCAAGTTCCTCACATTTAAATGCTTTTTAATTGATTCTTCGTTGTTGGAATGTAATGCCGTCTGGGATATAGTAAGCTATATGTTAGCACCGATATTCAATAATTTAAAATCACTAAAAATATGAAGAAGAATAATTACATTAAACCATGATGTGAAGAAGTAACACTTCAATGAATTCTTCCCTGTTGGCTTTCTCCCACTAATCAACTTAGCATAGTTGTCAATAATCTAGAAATCAAGATAGCACGTTGGAGTGTTAGTTGATCGAAGGTTCGGCATTGTATACACAATTGAATGCTTATAATACGATGTGAAATTAACTACTAACCTTATCGGATATCCAACCTTCTTCGTCCAATAAATTCTTGATTTCTGAACGCCAAATTTTTAGCTTGCCCACCTCCTCGGCACTAAAGAAATAGAACTTATTATTTAGTAATTAATCAATATAAATATTGATTATCTAGTGTGAGTGCTATGGTGTAAAGTTACTAGGTTTATAATGGATCATACTCTTTTCCAACTTTGGCTTCAAAACTTGCAATTGCGTTTTCCTCTTCTTCCGAAAAGACAATCTTTGATTGGATTTCATCCACAACCAATCTCTCTCTCTTGTAGCAAATTTCTTTGTTCTTCGTTCTTTGTAATGCTGCTTTTGTGCCTGCATCATATGGGGTCCGTAACATCTGTGATGGCTTCCGAACTCTACCCCCATTTTTCTTTAAAATATCCTTGGCAGCTCTTGACGTCTCAACACAAACAGACATTGATGGATTTGGGGAAGAAGGATGATCCATACGATGGAGTGAAGCATCCACAATATCCACAGGCGATTGAGGCACCGATATCCCTCTATTTCGCAACTCCATATTTTCACTCCTTAATCGTTCATTCTCTTCCTCTAGTATGGTAACCCTTTGCTCCAAATCCTTAATCTTTGCTATATAGTTCTCGCGATCACCCTATGTAAGTTTCAAATAGTCAGTAAAAAATAGATTTAAAACATGAAGTTCACATTAGCAATTTTGAATAGCATTTTCCACTTTTAATCAAATATGGTTAAAATTACAATAATATCTGGCATGCGTTCCTCCATTCTCCTGACTATGAAATCAGCCATTGCCGTTGTCTCCTGTAACCCATAATTAAAACAAGTATAAGTCACAAGAAGGATGCAACCATACAACCATGACCAAGTACTTTAAATTAAAGAACAAAAATAAGTTAAAAATACCTGAGACACTTTTGGGGGAGATAATAAGGTCATTTCTTCTTTAGTTGGAGTGATTTCCTCAATGACCTAAAAAATAGAGTAAACGTTTCATTTATTGTAGTAAAAATCATAAATTACTACAAGAAGTATATCATAGAGAAAAGTGAAGGTATACATACCTCTGTATAGCTAAGATTGTCCAATATAGCTTTAAAAGACTTGCTTTGCATGTATTTGGAACCCATAGCCCATCGCATATAACGTGGATAAGAATTGGTGTGAATAGGCTGATATTGGTTAACATGTTCATAAAACCAAGGCTGCAATTAAAGGTATAAGAATGTCTGTGAATATGTGAAAGTCACAAGTTCTTTTGTATTGTAACAATTAAAAAAACTATAATTTCTCAAAAAAAAAAAGGGATAACTACTTACTTCCAAGAGCATGACACATCCATTTATAAATCCATGTGTCTTCCTCGAGCTTTCGCGTATACTTTTTATCAAGAACTCATGTACAGCAATAGCCCATGCATAATCATTAACTTTTTCCAACTTATCAACCATGAATATGATATTGAATGGAAATGACCGACATGAGTTTGGAAAAAGAAGAGTACTACAAACATATAACATGTAAAGCTTCTTGAAATCAGCAATCTCCAACCTTTTCTTATCCAAGGACTTCTTCTTGTTCGATGACATCTTCTTCGTGATTACTTTTAAATGCTTTTCCAATGTTTCCGTTCCTATATAGTTCTTTTCAAGATATTTTTCCAAAAATTCACTTTCTTCAGTCAAAACCCTTTTCCCTAATTGTATCCTTTCTCCATTCATATTCAAGCCCATTATCAGCGCGATGAAATGCACTTTTTTCATTATCCCACCTAGTTATTATCGTTGATAAAAACGTACGCTGACATTTCAAGTTCGCGGGCATCTCCGTAAACTGTTTAAAAGGTGTTTCTCCTATCGCATTGATATGAACATCCTCTAACTTTAAATCCTCGATGAACTTGATAAACCTTGAAGGGCAGCATTTAGTATCTAATTTTACAGTTTCGGTTGTTTGTTGGTTGGCCTGTATCAAATCACAACAAAAGAAAACAAAATAAATACGAAATTCAAATGAGAAGACACTAATGAATTGAAGTCATGTTCAATGATTACCATGATGCAATTTGGTTATCCTTTCAAATGGCAAACAAAATCAGTGTCCCTGTAATTATAAAATGAACCACAATGAGATAGAGTAAAATAGTGATATAACAAAGTAAATGATAAATCAGTGGAAACGACAATAAAAATAAGACCTTATAGATTTAATCAAGAAAAAATCGAATTGAAAAAAAAGCGGGAAATTAGAACTTTCATGACCCAAATCAATCTCCTGATAAGGTGCACAACAGAACATAAAATGCATGTACGGCTTGGTTGAACCAATACCCAACTGAACCTCTTAATTGTACCCCTGCATTTTATATAGCAGAACTTTCTCCTAATGAATTAGCGCACTGCCAAATTCGACATTGAGCTGAGTTTATAGGCACTTCAATTCAGGCAAACTTGGTACCCATCCAATGCTATATGACTGCTAATCTTTAAACCACCAAAGGAACTCAAACCAAACCATTACAACACAAATCAACTCAAACCAACCAACTAAAAAAAAAAGGAAAAAGAAATGAATCATAAATTATTCCATACACACATTAATATATCCTTCTTTCAGGAGTGATAATTCAAAACATATATATGAATGTCATGAAAATGGGTCTCATTCATTCATGATTACAGTGAAATAGAAATTAAAAAAAAATTGAAAAGGTATACACATGAGAGAACTGAGAGACCTTTCTATACACATGAGAGATTACATAGAAAAAGAACTAGAAAACCCCAAGAAATCAATGACTCCAAAAACCATATCCTTTCCACAAAAAACCCTAAAAACTATACCAAAAGAAAAAAAAAAATTATATTAAGAAAAACCCACATCACAAATCATCTTTTGATCCACACTGATGATATAATCCACTACCGAAGCAGATGATTATAAGATGCAAACCAGAAACCCAGATCCGAAAACAACAAACCCACTGAAACTAACGCTCACCAATCACAGAAACATAACATAAAGAGAGCGATGGAAACAAACTATGCTAAATGGATCAATACCCAGAAAAAGAAATCGATAGAAATGCAATAAAAATCAAAACTTTTTACAAATTCCAACCAAAAAAGACCACCCAAATCACGAGAAGATTTAATAAAAAACCCAACATATGTGAAGATTATTGCATCATAAGAAGAAGAAGAAGCAGAGTAGAAAGAGAAGAAGAATACCTTTGACCAAAGAAAAGGTCGAATCTCTACAAACAATGTAGTGATATATAGAGAGAGAGGATGCAGCCCAAAACCCTACGTTCGCTGATGGCCTGAGATGGAGAAGCAAAAAACCCCCAGTCTTCGTTTCTAGGGCAGGAGAAAGAAGTCTCTGTTTTTCTCCGGTTTCTCTTCTTTTCTTCTTCAAAACAGTAGCTATTCTTCTGGCGGGCTCCCAAAATGAAAATCCCGCTCCCACTAAAGATCACGTCCACACAGTGCTACGTGGCCCGCCACGTCGGATCGGTCTAATTTTCTGGGCATTCTTTCGGTGAGTGTAGACTTTCTGTTTTGAAAACAGAGAATATATTGGTTAAAATTTAATGATAAAACAACGAAAGGAGGATATTTTGCCTGCATTTAATGAGGAGATTTGAAAAATGATGTTAGCTTGCCTCGAGTTAGGGAGGATATTTTGAAGTTTTTAATAATTCAATTAGAATTATAAGTTGACACCCAATTAGGGTTGCAAATAGGACGATATTCCGAAACCATAGTGGACTCAGATCCATTTTTAAATAACGGTTTCGGTTTCGGATTTGGATTTGACTCAGAACCTGTTTTGTTGGTTACAGATCCGGTTTCGAAACCTGGTGTACCTAAAGTCTAGAGAATTGGAATCTAGTTTTAAAATCGATTTTAATTTCTCTTTATTTTTTATTTTTTCTTAAAATAAGTATATCACTCAACTTACAACAGTGCATCAAGTCTAATACCTCCAGCATTATACATAAAAATGTCTAAAAAAAGATGATTCTGAGATACAATTTACAATATCAAAAACTTATATGCCGAGTCCCGAGTCCAACGGTAGGAACCCATATGGACCCAGAAACGGACTCGTTTATCCATAGGAACCTAAATTGGGTTCCGAATCCAGACCTCATATGTGAATCGAAACCTAAAATAGGTTCCAGAGCCAATTTTTTATGAGTCGGAGCTTTCAGGTAATCAGATACCCGTTTGCAACGCTACACCCAATACAAGAGCTGTCATAAAAATCTCCACTTGTGCAAATCAAGCCAAGTCCTGCTGTGTTAGGCCTGACCAATGCCTATATTGTGTTGTGCCATGGGACTGGGACCTGGTCAGCATGGCTCTGATTGGAACAGGATATGCCCGTGGTGCATTGATCGGCGTGTCAGGCTTAGGCAGCTTGACCCATTTATCATCCATAAGTCCAGCTCATTGGACTACTAAGATGCAAGTTTATCAATAGAAGGAAGATAGATGGAAAGCTTTTGAATAGAGGAGGATTCAAAAACTCAACCCCACAAGATTATTCAATTAAGAAAAAAGAGTGGAGAACAAGAATAAGGCAAAGACGCATACATTCAAACGAGATTAGCTAATGTTCTGCACAATCTTCATTTCATATTGAGAGTTGATTTCTCTCCGTTTACCATTTAAAATCTAAAAATTTTCATAAAATTCAAACACTAAATCCCTGACAATATCCATCATAATCCTTTTTCTAATATCCACACGGGTTGCAACTCTGGCAAAACCAAAGATGTAAGAGAAATTAAGAATAATACTAATGATAATAATTTAATGAATTTACTCGGTTTTAAACATGTTCTCTTACAAACATTTATTGGCCTTGTATAAAAAGTGAAGAAGTGACATGCTTTCCAAATTAAAAAAGCCCAAAGTTTCAGATTTCATATAAATACAAGGGATTTTTACCAAATAATTAAGGTTAGATTGTAAATAATCCATTTTATGTAGAATAATGATAAAACATCCATTTAGTTGTTCGTACATATTTTTTGACGAAATTACCCTAGTTGACGATATCGCCAACTTAGTTGGCGATATCGTCAAGTACCTGTATTTAACCCCATCGTCTTCTTCTTTCTCTCTTTCTCCCATTCATCCGTTTCATGCGTTCCTTGCTACCATTTCTCATGGATCTTTCTTAAATCTAGTTTAAGAAATTAATCTTCGAGAGCTTAAGATCAAGGGTTAGCAAAGCTGATTTGAAATTGGATGCTCGGAGCACTTCTGTGAGTGTTCTTTGTTCTTAATTCTTTTTTTCCCTACTTTGTTGATTGATAAATGGATAAATTCTTTATTTTTTTTTCTGATCTATTAAATTCAATGTTTACAAGATTCAAAGGTTGTGTTATATATGGACATCCTTGAATTCAGTTAATTAGAAACTATTTCATTATTGTCATATGTGTTCTTGGTGATTTCATTCTCTTTGGATTTTAGTTGTGAGCTGAACAGTGCATTTCGATTGGTATTTTTAATATCTTAACTTTTTTTTATTTGTAATTTGTGTTCAAACAACCGATCTAAATATTGCACCGCACCTTACCATCCAATAGAGCCATGGACTCATCTCACTTTTGATACTTTGACATGCTTGTTGGCTCTTGTTAGACTGGGTAAACCTGGGCATTGCCTTTGTGTGTTTACCTTCCCATCCTTGATTTTTGTTGACATTGCAATTTTGCTTTTCTGTAAAGATTCATCATTTCCTTATTTTTTGTACTTTCCCCTCATTCTTATTAGATAAAGGAGGGATTCTTAGGCAATAAGGTGAATTTGTTCTGCTTCATTTATTCTTCTAAAATATTACTAGTGCATTGTTACTGACGCCCGCTAGAACGTTGGCATAGTGCCATGTTAAATAAATGCAGAGGGCAGCCTTTGTTGATGAGTCCAATTGTTGAGCACTTGGGATTCTTGTACATTAGTGCACTTATCATGATCTATTCATTTAGCAAGTGATCTTAGATGGAGAAGGCTAGAGGATACTTGGAGTTGGGAGTTTATGAAATGGTGCTATTATGCGTGAATTTTTTATTTTTTATTTTTGTATATGTACATGCTTTGTTGTAGTTAATTATTAGTTCTCCTTTTCAATAGAAAACAAATGCTAATTGCCACATATTGGCTCTTTTCATCTCTATCTCTAGCTTTGACAAGGTTTGTTGAAGTGTTTGTGCACTTTTCAGGCCTCTAAAATGGTTGTGCAGGAAAGAATGACTATAATTCCCTTTTGTTGCTAATTTAGCCCGACAAAGTATCTTTAGTCAACAGTTTGGATGGTATCATTGTCACGCCCCGAAACCGGGACCTGCAGCGAACCGATCTCGGGGTGCGAAATTTTGGAATAATTTGAAACTTTTTGTTATAGTTCCCAAGATCCGCGTGAATGAGGATAATCACATGCCAACACAATCAGAGTATATTTTTCGCGGAAGCTAACCAAGGTGTTACGACTCGGAATCCGTGGCCATCGGGTTCCGTGTCGTACGCAACCAATGTCATAAAGCCATCATAAACAGACTGGCATAAATCATAAATCACAACACACTGAGCTGGTAGTAACAAATCTATTATTTCCCATATTCAAATTTCAATTAACAAGTGTCTTAATTACAACCCAATAAAAAGGCTAATGAAGCCATACAACAATATAACCAACTAAACATAAATCCTACCCCAACATTTCAATACGAACTCTGGTGCCACACTTGACATCTAGATGATATCAACGGGCAGCCTCTCACGTCAGACCAGCGGTCCCACCGCCTCCTCTGATCAAACACCTACAAACAGAAGAGAGAAGAAACTGGCACCAAACAAAAAGGGTCAGACACGACGGTCTGGCAAGCAAATAAACAAATAATATGAATAAAAGGAGCATACATAAAACCAGACGAGATCATCGTAAAACCGGATAAACAGTCTAAACAATAATGACAATAAAACATGCTAAAACAATCGAAAGTCCAAACATAAATATCAAGACGAATAAACGAGCAGTCTCTAAAGCATAAATGTCTCGAAAAGATAACCACCGAAGCAAGGCATTTAATAATTAGAAATACATTTAAAAACTGAACAGTAGAAACAATACGATAAAGGTCGATGTCGTAAACATTAAACAAATCAAAGCATAGAAAGCATAACCGACAAGAATCATAAACTAAAGTAATATGCAGATAAAACCTAGGCGACCACAAATAGCTAAATCCTCCTATCACCGAAGTAATAAGAGCAAACAGAGCGTAGCCACTAAACGTGGTACTAAACAGAGGATCAGAACCGTAGCCATACAAATGGGACCGGCAGATCATTACCGTTGCCATGGTCGGTACAGACGGAATCCAAGCTGCAGCTGGCGGACAGAATAAAGATCCCAAGCCGGGTGATCAGCCCGACAAGGTGACCTAAGCCTAGTGGTGCCTTTAGTTTTCAAACTCAAACAGATACAAATCTAACATAATACTAATCCCTTTGGCTCAGGGGCTCGCACCACATAGCTCTGGCCCTGTCTTGCCTCGGGGTTTTATTTTCGGAATCATAGCCTCTTTGGCTCATGGGCTCGCACCACATAGCTCTGGCCCCGTCTTGCCTCGAGGTTTTATTTTCAAATACGAGTCTCATCAAAACAATAATCTCATCGAAGAAATCCCGAATGTGACAAACATAATTCAATCTCTTTTCAAATCGGATCGGAGAAAACGTACGAATTTCGATGGTGAACCGTTCAAATACGCATCGAGGTGATTTGTATAAAATCATACGAGCAACCCTTTCGAACATGGGAAGACACATGATTTTATGACAAATCATTGATGCTATTTAAGTTAGTTCACCAAAGAATGCAAATACAAAATACAAATACAAATACATTTTTCTGACTTGGAATGGAATGGACAGTGGAGAAAGACCTAATGACTTACCAAGGGACCATCACAATGCACATTTAACCTTTAAACATTAATAAATAAAGAATGTGTTTGATGCCAATGAAAATCCATAATGTTTAAATGATAAAGTGCGCATTGAGACACGGAAGGTTCCCGGGTAATTCCACATACATTCATTCTCACCATGATCCCATTCCCTTTTCACAAACTTTCCAAGTATTACAAGAAAATCCAAACTCTTTAAACAGGCCTATAGTTGGCCTTAACCCAAGTCCAATAGTCCTTGATGATAATCCAAAAACCAACCTTAATCAAGCCTACACAACAAGTTTTAAAACGGTCCAAAACTAATCCTTGAATATCTCACAAACAAATTCTTAAAAACTAATCCAAACTAGTCTTTGAAGGACCTACAAAACAGGTTTTGAAAACAGCCCAAAACCGAATTTGAATTGCCCACAAAACAGATTTTTAAATCAGTCCCAAAACCAGGCCTGAACCAGGCGCACAAACAGATTGGAAAACAGCCCAATGTCAGACCTTAAAATGACCCAACATCAGATCTGAAATGGCCCAAAAACTAATTTGAATCAGGCCCAAGGAACAGTCTTAAAAACAACCCAAATTCTTACCTTGAACCGGCTTAAAGAAATGAGTAAAAGAATCTGAAATCAGGCCCACAAAACAGGTTTTTATCAGCTCAATATCAGGCCCAAAAACTAATTCTACAAGGCCCCTCAAACCAGGCCCTGAAAGGGCCCAAAAGTCACTCACACCAGGCCCTGAAAAGGGCCCAGAACTGGGCTGGGTCCGCTCGAGCGACCCAGGGTCCGCTCGAGCGGACCCCTTCCAGAACCTGGGTCGCTCGAGCGGCCCACTGGGTCGCTCGAGCGGACCCAGTTCTGGCTGGGTCCGACTGAGTGCAGAATGCACTCTTTGCTTCTTTTTTTCTGATTTTTCTTTCCATCCAACCTCTTCCACACATATTCCACAATCTAAGGGCCTCTCCTAACTCCACAAATCATTAAATCATCAACCTTAATCCATCTAATTTAATCCAAACACCAAACTTTGAAATCACAGTTTTCTTCTTTGGCCTTAAATCCAAACACTTAACATAAAAACTAACTTTCAAAATGGTCATAATGAAAACAACCTTCAATACATTGTAAACAATAACAAAAAAGGAAATCAAGCAAGACATTAATCCATTTTGTCCAAAACAAATCTATAAAGCATAAAAAGATTAAAGCCTTGCATGAAACAACATAGTATGAAACAAAATCCATGAATCCATCATATTAATTTGAAATTTACTTGCCTTGGTCAAGAGAAGATGTAAAAACACTCCATGAAGGTCCTCTCATGGCCTCAAGCTCCCAAAATTTCAAAATCCCCAAATAGCTCAAGAGAACCCTAAAAATCCAATCCATTGAAAACCTCCATGAAAACCCTAACAAACGGGTTTAAAACACTCCAAATGGAGAGGGAAACAAGAATCTCAAGAAAAGGAAACCATTGCTAACCTTGAGAAATCCAAACAAAGAAGAAGAGCTCAGGTGAGTGCCTTGCTTTAGCCTAAAGAGCTTGAAAATGGGGTCTTTAGGAAGCAAAGAGGGAGGAGAAGAGCCCTAGGAGATCAATCCTCCACAAAACCTCCAAGAGATAGGTGGTTCAGAAGAGAGAGAAAGAGTGGAGGGAAGAGAGGGAAAAACCCTAGCTCACCCTTGCTGGAAACGAATGAAGGAGAAGAAGAGAGGGGTTCCCCTCTTATAGAATGGGTCTTGTGGGCCCCGGTCTTCATCAAGCTAAAAATGGTATGTGCGGGCCCCGAATGAAAACGACGAAGAAGACAAAAATGATCGGCGAAATATCTAGTTTCCGAAAAGTATATTTTCCCCAATTTCTGGAATTTTCGAAATTCATGGACAGATTTAGTGAAAATGCCATTTTTGCCCTTTTTCCTCGAAAAAACGTGATTTCTGAGTATCAAATCAAAATGATCAAAACATGAAAGTTGTTAAACTTCATAAAATAAGTCGAAATACACCAAATCCAGAATTTTTAGAAATCCGAAGTAATTTCCCATAAAAATACCAATCCTAAGGACCGGGTCAAACTAAAGTCAACGGTCTACAAAATCTCCAAGGCAAGGAAAAAAATCCGGTCAAACTCAAATACGCGGTCAAACTAAATCAAATCTCGCTTAAAAAGTTAAACCACGATTAAAACAATGCTAAACAAAAGGACTGGGGTCGGGATCTTACATCCTCCCCCCCTTAGAATCCATTTGGTCCTCCAAATGGCCTAAACCAAATCGAAATCGAAAACCCAAAAAGACAAACGAAAACACTGACACCCTATGCTAGACCTCGGCAACTGAGAGACCTCCTCTTAACACAGCTGACGGTGAGATGCACGGTCAACAACACTCTGATTCGGTTGAAGGCTTCGAACCATTCTACATATCTGCCCGAAAACAAGCTTCTCTGACCAAACTGGTGTGCAACAATTCTTCTAAACATCCTTGGTGTCATCTGTCGTTCCAGCACTAAATCATTTCCTTTACTTATCTCGTCAGTCACTGTCGGTCTAAGAAACCGCAAATTCTGTCTCTTTCTATCACTTGGAATTTCTGTGCCTTAAGTCCTTCAAAGCTGTACACGGTGCTCCCGATGCTTGCCTCTTCAGATCTCACTCTTCAAATCTCCTACCCTTGACCTGTAAGGCCGACCTTGGAAATCCAATCTGATGTCAATCCCTGGAGAACTGAAACTATCAATTCAAGTCTTGAATGATGTTGATTCTCTCGTAGATCCAACCTTGTCCTCAACTGAACTAATACACATCCGGACATTCATCATCCCTTCACTTCATACACCTCCAAACTTCAACCAAGGGCTATTACCACCCATTCCATTCGATGCAAAACAAATCTTAAAATCTTAAACATAGGGACTAAAACTATTACTTAGTTAAATCTCCTCATTTTAAAACATAGTAGAAGTTACACTTTCAAATTGTCAAGTAAATCTTAATAATTAAAGTTTATCAAAGTTTGAACATGACACAACATTATTCGTTTTGAAATCCACATCTTCATGACCCAACAATTCATTGGAATACTCAACAATTTTAAATCAAGATTTCAAAATAAATCAAATTCATATGGTATGACTATACATTAAACTTGGTTGAAATCTGAGTGTTAATTAAACACTAAATCTTATTGAAAACTAACTCATTTGTTTATAAAAAAAAATCTTGCGAAAATCTAAATAAAGTTGAGCGTTAAAACAAATGTAGGAAATCTACATAAATCTAAACACAAAAACCTTTAAGAAATTTCATTTTACATAGCCAAAGAAAACAACTCAATGAAATAGAAATTTCACACTACTCTTTGAGAAAGAAACACAATTTTGAGTTACATGCTTTTAAAGACCAACCTTGAAAACAAAGATCATGTGACTCATGAAAAGAGTATAGTAACATAGTTTTTAATTCAAAATAAGCCTCAAAGAAGAAACATAAATCCATTTTTAAACACTAACAGAATAAACCATAGATATTAATGAAAACATATCAAAGGTGAAAACATCAAGAAAAATCATTTTAAATAAGAATGAACATCCCAACCACCGAGGTACTCCCTTGCTGAATCAACTACACCGGCTACGCTACAAGTCACCAAAATTCTCAACCAAAACCATCCTTTTTGCAGTCCTTCATCTCGGAAAGATAGTATGAGTTCCCCCAAAATTCCACATTTACTTACCTTGGTACGCTGCATGACGATCTCCAATTAGCTGAAAGGGGATCTTCAACTACTGCTCGAGTCCAACTCTGACGGGCAATTGCACAAACCTTCTCTCAATAACCACATTGAAGATGCTGAAGGCTGAAAGTCTGCTGATGTTCTCCGAAAACAACATACTAAATTCACGAGGTTCTCAGTCTCCGACACAAATACAGACAAAAGACACTAGACAAGAGTATGGAGATTTCAAGTTCTCCACCACTAAGGAGGAAATTTGGCCATCCAAATCTCCTAACAACAGAACTAAAAGACAAGACAAGCAAAATCTCCCAAACTGAAAGAAAAGCCGACTCAAATCCAACGAAACAAAGACACGAGAAAACAAATCGACACAATCTAACGAGTCCTCACCACACGTCTTATTGTCTCTAGTGTAATTTATTTCCTAGAAACTAACCAGCTCTGATACCAAACCTGTCACGCCCCGAAACCGGGACCTGCAGCGAACCGATCTCGGGGTGCGAAATTTTGGAATAATTTGAAACTTTTTGTTATAGTTCCCAAGATCCGCGTGAATGAGGATAATCACATGCCAACACAATCAGAGTATATTTTTCGCGGAAGCTAACCAAGGTGTTACGACTCGGAATCCGTGGCCATCGGGTTCCGTGTCGTACGCAACCAATGTCATAAAGCCATCATAAACAGACTGGCATAAATCATAAATCACAACACACTGAGCTGGTAGTAACAAATCTATTATTTCCCATATTCAAATTTCAATTAACAAGTGTCTTAATTACAACCCAATAAAAAGGCTAATGAAGCCATACAACAATATAACCAACTAAACATAAATCCTACCCCAACATTTCAATACGAACTCTGGTGCCACACTTGACATCTAGATGATATCAACGGGCAGCCTCTCACGTCAGACCAGCGGTCCCACCGCCTCCTCTGATCAAACACCTACAAACAGAAGAGAGAAGAAACTGGCACCAAACAAAAAGGGTCAGACACGACGGTCTGGCAAGCAAATAAACAAATAATATGAATAAAAGGAGCATACATAAAACCAGACGAGATCATCGTAAAACCGGATAAACAGTCTAAACAATAATGACAATAAAACATGCTAAAACAATCGAAAGTCCAAACATAAATATCAAGACGAATAAACGAGCAGTCTCTAAAGCATAAATGTCTCGAAAAGATAACCACCGAAGCAAGGCATTTAATAATTAGAAATACATTTAAAAACTGAACAGTAGAAACAATACGATAAAGGTCGATGTCGTAAACATTAAACAAATCAAAGCATAGAAAGCATAACCGACAAGAATCATAAACTAAAGTAATATGCAGATAAAACCTAGGCGACCACAAATAGCTAAATCCTCCTATCACCGAAGTAATAAGAGCAAACAGAGCGTAGCCACTAAACGTGGTACTAAACAGAGGATCAGAACCGTAGCCATACAAATGGGACCGGCAGATCATTACCGTTGCCATGGTCGGTACAGACGGAATCCAAGCTGCAGCTGGCGGACAGAATAAAGATCCCAAGCCGGGTGATCAGCCCGACAAGGTGACCTAAGCCTAGTGGTGCCTTTAGTTTTCAAACTCAAACAGATACAAATCTAACATAATACTAATCCCTTTGGCTCAGGGGCTCGCACCACATAGCTCTGGCCCTGTCTTGCCTCGGGGTTTTATTTTCGGAATCATAGCCTCTTTGGCTCATGGGCTCGCACCACATAGCTCTGGCCCCGTCTTGCCTCGAGGTTTTATTTTCAAATACGAGTCTCATCAAAACAATAATCTCATCGAAGAAATCCCGAATGTGACAAACATAATTCAATCTCTTTTCAAATCGGATCGGAGAAAACGTACGAATTTCGATGGTGAACCGTTCAAATACGCATCGAGGTGATTTGTATAAAATCATACGAGCAACCCTTTCGAACATGGGAAGACACATGATTTTATGACAAATCATTGATGCTATTTAAGTTAGTTCACCAAAGAATGCAAATACAAAATACAAATACAAATACATTTTTCTGACTTGAAATGGAATGGACAGTGGAGAAAGACCTAATGACTTACCAAGGGACCATCACAATGCACATTTAACCTTTAAACATTAATAAATAAAGAATGTGTTTGATGCCAATGAAAATCCATAATGTTTAAATGATAAAGTGCGCATTGAGACACGGAAGGTTCCCGGGTAATTCCACATACATTCATTCTCACCATGATCCCATTCCCTTTTCACAAACTTTCCAAGTATTACAAGAAAATCCAAACTCTTTAAACAGGCCTATAGTTGGCCTTAACCCAAGTCCAATAGTCCTTGATGATAATCCAAAAACCAACCTTAATCAAGCCTACACAACAAGTTTTAAAACGGTCCAAAACTAATCCTGGAATATCTCACAAACAAATTCTTAAAAACTAATCCAAACTAGTCTTTGAAGGACCTTCAAAACAGGTTTTGAAAACAGCCCAAAACCGAATTTGAATTGCCCACAAAACAGATTTTTAAATCAGTCCCAAAACCAGGCCTGAACCAGGCCCACAAACAGATTGGAAAACAGCCCAATGTCAGACCTTAAAATGACCCAACATCAGATCTGAAATGGCCCAAAAACTAATTTGAATCAGGCCCAAGGAACAGTCTTAAAAACAACCCAAATTCTTACCTTGAACCGGCTTAAAGAAATGAGTAAAAGAATCTGAAATCAGGCCCACAAAACAGGTTTTTATCAGCTCAATATCAGGCCCAAAAACTAATTCTACAAGGCCCCTCAAACCAGGCCCTGAAAGGGCCCAAAAGTCACTCACACCAGGCCCTGAAAAGGGCCCAGAACTGGGCTGGGTCCGCTCGAGCGACCCAGGGTCCGCTCGAGCGGACCCCTTCCAGAACCTGGGTCGCTTGAGCGGCCCACTGGGTCGCTCGAGCGGACCCAGTTCTGGCTGGGTCCGACTGAGTGCAGAATGCACTCTTTGCTTCTTTTTTTCTGATTTTTCTTTCCATCCAACCTCTTCCACACATATTCCACAATCTAAGGGCCTCTCCTAACTCCACAAATCATTAAATCATCAACCTTAATCCATCTAATTTAATCCAAACACCAAACTTTGAAATCACAGTTTTCTTCTTTGGCCTTAAATCCAAACACTTAACATAAAAACTAACTTTCAAAATGGTCATAATGAAAACAACCTTCAATACATTGTAAACAATAACAAAAAAGGAAATCAAGCAAGACATTAATCCATTTTGTCCAAAACAAATCTATAAAAGCATAAAAAGATTAAAGCCTTGCATGAAACAACATAGTATGAAACAAAATCCATGAATCCATCATATTAATTTGAAATTTACTTGCCTTGGTCAAGAGAAGATGTAAAAACACTCCATGAAGGTCCTCTCATGGCCTCAAGCTCCCAAAATTTCAAAATCCCCAAATAGCTCAAGAGAACCCTAAAAATCCAATCCATTGAAAACCTCCATGAAAACCCTAACAAACGGGTTTAAAACACTCCAAATGGAGAGGGAAACAAGAATCTCAAGAAAAGGAAACCATTGCTAACCTTGAGAAATCCAAACAAAGAAGAAGAGCTCAGGTGAGTGCCTTGCTTTAGCCTAAAGAGCTTGAAAATGGGGGTCTTTAGGAAGCAAAGAGGGAGGAGAAGAGCCCTAGGAGATCAATCCTCCACAAAACCTCCAAGAGATAGGTGGTTCAGAAGAGAGAGAAAGAGTGGAGGGAAGAGAGGAAAAACCCTAGCTCACCCTTGCTGGAAACGAATGAAGGAGAAGAAGAGAGGGGTTCCCCTCTTATAGAATGGGTCTTGTGGGCCCCGGTCTTCATCAAGCTAAAAATGGTATGTGCGGGCCCCGAATGAAAACGACGAAGAAGACAAAAATGATCGGCGAAATATCTAGTTTCCGAAAAGTATATTTTCCCCAATTTCTGGAATTTTCGAAATTCATGGACAGATTTAGTGAAAATGCCATTTTTGCCCTTTTTCCTCGAAAAAACGTGATTTCTGAGTATCAAATCAAAATGATCAAAACATGAAAGTTGTTAAACTTCATAAAATAAGTCGAAATACACCAAATCCAGAATTTTTAGAAATCCGAAGTAATTTCCCATAAAAATACCAATCCTAAGGACCGGGTCAAACTAAAGTCAACGGTCTACAAAATCTCCAAGGCAAGGAAAAAAATCCGGTCAAACTCAAATACGCGGTCAAACTAAATCAAATCTCGCTTAAAAAGTTAAACCACGATTAAAACAATGCTAAACAAAAGGACTGGGGTCGGGATCTTACATCCTCCCCCCCTTAGAATCCATTTGGTCCTCCAAATGGCCTAAACCAAATCGAAATCGAAAACCCAAAAAGACAAACGAAAACACTGACACCCTATGCTAGACCTCGGTGACTGAGAGACCTCCTCTTAACACAGCTGACGGTGAGATGCACGGTCAACAACACTCTGATTCGGTTGAAGGCTTCGAACCATTCTACATATCTGCCCGAAAACAAGCTTCTCTGACCAAACTGGTGTGCAACAATTCTTCTAAACATCCTTGGTGTCATCTGTCGTTCCAGCACTAAATCATTTCCTTTACTTATCTCGTCAGTCACTGTCGGTCTAAGAAACCGCAAATTCTGTCTCTTTCTATCACTTGGAATTTCTGTGCCTTAAGTCCTTCAAAGCTGTACACGGTGCTCCCGATGCTTGCCTCTTCAGATCTCACTCTTCAAATCTCCTACCCTTGACCTGTAAGGCCGACCTTGGAAATCCAATCTGATGTCAATCCCTGGAGAACTGAAACTATCAATTCAAGTCTTGAATGATGTTGATTCTCTCGTAGATCCAACCTTGTCCTCAACTGAACTAATACACATCCGGACATCCATCAACCCTTCAATTCACATACACCTCCAAACTTCAACCAAGGGCTATTACCACCCATTCCATTCGATGCAAAACAAATCTTAAAATCTTAAACATAGGGACTAAAACTATTACTTAGTTAAATCTCCTCATTTTAAAACATAGTAGAAGTTACACTTTCAAATTGTCAAGTAAATCTTAATAATTAAAGTTTATCAAAGTTTGAACATGAAACAACATTATTCGTTTTGAAATCCACATCTTCATGACCCAACAATTCATTGGAATACTCAACAATTTTAAATCAAGATTTCAAAAATAAATCAAATTCATATGGTATGACTATACATTAAACTTGGTTGAAATCTGAGTGTTAATTAAACACTAAATCTTATTGAAAACTAACTCATTTGTTTATAAAAAAAATCTTGCAAAAATCTAAATAAAGTTGAGCGTTAAAACAAATGTAGGAAATCTACATAAAATCTAAACACAAAAACCTTTAAGAAATTTCATTTTACATAGCCAAAGAAAACAACTCAATGATATAGAAATTTCACACTACTCTTTGAGAAAGAAACACAATTTTGAGTTACATGCTTTTAAAGACCAACCTTGAAAACAAAATCATGTGACTCATGAAAAGAGTATAGTAACATAGTTTTTAATTCAAAATAAGCCTCAAAGAAGAAACATAAATCCATTTTAAACACTAACAGAATAAACCATAGATATTAATGAAAACATATCAAAGGTGAAAACATCAAGAAAATCATTTTAAATAAGAAATGAACATCCAAACCACCGAGGTACTCCCTTGCTGAATCAACTACACCGGCTACGCTACAAGTCACCAAAATTCTCAACCAAAACCATCCTTTTTGCAGTCCTTCATCTCGGAAAGATAGTCTGAGTTCCCCCAAAAATTCCATATTTACTTACCTTGGTACGCTGCATGACGATCTCCGATTAGCTGAAAGGGGATCTTCAACTACTGCTCGAGTCCAACTCTGACGGGCAATTGCACAAACCTTCTCTCAATAACCACATTGAAGATGCTGAAGGCTGAAAGTCTGCTGATGTTCTCCGAAAACAACATACTAAATTCACGAGGTTCTCAGTCTCCGACACAAATACAGACAAAAGACACTAGACAAGAGTATGGAGATTTCAAATTCTCCACCACTAAGGAGGAAATTTGGCCATCCAAATCTCCTAACAACAGAACTAAAAGACAAGACAAGCAAAATCTCCCAAACTGAAAGAAAAGCCGACTCAAATCCAACGAAACAAAGACACGAGAAAACAAATCGACACAATCTAACGAGTCCTCACCACACGTCTTATTGTCTCTAGTGTAATTTATTTCCTAGAAACTAACCAGCTCTGATACCAAACCTGTCACGCCCCGAAACCGGGACCTGCAGCGAACCGATCTCGGGGTGCGAAATTTTGGAATAATTTGAAAACTTTTTGTTATAGTTCCCAAGATCCGCGTGAATGAGGATAATCACATGCCAACACAATCAGAGTATATTTTTCGCGGAAGCTAACCAAGGTGTTACGACTCGGAATCCGTGGCCATCGGGTTCCGTGTCGTACGCAACCAATGTCATAAAGCCATCATAAACAGACTGGCATAAATCATAAATCACAACACACTGAGCTGGTAGTAACAAATCTATTATTTCCCATATTCAAATTTCAATTAACAAGTGTCTTAATTACAACCCAATAAAAAGGCTAATGAAGCCATACAACAATATAACCAACTAAACATAAATCCTACCCCAACATTTCAATACGAACTCTGGTGCCACACTTGACATCTAGATGATATCAACGGGCAGCCTCTCACGTCAGACCAGCGGTCCCACCGCCTCCTCTGATCAAACACCTACAAACAGAAGAGAGAAGAAACTGGCACCAAACAAAAAGGGTCAGACACGACGGTCTGGCAAGCAAATAAACAAATAATATGAATAAAAGGAGCATACATAAAACCAGACGAGATCATCGTAAAACCGGATAAACAGTCTAAACAATAATGACAATAAAACATGCTAAAACAATCGAAAGTCCAAACATAAATATCAAGACGAATAAACGAGCAGTCTCTAAAGCATAAATGTCTCGAAAAGATAACCACCGAAGCAAGGCATTTAATAATTAGAAATACATTTAAAAACTGAACAGTAGAAACAATACGATAAAGGTCGATGTCGTAAACATTAAACAAATCAAAGCATAGAAAGCATAACCGACAAGAATCATAAACTAAAGTAATATGCAGATAAAACCTAGGCGACCACAAATAGCTAAATCCTCCTATCACCGAAGTAATAAGAGCAAACAGAACGTAGCCACTAAACGTGGTACTAAACAGAGGATCAGAACAGTAGCCATACAAATGGGACCGGCAGATCATTACCGTTGCCATGGTCGGTACAGACGGAATCCAAGCTGCAGCTGGCGGACAGAATAAAGATCCCAAGCCGGGTGATCAGCCCGACAAGGTGACCTAAGCCTAGTGGTGCCTTTAGTTTTCAAACTCAAACAGATACAAATCTAACATAATACTAATCCCTTTGGCTCAAGGGCTCGCACCACATAGCTCTGGCCCTGTCTTGCCTCGGGGTTTTATTTTCGGAATCATAGCCTCTTTGGCTCATGGGCTCGCACCACATAGCTCTGGCCCCGTCTTGCCTCGAGGTTTTATTTTCAAATACGAGTCTCATCAAAACAATAATCTCATCGAAGAAATCCCGAATGTGACAAACATAATTCAATCTCTTTTCAAATCGGATCGGAGAAAACGTACGAATTTCGATGGTGAACCGTTCAAATACGCATCGAGGTGATTTGTATAAAATCATACGAGCAACCCTTTCGAACATGGGAAGACACATGATTTTATGACAAATCATTGATGCTATTTAAGTTAGTTCACCAAAGAATGCAAATACAAAATACAAATACAAATACATTTTTCTGACTTGAAATGGAATGGACAGTGGAGAAAGACCTAATGACTTACCAAGGGACCATCACAATGCACATTTAACCTTTAAACATTAATAAATAAAGAATGTGTTTGATGCCAATGAAAATCCATAATGTTTAAATGATAAAGTGCGCATTGAGACACGGAAGGTTCCCGGGTAATTCCACATACATTCATTCTCACCATGATCCCATTCCCTTTTCACAAACTTTCCAAGTATTATAAGAAAATCCAAACTCTTTAAACATGCCTATAGTTGGCCTTAACCCAAGTCCAATAGTCCTTGATGATAATCCAAAAACCAACCTTAATCAAGCCTACACAACAAGTTTTAAAACGGTCCAAAACTAATCCTTGAATATCTCACAAACAAATTCTTAAAAACTAATCCAAACTAGTCTTTGAAGGACCTACAAAACAGGTTTTGAAAACAGCCCAAAACCGAATTTGAATTGCCCACAAAACAGATTTTTAAATCAGTCCCAAAACCAGGCCTGAACCAGGCCCACAAACAGATTGTAAAACAGCCCAATGTCAGACCTTAAAATGACCCAACATCAGATCTGAAATGGCCCAAAAACTAATTTGAATCAGGCCCAAGAACAGTCTTAAAAACAACCCAAATTCTTACCTTGAACCGGCTTAAAGAAATGAGTAAAAGAATCTGAAATCAGGCCCACAAAACAGGTTTTTATCAGCTCAATATCAGGCCCAAAAACTAATTCTACAAGGCCCCTCAAACCAGGCCCTGAAAGGGCCCAAAAGTCACTCACACCAGGCCCTGAAAAGGGCCCAGAACTGGGCTGGGTCCGCTCGAGCGACCCAGGGTCCGCTCGAGCGGACCCCTTCCAGAACCTGGGTCGCTCGAGCGGCCCACTGGGTCGCTCGAGCGGACCCAGTTCTGGCTGGGTCCGACTGAGTGCAGAATGCACTCTTTGCTTCTTTTTTTCTGATTTTTCTTTCCATCGAACCTCTTCCACACATATTCCACAATCTAAGGGCCTCTCCTAACTCCACAAATCATTAAATCATCAACCTTAATCCATCTAATTTAATCCAAACACCAAACTTTGAAATCACAGTTTTCTTCTTTGGCCTTAAATCCAAACACTTAACATAAAAACTAACTTTCAAAATGGTCATAATGAAAACAACCTTCAATACATTGTAAACAATAACAAAAAAGGAAATCAAGCAAGACATTAATCCATTTTGTCCAAAACAAATCTATAAAGCATAAAAAGATTAAAGCCTTGCATGAAACAACATAGTATGAAACAAAATCCATGAATCCATCATATTAATTTGAAATTTACTTGCCTTGGTCAAGAGAAGATGTAAAAACACTCCATGAAGGTCCTCTCATGGCCTCAAGCTCCCAAAATTTCAAAATCCCCAAATAGCTCAAGAGAACCCTAAAAATCCAATCCATTGAAAACCTCCATGAAAACCCTAACAAACGGGTTTAAAACACTCCAAATGGAGAGGGAAACAAGAATCTCAAGAAAAGGAAACCATTGCTAACCTTGAGAAATCCAAACAAAGAAGAAGAGCTCAGGTGAGTGCCTTGCTTTAGCCTAAAGAGCTTGAAAATGGGGTCTTTAGGAAGCAAAGAGGGAGGAGAAGAGCCCTAGGAGATCAATCCTCCACAAACCTCCAAGAGATAGGTGGTTCAGAAGAGAGAGAAAGAGTGGAGGGAAGAGAGGGAAAAACCCTAGCTCACCCTTGCTGGAAACGAATGAAGGAGAAGAAGAGAGGGGTTCCCCTCTTATAGAATGGGTCTTGTGGGCCCCGGTCTTCATCAAGCTAAAAATGGTATGTGCGGGCCCCGAATGAAACGACGAAGAAGACAAAAATGATCGGCGAAATATCTAGTTTCCGAAAAGTATATTTTCCCCAATTTCTGGAATTTTCGAAATTCATGGACAGATTTAGTGAAAATGCCATTTTTGCCCTTTTTTCTCGAAAAACGTGATTTCTGAGTATCAAATCAAAATGATCAAAACATGAAAGTTGTTAAACTTCATAAAATAAGTCGAAATACACCAAATCCAGAATTTTTAGAAATCCGAAGTAATTTCCCATAAAAATACCAACCCTAAGGACCGGGTCAAACTAAAGTCAACGGTCTACAAAATCTCCAAGGCAAGGAAAAAAATCCGGTCAAACTCAAATACGCGGTCAAACTAAATCAAATCTCGCTTAAAAAGTTAAACCACGATTAAAACAATGCTAAACAAAAGGACTGGGGTCGGGATCTTACAATCATTGCTCATACTAATGGGCTTATTGTGAATTTGGAATGCACCATATTTTGGTAGTTTGAATAGTTGTCACACCTTGTTTCCTTTAATTTCCTAAGTTTTGTGTTGCCATAAACCACCACCTGTTGTTGCTACAATAGGCATACATGAATAGTGACATATGCTCTAGATGGGGTTAGTTTTAGGCTTTTTATTCGCTTGTTATTGCTCACGGTTCTCTTTACAATTTTCTGGTAGTTTTTAATAGAAATTGTTTTTCAATTGACATGTCCAATGCTTGAAGGCAGGCTAAACCCAAGTCAAGCAACTGTTTGGTTAAGGGCCTGGATGTTTACTGGATAGACAGTTAAAACATTGAGAAAATTGATACTAATTATCAATGAGTTTTGTTAAGTTGATGATACAGAAGTTGAATGTTGGAAGCTTTAGAGGAAAACTAGTCCAATCAATACTCCAAATATTTCAAAAATCCAATCATACAACCCATAAATCTTGAACTATCTTTAAAAAAAAAATCTGAACTATAGCAGTCTATAACCTATGAATTGAACAACAAAATGCAGTTCTAAATCCATAGCAAAGAGCCAATATATTTCCATATGGACAACTAATCCATATGACCATATAAACAAAACGTGCAAGTGTCATTGTGTGCATATGTGTCACATAAGCAACCAACTAATGAGTGGCACTATTAAGGATTATGACGATCCAAAAACTGGGTTCATTTCCAGCAATTGGATCCAATTTTGTTGTTTCTCGATTGGATTTAGTTCGCTTCATGTATATAAATTGGATGCATATTTTAGTTCATTTTCGTATTTTTGACTTGCTTAAACTTTTAGACTTCTAGTTCCTCCCCTAAAGTTTTTTATCATTTGCATATTACAGTTCTAAACTTTATGGGTTTTTTTTTTTTTTTATGTTTTTCTATTCTTATGTTTATTAGGATTTCAAGGGTGGTAGTTATAGATGGAAAGAAATAAGATTAGGATGTAGAATGGTCTTTCATCTTCCAAAGTATTGGAATAGTATGTCCATGGATGTACATTAGAATTACTTAAATTCATTTACCCTACCATAAAAGATGACAATTTCTTATTCCCTTTAATTCATATGTATTCATTTACTATAAATTTAATCATTGTATTGAATTTTTATTATTTTACCCTTGATTGTAATCTTTTTACCCTATCAAATTGAGCCATTTGCCCTTGAGTTTTTTTACCCTACAAACTTAAGTGAACAATAATGTAACTTATATGAGAAAATATTGTAAACCAATGCCCGATTCTATGATTAACCGTTGCTCCTTTTATCACCCTAACAGGATGTGTGAATCTGAGATATTAACTGTATTCCACTTTGGAGGGAGGTTCGATTAGGACCATGGAAATCCAGTGTACATCAGTGGCGATGAGAAGATGTTATATTTGAGGAGCAGTTTAACATTTCATGAACTTTTTGAAAAAATATTAGAAGTGACGAAATGGGTGCTACAAGAAGACAACATAACCATAAAATACCTACATCAAAATGGGCATGTGAGGACTTTGGTTCGAGTAAGAAATGATGATGATGTCCATGTAATGTTCAGAGCATCTGGATGTTTGACAGGCTCAGTATATTTATACCTCCATTGATTCTCTGATAATAAATCAGAGCCTTGCCAACCAACTTCTAGGTTTGCAAAATATGATTTTTCATACGCTCCCTACTTTCTAATGTCGTAAAAAATCACATAAACATAGTTTTAAACATTATATGTTTATATTTGGCAACAGAAGCAGTAAGCGGGAACGTGTAGACATTGAAGATTCTAGCACACTACCTCTTCAACAAAAAAGGTAATTATTAATAGGATTCTACAAACCATTAATGTTTACTGTTATTGTTAATAAATTTTCAAATATTCATCGTTTATGTTGTAGGAATTTCGACAAATTTATTTCCGACAGCAATCGAATTGACAGATCGTCAAATGGTACAAAAGCTAATGAAGCAAGCCCATTAATAGCAACAATCCAAAGGTTTGCATCGCTAGATAAGTTGTTCAATTTTCAAGTATTATTTTTGCAAATGATACCATCTAATGCAACTTATACCATTTTTATCTTAAACAATCTGCAGGCACAATGTTTTGCCAATGTCAAGAACTGATCTTCATGCAAGGACTCTACCTCACTAGGATTCTGGATTGTCTCATATGTATCCATTTGTTGACCTCGGAGATGATGAAGACGCGCATTTTACTTTTGGAGCCGATGAGGGAGGCATAACAGTTAGTATTAAAGACCATGAAGATGTTTTTTTGTTGGATGGAAGGCCGTCTCCCCCAAGACAAGAAGCTATGCAAAATGTTCCTCCACCTCATATCATTATAGAGAATGAGCAAGTCAAAATTGTGAGGGATAAAAATCCATCCAACGTGGTGAGCGATGAAGAACCATCCAATGTACTGAAAGACAAAGAGCCATCCAATGTGGCGAGAGATACAGAGGCATCTCATGTGGTGAAAGCTACAGTTCCATAAAATTTGGCGAAAGATATCAAGATATTAGACATATTGGTAGCAGCGGAAGATCTAATTGGCATACCACCAGCCGAGGGTTCATCACGTGAAATGTGGAAGGGGAGGGTATTTCAAAGTCGTGATGCATTTAGGAGCACTTTGTCCAAATTTGCTTTATATAGTAATTTTGCTTTCAAGCCAATAAGGACAGCTAGATGGGAGGTTACAGCAAAGTGCAGTGATGATAGTTGTCCGTGGCGCATTCATGCTTCAGTTATAGAGTCTGGACCCCAGTTCCAAGTGAGGACTTATAATGCAAAGCACACATGTTCAAGACCATTGAGTGAAGTTGCTCATCGCCAAGCAACATCTAGATTGATAGCAGAATTCATCAAGGAAAGGCTCAGACAACACCCAAATTATAGACCAAAGGAGATAATGTCTGATTGGCAAATTGAATTCGGTAGTCAAATAACTTATAGGAAGTCCCATATCGCGAAAGAGATAGCCATGCATGACATACGGGGTTCTTATGAAGAATCATATGCCATCCTTCCTAATTATATATTGGAGCTAAAGAGGACTAATCCCGGAACCTATACCAAACTATGGTGGGAGGATGATGACTCATTCCAATGGTTTTTTATTGCTTTCGGTGCTTGTACCCATTCCTTCAAATCTGTATTCAGGCCTCTCATAGCGCTCGATGGATCACACCTTCGTGGTAAATATCCTGGATCATTACTTATAGCGGTGTCTCAAGATGGGGATCATGGTCTATTCCCAATTGCGTTTGCAGTAGTAGAGTCAGAGTGTCGTGAGACTTGGTCATGGTTCCTAGCAAATTTGGACCTTGCTCTGGAAGGGGTGCAAAATTTGACCATAATATCTGATCGGATGAAAGGCATCTTACTGGCCGTAAGGGATGTACTTACGAGTGCAAAACATTGTTATTGCTGTAAACATATGGCAAGTAATATTCAAGGGGAGTTTAAAAATGAAGGCATCGTCATTAAATTTTGGTGCGCTGTAAGATCCTATCGTTTGTGTGAGTATGAAAGGTACATGGTTGAAATTAGGGATGTGGACCAAGGGGCTTATGATTATATTGCAGCTATTGGAAAAGAACACTGGACAAATGCATTTATTGATGGACGTCGATATGATATGCTTACAACTAACATTGCGGAGTCCACAAACAGCTTGTTCAAGGAAACAAGAGAGCTTCCTGTTAAACAGCTAATTGAGTCAATCTGGGCTAAACTAATGGAGTTCTTCCAGGTACGGCGTGAAAAATCTGAAAACATGCAGACATCGGTTACTCCTTACGTAGATAAGATTCTGCACAAGGAAACCGAGCTTTCCCGTAGACTAGAAGCTCATCAGGCCGGTGTCCATGAATTCCAGGTATTATCAGGAGAGTACACGGATATCGTCCACCTTGATAAGAAAACATGTACATGCCGTCAATGGGATTTGATTGGAGTTCCTTGCTCACATGCGGTTTCAGCAATTAAACTTCGACGCTACAATCCTTATGATTTTTGTGAACATTGGTTCTCAACTGAGATGTACCGGCATGCCTATAATGACATAATTTAAGGCACTCGTGATAGACTCCAATGGTATCAAATGAGTGGGTAACGAATCTTACCACCGCATGCACGCAGGTAACCTGGGAGGCCAAAGAAGAATAGGATAAGGACAGAAGATCGGCTGCGACGACAGGTTACTTGCTCACATTGCAAAATACGAGGTCATAATAGGCAAACATGCAGGAATCCTCCAGCCTAGTCATTAGGAGTGCATTTACATTTTTTGGCCATGTTACAAATTGTTGAATCGTGGTATCCACTGCTGATGTTTTGATGACATTTTGTAAATTTGTATTTATCTACATGAAGATGATAATATATGTACACCATTTTGAAGTATTATGTGAAGAAGATGTGCTGTCATATTTGAATAAAGATGTATTTTACACCTTATGATATCAATAGTTGAGATTTGGGCATTAATTGGTGAATAGAAATTGACGATATCATCAATTCGTTGATGATAGCATCATCTCTAGCCTAAATTTGCCCATTAGGATGGTAAAAACATAATGTTTCCTTCTATTTTTTCCTTTGAAATAATGACTTCTTTTTAGTGCAATCATAGATAAGATTTTGCATCATTAAACCAATTTTAGACCAATTGGTAAATGGCAGAATGTTTCTACCAATTCTTCCATTGGTTTGATGACTACACAAAGAGTGCAGTGATAGCTAACATTGCATCTTTCAAATGATTAGTGAACCGTGTGTATTGTTTATCCATTTCATGCAATAGAAGGGTATGCTTTAATTGCAACAACAAAAATCCTTTCTTACATCCACCATCTTTAGGCCCCAAGTATCACAATGGTACAAAATATGAGAATTCAAAAGCCTTTCAGAATTGTCTATTTATTCATAAGCAAACAACAATGGATACTACCTAGAATGTATAAAATAGAGACAACCCTCTTCTCCTCTTCCTTGCAATTGATGCTTCTTTGGAACACTTTCATATTGCAATTTAGATTTAAATATGCTATCATAAGAAAATATGCGTTTGTAGACTTTGATAAATTGGTCAAACAGGAAAACCAACTCAGATTATGCATCTGCACAACTCTGATTTTGGACTACTTTTATCAATAATTCTATGAAAAGATTTGCTTTTCATCCATACCGTACTTCTACTTTAATGAAATTATTGCTGATTAGATTCCTTATTGATCCATTTACAGAAAAATCCATACCTTTAGCCAAAAGTAAACCAAAGTATCACATAAAAAACACATGTTTTACCAAAAAAACAAAAAACTTGTTAGAGCGTAATACATATCAATAAAGTGTAGAAGTGGATTGCAACTGATCAACATTTACTAAGGTTGAGAGAATGTGATAAAAATCATGAACGTGGGTTGGAATTTCTAAAAATGCCATTAGCTATTAGGTAGTCAAAACTCATGACTTGCATCTTGAAGCACCCAGAATGCCAAGAGATGGGCACTATGCGAATGATGAGAGGTACTAAATACCAATTGTCCCTTGCAGCCAGTGGACATGGTTTGAGTGCATTTTCATTGTTTCTTATTGCTGAAGACTTGGAGATCCTATACTGTGATTTTGACACTTTTTGTAGTTAAAAGTTGACGATATCGTCATCTCTGGCTTCATCTGCCCATCTTGGTAACTACCAAGATCCTTCTGTCAATTTCTTTCCATTGGTTGTATGACTAATTTTGAGATTAAGAATAGCTGAAATTACATCATACAGTAAGGTTATCTAGTGGTGTAAATACGAGCCTCAATTAGTTAGTAAAAGTTGACGATATCATCAACTAGTTAACGATATCATCAACTCTGGCTTCCTCTACCCATATTGGTAACTACCAAAATGTTTCTGCCATTTTCTTTCCATTGATTATTTTACTCCATTTGAGTGCAAGGATAACTAAAATTACATTATACAATAAGGTTTTCTAGTGGTGTAAACTTGACCCACAATTAGTAAGTAAAAGTTGACGATATCATCAACTAGTTGACGATATCATCAACTCTGGTTTCCTCTACCCATATTGGTAACTACTAAAATGTTTCTGCCATTTTCTTTCCATTGATTATTTTACTCCGTTTGAGTGCAAGGATAGCTAAAATTACATTATACAATAAGGTTCTCTAGTGGTGTAAATTTGAGCCTCAATTAGTAAGTAAAAGTTGATGATATCGTCATCTCTGGCTTCCTCTAACCATATTGGTGACAACCAAAATGTTTCTTCTCTCCTTTCCATTGTTTAATTGGACACCGGTTTGAGTGCAAGGATAGCTGAAATTACATTATACAAGAAGGTTTTCTAATGGTGTAAATTTGAGCCTCAATTAGTAAGTAAAAGTTGACTATATTGTCAACTAGTTGACGATACCGTCATCTCTGGATCCCTTTACCCATCTTGGTAACTACCAAAACGTTTCTGCCACTTTCTTTCCATTGGTTTGATGACTGATTTTGAGTACTAGGATAGCCCAAATTGCATCGTACAATTAGGATCATAGCTGGTGTAAATACGAGCATCAAGTTGTAAGTAATAGCCTTAAATATTGATTATAAGTTGACGATATCATCAACTAGTTGACGATATCATCATATTTGTAAAACTCATTTGCTTCACATATCCAACCATACATGATACTTGTACAAACTTCAGTAGAATAAAACAATTCATACATGTGGCCATTATCTCATACACTACAAACTTCATTACATGCGGCCATAATCTCATACACTACAAACTTCATTAGTGTCATTGCAAAGATAGACACTTCCATAGAATATCCTAGAAGAAAAACTTTCTGCATGAAATAGACCCATATTCATACACACTTCCATCAAATTGGATCATTTCAAAAAATTCTGCGTACATACTATGTCTCATATGATTCAGTCACATATATTCAGCTTCCATTCAGACACATATAATCAACCTTCATCCCCACTTCAATAACTTGCAATGTAAAAAAAAAAAAAAAGATCAATACACGCTGATCCCGTTTGGCATATGTAGGATCAAAAAAGCTTTACAAAAAACTCATACTTTGTCTCATAAGATCCAGTCACATATATTTAGCTTCCATTCAAACACATATATTCAGCATTCATTCATACAAAAAAAAAAAAAAGAATCAAAAGATGCTGATCCCCATCGGCATATGTACACAAAATATGATCAATGCCCCCTTTGGCATATGTACACAAAAAATGCTTTACAAAAGACTCATGAATCAACCAATCATGATTGGTCTCCTTCAAGTGCTTTTGCTTCTCTGATTAGTTGAAGACCTGTCTGCCGCGCATAGCAATCATAGACAATCTTCGCACGATAGTACGGCATGTCCTCTTGCGTGAATCGCATAGGCTTCTTTTGTAAAATGTGATCAACATACGCCAACACAAAGATTCCGCAATCATCGCTGCGAATTTTAGCAAGTTAAATGTATATAAATTCTTAGAATAAAAAGTGGAAAAGTTAGTGGAAAATCATAATCACCAGTTCATTTGTCGTGGACAGTCCATGTATATAATGTCCCATAGTAATGGGTCCCCCCAACCTAATTGTGACAATCGATCATTTATCCAAAGCACCTGAAATGTCCACCACACATTAATGTTAGTTGGGATCCAAATAATCTTTCGATTTGGGAAGTTAAATGGATACTCACATAACTCTCAACGAAAGCAACATCCTCTTCGCGAGGCATACTGTTATAGCATTCCCATCTTGAGCTGTCCACATTTCCCATAAGGAGGAAGAAATGGTAATGGTTCCATATTGGGAAAACTAGTATCTCCATCTCGCGTATGTGATATTTAAATATTTTCTCTGGCGCTTCAAATTGTTTTCATATGGACGATTCGTTCTCTTTTGGATGCACATACAACAACTGGCAGATGTGCACACGTACAGTAGTGGTCAATTACACAACACTTAGTCATAATCTCAATAGGATATATCCAAAGAATAATAGTCAAAATTGCACTTACAGATAAATATGTAGCGAACATATGGGCATATGGAAACTTCTCCTTCAGACTATCTAGCCAAAAATCCATTGCCTAAACAAACAATAGATAAAAAAAATCAACTTTGAGATAAATTGAATAATTAGACAATTTATGCATTTTGACTTAGATGAAACTTTATGATCGCCTTACAAAATTATCAATCCAAGAACAACCCAAAAGCTTCTGCATATTTTCGGGGTCCACAACTGTACAAAGGAGATAAAGCTTTTCATCCCTGAATGTACAGGATGATGAAAAGTCAAATTGAGGTATTATTGAGGAAGTCATCAAGGAAAACTTAGAGACAAACTTACTTTGAGTGATATTCGTTCCAAAAGATTTCGAGGACATCTTTCTCTATTTGTGTCAAACTGTAGTCTTTGTTGCGGACCCAAGAACCCTTGCAATCATAATCCACCAGCCTAGGTGGAAGTCTTGTTTCCCGCATATGTCCTTTAACCTTTATAATCAAGCTTGGAATGTCTGTAGTCGGGGACCACTTCACATTTGGAAACAACGGAACCTGAAGTGATGGAGTGGATAGTATCTCGTGGACTGATATGAGGTTAGGACTCATTGGACTGTCCAAACGAGGAGCACGAGGACTTGTCAAGTATCTTGAACTAATTGGGCTGAACCTGTCAGGGCCACTTGAATCCTTGCCACGTTGAGAGGTAGAACATTGTGGTAACTTTGGTGTTAAAAATGAATGGTCTACATTCACAGAGGGGGGAGAATGGACCTTCTCTTCTGTACGTACATCCAACTTTTGTTTCTACAATCGAAAGGCACGTTAGCATAAATGCTCCATTTTCTGCGAATTTGAATCAAATTTTTAGAAATTGTTAAAAATGTGTTCATACCTTCATCCGTTCATGATGTGGTTGATTGTGTACTGAATCATCGAGAGTGTAATTCTCAAACCCCGCAGCACAAGCAGCTTTTAAACCTCTTACTTTATGATGCATAACACTCATAAGATCTTCCCATTGGCTTTGGTCATGACACTTAGCTGCCTCATCAATTGATGAAAGGAGATTGTCTGAAAATTTAAAAATCTGCTAAATTGAACAACAATTACTTTATTAAACAGTTTATTGGAATCCAACATAAAAGCAATCCAATTGAAGTTAGACTTACATGGGCTGCTACAAATTCTGGAACAGATTTTAAGCATTTGGGAGGAGGGACATTCGGATATTCTTTGACTCCATCATTGAGAAGATCCCCTTGAATGGTTGCAATTTGCGGGCGCCCGATACGAAGCCTGGTTATGGGCTTGTACCATTCAAAGTACACGTCCGAATGCGGGCTACCATCATCAATATCTCCTTTAATGATCGATTTCAACCTTTTATTCCACATGTCATTGACCTTTTCAATTTATCCTTGTAGTTCATAGCCATTAGAGTGGCCCTTTCCATACGGTCTAAAGGCCTCAAAAATTTAGGTGGGACAATTTGTACAAGTCCAAATTGTTTCATCACCCTTTCTGTGCAATGGCGCTCGGCAACCCAAATATAGATCAAGACTGTGGATGAGGTGAATAGAGCTTTATCTGTCTTATTAACAAATTTTGATAGGCCTTTGAAATCATTATATGGTGTCCAAACAAACTACAAACATAAAACACAATCTCAATAGTAAAAAAACAGTAATTTATTGATGCACATAATCAGTTTGAATGTTGTTGAAGCAAATACTTACATCATCTGCACTTTGGGAATCAAGTTGCGCACGAGCCTCTAAAATACTTGTTAGGTGGTGATGATTTTGCAGTCTCCTCGCCCACATCTTGCACAATGGGAACTGAATATTGACTTTTCAATCTCTTGGTTCACTTATGGGCCTACCTATTCTTATACGTGAAAAGGCCCAAATCTAAATAAAATCAAATAGATGTTCGATTAATGACCCAAGAAGAAATGAAATCAAATAGATGTTAAATTACGTGAATATGCATATTCTTATATGTGAATAGGCCCAACTCAAACTCGATGATTAATGACTGATTATTCAAGAAAAATTCGGACCTAAGGGGACCCACATGACTGAACATAAGGAGGAAAGGCAACAAAATGCACAGTTTTATGCTAACTGTGACCCAAAAGTTTACAAGTTGAAAACCAGGTGAACATAGTCTTTTTTGTCATGAAAAATAACAGATTTAAAGAATATAACACGTATCTGAGACACCCAAATTCCAGCACAAAAATCCCTTGAGAAATAGGTAAACCAGTGGTCTAAACAGGGGTACCCAGAAACAGAATTTCTGCAGCACAACTGGTTCAAGTAGGCATCTTGTTGCAGTCATATCTTTTTTATTTTAACTCTTATTTCACTGCTGTTTCCTTTGTGGTGTTCATGCATCATCAAAGTATTGATTCCAACCATTAGATTTAGATTTAAGTCATCTTAGTTACATCGTACAGTCAAGTAAAGTTGGGCTTGTGTAGTTGTTTTCATACTAAGAATTTTTTAGCATGCATCAGAATCAGATTTTTATAAACTTGTCTATATTTGCATTGTTTGCATTTAGGTCCCCATAAATAATTCATATTTGCATTGTAATCTTTTGGCAAGTAGGATTTATTTTAGGAAATTTTTCTTTGATTTTTCTTATATTAAGTTGGTTGGTTGATTTGTGTGTATTTTTGTAGGTTTTAGCTAACTTAGGATTGTTTTTAGGCTAGGATTTTCTTATTTTAGTTTGTTTTGTATATTTGGAGAGTTCTAATTGTTAATTTTCAGTCATTATAAATTTTTTCAATAATTTGTTAAGTTTCTTATTTAGGCTAGATTTGGTTTTCAATGTTGACATGTCAGAGTTGGACCCCGTACTCACCAAGTTATACTAATGCGTACTTTTGGATGCATTTAGGAGTGTTCAACTTAGGAGTGTTCAACAGAGAGCATATATTATGTTATGCAGATTGGTACTGATAGCATGCAGATGATTCCATATATTTGTTTACCTGTAGCAACTGTAATGGCCCGGTTAAGGTCTTAGAGGAAGCCTCTTCATCCTTGCCCTTATTCCTCTTACCTCTAATTGGTTTTCCTGCCTTTGACACGGTTGTTATTTTTGCCAAATTCCTGTAGAGATTTGCCAAGCACGTCGAGCCCCACGAATACTTCTCAAATTTTCTGAAAAGCTCCAATATATATGCAGCCCCTGACCCACCCGGACTTGAAATAATCTGCCCGGCCACGAGAGAAAACAAATATGCACGTGTCCGCCTCTGATCATGGTCCTTAATACGAGTCTTGGGTGCGCCGGCAAAGTTATCCCTAATCCATTTTAACTTGATTTGCACTTCATTACAATCATAATTAACATCTGGTGCCATTCCCAATAAATCATTGCAAACATATTGCACTTGATCAAAGGATGAAAACACACGACCCGTAACTGGAGGCCCATCAATGGGGAGACCATATATATGCGCAACATCTTCAAGTGTGATTGTTGCCTCACCACTATTTAGATGAAATGTATTGGTCTCGGGTCTCCATCGTTCGACAAGAGCCGAAATTAGGGAATGATCAATTTTAATCTTTTCAATCTTAGCCAAATGATGCAGACATGTCCGTCGAATGAGCTCCCACTGATTTTCATTTAGCTCCCATGTATCTTCCTTGCTATTTACAGGAATGGCATGTAGAGGGCCACGTTCCTAGAATATGCAAACTGAATTTCAGCACTTCACATTATTTGACATAAATACAAAATAATTCAAAATCTGAAAGAACCCTTTCTATCATACCTTCCCTTTCCAAATCTGCTCAGATATATGATTTTCTTGATTGTATAAGACAGAACCGTCTAATGGACCGGGATTATGGTCTGCCATCTGCAAAACAAAACAATATACTCTTTGATAAAAGAAAGGTAAGATAAAACAATATACATGCATAGTTTATTCCCATAACATATTCAAAGGAACGTAAAATGCGAGAGTTACTTCCTAAGGATGCAGAAACTTGTTGGGTTAAATGAAAATTAAATAAGAAAACAAGTTAGGGGGGAGAAACTGATTTCAAGTAAATAATATATAGAGGTTCTGGCACTGTACACTGTAAGCTTAAATTCATATCTTACCAAACTGCACATGGATAAAGTATTTTTTCATGGTTCACAGGTATGTTTTGTGAGTCTTGGCTTTGGTTCATTAGTTATCACACCATGCCTTGATGGACCGCGCTCCTGCTCGAGTTCCTACCGAGGTCGGCGGACGTGGGAGTCCGTCGGGTCCGACCCTTTCGTAACCGGGGGGCAGGGGCGTGCATCAACATTTCTTTTTTTGTGTGGGTGTGCCAGATTTTCTATTTTTACTTGGAATTGCAAGTGGTGATCCGGAGATCAACCTTCGCAAGTAAAAAGGAAATCAACTTCTTTCAAGTTTTCCATTGCACATATATTTAAGAAAAGAGACATTTTTCTTGGTTTGCCGTGAAAGGCGATTTTTTTGGCATTTATAGCCGATTTTGGCGTTTATAGCCGATTTTTGGCGTTTATAGCCGATTTTTGGCGTTTATAGCCGATTTTGGCGTTTATAGCCGATTTACAATCCTTATCAACAATGAAAGACAAGAATTGTGATTTTTGTCTCTTTTGAAAAAATACAAACTACAATGAAAAGCAAGAAAAGGAGGATCTAACTTCTCAGGAGATTGTGGGGGACTCGTTTAGATTGACGGTCGCAAGCCATATGTGGGCTTCGCCATCATCCATGCAGATGAGAACAGAGGATGCTATTGATTCGCTTGGCTTGGCTATAACCTCGGGTTTTTAGAGGACAAAGACCAAAAGGAGGTCCTATGTCCAATAAAAAGCCGAGTAGACGGGCTGAAAAGCCACATCTAAGCCATTGGAGGCAGGAGGAGAAGGCAAGGACCTTGGGGGGGGGTACCCCCCAAGGGACTTTTGTCACCTTGTTGCGGTGGCCGGTGTAGAACTTCCGCAGAGTTTTCTCTCTTTTTCCTTTCTCTGGATTTCTGTGCTTCTGTCTGTCTGTGTGTTTGTGCTTTTTTCTGATGATCTGTGTGCTATCCTTTCTTCTTGGAGAGCTCTCCTATTTATAGGCTTTTAGGTAGCCATTTAGGAGGGTTTATGAGCCTTGATTGTCATAAAGCTGCATAATGGGAGGAGTTACAAAATTGAATTGTTTATTTTGTAACTCCTTTTTCTTGGCTTCTGATTGTCCGGAGGAGATTGAGGGCATTTAATCGCCTTTAATCGCCATGATGGGAGGAGTTTCATGGGTTAAATGCCATGAATCTCTTGACTTGTAACTCCCGAATGCTTGCTTCTGATTGGGCCGTCCAAAGAAATGGATTAATGACTGTAATAAAGCTAGTCAATTAATCGCATTAAGTGGTCGCCGAGCAGCTGAAGAGTCGCGTGCCGTGCCACGTCTTTTGGGATTCTTCTGTCGATGATCATCGATGGATCTTCATGTAGATCGACATCAGATGACCATGTAATTTCAGGTGTTTGTTGCCAACAGCGGGTCGGTGCCATCTGTCCTGTCGATTTCTCGATCGGTCGGGTAGAAAGCACACTTTTTTTTGGTTGACCGGGTGGCGATCAATATTGTTTTCGATACTCTTGACGATTGACCCGTGTTTTGGACGGATGTCAGAGGACTTGGTGTCTCAAAAGCATGAATTTTGGAAAGTACCAGAGGCTGGGCTCTTCGAATCGCGAAAAAACGGCGAAAACCGGGGTTCCCGGGGCCTTCCCGGTGACCCCGGGTTCCAAGGTCGCCGGCGACCCTGGCCCAGGGTCGCAGGGGTCTGCAACCCTGGGGGGGTTTTCCCCCTTTTGTGTCCCGTTTTGTGTCCGTTTTTGCTGTTTTTCGATTCTTTTTTCTCCTGTACTTTTCCTTGACATTCTGACCATTTATTTGGCCTAATTTCTTTGTAGGAAACCTGATGAGAATCCTTGCATTTTATTTTGCAAAGTTTCCAATTTCCTGAGAAAGCCGAAGACTTTGTCGCGCAGAGCTGCTGATTTTCCGTCAGAAGCTGAAACTGGGTCAAACGATGTCGGAATGACCTGAAATTTGGTGTGAAGCCTCCTGAGCAATAAATAAGACCAACCATAGGCTTTTTTTTGAGTTTTGAAGCCGTTTGGGGTCCTATCACCAGTAGACTTGCTTTTTGTCGCGATGAAGATGTCGCGGTTTGATGTGCGGTCAACCGATGTCCGATTGACTTGAAATTTGACAGGGAACCTATTGGAGTCATTTTAAGATGATCCGTAGGCTCTGTCTTGGAAACCATGGTCCCGGAGAGCTTTGCCGTCGAGAGGCCTGATTTGGCTTCCGAGCGTCAAACTATGGTCAAATGTTGTGGAAATGACCTGAAATTTGACGTGTAGCCCTTTATAAGCATTTTGAAGCCGTCCATGTGCTCTATCTGATGAGTAATGGCCTCGGTGGTTCTCGCCGCCGAGAGGCTTGAGGTCAAACATTGTCGGTTTGACTCGGAACTTGACGTGGAGCCTTTTTGGAAGTATTTTGAGACCATCCATCGGCCCTGATCGAAGATTTGGTGTCTCCGATGCTTTTGTCGTCGAGAGCTCCTTTTCAGCTGTTGGAGAAGCGAAGTTAGGCCAAATGATTTTGAAATGGCCCGAAACTTCTTGTATACTCCTCTTTTGGCTTTCTTGAAGAATCTTGCAGTTTTTGTTTGATTCTGACAAGATTTGATTTTTGGAAGCAGCATTGCCTATTTATGGCAGGTTGCGACTTCATGTAGCTCTTTGGATCTTGAAGAGGCAAAGTGACATTTTTGGTGTCAACAAATGCCCCTCGAGGTACAGCGACGAGTTGCTTAACTTTTGTAGTCGATGTGCCTCGAAGAGATTTTTGAAGGAGAGCCTGTGACTTGACCAAGAGTCTTTGAGCAGTCTTTCTTTTTGGTATTTGTAGCTTTTTGAGCTTCCAGGGGAATTTTATGGTAGTGAAAGGGATCACGTACCATCTCGAGGCAAAGTTTTAAAGATGACATCAGGGATGTGGATTTGGGTTTTGACCTTGTGACCTAACAGGCTGTATGTGGCAGGTTAGGGGGTCGTGTTTGGTTTTGATCGTGTGACCCAACAAGCTGTATGTGGAATGTTGGGGGATCAATTCTGGTTTTGATCTTGTGACCTAACAGGCTGTATGTTGCAAGTTAGGGGATCAGGTTTTGGTTTTTGGTTTTTGTGGAATGTCAATTTCAAGATTTTGGCTCAATTTGGTAGATGAGGCTGGATGGTTTGATTTTTTGGAAGCTCATGGGGCTTGGAATTTTCTTTTGTATGGTCCAATCAACTCAAAAGAGGCATGGAACCATTTTTGTATGCTCTTGGTAAGAGGGATTTCTCTTTGACTAAAAGCCCAAATTTTTTTTTTTGTGTGCCTAGGTGGTCAAACCTGGCTCATATGGGCTAACCCATGGGACCTTAAGCTTTTTTAAATGGCTTAGATCTCATATGGTGTCATTTTTGTAAAGAATATCCAAAAATATCTCATTTGGATAGAGAATATCTAAGAATATCTTTACTTGGAGAGAATCTCTCATGATCCCTTTATTTTGGGATAGGATATCTCAAGATATCTTTCTTTTGGGAAAGAATCCGTCATCGATTTCTTTTTGGGAGAAAATCCTTCAAGATATCTTTCTTTTGGGAAAGAATCTTTCTAATCTCTTTCTTTTGGTAAGGTTACTAATTAGTAACACTTACCTCTTTCTTCTTTCCTTCTTTGGTTTGCTCTCCTCTATAAAAGCAAGGAGGAGGTTGGATCTCTTGCTCTTATTACTTTCTTTTGCAATAATCTCAAGAGGGCTTCAAGACCAAGGGTTCTTCTTCTTCAAGATCTTCAAGACTTTTCTTCTTCTTCTCCATCAATGGCTTCAAGTAAGTTCTCCTTTTTTTTTTCAAGAAAACTCCATTGTAGGAAAAATAAAGTTCTTTCTTTTTTTTTTTTGTTTCTTTGTTTCTTTTTCTTTTCTTCTTTTTTTTCTTTCATGTGTTTTCTTTTTTTTTTTTTTTCACACGTGTTTTCTTTTTTTTTTTTCACACGTGTTTTCTTTTTGCTTTCTCTTCTTTTTTTTTGCATTTTTTTTTCTTTTGTGGGCCGTACGGACAGATCCGTACGGATCTGGCCGTACGGCCACGTGGCCTGTGGGCCACGGCCTGTGGGCCAGCCCCTTTTTTTTTCTTCTTTTTTTTTTTGTTTTCTTTCTCCTCTTTTTTTTTTTGAGAAAGTTTCTTTTCTTTTTTTTTTGTTTTCTTTCCCTTTTTTTTTTTTTGAGAAAGTTTCTTTTCTTTTTTTTTTTGCTCATCATGATAATGCCCCTCTTTTTTTTTTGGCAAACCTAGATGTTCATGCATGCCTTTAATTTGTAAATTAAATTTGTAGCATGATGTGATAGCATACCTGAAAGTTTTCGCAAATTTGGGAATTTGGAGCTCGCAGTGATGTTGAGCCCTTCCTGATTTTGCGGAGACTTTGAGGTTTCGAAAGTTTGGAGTTTCGGAGCTCGCAGCGATGTTGAGCCCATCTTCAAGCTTTCTATTTCTTTCGGGATAGTTCATTTTCTTCGGAATTGCCCCGTCATCATGTCAAAATTTCGCCAGATTTTTTTTAGCGAGATTCTGTCATTTTGATGTTTGATCTTTTTCTTTTCCATCCTTTTCAGGTGGTTCCTCCAGAACGAACAAGGGTAAAGAGCCTGCTACAAGCGTACCTCGTCGATCTTCTAGATCTTCTAATCCGGCCGTTCAGCAGGCTTTTGAGAAGGTCCAGTATGTTGAGAGAAATCTGGAAGAGTGCGACTCCCTCAACAGAGATGAGATGAGGCAGCGACTGATCGCTCTCAAGGGAGAGGAATTCTATAAGATCATGGTAAGCAGTCGTCCATGGGTGATGGAAGATCAGAGCGTTTTGCCTAAGCCTACCTTCTTCTTTGGTGATGCAGTCCCTGATGACATGACATACTAGAGGAGATGTTTTCAGTTTTCTTTCACAGCAGATGGTGAGAAGAAGACTGTTGCTACCCGGTCGACGTTTGATCGCACCGTCTCGATTCTGAGCCTTGCCCCCACGTGCCCTAAGAGGGAAGATCCTCCAAGTTGGGTGAGAAGGACAAATGTAATCAAGACCGGGGTTTTTGTTGGCGGTTCTCCTGGATATACGGAGAGGTCGCCTGTTGACATGGACCTGTTGATGCCATCCAGCGGTTACCAGGGCTCTGATTATCCGTCGGTCGATTTGAGACCGGTGGGCCTTGGTATTTTCAGTGGTGACGGCAGCAATTGGATCAAGCCTTTTCGACTTCGAGGCCGTTTCAATGCCGACTCCGAATGGAAGTCGTGGACTGATCGCGTCCTGCTGATTGGTGGCGCCGTTTTGAAGGAAGCCGGGATTTTTGATGCGGTCCGCGCCTTTAGGGAGACCGTGATCTTTTCCGACGAGGCCTTCATGGCTATGCTGGAGTCATTCCTCCCACAAACCAATACCTTCGTTGTGACGAATGGTGAGATTGGTTTTTCTTTGAAGGAGCTGAGCGCCATTACTGGATTGCCCATCCTCGGCAAACTCTATGAGGAGTTTATGCCGATTGACTAGCGTCCTCGAGGGGCAGTCTGAGGAGTTCAGGCTTTTATACTTTCAGCTCGTCGCCTTCTATGATTTTTTGAAGGAGAAGGGGGGTTTGAAAGTTAGATCCAGCAGTTGGAAGAGTTTTAGCTCTTCATTCCCCAACTTTTTTGATAGCAGGGAGTCTTCTGATAGCGTGACCTAAGAAGCCGGAGCTCAGGATCCAAGTTCAAAGAAGATCTTGGCCATGCAAGAAGAGTTGAGAGATTTCTGTGCAAGTACAAACGCCATATGTCCTGACATTGCACTGCGGAGAGATCTCGCTGTTTACCTCACTTATTGGCTTGGTGAGGCTGTTTTTGCTGGAGGAGATGGAACGCACATCAGGCCGCATTGTATTTTTCCGGCTTGTCAGATGGCGTTTGGAGAGCAGCTTGCTTTGGTGCCAGCTCTTTACTCCTACCTGTGTACCGAACTGCAGGCTGCTGCTTTTTTGGTTCGGCTTGGGCTTCCCATGAATAGGGTATTTTCAGCCCATATCTTTTATTCGTGGTATGTATACCACTGTCCTGGCTTCCATCGGCTGGGTGCTGCTCAGGATGATGATCCTCTGATGATTCGACTGGCTAAGGGCAAAGCCGTGTCCGAATCACTTTTGTTTGCCCGCATGAGGATCCGACGGTTCAGGGACGTCGAGATGGGGCAGTCTTCAGTGAAGCTTTCTCCGGAGTTGCGGAAGAAGGCTTTTGATTTTGGTGCCTCCCGAGACTCTACCAGGGCGGGGTCGGGAAGGCATTATTCCTTGACAAATGCAGAGAGAGAGTGGCTTTTCAGCATACGTGTCGGCACGATGGTGTACCGCAGACATCTTTTCGTCGACATCCAGCCGTATGTACCTTCTCGCTTTGCTTTGCAGCTGGGCTTTTCTCAAGGCGTTGTTGGAGCGCCTTCAAGCATGGTGAAGCGCTTTGGAGGCTTACAGGACGGGAGAAATGCATGGGCTTTCTATAGTGCTGAAGACACTACAGCCATGATTTCTTATCCTGTGTTGCTGACTTCCCGGACTGCCGGCTTTGCGAAGTGGTTCGCGGAGAGCTTTTCGGCATATCGGGGGCTTTCCAAGAAGGAGCTTGATGTGAAGCTGGCATCTGGAAAGGGCCTTGGAAAGTCGGATGGGCGAGAGGAAGTTTGGGCCTTCCTTTCTGGAGAGAAGCACAAGATAGGCTTTCTCGGTGACCAGGGCGTCATTGGTTCTGAAGCTGTTCGAGAAATACCTGATGAGGCTTTGGAGCAGCTAGAACAGGAGGAAGCCGAACTTGGCGCTTGGATGCAAGCGGCACAGAGGCAAGCTTCCGTGGAGTCTACTGGCAAGAGTAGACCATCCAGTGAGGAGTCAAGTGGGAAACCTGACTCTGACAGCGGGGCAGGTTCTTCTAAGAAGAGAACCCGTCGGAGTAAGAGGGGGAGGAGTCATCATCGCAGCAAGGGGCGGCATGAGGACTCTCCTGACTTGGAAGTTCCTCTTACTATCAATGAGGATGTGCCAGTGGATGCTGACGAGCCTCCAGAGAAGAGAAGCCGAGAAGAAGAGACCGTCGGTGAAGGTATGATTCTTCCTTTTTCTCTTTCCATTTCTTTTCATGGGATTTTTTTTTTATGATTTGCTTCTTGTTTCTGCTTTTCTTTTCTTTTTTTTTTTTTAGCAGAGGAAGACTTGATGATGCCTGAGGTTCCGGTCGATGAGGTGGTGACGGATCCAATTGGTATGACTTTTTTTTTTTGTGACTTGGTTTGCTAACACATTTTTTTGCCAGCTGACTTGCCACAGGATTCCGATGACTTTGAACCATCGATGGACGCAAATGTTGATGATGATTCCGATGAGTTCATGGAGGAGGAAAATGTTCTGCCAGTCGTCGAAGAAGGTATTTTGTAGTTATAACCCTGATAATGATTTTCAAACAGGGTCATATTCATACCTTTTTATGTTTCCTTTGCAGGTTTTGAAGTGGCAGAGGAGGATCCGTCGCTTCCAGAGCAAGGGATGCCAGAGGTTGATCCAAAGGTAGAGATTCCTGGGACCAGCTGTGACAATGTTGAGGAGATTCCTCGTGCTGAGATTCCTTCCCGAGCAGGAGTAGCTTCAACTGGAAAGAGTTCTTTTGTTACTCTTTCAATAGATGATGACATGAGCAGCCGACCAACGGAGTTGGGCGAATCTTCAGCTGGGCCATCTCTTCTTTTTGTGAAGAAGGTGGTGGTGCGAGTTCTGAGCTCTTGGATTGAGACTCTCTTTTCTGGGCACTTGGAAGCCGGATTTAGCATGATCCAGCATGTGCGTGAGATTCTCGGTGATGCTGAAGAAGCTGGTCTGGATGTCACATATGCCAGGGCGATCGTTAATAGGATCATTGAGCTGGGTGACAAGTGGTTTGAGACCATGGGTTTTCCTGACGATCAATTCTTCAAGGAGATGTTCTTGGACCCTGCGGATAAGGCTCAATCTGACCTAGATGAGGCTACAAAAAGCAAGAAGCAGGCAGTCCGAGAGAGGAACTTAGAAGAGATAACCATCATTAGGCTGACACATGACCTTAACATCCTTGATAGGGAGGTCGATGAGGCCAGGAAACGTCTTGAGCATTTGCAGGCACAAGTCGCTGCCAAGTGGACTGAAATAACAGAGGCTCGTGAAAGGGAGACTGCTCTGATTCATCGAGTTGCGGATGCCAATCGAGTTCTCAAAAGGAAGTCTGATGAGGACAAACAATGGAAAACCGCTCGAGGGAAGCTTCCCAGTGCAGAAGAAGGGTTACAGCCCACCCCAGCATCTCATGGCAGGTTCTTGAAGAAGCGTGCCTTGGAATCCTTGACGGATGAGGTCAAAAGCTTACTTAAGGAGCTGAACTCTTGGCTGGAGACCATTTTTGATTGAGCTCCTGTATATTTTTTATAACAGAAACTATCCTTGTTTCTTTTTTTTTTTGGTACCAGTTGTATTTTTTTGGTACTTTTTTTTGTAGTGCTTGTGAACACTTTCTTTTTTTTTTGGTACCACATGTATTTTTTGGTACTCTTTTTTTTTTGTTATCCCTACGCTCACTTGAATCTTTTTGTGATAAAAGTAATTGCTAAATGGGATGCTCTTCTTCTTTTTTTCTTTGTTATCCCTACGCTCACATGAATCTTTTTGTGATAAAAGTAATTGCTAAATGGGATGCTTTTTTTTTTTTTATCCCTACGCTCACTTGAATCTTTTTGTGATAAAAGTAATTGCTAAATGGGATTTGATCAAAAGGTTGTCATTTTGTGAAAATCTTTTGTCAAGTAATTGTTTTGGCATGAAAGCCAGGTTTTTGTTTGTGGCATGGAAGCCAATTTTGGCATGAGAGCCAGCTTTTCTTGTGGCATTGATAGCCGAGTTTTTTTTTTTTGGTGGCATCTATAGCCAGTTTTGGTGGCATTGATAGCCGAATTTGTTTTGGTGGCATTGATAGCCGGTTTGTTTTGTGGCATCTATAGCCGGTTTTTGGTGGCATTGATAGCTTGTTTTGTTCTGGTGGCATTGATAGCCTGTTTTGTTTTGGTGGCATTGATAGCCGTTTTTTTTTTTGAAATCCAAGTTTTTTGTTTGTGGCATTGATAGCCGGTTTTGTTTTGGTGGCATTGATAGCCGGTTTGTGGCATTTATAGCCGTTTTGTGGCATTTATAGCCTGTTTTGATGGCATTTATAGCCGGTTTGGTTTTCAAAAAATGCAAGTATCGACTAAAAGTCGCCTCCCTACTGAATGTTCTTGCAAGTATCGATGGAATGTCGCATCCTTGCTCATTCGGTTGCGAGTATCGATGGAATGTCGCATCCTCGCGGATTTGGGTGCAAGTATCGATGGAATGTCGCATCCTTGCTTTTCAAAAATTTTGGTTTTGCGGGTACTGACTTGATGTCGTTTCCCCACGATTTTTGAAATTTGTGGTTTTCTCGAACCTTTGGGTTATGGATATCAACTGAAATGTTGCGTCTCCACAGTTTTTTTTTTTAGGTTTTTTTTTCGAACCTTTGAAATTTGGGTTGTGGATATCAACTGAAATGTTGCATCTCCACAGTTTTTTTTTAGGTTTTTTCGAACCTTTGAAATTTGGGTTGTGGATATCAACTGAAATGTTGCATCTCCACAGTTTTGGATTTTGCAAGTACCGACGAAATGTCGCTTCCCTGCGGTTTTAGAAGTGTCGAACGTGGTTCGTTTGCTTCCGATTTGTGCGAGTATCGACTAAGCGTCGCTTCCTCGCGGTTTTTTGAAAAACCATTTTTTTTGTTTAAAAACACGAGGGTCATAAGTTTTGACCTAAAACCATTTTGGCGGTAAAAGGCAGGGTGGACTAGGGTGGAAATCCCTGAAGCCGGATTTTGTTTCAAACCCTGAATTTTGGGTTCAAGGGTTGAAAATTTTGGTCAAGTTAGGGAAAGGTTCCTAAACTTGGATATATATTTTTTTTTGAACAATGAAACGATGAAAGTAAGCATTGTTTTAGATTTCTAGAAATTTCAACATTTGATATGAAAATTCTAAAAAAAAAAGGGTGGGTTTAGCGAGCGTGTACCTGGAAACCGGTTTTGGCCGTACAGGCATTGCTCTTACCCAGTTGGGTAAGTCTTCAAGGGTAGTACCGCTTTAAGAACTTGCCGTTGATGGGCAGCATACATCTGTCACCTTCCATGTTTAGGAGTGCGTATGCGCCGTTGGAGAAAACCTTGTCGATGACGTAGGGTCCCTCCCATTTTGGCTCAAATTTGGACTTGTGAGCGAAGACCATTGGTCTTTTTACCGCAAGAACCAAGTCACTCTTTTTGTAGGCGCGTTGCCTGACCTTTTTATCGAAAGATCCTGCCATACGTGCTTGGTAAAGTTCAATGCTTTGTTGAGCTTCGAGCCGTTTCTCATCGAGATTGTCCAGCTCATGGAGTCGCAATTTGACATTGCTCTCTTGAGTCATGTCATTTTGCAAGGATACCCTCAAGGAAGGAATTTGTACTTCCAAGGGCACGACAGCTTCGCATCCATAGACCAAGGAGAATGGTGTGCTATGGGTTGGTCCTCGAACGGTGGTTCGATAGGCCCACAAAGCTTCAGACATTTTGTCGCTCCAGTCTCTTTTGTGACTAGAGACCATTTTTTTGAGGATTTTGCAGAGTGTCTTGTTGAAAGCTTCTGCTAACCCGTTTGCTGCCGGATTGTATGGAGTCGAAGGACAGCTTTGGATTTTGTATTTGTCGCAGAACCTGTAAAATCGATGATCCCGGAACTGTGGTCCGTTATCATGGACGAATCTTTTGGGTATGCCGAAACGACAAATGATGTTGGTGCGTAGGAACTGAAGGACTGATGAGGTCTTCATTTCGTTAAACGCAAATGCTTCTGACCACTTGGAGAAGTAATCCGTAGCGGCGAAGATGAAGCGATGACCTTTGCTTGAAGGGGGAGAAATAGGACCTATGATGTCCATACCCCAGGCTTCGAAAGGCCATGAGATCGCTGTAGGATGCAGCCATTCTGGAGGCATGTGAATGTAATCTCCATGAACTTGGCATTGTTGGCAGCGCTTAGCAAATTGCATTGCGTCAGCTACCATGGTAGGCCAGTAATATCCTAACCTTTTTATCTGATCATAGAGCTTAGGTCCAGCCTGATGAGCTCCACAAAGACCAGCATGAACTTCTTTGAGTGTTTCTTCAGCCTCTTGCTGTGACAAGCAGCGTAGAAGTACTCCGTTGAAGGATTTCCTGTAAAGGATTTTTGAAGGAATATCCAAATGGAAGCTTGGGGTTCGCCTTTGGATGCTTACCCGTTCTTTTGGATCTTCAGGTAGGATTCCGAACATAATGTAATCAATGAACGGATCCCTCCAGTCGCCGATTGAAGTTTGAAGGATTGAAATCCGACTTCCGACCATTTGGTGGCATTTAGCAACTGCTTGGTGTGTGTTAAGAGGAGGAAGGATTCTCTTTTCGCACATTGTGATTTGCATGTTTTCCCCTTCCTGGATTGCCATGGATGCGGCAAGTCCGGCTAGGGCATCTGCACATATGTTTTCACCTCTACGAATGTGGGTGATGTGACAGATGTCAAACTTTTGCAGAAGTGACTGTGCCTTGTTGTAGTAGGGCAACAAATCTGGCTTTCTGACTTCAAATTTCTGATTCATCTGGTTGACGATCAGTTGAGAGTCTCCAAAGACTTCCAGCATGGTGATACCGGATTCGATGGCGAGTTCCAATCCTAAGATCAGAGCTTTATATTCAGCTGCATTGTTTGTGCATGGTTCCAGTAGCGAGAAAGCGTGTGGAATCATGTATTTATCGGGGCTAACAAAAAGGATGCCAACTCTCGAGATCAGCTGTCTTTTTTCATTTGTCCTGGTTGCACTGTCAAAGTACATGTCCCAGGAGGCACTTTGTGAGAAAGTCTCCACATTGTAGACTGGTTCGTCTGGGAGATCATCTCTGAGTGGAGAATCTTTAGGCAATGGATGCTCTGCGAGGAAGTCCGCTAGAGCTTGCCCTTTGATTGCTTTTTGTGGTACATACCTAATATCAAATTGTGACAGAAGGATGGACCATTTTGCCAGTCGAGCATTGAGAGAACCTGCCTTTGTGACAAGGACCTTCAAGAGGTTGACCCTCGAGACCAGGTAGACTGTGTTGGAAAGCAAGTAGTGACGCAGCTTTTGTACGGCGAACATCACTGCAAGACATTCTTTTTCGACTGGAGAGTAGCGATGCTCTGCACCTACTAGCATGCGGCTGAGGTAATATAGAGCAGCTTCTTTTCTCTGATCATTTTCTTGCGCAAGCAGAGCTCCCAAAGAGTGATCAAGGGCTCTTGTGTACAAGATAAATGGTTTTCCAGTGGTAGGAGCAGCTAACACTGGAGGTTTTGTCAGGTATGACTTGATGTCTTGGAAAGCAACTTCACAGTCAACATCCCAGACAAAGTTTACACCCTTTTTCATCAACCGGGAGAATGGACGGCATTTCCCCGAAAGATTGGAGATGAACCGTCTGATGTAGGCCAATCTCCCTTGAAGCCCTTTGAGTTCTCTCAAGGTTCTTGGAGAGGGCATTTCTAGAATGGCTTTGACTTTTATGGGGTCAAGCTCTATTCCAGCTTTCCGAACTAAGAATCCAAGGAACTTACCCGACGAGACGCCGAAGAATTTGCTTTTGACGGCGAGGTCATCAACGTAACATTCAACCGTCTTGTGCTGCATATCTTGGAATATTTTCATCATAGCCCTCTGATATGTGGCACCAGCATTCTTCAGACCAAATGGCATGACAGTGTAACAATACACGCCAAATGGGGTTCGAAAGGATGTATGTTTTTCATCCTCAGGATGCATCTTTATCTGATTGTAGCCAGAGAAACCATCCATGAATGTCATTCGCTCGAATCCACAGGTATTATCAATCATTACCTCTGGTATGGGGAGCGGAAATTCATCTTTTGGGCATGCGCCATTCAGGTCTCTATAATCAATACAGACCCTGATCTGCCCATTTTTCTTTGTCACGGGGACAATGTTGGCCAACCATTCAGGATGTTGTTCCTCACGGATGAAGCCGACACTTTTGAGTTTTTGAACTTCTTGTTCAATTTTATCCATCACATCTGGACGGAATCTTCTTTGGCCTTGCTTGACAGGCTTGATGTCTTCTTGAAGATTGAGTTTGTGAACTGCTATTTTGGGGTCTAAGCCTGGCATTTCAGCGTAAGACCATGCAAAGCAATCAACGAACTCACGAAGAAAGGCGATATACTCGGGTAACTCATCATCCTTTATATTCTTGCTTATGAATACAGGACGTGGGTTATCTGGTGTTCCCAAGTCTATCTTTTGAACAGGATCTTCTGTTGGAAGGTTCGAAGGTGGTTCCTCCACAATATTTTCGGAGGCTTCCAGCTCAACGAAACCTTCTGGGGTTTTCAAGGGCATTTCCAAACCAAGGTTTTGTTCCTTTCCACGGGTCTTCTTGATCGGTAATTTTCCCAAGGCTTGCTATCAGATGATCCCAATCGCCTGTTGAAACCGAGTCGAAGTAGGCTACTTCTTTTGGAGATGAGGGTTCTTCTGGGTCAGAAGTCCACACGTCTGTGCCATCGGACAACTCCTCTTCATTTTTGGAGAAATCGTGCCAATTGGATGAGCTTCCTGGATCTTTGTCAGGTGACTCATCAAAGAGATATCCAGGGAGATCGATGTCTTCATGGATTTGAGATGTTGAGGCTTGGTCAGTATATTGACTTTTAAGACTTTGTGTCAACTGTCTTCCAGCTGGCGTTTGGTCAAGACGGGCCCCAATGGCGTGAGAATACCGCGTCCTTCTCCCAAACCGACTGGGTTTTGAGCGTCAAAGCCCATTTTCTTCATAATAGATTGTGCCACAGAACTATATAAGGATAGTTGAGGTGTACCTTTATTTTGGAAAGGTTCAAATATGGAGTTTGATGAAGAAGCATCCGATCTATGGAAGAAGATCGGCTTTTCCTTTGCTGAAGTTGCTGGAACAACGAAGGAAGCTGACGTAGGATCTTCTATGTCAGAAGTTGTCTCCATTGGAGTAAGAGCAGGCTGAACTTGCTGAGTGTCGGCTTGGCTTGACGATGTGTCGTCTTCTGGCTCTGAATCCGAGTCCGTGTCTTGCATGATAGACACGAAAGAGACAACAAATTTGCCCCCAGGCTTTTGTTTTGCCTTCTTCACTTTAGTTGTGATGACCAAAGGCTTTGAAGATTTGAGGGAGATGATGAAGGGAGTTTGCATGCTCTCTTCAGATTTACCGGATGGTTTGTTTTCTTCCGGTGATTGTTGAGGAGCTTTGCCTTTATCTTTCTGGAGATTTTCGGCAAAGGATGCTGTGTGCTTCTCCTCTTCTTCTTTTTCACCTTCATACATCTGTGAGTCTGCGAAATGGACTTCTTTACCTTTGAAGGGTTTTCTGTCTGCAAAGACTCGATGTATCATGCCGTCGTCGCCAACAAACTTGATGCATTGATGTAGAGTTGAAGGGACAACACCATTCTCATGGATCCAAGGGCGTCCGAGAAGGATGTTGTAGCATGAAGGGGTCTTTATTGCATACACTGTGACCTCAGAGATAAGATCACCGATCTGCAACTTGAACCTGATTTTACCGATAGGCCTTTGAGTACTCCCATCGTATCCAAAGATAGATACAGATGTGTGGCTCAGTTTGCTGGGTGGGATGCCCAACTCTTCAAGAGCCGATGTGGAGATGAGGTTGAGTGCAGAACCTGGGTCGATCTGAACTCTATGCATAGGCATTTCCTTGATATACCCTGTGAAGTACAGGGGTCGGTTATGCCTGGTTTCGCCAAGTAGGAGGTCATCCTTTGTGAAGGCGATGGTTGCACTGGCTGCTTTTTTAACCGAGAGGCATTCAATGCATGATCCCTCAGTTTTTTTCTTTTCTCCCTTTGAGGAGGCTTCTGAGTTTTTGACCCGGTAATCCATTTCAATTTGGAGGACTTGCGGGGCATGTTTGTCGACATCCTCATTCAGCTTTTGTAATTCCGAAATGAGATTATCACGAGTGTGCGGAGACATTCGTAACAAATCTAGGATGTGCAGACGTGCAGGTATGTGCTTGAAATGTTCAATCAAGTCATACTTGAAAGCCTCCTTAGGGCCTGCATGTTCATCATTGTTGCCACTAGGGGCGCTTACAACATCTTTTCCTGAAGGATTTACATATGTAAAGGAAGATTGGTTGTAATTTTTGTGGTAGTCCCGGCCAGAGCGGGTGCCTCTACCAACTTCGAGAGCTTCTTGAGAAGGGTCTTCGTTTGGAAGATTATCTTCAGGATCAAGAGGCTGTCGTTTTTCATTTGCTAAGGATGTATCAGCAGCAGAGTTACCATCCTCAGTGATTGTGTTGCATGGAGCATTTTCCGGGAACAAGTCCTGAACAGCATCCAGCAATCTTTCTTCTTCGTTGACTAATTCATCGTCCCAAGCATCAATGGTTGGGAATTCTTCAGTCAGGAAGGGTGTGTACTTTGAAGTCACAGTCTCAGGAGAAGAAACCTGAGATGGTGTCATCTCAGTGAAAGTCACGTGAGACGAGGTGGCTCCAGAAGATATATTGCTAGGCGTCGCCGGAGTGTAAGTGCTCTCATCAGACGATGCTTCGGAAGAGCTATAATCCCGAATTATCACATTACAGGAAGCTCTGACGGGAGACGTTGCCTGATCGGAGTCAGACTCATCCTCGGATGTGAGAGGATCGTCTATCCAGCAATTTTCTCCATTTTCAGGAGTTAAGGGAGGATGTACCTGGTGGTCTTCAGGGACTTCTGGCTCTGGATTGCGAGGAGGCTCGTTGACGCGTTCTTGCTCTTGTTCTAGAGCGAGTCGCTGCAAGATCCTTGCATATCCTTCAAGATCAGGCATGGGAGCCGGATCTTCTTCTTCATCATCTCTTTGTGGCTCAACATTGTTGATTTCCACTGGAGTAATGAGAGGTGCTGGGTCAGCAGCATTTTCTTGTACAGCTTCTTGGTCTTCTTCATCATCAGACCAGGATCCTTGTGGCTGTAGGGGGTTATACCAGATTACTGGCATAAGATGAGACTCAGGAACCCATTCTTCATCGGAGAGATATTCTCCTGTTTCACAGGACTCCTCCCACTCATCTGTGTAGTTGGATTCGAATCCATCATCGGTGTCGCTGGATTCGTATCCATCAATGGAGAATCCAACTACCGAATTGCAAGAGTATGATGCCTCCTGCATGGCTTCTTTGAATTGAGGTGGCATGAAATCACTGAGAGTGAATTTCCTTACCCCCTTTGAAGTCTCTGGAAGGGATGTTTTTGTTACCTCCAGTGAAGCGGTAGAGGAAGCCTCTGCCTTTTCTTTGACCTCTAGTTTTGGCTGGGTCTTCTCTTGCCGTTTGAGCTTGAGGAGATGTTTCCTAGCCTGCCTTCGCTGTTGAGCTGTAGGCTTTGTTTTCACGACCTCCCAATTTTCATCTTCCAGGAGATCGGGATGTACCCATATCGGTTGTCCGTCTGGTGTCGGGTAAGGAACCAGTTCTTCGGATGCTTCGATTGAGTTTATCACCTTGAAGGAAGTAGTGATCTTCTTCTTCGGTGATCTTGATGTTTGTCCATATGTCACCACGTTGACGGAGGCAGACCCATAGTTTTTGTCAAAGGTGATGACTCCGTTTTTCCACATCTCATTTATTTTCTCTCTCACAACGAAGCATTGATTGAGAGGATGCGAGATCATCTGGTGGTATGGACAGTACCGAGGATCGTTGGTTTTGCCAACATCACCCGGTCTTTTTGGTTCAGGCAAGGTGAGCTTTGTTGGATACCGCGATCACTGAGAGGGGGGGGTGAATCAGTGATTTCTAAAAACAGGTCCAATTCAACAACAAAACAAGTCAAACCACACAATGACACCAGATTTAACGTGGTTCACCAAAAGGCTACGTCCACGGTTCAAAGACTGTCCGAACACCAATCCGGGACAGATCTGAATCTTATTTAGTCGCACCAACGACAAAGAGCACCAACCCTTAGTTTCAGATAGCACCAACTATCTAGGAAGCACCTACTCCCTTGAGTTTCAGATAGCACCAACTATCTAGGAAGCACCGACTCCCTTTACAATTTATCTGCACCCACAGATAGGATCACCAAACCCCAAACACCAAGCACCAACTTGATGTAAAAACAGAATAGAAATAAACTCTGTCTACAGCCCTTCCCCTCTACAATTCTCTCTCTCTCAATCCCTTACAAATTGAAATTAAAGCATAAACAGAGAGACACTTAACTCATGGACGAATCACCATCTTCTAGAGCATAATTCCGTCCATAATTGCTGTAGAAAACGTCTGATAATGCAGCAACACAGCAACACAGCAACAGCACCAGCTTTCTCTCAAGAACTCTCTCTTTTTTTCTCTTCTCTTCTTCTCTCTCTGGTGTATCTTTAGAACGACCCATACATGCCTTTATATAGGTTTTAGTAACCCCTAATTGTGTTTAAAACGGGCTACAATTCGTTTAGAAAGAGTCCCAAACAAATTAGATAAGTATGCTGAATTTTCGTGCTCAACTTCTAATTCTGCGCAACTCTGGTTCCCGTGCTCGGTCGACATCCTTGCTTGCTCGGTCGACATCATACACTGACTGGAAATAGTCACTTATCGAGCTCGGTCGACATCCTGAGGTCCCGGTCGACCGAAGACACACTGTGTCACGAAAATAACTGAGAGGTGCCTTTTTGCAGGTTTCTTCTTGCTCGGTCGACCGCATGAAGAGCCCGGTCGACCGCGTGCTCTGCATCAGGAATTCTTAATTCCTGACTGTTTCAATTCTGTTTCTTCTTTTCAGCTCTATCAATACCAGCTTATTAACATCATGTTTGTGACAATGTGTTGACAAGAATTCCAACTCAAATCAATACTTGAGATACTGATTCTTCAAATCATCAAAAACTACTCAAGTCATCTCAAATTCCAACAATCTCCCCCTTTGGAATTGTTGGCAACACTATTGGAACTTCAACACTTTCAACTCCAGCTTGCAGCTCTTCCAAGTTCTTTTCAATACTCACTTGGAACCAATTCTGAAATTCGGAAATATCAACCATGCACTGTCAACATTCTGCCCCTTGCTTTCATAGCATAACATCTCTACTTGCTATCATAGCATAACATCTCTCCCCCTTTGACAACAAGTCCAAAGGGACCAAACCGAGGAGCGAATAGGATATTCAATGAATGCATTGCTCCCCCTTTCAAGCACAACTCCTACGGTTTAGGAGAGTGAGTAACTCCTAACTTTTTCCGGAGATACTCGAAGATCATCTCAAATTCTTTCTTCATCACTTCAGCAAAATTCCTGCACATTTCCTCATGCATAGCTTTCAACCAACTTTCATCGAGACTGGCTTCAGCCACAGTCTTGGGTTCAATGGTGGACACAAGTGAGTAATTACTAACTACACTTTGTCTAGTTTGAATGCCTGCCTTAGGATCTCCAATGATTTGATCCTTAGGGTGTTGCTCTACCCAAGTGCTGTGCTTCTTAGGTGAAGTATCTTCTGAGTCATCCTTTGATTTCTCAGAATCATTAGATTCAGCCATCTCATCATCAATCTCACTCGAGTCCTCATAAACGGGACTGTCATAATGAGTTCCATTCTTGGATTCATGGTTTTCATCAATTCTCACATCAGCACTTTCTATGATTTTTCTGGTTCTTTTGTTAAGACACCTATATGCCTTGCTAGTAGAGGAGTAACCCAGAAATATACCTTTGTCAGCTCTTTCTTCAAATTTGCCCGGATTTTGTTCGAGCCGCTTGATGTAACACTTGCTGCCGAAGACTTTGAAGTGCTTGACTGTTGCTTTTCTTCCAAACCATAGCTCATAGGGAGTTTTGACTTCATGTGGCCTGATCAAGCATCGATTTTGAATGTATACAGCCGTATGAATTGCCTCTTTCCAATACTTGTCAGCCATCTTGCTTTCACTTAGCATCGTACGAGCCATCTCTTGTACGGTGCGATTCTTCCGTTCCACAACTCCATTTTGCTGTGGAGTTCTAGGGGCTGAGTACTGTCTTTGAATGCCATGATATTCACAATATTTAGTGAACTCTTCAGATGTGAACTCGCCTCCACGATCAGACCTTAAAATCTTGATTCGTTTTTCCAATTGATTTTCAACCTGTGCTTTAAACACTTTAAAACGATCAAGTGCTTGATGCTTATGCTTAAGAAATAATACCCATGTCATACGAGTATAATCATCAATGCATAACATGAAATACTTATCTCCATTGATGCTTTGAGTTCGCATCGGTCCACAGAGATCAGTGTGCACTAGCTCAAGAGGTTTCTTTGAATGATGCTCCTTTGACTTGAACATAACCCTCGTTTGCTTTCCCTTTTGGCAAGAGTCGCAAATAGGATTGGAAGGCTTTTCAACTTTAGACATGCCTCTTACAGCCTTTGAATTGCAAATCTTTGACATGTTATCAAAGCTCAGATGCCCAAGGCGTTTGTGCCACAACCAACTTTCCTCTGTCCGACTCATCAAGCAGGTCTTTTCAGCTCCATCTGACAATGTATAGAGATTTCCAGCAGTTCTTGATCCAGTTGCCACTGTTTTCCCGTTGCTACTCTTCTTGATGGCAAACCCATTCTTTGTGAAGATAACTTCATGACCCTTGTCACAGATCTGGCTCACACTAAGCAGGTTGTGTCTCAATCCAGACACATATAAGACTTCTTCCGATCTGATCTTGTTTGCCATAAGCTGAATAACACCTTTTCCGCAGATTTTGGCACCATCATTGTTGCCAAACTTTACTGAACCGCCTTCATAGTGCTGTAATTTGATGAATTTCTCTTTATCACCAGTCATATGGCTTGAACAACCACTATCAAGGACCCATGGTGCTGTCTTCTTTTGTGCATTGAATGCCGTTTGCACAATGAGAGATTCTTTGGGATTACCTTCCCTTTTCTTTGCTCTCCAAGCCTTGACTAACTTGGGTTTCTTTTCAACCTGAAATTTGTTAGCAATATGCAACCTACAATCCCTAGCCAAGTGTCCATAATTATGACACATATAGCACTCAATTTTGTGGCTACTTAGGATTGAAAAAGGATTCCTAGTCACAAATGGGCTGTTTCTTACATAGAATTTGCAATCAGCTCTTTTATGTCCAAACATATTACAATGAAAGCAATAACCATAGAATTTGTATCTTTTTTGTGGCTGGTTAGTCTTCATTACCTTTCTAACAGAAATGGACTCCTTTCTAGGTTGAGTGGGCTTCATAGAGTTAGAAGGTGCAGTGACTTGCTTCACAAACTCTTTCTTTTTAGGAGGTGCAATCTTAGAGGATTCACCTTTCTCAAATCCTAGACCAAATCTGAAGTGGGCTGGTCTTTGAACTTTCAGTAGTTCATTGAGTTTCATAGTCCCTTCAATCGCTTGGAGCGCTTTGAGTTTTTTGCTATTTTCCAAATTTTCAGCCTTTGCTCTAGCGATCTCAGTTTCAAGTTTCATAGCCTCTTCCTTTTTGATACTTATTTGGTTTTCAAGGACTTCTACCATTCTTTTATATTCTTCTACTTGAGTTTTCAAAGAAATAATAGAACTTTCAGATTCATGGAGAAGTTTCAGATTTTTCTTACTTGATTTGCGTTCCATGCTTAGCTCCTCAAGTGCGGCTATGAGTTCCTCTTCAAGATTGACTTCAGCCTCCTCATCCTCTTCTGGATCTTGCTCTTCTTCTTCTTCAACAGTGACCATGAAGAGAGCTTCGGTTGATTCATCATCGTCTGAAGTTTCAGACGTGCTGTCATCTTGTTGACATAGAAAGTTTTTAGCTTTGCCCCTTTTTCTAAAATTTCTCTTTCCTTTACTCTTTTCAGCATAAGAGTCATTATCATTGTCTTCTTTTAGGGGACACTTCGCAGCAAAGTGACCAACACCGCCACAATTGAAGCATTTAAAGGGTAGCTTCCCTTTGTACTTGCCAATGCTTCCTTTCTTCAACTTTCTAACAAATTGAGCCTCAAGCTCATCATCATCAGAATCAATATCATGACCAGCAGTCTCTTTTGCCTTTTTCTGAACTTTGAAGGCGGCTTCTTTATCAGATGAAGACGTCTTTCCTATGCGCATCTCATAGGCAGTTAGAGAACCATGTAATTCATCCATGGAAAATGCATTCAGATCTTTGGCTTCTTCAATGGCTGAGACTTTTGAATCAAACCGGGGAAGAAGAGATCTTAGAACCTTTTTGACGATGACCGGCTCTTTAATCTCCTCCCCTAGTCCACGAATGTCATTCGTGACTTCATTCACTCGTTGCATATACGAGTCAACATTCTCGCTTTCCTCCATGCGAAGAGATTCAAATTGAGAGCGATGGGTTTGCAATTTGGCTTCTTTAATCTTCTCATCACCTTCATGTATGCTTTGCAACTTGTCCCAAATTTCCTTGGCTGTTTTGCATGCAATTACTTTGACAAGCTCGCTGTCCACAAGGCCACTAAAGAGTGCATTCTGCGCCTTGGAGTCGTTGTCTGCCAACTTCTTCGATGCAGTATCATTGGGTACGTTGGCAGCATTGTAACCGACTCTGACAGCCTCCCAAACATCATAGCCAAGAGATTTGATGAAGGCTTGCATCCTAATCTTCCAGAAAGAGTAATTAGAACCATCAAACAGAGGTGCTTTCATATTCCCTGTATTGACTGCCATGTGATTTGACAAGAGATCACCCTTAGCGTATTAAACTGATCAAGGGAGCCTCGCTCTGATACCAATTGTTGGATACCGCGATCACTGAGAGGGGGGGGTGAATCAGTGATTTCTAAAAACAGGTCCAATTCAACAACAAAACAAGTCAAACCACACAATGACACCAGATTTAACGTGGTTCACCAAAAGGCTACGTCCACGGTTCAAAGACTGTCCGAACACCAATCCGGGACAGATCTGAATCTTATTTAGTCGCACCAACGACAAAGAGCACCAACCCTTAGTTTCAGATAGCACCAACTATCTAGGAAGCACCTACTCCCTTGAGTTTCAGATAGCACCAACTATCTAGGAAGCACCGACTCCCTTTACAATTTATCTGCACCCACAGATAGGATCACCAAACCCCAAACACCAAGCACCAACTTGATGTAAAAACAGAATAGAAATAAACTCTGTCTACAGCCCTTCCCCTCTACAATTCTCTCTCTCTCAATCCCTTACAAATTGAAATTAAAGCATAAACAGAGAGACACTTAACTCATGGACGAATCACCATCTTCTAGAGCATAATCCCGTCCATAATTGCTGTAGAAAACGTCTGATAATGCAGCAACACAGCAACACAGCAACAGCACCAGCTTTCTCTCAAGAACTCTCTCTTTTTTTCTCTTCTCTTCTTCTCTCTCTGGTGTATCTTTAGAACGACCCATACATGCCTTTATATAGGTTTTAGTAACCCCTAATTGTGTTTAAAACGGGCTACAATTCGTTTAGAAAGAGTCCCAAACAAATTAGATAAGTATGCTGAATTTTCGTGCTCAACTTATAATTCTGCGCAACTCTGGTTCCCGTGCTCGGTCGACATCCTTGCTTGCTCGGTCGACATCATACACTGACTGGAAATAGTCACTTATCGAGCTCGGTCGACATCCTGAGGTCCCGGTCGACCGAAGACACACTGTGTCACGAAAATAACTGAGAGGTGCCTTTTTGCAGGTTTCTTCTTGCTCGGTCGACCGCATGAAAGAGCCCGGTCGAACCGCGTGCTCTGCATCAGGAATTCTTAATTCCTGACTGTTTCAATTCTGTTTCTTCTTTTCAGCTCTATCAATACCAGCTTATTAACATCATGTTTGTGACAATGTGTTGACAAGAATTCCAACTCAAATCAATACTTGAGATACTGATTCTTCAAATCATCAAAAACTACTCAAGTCATCTCAAATTCCAACAAGCTTGCCGTTTGCCACAAGAGCCCCGAAGATTTCATCAACATCTTCATCAAACGTGTATTTCTTCTCTACTCGTTCTTTGAAGGCATCAGAGAGTTTAGGTTTCTTACCAACAGCTTTGTTTTCAGCTTTCTTTGGTGGCTGAGGAGCTGACTTGGTCTGCACATTGAGGACCTCTTTCTTCTTTGGTTTTGAGGTCGTAATGGCGGTTGGCTCTTTTCTTGATGATTTCTGACTGTTGAGGTCCTTAATCACCGTTTCAGCTTCCATGGAAGCTTCTAGGAGTTCTCCCAGGTTTTTTGATTTATTGCCGATGATCATGGAGCGGATTCTGGCTCTCATGTTGTTTCGGCAGATGTCGACTAGCGACGCTTGTGGCAATACATCAGAGCATTTGTATGCCATTGCTTTCCACTTGTGAATGAAGTCATATGTTGACTCATTCTCCCCCTGTTTTAGGCCTGCACAGCTGAGCCATAGTAGCGGGATGATCTTCACCTTTGAAGTGAGTCAGGAAGCGTGTCTCTAGCATGGCCCAGTTTTGGATTGAGTCCTCCGGCAGAGTGGAGTACCAATCGAAGGCCGTACCTTTTAGGGTACTTGCAAAGAGGCGAATCTTGAGTGCATCTTGATCCGCGATAGCTCCCGTCAGGATCTTAAAGTGGATGACGTGCTGTCTGGCTGATCCTTTCCCCGTATATGTTTGGAGAGTAGGATGCTTGAATTTGGTGGGGAACGGGACCGAGTCCATCCATAAGGGATATGGTGGCTTGATCCCATGCTCCTTGAGTATATCCTCTTCTTTTGCTTTGGCGAGGATACCGTCTACGTCCTTTTTGGTAAGGGCGCGTGACTCATTTTCTTGTCTATTTACCTCGTCGTCTTGATGATTCGGAGGAGGTTCATTGTTCGCCTGATTTTGGAAGGCGAGGAGAAGGTTTTCCATCAGAGTTTCAATCCTCTGCTGGCCCTGTTCCAACTGCTGGATGCGGGTGATCGCATCTTCTGGAGGTGGATTGCGGGGTGGTGGCTCAGAATTTGTAGCCAAGACATTCATCCTTCGTGATTCGAATGAAGAAACTGTCCTGGTGACTGAGCTGGGGCTCATTCTTTTTGAAGAAGAGCTTGAGGAAGGATCACTCTGCTGTCCTTTGCTTGAAGGAGCAGGGGATTCTTCTGAATGTCTTCTTGTCCTGGAGACGCTGCGGGTCATCGGACGTCGAACATGGATTTTTGTTGCTGATTTTTGGCGCCTTCTGGTTTTTCCAACCATATGGACGGCAGCAACTTGGTTGGGTCTTTCTTTTTCGACCCATTTAGGAGAGACTTGAAGTGTGGGAGGCTGGGTCCTTTGCTTCTCTAGTCTCTTTTGTCGGTATGACGCGCGGCGGCGTATACGACGAGCAATTTGAGCTTCGGTCAGCTCTGACTGGGCTTTGACGATGAAGGATGTGCTCCCTCGGGCGCAGCAGCCGAGCCTGTCTTCTTTGTAGCTGGGCAAGGACAGGATGCGAACCCTGTCCTTCGCCTGTTGCAGCGAAGCTTTGAATTTTTGAAGTTCGGCCCCTGTAGAGATGAAGGGTCGAACTGCAGGTTTGTAGGCCTTAGCAGGTGCTTGTGGAGGCCTTGTGATGCATGACTTGATTTTGGGCTTGTAGGAACAAGCCGGCTCATGCTGAGATGACTTAGAAGTCAAGTCGGAGATGGGTCTCTCCTCTTTCATGTAGGCAAGAGGATAGAACTGGTTCTCCTTAAGTGGGGCCAGGAATGCTGGCTTAGTGGATGTCTGGGACCTTCTCTGTTTTGGTGAAGGTCTTGGGGACCAAGTCTTGGGGTAGACCTGGTTGTTTGCAGGTCGAGGCTTCGTGGGGCTGCCACGGGCTTCGGGCCTTCTGGTGCTCGCCTTTGGTGTCACGGTAGTGACACGTTGAGAGGCGAGTTTCTGCTTCTTGGAGGGAGCAGTTTGTTCCTCAGGAAGTGGGAATGGTCCCAGCGTCCCAAAGACGATAGTCCGGGGAGTCGAGGTCGACCCGGAGTTCAGAGAGTTGCCGAGGGAGTTGACACTTCGGCAGCTGATGGGGCGCTTGTAGGTGCGCGTGGTTTGCTTCTGTTGAAGCATGAGTTGGTGCTTGTTTTCATCGAAAGTAATGGTTAGTGAAGCTGCCATTGTTAGTTTTTCGAAAATTTCTGAAACAAGACCACATCCATTAGTAATCACAAGAATATAATGATCATAAATGGAAGTTCTATGGTTTCGTCTTTTCAAATTGCCCGAGGTAGATGACCCAGGCAATATGAGGAAGGCAAAATGCCATAGAAGGTACAATTGTTCTGATCGCAGGTATGGTAAGCCCGGAATGGGCATCCCAGTGACTGCTAGAAGCAATTGTGAACTTAAATTCGACTTATCGAGAAGCAGAGCTTGCTCGAGGTAAGAAGAATATAAAGTTGGAGTTACAGATGTGCCGGTCGCAATACAGTAGACCCTGAAAGGGCGTACTAGTACCGCTAGACACAAATGTTTTGAGACCGCATCCATGAGATGAGATTCTCTGTTTTGAAAGGTCAAGATTGGATTCATCAAAGAGAGCAGATGGTATTCCGATCTGAACACGGGCTCAGCGATTTCTGCGAGCGCCAGTGCTCAGAAAGAAATGAACCATAATTTCTCGGATCTGAATCTAAAGATGACAAGTTTTTTTTTTTTTTGAAAAGTCAATATCGGGTTCATCAAATAGAGCAAAAGGCATTCCAATCTGAACACGGTCTCAGCGATTTCCGTGAGCGCCAGTGCCCAGAAGGGAGAGGATCAAAGTTTCTCAATTTTGAATCCAAAAATGAAAAATCTGATTTTTTTGTTTTTTTTGTATTAAATTTTTTTTTTGAAAAGAGAGAAAGAGTGGAAATAAATTCAAAGAATTAGAAATTTCCAAACAATAAATCTCATCTCATTTTTTTAGATGCGGAATTCAACATAGGCACCAATTATAAAGTAGCCAAGGAATCGAGAAAAGAAATATAAGCATAGAGCAAAATATATGATATGCAAATATTTCATTTCTAGCATCGTGTTCTCAAATAAACGGGTCCCACCGGTGGAGCCAGCTTGATGGACCGCGCTCCTGCTCGAGTTCCTACCGAGGTCGGCGGACGTGGGAGTCCGTCGGGTCCGACCCTTTCGTAACCGGGGGCAGGGGCGTGCATCAACATTTCTTTTTTTGTGTGGGTGTGCCAGATTTTCTATTTTTACTTGGAAGTGCAAGTGGTGATCCGGAGATCAACCTTCGCAAGTAAAAAGGAAATCAACTTCTTTCAAGTTTTCCATTGCACATATATTTAAGAAAAGAGACATTTTTCTTGGTTTGCCGTGAAAGGCGGATTTTTTTGGCATTTATAGCCGATTTTGGCGTTTATAGCCGATTTTTGGCGTTATAGCCGATTTTGGCGTTTATAGCCGATTTACAATCCTTATCAACAATGAAAGACAAGAATTGTGATTTTTGTCTCTTTTGAAAAAATACAAACTACAATGAAAAGCAAGAAAAGGAGGATCTAACTTCTCAGGAGATTGTGGGGGACCCGTTTAGATTGACGGTCGCAAGCCATATGTGGGCTTCGCCATCATCCATGCAGATGAGAACAGAGGATGCTATTGATTCGCTTGGCTTGGCTATAACCTCGGGTTTTTAGAGGACAAAGACCAAAAGGAGGTCCTATGTCCAATAAAAAGCCGAGTAGACGGGCTGAAAAGCCACATCTAAGCCATTGGAGGCAGGAGGAGAAGGCAAGGACCTTGGGGGGTACCCCCCAAGGGACTTTTGTCACCTTGTTGCGGTGGCCGGTGTAGAACTTCCGCAGAGTTTTCTCTCTTTTTCCTTTCTCTGGATTTCTGTGCTTCTGTCTGTCTGTGTGTTTGTGCTTTTTTCTGATGATCTGTGTGCTATCCTTTCTTCTTGGCGAGCTCTCCTATTTATAGGCTTTTAGGTAGCCATTTAGGAGGGTTTATGAGCCTTGATTGTCATAAAGCTGCATAATGGGAGGAGTTACAAAATTGAATTGTTTATTTTGTAACTCCTTTTTCTTGGCTTCTGATTGCCGGAGGAGATTGAGGGCATTTAATCGCCTTTAATCGCATGATGGAGGAGTTTCATGGGTTTAAATGCCATGAATCTCTTGACTTGTAACTCCCGAATGCTTGCTTCTGATTGGGCCGTCCAAGGAAATGGATTAATGACTGTAATAAGCTAGTCCCTTAATCGCATTAAGTGGTCGCCGAGGAGCTGAAGAGTCGCGGGCCGTTGCCACGACTGTTGGGATTCTTCTGTCGATGATCATCGATGGATCTCCTGTAGATCGACATCAGATGACCATGTAATTTCAGGTGTTTTGTTGCCAACATCGGGTCGGTTGCCCATCTGTCCTGTCGATTTCTGATCGGTCGGGGTAGGAAAGCACACTTTTTTTTGGTTGACCGGGTGGCGATCAATATTGTTTTCGATACTCTTGCCGATTGACCCGTGTTTTTGGACGGATGTCAGAGGAATTGGTGTCTCAAAAGCATGAATTTTGGAAAAGTACCAGAGGCTGGGCTCTTCGAATCGCGAAAAAACGGCGAAAACCGGGGTTCCGGGGCCCTTCCCGGCGACCCCGGGTTCCAAGGTCGCCGGCTACCCTGGCCCAGGGTCGCAGGGGTCCTGCGACCCTGGGGGGTTTCCCCCTTTTGTGTCCCGTTTTGTGTCCGTTTTTTGCTATTTTCGATTCTTTTTTCTCCTGTACTTTTCCTTGAAATTCTAACCCATTTATTGGCCTAATTTCTTTGTAGGAAACCTGATGAGAATCCTTGCATTTTATTTTGCAAAGTTTCCAATTTCCTGAGAAAGCCGAAGACTTTGTCGCGCAGAGCTGCTGATTTTCCGTCAGAAGCTGAAACTGGGTCAAACGATGTCGGAATGACCTGAAATTTGGTATGAAGCCTCCTGAGCAATAAATAAGACCAACCATAGGCTTTTGTTTGAGTTTTGAAGCCGTTTGGGGTCCTATCACCAGTAGACTTGCTTTTTGTCACGATGAAGATGTCGCGGTTTGATGTGCGGTCAACCGATGTCCGATTGACTTGAAATTTGACAGGGAACCTATTGGAGTCATTTTAAGATGATCCGTAGGCTCTGTCTTGGAAACCATGGTCCCGGAGAGCTTTGCCGCCGAGAGGCCTGATTTGGCTTCCGAGCGTCAAACTATGGTCAAATGTTGTGGAAATGACCTGAAATTTGACGTGTAGCCCTTTATAAGCATTTTGAAGCCGTCCATGTGCTCTATCTGATGAGTAATGGCCTTGGTGGTTCTCGCCGCCGAGAGGCTTGAGGTCAAACGTTGTCGGTTTGACTTGGAACTTGACGTGGAGCCTTTTTGGAAGTATTTTGAGACCATCCATCGGCCCTGATCGAAGATTTGGTGTCTCCGATGCTTTTGTCGTCGAGAGCTCCTTTTCAGCTGTTGGAGAAGCGAAGTTAGGCCAAATGATTTTGAAATGGCCCGAAACTTCTTGTATACTCCTCTTTTGGCTTTCTTGAAGAATCTTGCAGTTTTTGTTTGATTCTGACAAGACTTGATTTTTGGAAGCAGCATTGCCTATTTATGGCAGGTTGCGACTTCATGTAGCTCTTTGGATCTTGAAGAGGCCAAGTGACATTTTTGGTGTCAACATGCCTTAATAGGGATACTTTTTACATGTCCAAATCTCCTCTCAGTGATTCTTCTACATTTGTCACTCTTAAAGTTAAAATCAGGGGAGGAGATAGGTTGGCGTGGGCTAGGTTTGGTGGGTTCAATTTAGTATTGTGGATAACTTATAAAGGCTCAACTTGTATTCAGCCTATTTATTATTCAGGTTGAACATGTCAATCCAAATCCAAAGCATAAACTAATAGAGTATACAGGAGCATAAAATAAACAGGTTCGATTCAGGTCTGATGGGCACTTCATAGTGCAATTACTAGGTTGGTTGATGGTTCAGATAATAAGAATAGGCTTAGCCTCAACCCAACATGTTTATTAATTGGGTCAACCTGAGAATAGAAAGGGTCATATTGAGACCAATAATATGTTGCTGGCACTGCAACTCAATCCCCATTCAACCTTTCATATCTCTTGCAAACCAACCTTCTCTTCTTCTTGATCAACATCTCAGTTCTTCACTTTCACCATCACTGACCATTCCATTTTATACCAGTCTCAAATCTCCAAAATATATCCAAGCCTAAAAATCACTTGACCATATCCAAACCCACCTACAACTCATTGCACGCATTTGTTTCCATCAACTTTCCAGCCCGGGAAACAACTTCTCATTATCTTGACCACCAGCTGAGCCACCAGTCTTCACCTCTTCTCATCTACTGTACCCATCTTCTACTTCAAAGAAATGACCCAGACTCTACCCTCCTGAAACAAAAAGAACCCAGTTTCTTGTTGCCTTCATAGGAGTTCTCATTGCCTGTTTCTATATCCTTTCCTTTACTTGTTTTTTCCATGATTTGTTCTATTGTCAGTTTCTCTTCATTTCCTTGTTTTCCTTCTATGGCTCTGTTCTCTGCATTTTCTCATCAACTTCATCTAAAAAATGAACACATTCAACCACCTTTCATTCACCACTTGCCATCTCTATGCCCTCTTTCCGCTCTGCCTACTTTCACAAAGTGCCTCACCTCTCCATTTTTCACTTTATCTATGGATTCTGTCTTTCATCAACCCAATGCACAAGTAACATCAATTGAAGTTTCCAAAGTCACTTACCCTTTAATCCAAACTCACTGCCCATCCCTTCTTAACACACACCACCTATCGACCATAACCCCATTTCCACTTTCCAACCTTGAAACCTTCATCTTTGTCACCCAACTCATTCCATTGTCTCACATACCTGTTTAGATCCACCTAATCAAACTGCCGTGAATTGCTTCTCTTTTATATTCCATAACTCAGCCCATGAGCACTCTCATTTCTCTGAATCACCCATCATCATCTCACCTCTGCAGCGAACCTAATCAAACAGGGCCAAAGACCCCAAAACAGCAGTGTCCAAAGAATGGCTTTTAAGTATTAACAAACCTGGGATTTCATCCATCCATAGCTTTTGGACAATGAAATGGAGAAAGGCACAAAAAATCAAAAAAAAAGGGAAAAAAGAAGCAAATAAAATAAAATAAATAAAATAAAAATAGAACACTCAACAAATCGAATCCAGGGAAATCTAAACACCAAACTTCAAAAGAAAATCAAAGGCACTTCCATGCAATTACAACAACAAAAAATGGGTAGTATTTGCAGTAGATACAAGTAAAAAGGACCTGACTTTTCTTGGTTAGAGAAACCCTATTTGGGATTCTCTCTTTTCTCCAGCAACTCCGGCGACAAGCAACGGTGGCTAGCAGTGTGAGAGGATCCAGCCGGAATCTCTAATTAGACGGAGCGGGGGAGGGAGAGGGAGAGGGCAAGGAGAAAGAGAGCAAAAGGGTGGGAGAGGAAAAAAAATCCTCGTCCCTAGTTGGGTGGATGGAGACAGAGAATCCCCTCTGCAACTCCCTTTCTTCTCCGCTTAGCAGATCGAAGGCCAGAGAACCCTTCTTTTTTCTCTTCTTCTGGGAAATGCTTTGGCAAAGGGCGGGAGATCGTTGTTGTGTTTAGGGTAGAAAACGAAGTATACATGATGTTGTCGTTTGCATAGATGGAAGGGTAAACCTGTCCAATTTACTTGTACGAACCACAATCTGGATGTTATTATGTATTCATAACCAAATTTGTCTAATTAAGATTTAGAAATAATTATTTGGTAAAAATCCCTAAATACAATCAGTAAATCTTTAAAAAAAAACACCCGATAAAAAGATTAAAAAATGAAATTTCATCAAATTATTTTCCCTAATTATCTATAAAGAAAATGGAGATACTCTCTAACCACAGTTTCTCCAAAAATCAAACAGAAAAATACAATTCCAAATTCCAAGACGGAATCCAAAACCCTAAAAAAGAACCGCCCAAAATTCAAGAACTACCTCAGCTCAAAACAATAATAAAAGAAACCAACTAAAACAAAAAACAAAAAACAAACATCTAATAACCATCTAAAATTCCATGACTTTCCCAAAAAGTTCATGATCAATATTACATATACAATCCAAAACAAACATCTAATAACTAAGAATTTCAAAATACAACTTGACCTTCAATCAAATATTCCAAAAGAATAAAACAAAGAAATACAATCTCATACTTGAGATGATGAATTTGAAAAATCTTTGAGTTGCTAGGAATTGGTGATGGGCTGATGAACAATCTAAGGTAAAAAATAGAGAGAGTGAGTGAGGATTTGGGGAAGGAAGAGAAAATGAAGAGAAGAGAAGAGATGAGTAAAATATTTTTACCAAAACCAAATATGGAGATGAGTGATCAAAATGGAGATGGGTGAGAAAAGGAGAGGTTTTTTTCAAGAGCACTTGTCTGTTTTTTTCCTTTTCTTTTCAACAGGAAGGCGGCAAGAGAAACACAGAGAGAGGGACGAGACCCGTCAAACATGCATAGATGCATCTGTCTACGGATATAAATGGCCCTTACCAGATGATCCACTTGGGAAAGAAGAGAAAATGAAGAGAAGAGATGAGCAAAATATCTTTACCAAAATCAGATATGGAGATGAGTGATCAAAATGGAGATGGGTGAGAGAAGGAGAGTGTCTTTTTCAAGAGCACTTATCATTTTATTTTCTTTTCTTTTCAAGAGGAAGGCGGGAAGAGGAACATCGAGAGAGGGACGAGACCCGACAAACATGTATAGATGCATCTGTCTAGGGATATAAATGGCCCTTACCAGATAAGCCACTTGGGCCCGCATATATGTGGGCCCCACTGGGGCGTGTAGAGAATTCGTCCAGCAGGTATAGCATGCATGACACTTTCTTTTCTTTTATTATAAGGGTAATAGATTTAGAATGTCAAGAAATGGGTCTACACCAGCCATGGATATCCTTAAAAAATCAAACTATATATTTATATGGAAAACTTTGAAGGAAAATTCTAAAAAACACCCCACTTTTTTTTTATTGGGAACAAACTAATTCATTGAAAGGAGAAAATAACATAAAGAGGAAAAACAAGAAAGAATAACAAGGTACAAGGGGATTGTACCCCCACCTCAATTGCAAAAACATGCCCTCCCAAGGACAAGTTCTATCAATACCCTATTTGGCAAGCACATCTACCATGTAGTTTGCTGATCTAAGCTCATGACGAAAGACCACATTAATGGAAGAAGATAAAGCTCGAATGTCATTGATGAAGAATTGAAATTTCCACGGATTTGCTTTTCGATTTGACACCCAAGCAATGGCATTGGAAGAGTCACTCTCTACAATAAGGTTGCCTAGAAACATTATTAAAAAATACCGTAAAGCTTCTAAAATTGCAAACACTTCTACATCATTAGAATCACGAACACCAACATACTTTGAGGTGGGGGAGATGAGACAAAAAAAAAATAGATCTACTGACCTTTGTAGGGCCACAACTCATACAACCTTCCCAATTTACAAGAATATTTGTAAGAGGAAAATTAGAGACTCCTTTCTGAGCAACGCTAAAAAAACACCCCACTTTAAAAACGCCCCTTTTCTGCCCTTCTTTTTTTAGTCATGGGGCCATGTTGAGTCAATCTAGTCTTTTTAACCCTCCCCCCCTGCGAATAGTCAAAAACTTGCACTCATCCAACTTTTCTTCACCATTGAAATTGAAATCATAATAACATGCTTCCTCTAAAACTATTAAGTTTTAGGGTCATGAATCAAAAGGTATGATGATCTTATGGACTCAAGATTTTGCACATAAATAAGACTTATATGGATCTTTCCATCCAATGGACTTCCATGATCATTATGCATTCCAATGGGCCCAACTAGAATGGGTGTTTTCTCCTTAAAAAAAGCCAAGGCGCTATGTAGTACTCCCCAATTTGAAAGATCTCCTTCCCACATAATTCTGAATGAGTTCTTTCATTGTGGTTTATGTCATCAGGACCATGAAACCATTGATAATCTATTTTCCCACTGTTTGGCGGCAAAGCAAATTTGGAGTTTTTTTCCTCTTTCGCTTAGAAATCCATCCCAATATGCTAAATTCTTAGATTGGTTTTTATCTTTGATATCTCTGAAATCTTGTCTTATAAAAACCCTAGTTTCATGGTATTTGAGAAAATTGAGAAATGACCACTTATTTAACATATCACAATTCACCAATTATACTATATTAAGCTAGAAGGTTTTGGATTCAATTTTGATTGAAAGTTATTTTCAGTTTGAAAATTGTTAACTTACTCTCCCTGCAATTTCCCTTAATATACTTTTTTCACTCATGAACCCCCATCTTTCCCCTTTTCTAACATATATAGAATCCAACCTCTTCATGTATGCCCATGAATAGTATGGGTTTTTTGTGCTAGTGACCTATTAGGGAACGTTTGGTAACCGGAGAGGAATCTGCATGATTTAGGATTCCTTTCCTCCAAGGGAGAAGTAAAATTCTTGACAAGGATTTGCATAACTAATGATTCCTTGCATTCCACGTTTGGTTGTAAGTGTGGAGACGCCGAGGATTTCATCAATCCATGTTTGGTGTTGACCACCAAAATCTGTGGATAATAAGCAACCCACCTACTTATTTCAACATTATAGTCAATCTTTTCTAAAGTTTTTTTAATAGTAACGACAGTATGTCTTTTTTTAGGGTGTCTATACTCATAGGTCTTCTCTTTTCTGGATTTTTTTCAACTTGTGAATTTTTAAGTGTTATCCCAAGTACACAGATAAGTAATTCAGTATTTAGGAAACAGATCCTCACAATAGCAACAGTAAAACAGAGTTACAGAAAGTAATCTTAGAATTAAAATTCACTTACTGTTTGAAGGCAGAATAACAGTACTTCGTTGTTGAACTTACGAAACTCAGAAATTCGCAGTAGAAGGCAGATCAAGGCTAGTGTGTAACACTATATCCTTAAGACAAAATTCGCCCCCGCAACGGTGCTAACGGGCTTTAATGGCGTCTGTCTCCCAGGATACAATGATCAACACACACAGTAGCAGCACTGCAAACTGTGTGACAAGCGAACTAGAAGTGCAACAGGACTACTCTCTTCTTGACTATGCAGACTCGAAATGGTGCAACAGCAGCAGGTGATTGGATGATCAAAAATGGGAAGGCAAGATGCATATTTATAACCCGCTTCAGGTCTCTTCAATGGGGCTGCATCTGTTCAGAACAGTGACTGTTCAGTGAACAGATGCATCTCTTCTTTGGACACACCTCTTGGGCTGGACACACCCTTTCATAATTGAAAGGATACACACCTCTTGGACACACCCCATTTAATCCAAAAAAGAAATATTTATTTTAATAAAAATTTCTCCAAAAAATTAATAACGGGTAGTGGGCCGAGCCAGGCCCGACCCGCGCATGAAGCCCAAGCCCAAGCCCGGCCCGGCCCGGGTCGGGGCGCGCGCGCGTGTGTGTGGTGGTGACCCAACATAGGTCAACGTCCTCCCTCCTCCACAAAAGTGGGATGCCCCTTGGGGCTCATCTTATACCACTAAGGTAAACATATTTATACCAAAGAATGTTTTGCTCTCAAGCAATGTGGGAAGCAAGTTTTTCACTTCCTTTTCTTTCCATGTTTAACATGTTCAAGTAGTAGTATTTAGGAGGCAATTTCTCATTCACTCCTTAATGGATTAGAGCAACCCAATACATGTCTATAATCTACTCATGGAGTAGATTACATTCCCATGTATTCCCACCTAAAACTATAAGTGGGTCCCACTTTTAGTTTGGCACAAAGATGGCCGAAAAATAGTGGGTCCTCAAGCCATTTTTCTAACAATCCCCCACATGAATGAAATTGACTGAAAACAATGAAATGATATGCAGACACACAGAGAGAGTACAATTGAAAATTTTCTGTATAGAGAAAGGTAGCTTGTGGCCTTGAACCTTCCCTTGTGAAGTACTATCGAATTTACTAGTCGAACAGTAAACATGATGTCTTGAATTGCTCAACCTTTTGCGTAAACCGAGACAATAGAGTTCACATAGAATCTTCCCGGACACAGTTGGTTCTCATGATTGTGTTCATTTTGGCCCTGAACAATGCCTAGTTTTCATGAGTGCTTTAGAGAATTTAGCCTTATTATTCTCATAGAATCGGCCCAGTTCACACTCACATAGGTGATTCTTATTAAGAGTATCCTGCTATACCCCACTTGATTAGTCAAGATATAAGAATCATTAAAAGCTTTGCTTACCCTAATTTTCGCTACAGGTATCACTATTATTATTATAGGAATGAGCAGGAGATATTATTTCCATAGTGATATCGTTAAGTCACACACAATTCGGTTGTCCCTTTGAACCTAGATCTTGGGATCTCCAGTCAAATACTTTTCATTCATAGGCTTTAAGCCCATTCCCCTCGATGAACGATTTACTTGCTCTCTCGCTAAACCTTTTTTAAAGGGATCCGCAATGTTATCCATGGACTTTATGTACTCAATAGTCATAATGCCATTAGAGAGCAGTTGTCGCACGGTATTATGCCTCCGACGAATATGTCGAGACTTACCGTTATATATGGTACTATGCGCCCTTCCAATTGCTGATTGACTATCGCAATGAATGCAGATAGGATGCACATGTTTTGACCATATTGGAATATCTTCTAGGAATTGACGAAGCCATTCAGCTTCTTCGCCAGCTTTATCCAGTGCAATAAACTCAGATTCCATAGTGGATCTAGCAATGTATGTTTGTTTAGAAGATTTCCATGATACCACTGCACCACCAAGTGTGAATAGATATCCACTTGTGGATTTTGAATCATTGGTATCTGATATCCAGTTGGCATCACAGTAGCCTTCAAGTACTGCTGAATATCTCGAGTAATACAATCCATAGTTTTGGGTGTATTTTAAATATCTTAAAACCCTGACTATGGCCTTCCAATGGTCTGATTCTGGGTTACTTGTGTATCTACTCAGTTTACTAACAGCATATGCAATGTCAGGACGAGTGCAATTCATGACATACATTAGGCTCCCGATTATTTGCGCATATTCGCGTTGTGATATGCCTTTTCCAGTATTTTTGGATAGATGGATACTAATATCTATAGGTGTTCTCGCTGGACTGCTATTATCTTGATTATATTTCTGGAGTATTTTCTCAATATAGTGTGATTGAGATAATATCAGTCCATCCGATGATTTAGAAATTTTTATTCCTAGTAAGACATCGGCAACACCCATATATTTCATATCAAACTTATTGTTTAACATTCTCTTGGTAGCTTGAATGATTTCATCATTACTACCCATAATCAGCAAATCATCAACATATAAGCAAATAATGACACAGCAATTGTTAGTGCTCTTGACATATACACACTTGTCACATTCATTGATCTTAAACCCATTTGACATCATCAAACTGTCAAATTTCTCATGCCATTCCTTTGGTGCTTGTTTTAATCCATATAGAGATTTTACAAGTCGACAAACTTTCTTGGTTTGTCCTGGAGCATTAAACCCTTCGAGTTGTTCCATGTATATTTCCTCATCTAATTCACCATTTAAGAAAGCGGTCTTTACATCCATTTGATGTATCTCGAAGTTGTGTGTGGCAGCAATTGCAATTAACATTCGAATGGATGTTATCCTCGTAACTGGTGAATAAGTGTCGAAATAATCCAAGCCTTCCTTTTGTCTGTACCCTTTAACAACAAGCCTGACTTTGTACTTTTCAATTGATCCATCTGCTTTCATCTTCCTCTTGAATATCCACTTGCACCCAAGAGTTTTACAACCTTGTGGAAGATCCACTAGTTCCCACGTATGATTTTGCAAAATGGATTCAATTTCACTGTTTATTGCCTCTTTCCAATATGGTGCCTCGGGACAGGACACCGCTGCTTTAAAGCTTTGAGGCTCATCTTCTAACAAAAATGTTAGAAAATCTGAACAAAACGTTTTTGATGTTCTAGCCCTCTTACTCCGTCTAAGTTCATCAATCTCTTGTTGGTTTTGATCACTGCTATTAGCAGTATCTTGAGTTCGTTTAAGAGAACTTGATTCCTACGAGGGTTTATTAGGAAATACATGTTCAAAGAACGATGCATTCCTTGATTCAATAATAGTGTTAGGATGCATATCGGGAATCTCAGATTTGTGAATTAGAAACCAATACGCACTGTTATTATGAGCATACCCAATGAAAACACAGTCAACTGTCTTTGGTCCTATTTTAACCTTTTTAGGTGTAGGAACCGCCACTTTAGCCAAACACCCCCACACTTTCAAGTATTTGTAAGTAGGCATTCTGCCTTTTCATAATTCATAGGGGGTTTTATTGGTTTTCTTTTGAGGTATTCGGTTGAGAATATAATTTGCGGAGAGTATAGCATCCTCCCACAAATTCTGAGGTAGTCCAGAACTTATTAACATAGCATTCATCATTTCTTTTAAAGTTCTATTTTTCCTTTTAGCAACACCATTTTGCTGAGGTGAATAAGGAGCAGTAGTTTGGTGTATAATACCATGCTGTGAACAGAATTCACCAAAAGGTGATTCATATTCACCTCCTCTATCGCTTCTTATCACCTTAATTTTCTTCTCAAGTTGATTCTCAACCTCATTCTTGTAATGTTTGAACATTTCCAAGGCCTCATCTTTACTTCTCAGTAAGTAAATATAACAGTATCTTGTGCAATCATCAATAAATGTAAGAAAATATTTCCTACCACCTTTAGTTTGAACAAACTTTAGGTCACAGATATCAGAATGAATTAACTGAAAGAGGTTTAGAAGTTCGTTCAATTGATTGAAAAGAAGTTCTAGTGAGTTTAGCTTCTACACATGTTTCACATTTGATATTTGAATCAAAACTGCATTTAGGCAAACATTCCATATTAACTAATCTACGCAAAGCATCATAGTTAACATGACCTAATCTACCATGCCACACATTAGAAGACTCAAGCATATAAGCAGAAGAGTTTTTCTTATTAGGTACAATGGTCATTACATTCATTTTAAAGAGCCCATCGCTCAAATACCCTTTTCCCACGTACATCCCAGATTTAGTGAGGACAAACTTATCCGACTTAAATACAAGTTTGAAACCCTTCTTACTCAGTAGTGAGCCTGATACCAGATTCTTACGAATATCAAGTACATGCAGCACATTGTTGAGGGTGAGTTCCTTTTCAGAAGTCATTTTCAATACCACCTGTCATTGGCCTTCAACCTTCGAAGAGGCAGAGTTACCCCTAAAGAGTTGTTCTCCGTTTGTAGCATGATAAGTGGAGAACATATCTTTATTGGAGCAGACATGTCGATTGGCCCCAGTGTCCACCCACCATTCTTTGGTGTTGCCAACCAGATTGATTTCTGAGACCACAGCAGAAAGATTGATGTCTGATACATCAGTGGAGAGATTGTCCATTTCTGTCATGTTGGCCTGTGCTGGTTTCTTACTTGTATTCCCTTGGTCCTTGCGTTTACGACAGTCTTTAGCACGGTGGCCTGGTTTGTCGCACACATAGCAATTCCCTTTGAACTTCTTGTTGTCCCTGGGACCTTGTTTTTGACCGTTGGAAGGATTCTTCCTCTTCTTGGGGTTCTGCCCATGTTCCACCACATTAGCCTTAGCTTCAGTGAAGGTAGCTTCAGTGAAGGTTTTTCCTGCCTTTTTCTCAGATGCACGATTGTCTTCCTCTACTCAATCGAACAATCAGGTCTTCAAGTTTCATCTCCTTTCGCTTATGCTTAAGGTAGTTCTTAAAATCCTTCCAAAGTGGTGGCAATTTTTCGATGATTGCTACCACTTGGAAAGATTCACTAAGAGACATTCCTTCTGCATGAATTTCATGGAGAATTACTTGAAGTTCCTGAACTTGATTGATTATTGCCTTGGAATCGATCATCTTGTAGTCAAGGAATCTGCCAACAACGAATTTCTTCATTCCGGCATCTTCAGTCTTGTACTTTTAGTCAAGTGAATCCCATAATTCCTTAGCAGTCTTCAATGAATAATACACATTATATAATGTGTTATCTAGTCCATTGAGAATATAGTTTCGACAGAGGAAGTCAGCATGCTTCCAAGCATCTACAGCAGCAACAACTTGCTTGTCTGTCTCATCTTCTTTTAAAGCAGGAGCTTCTCCATGGAGGAACCTAACCAAGTTTAAGGTAGTGAGATAAAACAGCATTTTTTGTTGCCATCTCTTAAACTCGGTACCATTGAACTTCTCAGGTTTCTCCCCATGGTTCACCAAAACTGGGCCAGGGGTACTGACTGCAGTATTCTTCTCAATACCCATAACTGTATATAGCACAAAGAATTCTTGCAAAATTAATATTAATGTAAACAGTAACTCGAAGTGGTTACTTACAGAAAACTTACTGAATAGACTACAGGTCTGCTTACTGTAAACAAAGAGAGATACTCAGTTTTACAGTACTAGTTTCAGAAAAGAAGAAGTAGAAACCAGCAGTAAAACTCACAGAAACCGAAACCAGAAATACTGAATTAAATCTGATAACAGAGTGTACTCTGTTAGAGAAGGAGTTTTGTCTTAAGATTGTTATCCCGAGTACACAGATAAGTAATTCAGTATTTAGGAAACAGATCCTCACAATAGCAACAGTAAAACAGAGTTACAGAAAGTAATCTTAGAATTAAAATTCACTTACTGTTTGAAGGCAGAATAAGAGTACTTCGTTGTTGAACTTACGAAACTCAGAAATTCGCAGTAGAAGGCAGATCAAGGCTAGTGTGTAACACTATGTCCTTAAGACAAAATTCGCCCCCGCAACGGTGCTAACGGGCTTTAATGGCGTCTGTCTCCCAAGACAAAATGATCAACACACACAGTAGCAGCACTGCAAACTGTGTGACAGGCGAACCAGAAGTGCAACAGGACTACTCTCTTCTTGACTATGCAGACTCGAAATGGTGCAACAACAACAGGTGATTGGATGATAAAAAATGGGAAGGCAAGATGCATATTTGTAGCCTGCTTCAGGTCTCTTCAATGGGGCTGCATCTATTCAGAACAGTGACTGTTCAGTGAACAGATGTATCTCTTCTTTGGACACACCTCTTGGGCTGGACACACCCTTTCATAATTGAAAGGACACACACCTCTTGGACACACCCATTTAATCCAAAAAAGAAATATTTATTTTAATAAAAATTTCTCCAAAAAATTAATAACGGGTAGTGGGCCGAGCCAGGCCCGACCCGCGCGTGAAGCCCAAGCCCGGCCCGGCCCGGGTCGGGGGGGCGCGCGCGTGTGTGTGGTGGTGACCCAACATAGGTCTACGTCCTCCGTCCTCCCTCCTCCACAAAAGTGGGATGCCCCTTGGGGCTCATCTTATACCACTAAGGTAAACATATTTATACCAAAGAAATGTTTTGCTCTCAAGCAATGTGGGAAGCAAGTTTTTCACTTCCTTTTCTTTCCATGTTTAACATGTTCAAGTAGTAGTGTTTAGGAGGTAATTTCTCATTCACTCCTTAATGGATTAGAGCAACCCAATACATGTCTTTAATCTACTCATGGAGTAGATTACATTCCCATGTATTCCCACCTAAAACTATAAGTGGGTCCCACTTTTAGTTTGGCACAAAGATGGCCGAAAAATAGTGGGTCCTCTAGCCATTTTTCCAACATTAAGAGCTATAAAATGTGTTGTTTATCACTCACATAGCTTAAAATCATTTTAAACCGAAATCCTGATATTAAGTTTTAATAAATCTTGAGAGTTTTCATCTTATATTTTCATTTTTACTTTGATCCCTTTATCTCTCCAAACATCCAATCTACCATAGTAATACGTGAGTTTATGGGAGAGGTCGAGACGGTAGGAAGTGGGGGTGGGATTTTGACTTTTATACCCACCCCTTTTGCATGTAGGATTTGCATATCCGATGGGGGGAGATCGGATCCCAAAAACATATTAATCGCAGATTTTAGGCGTAAAAAATCAACGATGATTTGTGGCTGCCAAACTTGGATATAGCATATAATAGTGGAAAGAGAAAATCTCTTCCCCACAGATTTTGTTACCAAATGTGCCCTTAAACAAAAGTCCCTCCGTGCTTAATTTAGTTGAAAGGAAATATTGCTAGTGTTGTTCATGTTATTTATGCTCTTCATAGCTTGTCTATGGATATATGGCTCTCTTCTCCTGCAAACCATGTGAAACAAAACTTTGATAGAGCATTTACTTGATGGAGCATTTAATCATTTCTTACAATTTGTGGGTATAAGGGAGAGTTATTAGTTCTGCAAGTACCCATTGCAGCTTGTGTAGGAAAAATTGTAGCGGAAAACTCTCTAGAGAGAGATCTTAGAGCTCCCTGAATGGAATTAAACTTTGCTAGAAGATGCATATTGGCTATATTCAAATTGATGGGGACTGTTATATTTTGCTAGTCAGTGAAAAAATGTGGGAACTTGTCTTAGTCTTTCCCCACTTGGTGCACCTTAATCAAAGCACTTACAAAATTACTTGGCAGGAGGTTAAATTATGCAGAAATCAGCTAATAAGGTTGCTGATTACATATCCAAAGTGGGCTGGCCAATGGTTGTTATTTTCCAATCATCCCTGCCACCAAAAGCTCATGAATTGTACCTACAAGATGTGCAGCTAGTACTGTTAGCCTGAAACTAGTATAACCTTAAATCAAATCTCTGCAATAAATTTAAAATCTAAATGCATGCCTAATTCTATCGCGCTCGCTTGATTTAAACGACTACCTTTGATTGGGGACTTACTACACTCCTCTACTATGGTTTTTTAACATGATCTTGATGGGGCAATCAATATATGTGTGTAGAGAGGAGCTCTAACCCCTAAACCATATACATCTCAAATGTGACTAATCGGTCGTATTTGTGATAAGCCTTTATACATTAATTAAATAGAAAACTATCAATACGAATCATGATGGTTATACATCATTATCGCGATGTGCTTCCTTTCATGCATTACAGTCATCAACAATCCTCTCTTGATCACACTACAAGAAAAAAGGGCTTTTGCGGCGATTTAATAAGCGCTGGAAAAGGAATCGTTACTAAAGGTATTTTTTTGCGACGAAATATATACCGTTGCAAAGTTACGAAATTTATGTGACCATTTCATTTTTTACGACGATTTTAGTTACTATTGTGGGGATTTAATTAGATGCAAAAACTATTTAATTTTTTTCAGCGTTTTTGTTTCGCCGCGTCTATTATTGGGGTGTTTTTTTGTTTCACTTTTTCCTTCCCCCGTTTTTTCCCCTGCTCCCGTTTTTTTCCCCTGCTCCCGCCCTCCTCTTATTCTCCCCACAAAGCCCTTCTCTCCTCCCATTTTTGCTCAATCACTAACAGACCCTTCTCCACTTCTTATTCTCCTCTCATCCAGATAGCCTTGCTGCCTTCTTCCTTGAGCCCGGCGACACGCAACGGCGGCGGAGACTCCGGCACAGCGCGGGGCCCTCCTTCTCGGGCGACAGTTTTGTAGTCCGGCAAAGAGAGGCAGCGTCGCTTCTTTTCCGGCAACTGCACGATGCAAGAACGGCGATCAGAACCGCCTTCATGCTTCTCTGTTTCAAGAACCAGGAGACCTCTGCAAGTGTCCCCTCCTTCGTCTGCGCAGCAGTCCAAGACCGAAGGTCGGTATTCTTCTACAGCAACGGCGGGGTGGCGACGGACCCCAATCTCGGTGAGGAAGCAGTGATTGCAGCGGCGGCGATTTCGACGATCCTGGGTGCGGCGATCAAGCAGGCAGGTCCTTGGCCCAGTTCAAAATCGTCTGATCTTCTGCAAAACCCAGCGAGGAAACACCCTTATCTCTGCAACTTTCGATCTCTGATCTTCTTGAGATCGCATTGAGATCTCTCTTTACATCGATCCTTGCACATTTTCATTCTGTAACAGGATCTGGGAGATGTGCAACATTGAGATCTCTTGCAAATCCGAAACCGGACCAACATAGAACACTCTGTAAGTCTCAAACAGAGTCTGTTCATCCTTTTTTTTTTAATCATCAGTCTTTTGGTATATGGTTTTTGGTGCTCAAGGAGATGCGCAGCAATGGGGTTTGACACATTTGGGAGGTACAAATGCCTTGAACACGCCGTTGAGACATTCCAACCGATGGTTTCGGATGGGATACAACCAGATGTTGTGACATGGAACACATTGATTGATTGCCACTGCAAGGCGGGGCAGCACGAGAGGGCCTGGGAGATGTTTAAGGAAATGTGTTTTTTCACCCAGTGGGGTTTTTTAGGGTTATATATTTCTTTTACATATATTACCTCGTAAATGATTAGAGCAACAGTTCTATACGACCAGCCTCCTAAGTTTTTTCACCCAGCTTCACTTGAGGAGAGGCATGAGGTGAATCATTTATTTAGAGTGCTGCTATTGGAACACAAAATTTATCTTTTCCCACACAATTTCTCTCCACACACATTACTAAAATTTAAAAATGAATGTATTTCTTTCCACACACATCAAAAGTTCCTAAACTGCCCTTATATTCATTTCCCTCTTTTTTTCTTCCCACACACATCTTCTTCTTCTTCTTCCCAGACACAAAGCAAAAGGCACTTCCACTCCACCTACTGGATCATCATTCTCCGGCGATTCTCCGGCGTGCCACCGGCCTTCCTATTCCTCTAGACATCCTTCTCTTCCAAAGGTAAATGGATACTTCCAACATTACCATTTCTTCTTCTTCCCTATCTATTCTTTACCATTTTTTTCCATCTTAGATTACTTATTTTTCCATTAAAACTTGTTATTAGGATAGATTTTAACTCAATGTAAGTTTTGACAGACAATGTTACTGTTTTCTAATAGTTTAGGGTTACATTTGATCATCCATAGTCGCTGTTTTAGGTTCAGAAATCGTGACTGTTCGGCTCTGGTTGACCGAACGGGTTGCAGATGTTCGGACACTAAAGTCCGAACAAATTTGTTTTGTTCGGACCAAAGTGTCCGAACATATTACTTTTGTTCGGACACTCAGGTCCGAACAAAAGTAATATGTTCGGACACTCAGGTCCGAACATATAGAGATCTAGCAGTCAAATAAAATTTTTTTCTTTCGTTTAGAAATGGACCGGCCAAGCTCTTCTCGAGTGCGACCTACTGCTTCAAATAGGAAGCGACGTCAGATAATAGAAGAGGTTGTGGAAGACCCAGAGATATCTGAGGAAGAGGAAGAACAACAAGAAGAGATGGAAGATCAACAAGCCCCGGGGCCACAAGATAGGTCCTTATTGACCAGCTTTGATACACATACAGCTGGGTATATTTGGATTGGAGAGGTGTGTTTCACTTGTTTCATATGAAAGTTTTTATTTATTTGTTAATTTATTAAATTATATATTAATGGTTGAATGCAGGATCGAGGCCCACTGAAATGTCTAAGTCATGGGCAGAAAGTGCCTTTGTGGCAACTGAATGAGTCTGACAGGTTTAGAGATTTAGTCTCGAGGTCTGGATTGGCTCCACTAGTGAATGCATCTTACCGCTCCGTCAATAAGATTACTGTATCTGGTTTTATGGAAAGGTGGCAACCTGAGACGAACACCTTTCATATGCCTTTTGGTGAGATGACCATCACCTTAGATGATGTTGCATCTATCCTAGGCATCCCAGTGATTGGGCGGACGGTTTCTTATAATGAAAGAATGTCATATGAAGAAGCTCAAGCACTCCTTGTTGATGCACTAGGAGTAGAACCGGTAGAAGCACATGATGAGTTGATACAAGTGCGGGGCCAATCAGTTAGATTGGAGTGGTTACGGGAAAGGTTTTCCAGTTTGACTGACGGTGATGGGGACGAGATGATAGACTCTGCAGTAAGAGCATACCTTTTGTACTTATTGGGTTGTACCTTGTTTACTGACAAGAGTGGCACACGGGTGCCGATCATTTTCCTTACAAAACTCGTGGATGTAGAGGCCATACGTTCATATGCATGGGGTGCTGCTGCACTAGCATACTTATACAGGCAGTTGGGGTTAGCAAGCAGGCATGAAGTGAAACAAATAGCCGGCTATTTGAATCTACTAGAAGCTTGGGTGTACGAACACTTCGAAAGTTTGGCTCCGACTCCAAACTTACTCTATCAAGCCATTCAGCCCCGGGTCCATCGTTGGTTTCCTCGTAGAGAGTCTGCTCCTTTACAAAGCATACGAGAGAGAATTGACGTCATGAGTGCTGATCAGGTAATTAACTTGATGTTTCTTTTAAATAGTGTAACTTGATGTTTCTTTTTATTTTCTATTATATACTTTCATATCTTACGATTTGACTAACTACTTTCAGGTGACTTGGGACCCATATCGTGATGTTAGACAATATCATCCTTTCAATGAAGTTGCATACTACTGTGGGTGCATCAAATGTATGGATGTTGTTGAGCCTTATCACCCAGATAGGGTGCTCAGACAGTTTGGGAGAGTTCAGACGATTCCTCCACCACCATTAGCCCCTATTCGTGCTACGCGAGGTCCTACTGCCCGTGACTATCAAATCGCATATCAATATATCAATCAAGTTTGGGAAGGATGGCCTAATCACCTACTATCTGCATTGAATCGCAGTCAACCAGTTAGGCGTCCTTCAGATTGTGTTCCCGGGTATATGGATTGGTATGCACGAGTATCGTGGAGGATATTACAACACCCAAACTTACATTCTAATTTCGCGCCCCGTCCCGAAGAAAATGAGCCAAGTGGTAGCGGTATGATTGACTATCACCAGCGTAATTCGGATGCACTGATCATACTTGATGAGGTTACAGGAAGAGGTGAAGACCATTGGGTTGAAGACCCGCGGGGATTATATACCCATGTGAATCAGGTGGCACATGTGTTACGGGGAATTTCAATTGAGGATGCTCAACGAACCTTTCGACATCCCCACATGAGTTCACAAACTTACAGTCGCACTAGGACTAGGAGGGGAAGGGACAGTTGAAGAAATGTAACTTTTTGTTATAATTGATGAAAAACAAAAAAAACATTGTAATATATTTTTTTCAAGTACTAAGATGGTTATTTTAAGACGATGTTCTTATGTAATTTGAATATGGATGTACTTGCTGTCAAATGTGTTTTAGTTATTTGATGTTATCTTCAATTACTTTGGATAGTGCTTGATTTTTTATGTACAGGTTGAAATATTTGCATTATATACTGTCAAAGTAGGGTAACAGAACCACCGTTCGGATACACAGGTCCGAACAAAACATTTTTGTTCGGACACTCAGTGCCGAACATATGCATGATGTTCGGAACTTCAATGCCGAACATATCCATGATGTTCGGTAACTCTGAACCGAACTATATGGATATGTTCGGCACTGTGTATCCGAACGGTATTACAGTTACGAATTTAACTTCTTTTAATAAGTCTGCATTCAACATAAAAAAGCTTATTTTAAAGACACGGCCTCAACCACATTCAACATAAAAAAGCTTATTTTAAAGACACATTCATCAACTACATAAATGAATAAAAGATTCATACAGAAATAATAAAACCATATTCATCAACTTCATTAAATGATTAAAAGAACATTCTGATACAGAGACATAAAGGAATTGTTGTTGTTGCATCATTACCAAGTAGTTGTTGCATCTGACTTCTTCCACCCCGCTCATTAACTTTATATCTGTAGCGTGCATTGTATATGGTCTTCATTGTGGTTACGTTTAATTCACTTCTTTGTCTCAACGTAACCAAAATTTCTTTTGGTCTAACCATGCTCTTCGACATGTCAACCAGCAACTTTGTTTCCTCCTCTGATAATCTTCCTGCAAATGAATGCCCTTCTAGATATTCCGCTGCCGAATGGTTATGCACACCACATATGACCTCCAACATCCAATCATCATTGAGTCTAACTTTTTACCCTTTAGTGCGAAAGGACATCCACATTTCTTTGAACCGGTTTGTTTGATCCTCTTTCGCTTTTGGCACTCTTCTTGTTTATATTGTCCATTTCTCTCGCAAGCAAGGAGTACTCTCGCTTTGACACCCACTCGAGCAGCATTTGAAACCTTTATCACGATAACAAACCCATTTTTCCTTCCTACTCCACGAGCCCAACTGATCAACGAATCGCGGCTGTGAAATATCTACAATAAATAAACAAATTAAATACAAATTTAGTAATAAGTAAATGTAACTTGAATAATAAATCCTACATATGTTGGTCTTACCTCGTGAGTTATAAACTCACTGGTATAATTCATGACAAACTCCGATCCAACCTGACTTTCTTGCGTAGAGACCTGCATAATATATTAATTAAATATCAGTGTCCGGATATTTAATTCCGAACATATAGCATATGTTCGGAATCTCAGGACCGAACATATGCTATATGTTCGGAAGTGCACGACCGAACATATAGCTTATGTTCGGTTGTATAGGTCCGAACATATGTCATATGTTCGGTCCTGTACGTCCGAACATATGCTATATGTTCGGTTCTGAAATACCGTACATATCGGGAGGTTCTAAGTTTCAGGCGAGATGAAGAAATTACAAAATATACAAAAATGAAGAAAAAATATCAATGAAAATACCTTTCCACTACTGCTTTGATTAAAAGGCACCAATTGATTGTTGTTTTCATCCATCTCTTCCTTCATTGCACAATCAAATGGAGGAAAGTGAGTGAAAGATGAGTTGCAAAGGAAAATGAAGGAAGTAGAGAGTGAGATAGAATGCCCAGAAAAAATAAAATGCAAGTGGAGAGTGAGATAGAATGCCCAAGGAAGATGGAGGAAGTGGAGAGTGAGAAGTGGAGAGTGAGTTGGGAGAGGGGAAGAAGAATGGAGATTGTGTGAGAAAAGAAAATGTGATTTTAGTTTTTGTTGGATAATGGCTACTTTAGTCATTTCATAAAGGGGTATAAATGTAATATGAAAAAACAAAAAATCCTTGTGTTTGAAAAGAAATTTTTTGTGTGCCAATAGCAGCACTCTTTATTTATCATCTTGTCTTCAAGGGTTCTTATTAAAAACAAATTTTAGAATGACATTTAGATCTTGTTTAGCTGATCTGTAGATTGGGAGAAGTTCTTAGTTGTCCTCGTGAAATTCGTGATTGTGTCAGCTTTGGTAATGTTGGTAATCAATCAACTCAACCTGTTTCATGTCTGTTCTGATTTTTTTGGAGTTATGAATGTCCTTCATAGTTCTTTTCACACTTTTTGCAGGAAGAGATGGTAGTGATGTGAGCCACACAGAGGAGTCGTATGATAGTAATACTCTCTTTTCCTCCAAGATTGGCGATGAGATTTTCTTAAAGCCGAACAGGCCGGCCCTTGTTCTGACTGCTCAAAGGCTGTTAGTATGGTTATTGGAGGGGTACAAAAGATGGGATATTTGGATGTTCATTGCCTGAACCTGAGGAAGGACATCATTAATGGGAGGCTACAAGTTTGATAATTATGGCATGCCTATTGAACTTGGATCCAAAGATTAGTGATGGCTTGGTGTTTAGTAGATCCTTTTAGGAGGCCTCAATGACCATAGATCAACGATAAACCTACTCCGAATTATAGAGCTATGCACAATCATACCCAAACAAACAAAATGTTGAATTGAATCATAGCAGTCTTTATTGTGTGGTTAATTATTTCTGTAATTGCTGTTTTATTTTTCAATTATTTCTTCCATTGATAAAAAAATAAAGAAAAACAGTAGGAATTTTCTTCTACCATTTTGTCTAGTTTGTCTTCGTGTTTGTTGTGTTTGAAATTGCGTGTGCAGGGGGGTCGACTAGTACAGGAAAAAAAAATAAAATTATTTTTTTATAAAATATAAATGTTTTGCCCGCGCAAAAAAAGCGCTGGAAAAAGTTTTCTAAAATTTATTTTTTAAAAAAATTACTTTTCCCGGCGCAAAAAAACGCCGGCAAAAGGTTTCTAATTTTTTTTTAAAAAAAAAGACAACTTTTCCCGGCTCAAGAAAACGCCGGCAAAAGGTTTCTGAAAGTTTTTTTAAAAAAGATAACTTTTCCCGGCACAAAAAAACGCCGGCAAAAGTTTTTCTAAAAATTATTTTTGAAAAAAAAACTACTTTAGCCAGAGCATTTGCGTCGATTTCAGATCGTTGCAATTGAGTTTTAGCTGCGACATTTAATTAGCGAGTTAAAAAACGCTGCGAAAATATTTTTCCAGCGATAAACAGTCGCTGCAATTGATTTTTTATGTCAGAAACGAGCATTTACGTCGATTTGATATCGACGCAATAGATAAATAGTCGCTGAAAATGACTTTTTTGAAAAAAAAAACGGTAGAAACCAGCAATTGTGTCGATTTGAGATCGACGCAATTGTGTTTTACCTGTATAATTTTTTTTGCAGCGAATCTGAAAACCGCTGGAAAAGTTTAATTGCGGCGATATATAGTCGCTGCAAGGAAATTTCGATCGCTGGAAAAAGACATTGCCAGCCACTTATACTTGAAAGTTGAAGGCTATTTGCGGCGAATGTTGGCACTAATAGCGACGGAAAAAAACGCCGCGAAAAAAAAAAATTTTCACGACGATTTTCCGTTTGCGCCGCTAAAGATCAGAAGTGAAGGATTTAATGCGGAGATTTCGTGACGAAGTACTAATCGTCGGGATAGAGATTTCACAGCGATTTTGTTCATTTTTAACGACGAAAATGTGCGCCGCGAAAATAATTTTCTGTTGTAGTGTCAAGTCTTTAAGAGAAATAATATGATTATTTTCACAACCATCCTGTTAAATTAGTTACACTCAAATTGTCATATCTCATATTTTAGGCTTTATTAACCATCATCGTATGTGCATAAAATAAGAAGACGAAATCATCAAACAAAATTTCATGATATCAACTGAAATGGTATCAATCCCAAACAATGTCTATGAATAAGCAATCCTTGTCACGACAAATTAACAAATCCCATCTCTATGACATGTTTCCTAAATGCTTTTCTTTCATTCCCTTTTAAGTCCATGCTTTAAAACAACTGCCTTTCACATTGATAAAGTAAATATTTGTGTTTCCATGGACATATCTGATACTGGTCTGCACTTTAATATTTTATATGGGCGATCAATCGTGTCCCACTGGACACAGACGAAAAGCCAATCACGGAATAATGGTAATGCCCTAAGATGGCATGCATAACAGGTTTATGTAAAGAACTTGAGTCCATGTTATGTTGGGAAAGCGGCGCAGCGGAAAATACCTGCGACCGTCGGTCTTAATTACGATGCACAAATACAATTAAACCATCAAACAATCACACATAAACACAACAAGATTTATGTTATTCAACAATATTATCCACATCCATGAGAAAGAGAAACTTCGTCTATCGTTCTTCCCTCTCAATTTATAAACTTAGGATTACAATACCTCATTATATATAATCCATACTTTCTTGGCCTAAGAAAAAAGTTTTTCTTAACCCCAAAAACACCCTGGTGCAATTGCCAAAATTCCCTCATCAAACCCTGCACCCGATCTCTGACTAAACCAATGGACCAACCCGGCTAAATCGGAATACAAACCCAATATTATAGTGGGCATATCATTATTATTATTTAATTAATTGGTTATGACCACCATTCTCAATCGATCAGATCTATTTCCAGATCTCTCACTGACATCTCATGATAGAGGTTAAGTCCCTTCTCTGTAAATCTCATATACTATGCATACTTGGTGACACATGGGTATTGGCGCAAATTACAGAGTCGGTCCAAGTGACGGGCCATACCTGATTTGTGTAGCCCCATCACATGGTGCGCACATGTTAGTATGAAACTAATATAACCTTAAAATCGGATCTATGCAGTAATATGATTGATTTGATTGACATGATATAAATCTAAAATCTAAACGTATACCAACTCCATCATGTTCACCTGATTTGAACAGCTACTTTTGATTGAGAACTATACTTTTTTATTATGGTCTTTTTACGCGATCAATGTATGTGTATAGTGAGGAGTTATAACCCTAAATTGCATGTAACAAGTAAAATAAAATAAATTTTACTGGTTTTAATCTCTGTTGCAGTTAGGGTTGTAAACAGGACGATTCCGGATCGGAACCATAGTAGACACAGACCCGTACCCGGACCAGTTTTTAAATAATGATTCAGGTTCCGGACGCGGTTTTGAATCGGAACCTGTTTTGTTGTTTCCAAACCCGATTTTGATTAGAAAACCGGTATCCGGTTCCGGTACTGGGTCCACTTAGACGACTCGAATCTAGTTCCAAAATTAATTTTATTTTATTTTTTCTTAAAATAAATATATCATTGAACTTATAACAGTGTATCAAGTCTATAACATCTAATATTATACATAAGATTGCCAAAAAATGGTTGGTTTTAAAGTACAAATTGCAACATCAAAGACTCATATGCCGATTCCGGGTCTATGGGTCGGAACCTATATGGACTCGGAACTGAACCTATTTATCAATCGGAACCTAAATTAGGTTCCATACCCAGACATAAATCGAAATTTAAAATAGAATATAGACCCGATTTTTTGTGGGTAATAACTTCTAGGTAATCGGAGAATCAAATACTCTTTTACAACCCTAGCTGCACTACTGAGAAAAATGAAAGAAGAAGAGGAACCTGTGGGAGTAAATATGAGATTTTAGAAAGATAAAAGAGAGGCAATTAGAAAAACAAAAAAACCTATTGCTACCTGATAAAAAAGTGAAAAAGAAGAGCATGTAGTCACTTGGACCCGCATGAGAGCACGTTTGACGGGCACAGCCCTATTTGCGGGAGCCCCGTTTTCATCCCAAATCGCTAGAACTACTCATCCCTGCTACTACAGGCGGCGTCGAGAGAAAGAAAGAAAGGCCCGGACGCACACGCAAAAGACTAAAAACACCATGAGAGAGACAGAGAGATATCTATACATATATTCGACCAAAGCAGCCAACAGACCTACCATCCCGCATTCCTCTCACTATCGATTTCTTGTTCCTCAAGCCATCAATTGACCCCGCATACGTAACATACTCCACAAGAAATCCTCTCTCGACACAATAAACGAAAGAAATCTCTCCATATCTCTCATTTGATCCCTCATTTGATGTGCTCGATTACTTGCTTAGATTCTGATGGTTTCCTCGCACCAATTTAAGGCCTCAAGTCCAGAAGAAGAATAGGAAGGATAGAGAGAGAGAGAGAGTTCTAAATGGGGGCGGTCGTATTACGGAATCAAATGATGCGTTTGAATACGAATTCCGTCGCTTGCTGGAATATATTGAGAAGGGGCAATCCATCTTCCATTTCGTCTGCTGTTGATTACAGGCACATTTCTCAGCATGTGAAATCGAATGGAAATCGCGCTTTTCTCGTGGATACCTTGGCGTTGGTACACACTTAATCCCTGAGTTTCATCTGTTGTTGTTTTGGGTTTGAAGATTTGCCTCTTGTTTTTTTTTTTTTTTTTATCCTCAAATTTTTTGAATGATTGTTTCAGGTGAGGAGACTAGAAGCACAAGGCATTCCTTCTGTACAAGCTGAGGCAATAACCGCTGCCATCACGGAAGTTTTGAACGATAGCTTGGAAAATGTAGCGCAATCTTTTGTTTCCAAAGGGGAAATGCAGAAAGTATGCATTTTTGACTAAGTTTATCCCTTTGCTTTTCGATGATCGAATGTCGTTGTATTGCATTCTGTTTTTCTGTGAAATTAATCAATGGTTGATTGATTTGAAATAGGTTTGGTTGAATTAGGAGCATGAAAACTGAAGTACTTTTATTTATGAGCCTTGATTTATTATTAAGGAAAAAAAAATGGTTAGTGATTGAGAATTGAGATAAACAATGAACAAAAAATTAGGTAGATAACACGAAGAAAAAGAGATCAAGAGATATCTCTAAGTGGATAGGATTCCTATCAAATACTTCAGAGGCTCATGTGCTTTTCTTACTGCATTGATTAAATAGTAACCTGCTTTTCTATAACTGTGCGCTTTGTCTACTGCTGTAGATTGAAATGATTCAGGAATCCAACATCTCCAAATTCAAAGCTCAAGTGCAAAGCTCTCAGGTGAAACATCCCCTTTTACATGCTGGCTTCTACTTTCATTTAACATTATTAGCTGCAAAGTATGTTGATCGATCTCCTATTCATTAAGCTTGATGAATGCTTTGCGCTGGGAACGTCTATGACCCTTTAGGTTCCTTATGGCCATTTAGTGTGCAATGGGATTCTTTGTTGTGCAATTATGTGTTGAAACTACCCTTGTAAATTCTATTATTTTCACTGACCACATGATTCAATTTTTATTGGTGTTGTGTATGTCTGTATCCTAGAAGGCATATTACTTTATATGTTTATAGATGCAAGCTACCTATACATTTTGTTAGGCAATAACAGAGACCCCGCTTATTATCACCTATGCAGGAAAGTCTTTGTTAAACTATGTATGACTGTATTCTAGAAGCTAAATAACTTGTATATGTACAGAAAGAATTGAGCTAAAAGTTTCATTAATCATGAAAATGATCTCCTTTTACTATTTATGCAAGACAGTTTTTTTTTAAACAAAGCTGGTCATGCTTTACGTGATTTAAAATAAAAAATTTGAAGAAGAAGATTCCACATAGCCTTTGTTAAAAGACTGAAGCTTTGACACTATTGATGACTGCAAGCAACATGAAAGTGGTCTCATCTTTCTATAAAGTTGTGATTTCTTTCAGCTGAGAATTTTTGCTAGGTATCTTTCTTTTATAAGATTGCTACTTATTATTGTTCTTAAAACCCATCCCAATGCTTTGTATCTCACCATTCTCACACTTGCTTCATTGCTAACCAAAAGTTGACAATTCACTACATGGTGACTTGTCTACCACTTTTAGGCTTGGAAGGGATTAATTGTACCATTGCATTGGTAATAAATATTCAGCTCTCTTGTCCGTAGACATTGAGTGTGCTCAAAGCTCATCTTGTCAATTAATGCAACCACCCTTAAAATGGTAAGATGATCTAATACTGTTTGCATATACTTGGGTAAGGGATACACCCTTGTTTGTTTTGGCAAGTGGAAGTTATGCATGATGTTTACAATGTTCACTCTTGACGTTGTTGATGTAGCCCTAGGCCTAAAGGTCTATGCTAGGTGACCCAACCATATGATGGACAAACAGTCCAACTGGATTACCACTACAATGGTTGTCAATTCCATTTTGGATAATGTTCCAATTTGATCCTGAAAAGGACCATTATGGCGTTCTTGTTGATCCAAAAATTACAATAGGAAAAGAAAAGAAAAACTAATATATAACAAGTTAAAAATTGTATAAAGCTAAAACAACACTTAAAAAAGAATGTTTATATTAATATAAACTACAATAAAAAGACCTACTTCTACATGCAAATATGTGAAGACACCTTTAATTTCATATGGTCCTCTCAATGCACCATAATCTTTAGAGGGTCACCTTATTTGATGTACCATACATTTTCTTAGATTCAAGTAGTTAATCGAACTTCATTGTACTTATGTAGATAAGCTCATTAATGAACATGAGACTCCATTATCATTTGAGTAGTTGGGAGCATTAACCCAACACAACTTCTCCAAATCTATTGTTCTCTTTAAGTGAAAAAAAAAAAAAAAAAAACCCTCAGCATACATATGGACCGAACAAAAATAATAATAAAAGATTAAATCAATAGGCAGAAAGCCCATCCTTAATTTGTTAATCTCTTGATTCTCATGACTATGCTGCTGTTGAACTGTCTATGGAGATATTGTGTGCGAGATCTGAGATTGATGGATTTGATTTGGATTACATAAGGATTTTGGGGAAATTATAAAAGTTATTGAGTTTTACTGTTTGATGGGGTATATTAGTATACCAAATAGTGGGATTATTTATCTGGATGCCCTTCATATCTGCCACGGGAATCATTCCAAAGCCATGATAATCATCTGTCTCAAAGGATCAAGGTGCAACAAGACTTTTTGCAACAAACTATTGTTCAACTTCAAAACTATTTGGGTTGAGCTTCAAAGGCCCAAATTCTATAACAAGCAAAATGCACTCTTTCTAGTCCTAATAAGTGTTTTGTCTTCTTTCACTATCTACCTAGAAATTTAACAGAAAATAATAGGGTTTTTTTCACCTCAGCCCACTAACCGAGGGTCCTTTGCCTCACTGTATTCCCATGGAAATGTAACATAAAAAATATAAAAAGTTGAAATATTTGGATTCTTTTATTTCAGTATAAGAATTCCGATCTCGCACTTATCCATGAAATAACACATAGAACCTGACTACTAGAAGCACACTTCAGAATATGTACAGTCCAGAAGACCAAATCAATGGCAATGTTGGGTAGTAATTTTATGGTTCGGCACTTTGGCTTAGTCTTGGTAAGCCCATCTCAGTTGGGTCGGTCTTGTTATCACTAAGCACATACTGTTCCAGTTATTTTACTGATATTCAGCAGAGTTGAAACTAGAATCTACATTATTGGCTGGTTGCTGCCCGAGCTAGAGGGGAAGACGAGACCGAGGGATGGGTGATTTAAGGTTTTCTCTTGGGAAGATTTGGGGTTTTCTGTGTTGGGGTGGGACAGGAAACAATTTGGGTAAAAAAGGTGGGGCAAAGTTTTATTTTACCTGGGGCATGGCCACTGTAGCCAATAGCCCTTTTTGGACCTTCTCAAAACCTGGCTGGGGCGACCACCCCCACTGCCCAATATATGTGGGTCCACCCCTGCTTATAGTGTTTTGGGACATGTTAGTTTTGAAGATTTATCTGAATGTTTAAGTTGTCACATATCAAAATCTATTGCTTTACCCTTTAATAGAAGTATTGCATGTACTAAAGATGCTTTGGATTTCGTGCACACATTTAGTGACCTGCCTCCCAACCCACCAAAGGAGGCTGTGTTTATTGATGATTATGCACGTTGCACATGGGTATATGTAATGAAATATAAGCATAAGTTGTATGACATATTTTATTTACTTATGGTAGATACCCAATTTTCTGCTAGAATTAAAACTTTTAAGTCTAAGTTTAGAGGTCACTTACCAATAAAAAGTCCACCATTTGGCTTTCTTGGTTATGGGATCGAGCATGAAGGTTCTTGTTGTTTTGATGTTAAAGCTAATCGTCTTTGTATCTAATGACATGTCATGTTTCTAAAGCATGTTCTGTTCTATTCATGGTTTTAATTCTGGTGCTGGTCTTCATGCTAGTCGGGACTGAGACGAGTTAGTGCTCTTGTGCCGGTGCTAAAAAGTGTCAATTTTTTTTTAAATTTAGAAAGATAGAAAATAATAGAAAACTAGTAAAAATGTGAAAATTGAGCTATTTAGCAAGTATCTGATCCAAATATAGTGATGTTTATTGTTCTTGAGCGCTGAGTAGCTAATGGTGTAACACATCGCTGCTAGTTTTTATGGATAAATGATATTAATGACTCTTATTTAAGCTTAACAAAGTTCACCAACTCAAGTTACTTTTAGTGGGCCCACCTAAATGCATAAAACACTAATGGAGTATTTCAATTGAAAGGCTTGGATGTGGTAGAAAATAAGTATTATCTAGCCATTCAAATTATCCTAGCCTTTTTTTTGTCCAAATTATCTTTTTAACTAAAAGGATAAGCCATTTGAGTTTTTAAGGATAATTTGGTCAAAATAAAAAAACTGGAGGGTTCATTTGAATGTGGATTAGGAAATATATAATTTAATCCATTCAAATAATCCCAGACTTTGGTCTTTGGTCCTCAAAGTTTAAGGGGCAAAATTAAAAAAAGAGGAGTCTCATTAATTTATCTAATTGTACTATATTTTAATGAAAACACAAATTATAAGGGCCATTTTGAAATAATGTGGAATACAGTCTTATATTAAAGAAAACCGTTAAAAAAGAAAGGTACCCAGATGGGATTTGAACTTGCGCACTTAACCCAGCTGATTGGGATTTTTTGAGTCAGTATATATCTCTTATACTATACAATGCCCTCTGAGTAATGAAATAGTCACTTTTTCAAAAAAAGAAAAGAAAAGCCGTGTCCTTGCATCCCCAGCGGTTGAGCTACAACGCTCTAGGAATAGATTTATGCAAATATTTAATAAAAATCTCAATTTTCAACAACCCCTTACTAGTTACTAGTGCTGGTTCCCAATTCAACTCGGTCTTGGCTGGCACCAGTTGACTGGTGCGGAGCAGAATTTTATACGCCCCCCCCTCACTCCTATTCCCTTGATCTGTTCCCTGATTTATTCCCTGTGGATAATCCTTATCCTCCTCACTCCTATTCCCTTGATCTGTTCCCTGATTTATTCCCTGTGGATAATCCTTGCTTCTCATTGTCTGCCCCACCTTGTATTGTTTATCAGCGTTGAACTTGTGAACCAACCACAGTGCCACTAACTTATTACCTGCACCTTCTCTCTTGACTGACGTGACACCTCGCAAGTACTCTATTCGCACTTGCAAACCCGTTGATTGCTGTGGCTTTATTGCTTCTCACTATTTTTTGCCGGCCTACAAATATGTTCTTGTAGCTCTTCATTCTCATTCTTAAATGGCTTGCTTACAAAGAAAGATTTACTTGTCTCTGCCTCTTGGAACTTCCTCATCCTCCACACTATGCTCGTCGACTGTGCCGACCTTTGTATGGACTCAAACAAGCTCCTTGTGCCTGGTTGAATGCTTCAGCAATGCCGTTCTCAGCATTGACTATTCTTTGAGACATTCTTCAGAGAGCAGGGTTGGCCGATTCAAAAACTGTTAGCACTTCACTTAACCCAATTTTCTCTCTGATTCTGATGGCATTCCCCCTTTTTATCCCACTTATTTGTGACTCATAATATAGCAGTCATTTGAGGTTGAGTTCCAGTTCTTTTCAACTCCTTAGTCACTATTTAGAGTCCTTTAATCTCTTACCTTCATTCTGCTTTGAGATAAGAGTGTAGGACCTATTTGAAAATAAGCCGATTTCAGGAACTTTCATGTAATTTGAGAAAACTACAGGGTTTAATAAACTATAAATATCATTGTCGTCATCCAATGCTAACCACCACCACCATACCCCTCCTGATGTCGTCTTCTCTCTTCATCTCTTACCTTTTCTATTTTAATTTTTATTTTGTTGAACATTGATTGTAAAGCTTGCTGATTGGATTCTTTTGTTGACTTGTCTGCTTTGTCGTTTGGAAAGCTGAAAGGATCAATCTACTATTTCATGGATTGGACAGTCTGTCGATGGGTTTGATTGAAGTGGTGATTTGATCATCTGCAGCTAGGGTTTTGATCGTATGTGCTTAAATAGATTTGCCAACTCTTTGGTGGGTTGTCTGTGTTGGATCGTGATCTGCCTGTTATTCAATTTTAATAATCAGATTTGATAAACTCTCACACTCACCATTCAAAAAAATAAAAATAAAAGAAGAAAAAAGAAAAAAAAGTCTCACACTCACCATTCATAAAAAAAAAAAGAAAAAGAAAAAGAAAGTCTCACAAATCAGAATCAACTCATCACATGAGCATCCAAACATTAAAGAGGGCTGGTTCCTCCACAAAACTTATCAATGGGCTTGATTCGGCCACTCATAGACTATATTCATCATAATTTAAAAAACAGGAAAAATCCAAATGGACCTTCCCATCTCTCAAAATAGACCCTCCCATTATTTGATTTCTATTTGTGCCAAGGACATGATGTAGCCGTCGCTGCTTTGTTGATGCATGAATGAATTCACCCTGATGCACACCACTGCTTTGTTGAGTTTACTGAAGACGATATGGTTATGGCTTACATTTGTCTTGAGCGACTACCTTCAGGAGCCAATCAAAAGATGCATCCTTGCAATGCGGGTCCATTTAAAATCCTTATAAGTGATCAGTTTTAACTCTTGTGTTTTCGATCTACCATCACATCTAGGCATGAGCCCTACTTTCAATGTTGGAGCATCTCACCATCTATCGAGGACAACACATTGATGATGATTCGGATAGAAAACTCTTTGCCGACCAATCCCCCTCCAACTGACAAGATCGTTGTTGTTGTTCTTAATGATCAGATCGTCTCCGCCCATCAAGGACGTTATCAGAAGTTCCTCGTTGTGGGCAATGTTGCCCTCTCTTTGATGCTTCATGGATTACAGTTATCGATTTGCAACATATGAATCCAGATGTTTATGAGCACTAACATGCCAGATGATTATTGTGGGAGTTTTCAAATACTTGGGAGCTTTTAAATCTTGAATTTATTTTGATTTGGATTGTTTTTGGCAAAGTTTTAGGATATTTAGTTTCCTTTTAAGTAGAGAAGATCTAGGAATTAGAAACCAATTGGGAAAGGGGACATCCAACCTCTTCTGATAAATTTGTAACCCTTCATTGGGAGAGGTGCCTTTCATTGTTTCAATAAGAATTTTCTCAGTTTTCCTCTTTGGTTGTGAGTTCATCTTCTTGATCGTGAGTATTTGTGTGTGTGGAATCCCTTGAGGATTCACCCTATTCAGGAGCTTGCCTATTTCGTTCCCGGATTGTGGCTGCAGAAGGACACGGCATCCACACATGGGAAGTGGCTGAAGATCAAAGAAGTAAAGGAGAATGCAGAAACAAAGATAATTAAACGACCCCTCTCCTTACATAGAGAGCACAGTAAGGGATCAAAACCCCACTTCTTCACATTATCTGCTACAGGCAACTTCCCAGCCATTGCTTGTTATCAAAAAGCTTCCACTAGTAGGCGAGAGACCTTAACACATGCGAATATATGATGGGTGGAAGTTAGAATGGTCAGTTTGAGACCTAGGAAGTGGTCTAGATAAAATAACCCCCAATGAATTATGCCTCCAACTCTTAAAATAAAAGATTTGACTGTTCAAGAAAGATAGATACTCCCCATATTTTGTCTCCAACAAGCCCCACCTAAAACCAATGCTCCAGACAACTTTGCCTCCCAACCATTTGCAACAATTTCCAAGAAATCTACTACAATAAAAAATAAAAAAAAACTTTGGGGGAAGTGGCTCTAAGAGGAACTTCATCCTAACCAAAAATCTTCCCAAAACAGGAGTCCCCAACCCTCAATGTTGATGGGGGTGGCCATGGCTATAGGCAACGGAGTTTGGCAGGCATCATTGGTGCTAAGTTTAATGATAAAGGGGCCTTGAAGATTTCTAGGGCAATTTGTATTAAATACTACCAAAGCGAAGCTGTTTGCTGTATAGCAAGCCCTTTATATTTGGATTCGTTATCGGGTAATCTCATTATAGAAACTGAGGCTGCCAATGGGCCTGATTGTGGCTTGGACCCAGGTCCGTTTAGGCGAGTTGGGATAGCATATGGGCCCGACGTGCTGACCCAGACCCATGTCTGGGGTCTGAAACCCTCAACGGATTGGATTTTGGCCAAGGAGACAAGCCCATGGGGCTCTTCTTAGATCCCTTTATATTTATATCAACTTTATACCGTGTATATACCATACACGTCCAAAAATATGTTAAATAAAACATACATATGCCACATAAAAAGGAATTTTTTTTTTAATGATTTTCTCAAAGTGTACCAAACAAGGCCTATTAATTTGCACCTGAATTCTGTGTTCGAGGAAATTAGAATTTGTTCTCTGGCCTCCAGGTGTCTTTCCAACATTTAAGTGTGGGGCTAATGTTAAGTCTAATAGTCGGGCAGAACAAGGCATATATAGCGGTTATTTGCAATCGGGTTCTTTGTAATTTCTTGTTTTTTGTACAGTCCATATTTCTATCTTATATTGGTCTTTCTATTTTTCTTGCACTTCTCTTTATTAAATAAAATTTCCTGTTAGAGAGAGAGAATTGTCCAAATGTCAGTCTTTTTCCTACTCAACCTCTTTGATGTCAAAAGCTCAAATTGGTTATTAAGCTGCTTGCTTCTGTCGTATATTTAGCAAGTTCAACATGGGAATAATGTTTTATCGTACAATTGGTGAAATAAGCCAATAATTCTTCACTTTCTTCATTCCCCTTAAAATATTCACTTATCTGCATCAATGGAGGACCCTCGCCGTGTTATCATTATGTCCTTATACAGAATAACTTCGATTGATACTCCAGCTTTGCATTCCTGTGACTGTCACACCATATGTTAAAATATCATATGATTTACTTTTCAATTGTCTCTACTTTTCCTTCTTTTTACCATTACTAGAATAAAGGTCTGAGATTCTGTCTACTATGCGTTGTCAAACAATGTATGAGAGATTATTGTAAGGGCATGTTTGTCGTTCTTCGAGGAAAGATGCTTTGATCAAAGGGGTGAGGTGTGGAGGGTGACAGTCAAGGGTTGAGATCAACAACTGAATGTCAACCACCATATGCTTGGATTCAATCTGTTAGAAGGATAGAAGTAGGAATGTGTCCATTAGAGGAAACTTTTGGGTGGTTCCAATCAAAACGAAAAGCAAGGAATGCCATTTTAGATGGTTTGGGCACATATTACAGAAAATTGGGACCAGCTCCTGTTTACTGTATTGAAAGGGAATTAAGGACGTGTTTGAGCGTGTGTGTGTGTGTGTGTGGGGGGGGATGACCTGATAGATTGTACCATTGTGGAGTTAAAAAGACATGGCTTTAAGCTTCTTAAAAAAAGAAATAAAAAAAGAAAAAAGCTTTAACCTTCTCATAGAAAAGACAGAAAAAGATCTGGCTTTAAAAATTGGACCGAATGCAAAGGTAGAATTGAGAAGATCAATCTTCCATGGAAAAATGACTATCTAGTTGCATTCTCTTACCAGTCAGCACTTGGAGTGTCTTACCCCTATCCTTACCTAGGTAGCCACTAAGAAAATGCCAACTGTGTGCCCTAAAGTAAATTATATACCTATCTATATTCTGTGTTTTGTTGACTTCCTATCCACTATTTACCTCAGGGCGCATACTATACACATGACATATCTAATGGCTTGAAAATGTAAAAGTGAAGCTATTTCCTGCATATTTATAATGCTCATATCCATGGAATTTTATGTTGGAATTTCCTGTGAGATTGTGATACCTTGTTCTAGTTGTACATTTCTTGAGAATGTTGGTTATATATAGTTTGTTAAAGTCCCTACCTGAACAAATTGACTTTGCAGTGCTCATCATTTTGACAATGTTTGTTTAATGTTGTAGGATCATCATTTTTCTTTGTTGCAACGAGAAACTGAGAAGCTCCGTACTGATATAGATAAGATACGTAGTGAGTTGAGGTTAGTATGTTAACTTCCTCATACACCATTTGTCTGTGCGGTTCATCTGTTAGGCCAACTTAGGGCCACCGGCAATCAAGTGGATGTGAAGATTTTACTGTGTTGGGATGCCCCAGAAAATATCCAGATCAGATAACAATAACTGTGAATGGGTTATAAGACAAAAAAATTGAACAGTGAAGAAAGAAGGTGTTTCAGTCCAACAGCTAGGATCTCTCTGTCAAGGATTAATATCCGGTTTTGCCTCTTCATGGAGGTAGGCGAGTATGGGGGCTTAAATATGACCAGATAGCCCCACAAAAGCTTTGCTTGTGCGAGCAGTTTGTTGGTGATCATTTTCCTATATATTGGGAAGTGAACCCCTAAGTGTCTTGCTCTAGGGGTTTCTCATGTTCTCCAACTCACTATATTGGCAGCCACCTAGATATTGGGGTTATCTGGACTCACCTTTGGATTGATATCTGTTTTCTATTGGTTTGATCAAAATCCATAAGTACCTTGGTGTTATCATGATGACTTTTGGGTCATTCTAAACCACCTTAAAACCTTCCGATAACCGTTCCTTTGATTGGCATGCATCCTAGGTGAGCAACACAAAGTGTTCCCTTGGTAATTCCATGTGGGCGGGCCAGGTTGGATATTGAATTTCATGTGGACCTGAGCCTGAGCTGTGATGAAGCCTGAAATTGCAGGCCCAAGTCCCTACCTGAATTGATAGTTCAGGCCTGAGTTTAATTCGAGCTGAGGGAGAGGGTAGCCACCTTTTTTCAACAAATCTGATGATGGTAAAGATCCAGGCAATTTTGATTTTCCCTTTTCTTTCCCAGTTCGTGGAATGCATTTTATATTTCTGGAAAAATTATTCAATTTTCATCCAAAATTCATTGATTTTCCATCCCACATTATCTCTTCATACTCTGTTACTCTACAATCTACATTGCTGCTGGGTAAAGGGATGGGAGGAGAGAAGATCTGTCTTCTATTATCATCTGGGTTTTGGGACTGAGGGAGAGGAGAGGAGAGATGCTGGAGTTAGATGTTTGGTATATGTATCATATGTATGTAGTACACTTTATGTATAGTATATGAATTCTAATGAAATTGTATGTATTTGGGTAATTGGGTGGTACTTGGGTTACCAAATGCCATGCCTGAGCCCCAGTGCTGCCCAATTTCTAGGCTGGCTTGGGAAACAGGCCGTACCCAGCCCGAATTGGGTTTTTATGCGAGTAATGTTATGTGGGGTTAGACTTGTTCAGGCCTAAGTTTTATGTTTAATGATTGACCTACTTAAAATGTTTTCCATGATCTGAGTGGAAAAGCTTAATTTTTTGGCACAGGTATGAGATTGACAAAGTTACTGCCGGACAGCGCTTGGATCTTAATCTTGAAAGAGGGTAACAGAAACTTTCATTATCTCCCCTTCGTTGCAATATGATCTTTTGGTCAGGCACACGTACGTATTAGTGAATGGAAACCTCTCAATCATCCTCACCCACCTCACTCCCTGCATATTAGCATGTTCCAAGTTTAAACCTTAATTTGGGTTTCATTGACTGTTGGATTTAACCACTAACAAATTTAGAAGCACTTAACATCCTTCAGGCGCTTAATTGACTGACGGCTATCATCATCTTACATAGGTGATTTTTGGCCCAACCTTACCCTTTCAATCACCTATATGAATGGTGGTGGTGAGCCCCACATGTTGGAGCTGTGTAAGAGAACATTCCTATAGCGTTCTTCCGAAGTCCAGACTAGAGACTGGATTGATAAGTAGATGGTTTGGTCGGGAGTGATTGGTCATTTATATCTGGTAACATTAAAATCGTTTAAAAAAGGAGTCCATTTAACTGCTCTAATCACCTCTGTTCATATCAGTCTTTATGGTTTTGAGTAATTTTTTCCCATTTGGAATGTCTGATTTAGACCAAACCTCAGAGGGCTTAAGTTTCTCTTCTGATCGGTTGTGCCCTTTGGTTCTGTTTGACCAGGCAGTTATTGTTTTATAGAAACACTGGTATGAAAGACATGGCTACTTTGAGATGCAACTCATTTCCATTAAGAGTGAAATTATTCTTCCCAAATGTCAAGGAGCCAAACACAGCCTTTAGCAGTCTAGAGTACAGGGTCCTCTCTTGATACTCAAATCTTTTTTTTTTTTGACTAATGATTGCAGGCGAATTCGTGATGAACTAGCCAATCAGAGTGCAGAAACTTCCAGCCTTACCAATAAACTGGATAAGGTCAGTTTGGTGGTACATGATAAATGATTGTAATGCATAGCCAGATTTGTAACATTTTAACCTTATCTACAGGAAATTCATGCGCTAAGAGCACAGCTGGAAGCAGCAAAATATGACGTGATAAAGTACTGCATCGGTACACTAGTCTCCATCTCTGCAGTTGGTCTTGCCATAATCCGCCTACTTCCATCAAAGTGAGCAGTTGCATGAAATGAAAGTCTCGCATGGTTCTGAAATGGAGATTCTTTGAACAAAATGAATGATTGAAATGAATGCCAGCATTATCCGGGGAAATGTAGAAAGATTATTGTCGCCTTGGAAATGGAAAGTGACTACTCTAATTTCTTTCAATACCTCCATTTTTTTCTGAGGATATTGGATGTTGAAAAATCAAAATATTTTGGTTGCATTGTGGGTTCTTTGGAGGCATTCTTTTAGTGGTCTGAAACTTTTATTGTTTAGTACCATCTGCTTGCAGTTGCTTACATTCTGTAATTGTCGTCTGGATTTTTTTTAAGTGATCATTTTAAAGGCCCGGTTGGATCTATAAATAGAATTACCTTGTAACTCTGTTTACTTGTAATTGGCTATTGCAGAGATAAAACTGTCATGTATAGATATGCTCAATTATCTAAATGCATTACCCATTATTTATGTGTTTAAAAGTATCTGTCTTTTATGCAGCTTTTGTACTCCGTTCTAAGTGCCTATTGGCTCAATTATATATCGCTCCGGGCCTGTTTGTCTCCATTGTAGCACATAGGAATTGAATTCATAGGTTTTCTGGAAACCGCAAGTAGTTAAAAATGAAGATAAAATATGAAATTTCAAAAATAAGCACCGAATAAGATTTTTAAGGAAAATAGAATGAAAGAAGATGTGAAAGGAATAACCCAATCATCACTCTAGTAATTCATTTCTCTTCTTTTGTTTATATTTCCCTTAAAGAGAGGTTATTTATTTGTTTATTTTGAATGGTAACGACAAAATAGATTGAAGGAGAAAGAACGCAATACAAACAAAGCAGCCCTAACAAACTCAAAGGGCACAATGGTATCAAATAATTATACTAAGAACCAGACTACATTGTGAAAGCAATAAAATTAGAGGATCTGTCCACCCCTTTGTTTAGCTAAGGAGTCTGCAAAACCATTGGCCGACCTTTCAACATGTTGGAAATCCATTTGAATTGTAGACGAAAGAGCTTTAATCTCGTTCGAGTAAAACTAAAATCTCCACGGAAACAAGACAGAAGATGATGCCCACAAAATAGCATTGAGAGAATTCCTTTCCACTGCTACGTTGGAAGTAAGAGCTACCCTTGAAGTAAGAGGAGGAAATGAAGATCGGAATAGCTTCTAAGATATGTAAAATTTTCACCTGGTTAGACTCCATACATCCCACATGCCTCTATAACATTGCCAAAATAATACCTTCTTTCTTGCTAAGCATCTCACCCGTACCCTATGGCGCCGGCTTTTTTCTAGCCGCCCCCCACCCACATTGAATTGTACCTCAACTTCCAAAGGGGGACTCAAGAAACCACTTTTTCATCTTCGTAACCTCACCATACAAAGACGACTCCCAATTATGGGAGACACCATCTACTCTTAAATAATCAAATTCTCTTAAAGGAGGCTCAATTAGCAATTCGGACCGCCACTAAGAGCAAGAGCAACAAATCCTCCACAAAAGACAAAAATCCTCTAAGAATTGTCATTTCTCTCTTTCCAAACTAACCATAAAATAGAAAAAGGGCCGAGACGTCGAAGAACCAATCCGCATCCAATAAAAGTGGAACACCTTCGATCCATGCTTTAATCATCCCCACTAATGTCGCTAGGCTACACCAAATAACACCACACGATGGCCATTGAAACAAAACCACTCTTTTCAAGATTAGCTGCTATAGAAACCTTCCCCAGGACAGCTGGCCAAGAAAAATGCCTCCACCCTAAGAGTAGCCAAGTCCATCCAAACCATTGAAGAAGGGACTCTTAACTCCTGGCAAGCCTTCCAACTCCCTAAGAAAGATTTGTATGAAAAGAAATCTAGTGGGACAAAGCTTTTATATGTGAGAATTGACAACATCCATGCATAAGAAAACATTAAAAAGACGACTAACCAAATACCAAAACTCAGACTCCTCATACGAATGTAAGACTGATCTTCTAAAAGATAAATCCCAAGAACCCCCCTTCACCCACAAAATAATCATTTGCTGAAGCCCGTTGACCATTACCTTGAACAACCTAGGAAAGGATAGAGACAAAATACCCTCCTCCATCCAATCATCAGGCCAAAAATGGATACAACTTCCCTCCCCCACTCTAAAATTCACCCCTCTCAAACACCTCCCCCACCCAAAATAAAAGACCGACCCCAACCCTCAAAATATTACCCCAGGAACCCGGTAAAAGGTACCTAGGGATTCTGCAAGAGTACTCCCTGTACTTTGGTATTTTGCAGAGTACCCCATGTACTTTAGTATTTTGGACTAAATCTACCTATAGTTCTAGTTAACATGCAAAATGAACGAATTCTATTAGTATTAACGACGTCGGTTGTATAAATGGAGTCTGGGGCATACTGGCGGCAAATTAGTGGCCCAAAAAGACATATTTGCCTCGGAACCTAGCCTAGAAAAATGGTAAGGTCTATAGGGTAGCTCTCAATCATTTTTTTTTTCCAGCCATATCAAATGCATTCCTCTCAAAACTCTCAAAACTCCTGTACCCATTATTCTCGCGGTCAAACCTCTGAATTTGATGGTGAAATTTGTTACTGTCACTACGGATAGGGCTGCTTTGAGAACTTCCCGAACACAACGGAACATGGGGATGAGGTTTCATGGCTGTGCACTATATGGGGTTATGCTTTCAACCATCTGATTGTTCTTCTTGATGTCTGGAGTACCGAAGCTAGTATTAATGTTTTTTTTTTTTCAATTGTTTTTCATAGCCAGCCAGCGTGTGGATTTTTTGAATGGGTTGATGGAGAAATCGATCAAGTATCGAAGCTATTGGATAAGATTGATGTGTTGGAAAGGGAACTGAAGACAACTTGTCAAAGGAAAAAATGTTACCTATGTGTGTTGCTGTGGACTTGGGTTGAAATTGTATTTTTGTTGTTCATGTGTTACCTACTGACAGGGGCGGAACTAGGAATTTTATTTACGGCGGGCCAAACAAAAACTAAAAGACTATAAACAAAATTACAATGTAAAAGAAATTATAAAAGAGAAAGTGGATTTGTCATTCCTCTTCTTTATTCATGCCTTAGGGTTTGTTGGGTGAATGCTGTGGAAGAGGAAATGATCTGTGGAATCGATTTCCTACCACCCTAGGTGGGAAGCGCGGATCCACTTCATCTTGGAATTGAAGCACAAACGGAGGGAAAAATTAAGACATTTCGTCGCTACACCAAATGCATACCGGCGCCTTGTTTCCTCTTTCCACGGCAAACTTCTCTGTGCAAAGCCATAGGCTTCTTATTCTGCTTTAGTTTCCGATGGGGGTTGATGGGATTTTCGGAACCTCTCTATCAAGGAAAGATAATGTAAAATTTCTAAATTGCCTACATTTTCACCGCTGCACCAAATAAGTAGAAGAAAGCAAAGCTCCAGATTTTAACCCTTTTTCGTTGAAACGTCGCTTGCATAAACAAAACTTTAAAGTCTTTGCAAGATATGCTTTCTCCTCTTCTTTTTTTGGATCATAAGATTTGGGGTAAGTGTAGGTGTTTAGAATGAATATTAAAAAAAATCTCTTCCCCAACTCGATCCATTAAGTGTTGTTTATTTGTTATTGTTTTCTTCATTTCCTTTCCTTCCTTTTCATTTCCATTTTTTATTTCAAGTTTTTCTTAAAATCAGCAATTTTTTTGTTTCCTTTTTTCTAAGAGTCAAACCATGTTAAAAGAGCCATAAACAATGGGGGCCCATCCATTAATGAATGGCCACACCATGGAGGGGCCAAAGCAAGCTTCTTAGAGAAGCTTAAGAAGTATGGGGGCCATGGCCCCTGCCAGCCTCCCCTAGGTCCGCCCCTGCCTACTGATGGCTTGGTTCCCTGTAGATGGGTTGGAATTACCATGATCATATGTATCAGTTGGAATATAACATTATGAAAATGAGTTGGTGCTGTTTGCTTGTCAATGCATGCTTTGGTTCACTCTTTATTTTGCTTTGAACTTTAATTAACCTGCAATAAGAAAATCATCATCATCCAAACAGTAAGTCCAAACAATAAAAAAGGGTCATCTATATTGCTCCAAACAGTCAATCTAAACAGAAGAAAACAAACTGGATCAAGTTTCTTTAAAACAACATCATCACCCAAATAGTCATCTATTCTGCTCCATAATCAAATTTACAACATCATCCATAAAAAAGTTTTTTAAACAAAATCAACATAATATCAAGCCATTGAGCTGCCTTTTCCTGCTCCAATCCTCCCTCTACCTCTGGGTGTTGATGTAGACCTCACTGCTTGTAACTTCCCTTTACCACTGGTATTGCTTGTTGATGAAAGTGGCTATGTAGCTGGCATCTGCTGAGAAGAAGCTTGTCTGACTCTCTCCTGATCAATCAAAATTTCAAGACCTTAGTGAGTAAATGTATATAATTTAGTTAGAAGTTTAAAACATGGGTGAAAACACTGTATCCTGTGTGCTAGCATGGGCTGAGAAGATGGCTGAGAAGCTGGCATGGGCTGTGATGCTGGCATGGGCTGTGATGCAGAACCAAAGAGTCTTGAATTTGGATGCACTGGTCCCTTGCAAGACATGGCATTATGGTCTGTTTTCAAGCATCTAGCACAGGTCATTGTTCTATTCCTTCTAGAAACTCTATTAGAACTAGGTAACTCATCTGCTTCCCTCCTCCTCAACTTCTTTGGCCTACCTGCAGGTCCTCTATACATTGGAGGAGCAACTGGTTCCATTCTACTTTGTACCCAATCATGCATGCTAGGTACAACATGTATCATACTATTATATGCCCTCAAATACATCTCTTTGTTGTAGCATTCATGAATATAATATTCAGGCTTTTCTTGGTTCATGTAAACACATGTTATGACATGCTTACAAGGTATCTCAGTCAAATCTCACATTCTGCATAAATATGTTCTACTCTCAATGTTAACAACAAAAGTTTTGGCAAAACTGTCCACCTCAAACTTACCTTTGCCTGACCAGTTAGGAAAACAGTGTCTACTTTCATTCTTGTTCTTTTCCAACTCCTCTAATATCCCAGGACAAACTGTCCCATCATATTTGGTCATTCATTTCAACTTCACTTGAGTTATATTCGTAAGCTTCCTCCTTACACACTCAAGCAAACCAACTATTGGTTTCTCCCTAACTTCAAGTATTTAACTGTTGAAAGACTTACAGAAGTTGTTTGTTAATGCATCACATTTGGATCTTATAGAAAAATGAGGTCTGGCCCACCTGTTTGGATTAGCAGCTATCTGCCAATTATATGCAACCTGGTCCATCTCTGACCCTCTGCATATGACTATCAAATTTTCTGGGTGATCCGCATGATGCTGTAGTCCACATAGCATCTTTCAACAATTTGTCTCTAAACAATTTTTTGAAGTTATCATACATATGCCTCAGGCACTGTCTGATTTCAGCAGTAGGAACTACTATCTCAAATGCTGCGTCAAGTCCTTTCTATCTATCAGATAAAAAAATCCAGCCCATGTCACCCCCATTTCCAATGTCATCAATTAATGATTTCAAAAACCAAGTCCATGAGTCCAAATTTTTAGCCTCTACAACAACCATTGCAATTGGGAACATATTCTCATTCCCATCTCTACCTACTGCAGCCAGCACTTGTCCACCATAACTACCTTTGAGAAAGCACCCGTCTAGACTAATTATGGGTATACATCCACTCACGAATCCTACCTTTTGTACCTCATAACAGATGTACAATCTCTGGTAATTTGGAATTCTATCCATTTGAGGTCTTTGTATTCACCATAAATATCTTTGTGTTGGGATTGTACTTCTGGACAATGACACAATAGTCCCTCAATGTAGTGTACTGGACTTTAATATCTCCAGAGATGTTATCTGATGCCTTCCTCTTGGCTCTATACAACTTATCATTCGACAAATCCACCTTCAGTTCTCTTCTCAGCTCCTTTTGCATTGCAGGAATTGACCATTTCAGATTGTCACTCATCCTCTGCTGGTATTTAGCAGCTATATAACAGGAAGTTACCAAGTGATTCTCAAACCTCATACCACATGCATGTTTGGGCTTGAATGTCTTAATTTGAAATGTCTTCTCACCTTGCATTGGTGATGCATGAATCCTAAATCCACAATCAAATTTACAAATAGCCGTGATTCTCTTGTTCTCATTTTTCAAATATTTAATGTCATAGTCCTTCTTTACAGTCCATTCAACAAGTGCTTGTTTGAAAACTTGTGGACTTGAAAATATCATACCCAACTTCAATTGAGGATTCTCCATATCAGTCAGCTCATTAAACTCAGGCCATTTAGACCTGTTGTTCTCATCAAATGAGCTGCACAAAGAGTGAAGATCATCCCCATCCTCATCATCTGTAACTCAATTCTCATCAACTGGTGCTTGTTGTTTTCCTTTCTGCACTTCTTCCACACTCTCAGAAGATCCTCTGAAGATATTCTCATCTCAGGCTTCTCAACATCCTTATGTAACTCCAGAGGCTCATCGGGATCTAATCACTTCTCTTCACTTTCAACCTCACTGTCATTATCTAACTGATGCTGCTGGTTTTGATCACCCTCAATATTAGGATGGTGATGAACATTAGAGTCATCATGATGACCGTGTGTCTCATTTTGGTCATCATCATGATCATTGCCTTCATCAACAGAAGTTTCATCCTCAATATCAGCAGCATAGTCCTCCTCATAGTGAAGTTTCCTACTAGCTGATGCAACTTCTGGTGTAGGTAACTGCTTGAAGGGACCTTGGTGTTGATATTTTGTATCAAGATCTTCCCCTTAGGTGACACTGCCATCAAAGGTTCATGTCCCATTTCTACATAAATAGTCAACACCTGACTGTCCTTATAATGTTCTAATAGAACAACTACATCCTTTTCTGATTCAATCCGCCTCAGACCACTATCAAAATCCAATCCTGGCACTTTAAAATACATTGAATTGTTCCCTAGGTACCCTAATTCTATCACATAATCCATGAACTCAAAAAATGATGCTTTATCAAAATCAAAATCTCTGATCTCATCTACCACACCCCCAATGTATACACTATTTGGTTGGTCTGTAAAATTACTACCATGGTAGAATTGAATTGTAACTTCATGAAACAACATCTTCATGTAAACAACAATTATTTGAGGCAAATTCATGTACAATGACAAAGAAAAATCCATGTGTGACAAAACCATGGATATAATAACAGTGCAGACAGGTGTGACTGTGGTCCCCTCCATGTGTGACTGCCACCATGGATATCCTACAAAAGTAGCCGACACAGTGCAGGCAGGTGGGGATTCAATTCCACCAACATTTAAACAAAAAAAAAAAAAACAAAAGAAACAGATAGCCCAAGAGGGGACCATTTTAAATAAACATCTCTTTGCTGACAACAAAAGGTCCTACAATTTTCAAGGCTTCTGAAAAATACAAAAAATTCATCCTCATTCACTATATGAGACAAAGAAAAGGTCACTTTTCTAATTCAAACTTCACATAAATCATGGACGTCGGACAAACCCTCAAACAACTTTAAAATACATGCACGTAAAGCCATGAAATTAGGATGTTCAAAATCAAAAACCCTAAATCCTCGGTAAGGTTTACAAGCACCACATGCATCAAAATATACATGACAGACCAAGTTGACGGTATGAGATCATACCTCTGAAAGTGCTGATGGTCTTCACTTCCAGGATTTGTTGTTGTTCTTGAGGGATATGACGATCGTAGGGAAGGAGTGGCGGTTTTGCCCAAAATCGCCAAGGAAGATGAACACTAGCCGCAAGCGAAAGAGGGGAAAATGAAAGAAAGAAAAAAAAACGGGAAGAGACATCTTATATATGGAGGGGTAAATTCGCCATTTCCTATCTTTCGTCATGACAGTTTGTATTTGCATGTTAATTAGAACTGCAGGTAGGTTTAGTCCAAAATACCAAAGTACAGGGGGTACTCTGCAAAAAGACCTAAGTATAGGTAGGTATACTGTTTTTTTTCCTATTTAGTAACAATAATCGTCCACTATAAAGCTTCATCCTCCTCCCCAAATCTCTACCACCATTTAGCCAAAATAACCCAGTTTTTGGATTCCAAGTTCCCCATCCTTAATCACCCCCACTGCCTTGGGCTTAATTACATCCTCCCATCTAACTATAAGCAGCTTTCTTTTACCAGTCCTTCCTCTCCACAAAAACTCTCTCCTCAAATAAGTTATATCCATGGGTCGACCAGGCCAGTGGGCCCAATTTAGGGTTTTTTTTTCCTTTATGATATTTTAATTTCATGGTTTGGCTCATTTTGTAATTAAGAATATTTATTTAGTATTTTATTTTAGTCTTAGCCATAGGTTGTTTTTTAATGGCTGAGATTAGATATAGGGTTAGTCTTTTCTTATATAAAGCAATGTAATGCCTCCTTTGGCTTTAAATCATGATTAATTAAAAAAATAATGTTGAGCACTTTTGCTGCCTCCATAATCTCTCCTGCGAAAGGATTGGTACAAAGCCATGGGCGTGAAGCCTGAGACTCCGGATGTGAAGCCCTTTATCATTCCATCTTCCCTTACCCGCCCCACATCGATCCACCTTTCCGAATAATCAAAGATCCATCTTCTCCATAAGCACCACTGGCATCCGTAACAAGGACATACAATATAAACCAACTAGTTAAAGAGAAAAACCATGATTAAAGTAATTCTTCCACCCAAACATGGATAGTTTCTTTTCCATGCAAACAAAATTTTCTTGATATTCTCCACCACAGGATTCCACATGCCTCCAATAGGAAGACTAAGGTACAACGAAGCCAATTTATTGGTCTTGCATTAAAGTTTCAAAGCTAACAACAATCTCTTCATCCGAAGATCCTATCCCCACCACCATACTGTTTGATAGATTAATCCTTAACCCTTGGCATCACTCAAAAAATCTTAGAATCCTCTCTAAAACTACAATGTCCTCCCACGTTGTAGAGCTAAAAATAATAGTATCATTTATAAATTGAAGATGGGTGATAAATTCTACCCCTCCACCAAGCTCAAAGCCGTGATTGAAACCACAATCTTTGGCCTTAGAAAATAAAACACCAAGAGCCTCAACCACAATTGTGGATAGGAAGGGAGAAGGAGGATACCCTTGTCTAGCCCCCATAGATGCTTTGAACAGGTGTAAAGGAAAATCATTCACCAAAACAGTGAAAGAAGTCAATGATATGCATTCTCCAGTCCAAACACACCACCTCTCCCCGATGGCAAACCTCCTCAACATGTAATCCATGAAACCCCATTCTACATGTTCATATGCCTTTTCTATATCTATTTTAAAGACTCTTGATTTTCTGGACCTCCTTCTGGTGTCAATGAGCTCATTGCAGTAAGAACCCCATCAAGAATATGCCTACTGTGTACAAAAGCCCCCCTGAAAAGGGCTAATTATCGATGGAATGACCTTAATTCTTGGCAAAGACTTTGACAACAACTTACAACTTATATACACAGCCCATTGAACCAATAGGTCTATATAATTTAGGGGCATTCGGCAATAGGTCCCTCAACATTTCACTTTCTGGCCTTAGGTCTACAATCTTTTTTCATAGTGTAGTAGGTCCTTTTTCCAAATTAATTTAAAGACCTAAAATGTCCAAGTTACCATTTATTTAAATCATATCCTATGATTAGTGGGATATACCATTAAAAATGGTCAACTATCATTTAATTGGCCACGATTAATGAAATCTCATTAATGAGATTTTTAAATAAATCTCATTAATGAGATTTTTAAATAAATTTTAACAAAACAAAAATAAATTTCAAAAATGGAAAAAAATTTCAAAAGAATGCAAATAAATTAAAAAAAATTAAATTTCAAAAGGACGCAAATAAATTTCAAAAGACACAAAGAAATTTTAAAAGATCCAAATAAATCTAAAAAATATAAATAAATTTCAAAAGACCCAAATAAATTTCAAAAAAAGAAAATAAATTTGAAATGACGCAAATAAATTTCATAAGACACAAATAAAATTAAAAAAACACAAATAGATTTCACAAAGCGCAAATAAATTTTCCAAAAAAAATCAGATAGATTTTCCAAAAACTCGGATAAATTTAAAAAAAAAACTTAGATAAAATTTTCAAAACCACAAAAAAATTTGTTCAAGAATTCAGTTAAAATTTCCAAAATGGAGATAGATTTGTCAGAAACTCAGATAAATTTTTCAAAAACTTAGATTGATTTTCCAAAAACTCAGATAAATGTGTCAAAAACTCAGATAAAATTTTCAAAAACTCAGATAAATTTGTCAAAAACTCAGATAAATATTTCAAAAACTTAGATATATTTTCCAACAACTCAGATAAATTTATCAAAAACTCAGATAATTCTTTCAAAAACTCAGATAAATTTTCCAAAAACTCAGGTAAATTTGTAAAAAACTAAGATAGATTTGCTTATGGGTTTCTGAAACTAGGTCACACTTGACCCGACTTGACCTGGATTGGAACCTACCATATCTGGGCCGTCTTCTTCCTCCTCTCGTTCTTCTGTTCCAGAACAAGAACCGGAAACGCTCCTGCGTCTCCTTCCTCTTCAGTGATGGCGCGGCGGCAGGTCAGCGCGGTGCTCCTGCAAGGCGACAGCGGTGGGAACGCTCCTTCTCTAGTGACGAGGAGTCCGGCATTGTCAGACGAAAACAAGAAACCCAACTCAATCTCTGGAACTGGAGTTTCTGAGTTGCAAAACTGTTAAGGAAGATCAGAGTAAGAGATCGAGTTGATCTCTGGTGGGTCCACACGAATCTAGAGTTCCAGATTGTAGAAAAAGGGATGGACGCAGAGGATTGTCACTAATCTGATTTCTCCGGTATTAATGAACAGGGCAGCGGAGACTGGGCAGGGCGAAGAACTCAGATCTCCTTCGTTTCAAGTTCTGTAACAAAACTTGGACGCAGCGCTAAGCTGGCTTTCTCCTTCCTTGAGTCCAACGATAGTGCACGTTCCGGCAGCGTGGACATTGATTGAGGATGGCCGGGTTTTCTTCCTCAATAGGTTCTTCAAGCTTCTTCTCTTTGATTCCTCAATAGAGAAATGATGCCTCTTTCTCGTCTTCTTCGAGTCCAGCATAACAGAGAGGGCAGCACTGGGCGAATTCAGACCCAGGATCTCTGTTTTATTGTCTTTCTCGACAAGGAGTCCGGTCCTCTGCGTTCTCTACCCACAATTCCAAAACAGAGATCAGCGATCTTCTCCGATCAACAATAGTGGCCCACCTTAAAATGAGTGAGAATGAAAATGTTTGATGTGGCGTATCTAGGGAACTCTTGCCGAACTATGTCCAGCTGTATGGACCATAAGCATTAGAGAAAAAGTTGTTGGACTGGAGGCCTTACAAGACCAATCTAAGGGACTTTTGGCTAATTTACCCTTTCATTTAAGCTTTATTGCATTAGGAATCTTAAGGATAAGGGTAAAAAAAGTGGCCTTAATCTCTTTGCTCAATCTCCCCCTCCGGTGAAATGCTATTATTATGTCAAAAAAGGAAAAGGTTATTTGATTTTCATTTTTTTTGACACTCAGTTCTTTATTTTTAATCACTTATGGTATGAATCCAATCTATTTATTTCCTATGTATTTTAGTGTAAACAATCAAGCCCTCCGTCTCATTTTAAAATGAAAAAAATTCTATAAGCTTGTTGTTCCTGTCAATTTATTCTTGCTGTTAAGAAAGTGTTTTTTTTTTTAATCCAAGACATTTATTTCTGTACAAGAATTTCTTGCAGTCTTTCATCCAAGGGTGATTCTAAACTCACCCACCTCTTTTGCTGAACCCACTCACAAATTTTTTTTAAATTATACATGACGAAAATACCCTGATTCCTCTCCCTGCTCTGGCGGCACCCCTAGCCAGACCCCATCTTCCTCACCCAGCACTTCATCTCCCCCCACATCTCCATCCTCGTCTCTCTCACCCTCCAGCGTGTAGATACCACTCCCCACCATCGTTTTCTTCTCCCTCTAATCACCTCCATCTCACGACCACCGGGTGCAGCGCCCCCATCTTCCTCCTCTGATCGCGCAACGCAGCCGCCTCGCTCTTCTTCTACCTGTCGGTCTCGCCACCATCTTCCGCACCTCCGTGCGCCTCTCTCCTTCATCTCTCCCCCCTCTCTTCTCCTTCCTTTGTTTCTCTCTGTCCCTGCTTTACCATAAGTCTCATTCCATCTCCATTTTTCCCTCCGCTGCAACTCTCTCCACCCTCTCTTGATTGCAGTCTTCTCCGGAGGTGCACGAAGTTTTGGAGCTGTGCACATAGAGAGGTGCACGGCCGAAAAACCCCGTGCATTTTTCATTTGCACGGTTTATCACATCCGTGCACAAATCGCAATCTTCTCCAAATGTGTACGAAGTTTCCGAGCCGTGCATATAGAGAGGTGCACGACTAGAAAACCCCGTGCATTTATCAATTGCATGGATGGAAAAACTCGTGCATTTATCAATTGCACAGGTTATCACCGCCACCTTCCCGCTCTCGTCAATCGCGACCTGCACCTCTGAAGGGCGGGGAGAGGGAGGGGTGTTATCCCCCCTGTCTCATTCTTCTTGCACTTATCTTCTTCTTCCTCCTCTCCTTCCTTTTCTCTCAATTTTTTCAATCTCTCCACTGTTTTTCTCATTCTTCTCTCCTCCCTGTCACCGCTGCACCCTCGCACCACCCCCTGGATCACCGCTCCCACCTTCTCCTCTCCTTCACCTGTTTTTCTTCTCTACCGGGGGCTACAAGCGGCGAGCGAGAGAGATACAGAGAGGGAGAGGGACAGACAGTGACAAGGTTGGGCGGAGGTGGCCGGAGCAGGGAACAGGAAGGAGCGAGGAAAAGAGGAGGGTATTTTAGCTATTATTCAAAATGTGGGTGGGTCCAGCAAAATAGTTTGGTGAGTTTAGAATTACCCTTCATCCAAATGGGCTATGAGGACAATATTGTTGTTGCTAAGGTTCTCGAATATCGCAAAGTGATGTGAGCATGCCTATAATTTTGTTTTTCCATAACGATCACATGGGACTTAAAACATTACTAAAACACAGTCCATTCATTATTTAGTGAATGCAGCTTGAATGTCTAAAATTAATCACTAATGGAAAGTCCAAGTCCTTATTACATAGTCAATATGATCCTTATCCAAAAACTGCGAGACAAAAATCTAATTTATTTCTACAACTGAATCGAAATCTTAAAGAGCCAAAGTCTAAAACAATTAATTGGAATCTGTTTTTAGTGATGCTCGGAGAACAATGTGATACTAGCAACAAAGGCCCCGTGCTAAGCCCAGGAAAAAAAAATCAAAATTAGGATTTTCTTTAAAATATTATTAATAAAATATAAATCAATAACAAAGTCCCATGCTAAGCCCCGGCCAATATATATATATATATATATATATTCATATTTGGTGTTTTCGGAGGAATATTATTGATAAAAATAAATTAACAGAATAAATATATTATTAATCATCATTGGCCTGATTTTTGGGTCTACCTATAAAATCTATTCATGGGGCCAAGCGTCACTTCAATTAGGCTTAAACCCAACAACATATTTTTTGCACTTTAGAATTTTATAAGAGGACCCTGTCATAAAATTTTAATGTGGCCATGAAATCATTGCCATAAATCAATTGTGGGGCCAAACTTCACTTCAATCAAAATTAAGCCTATCATTGAGGACCCACTAGTACAATTTTAATATTCCATGAAGGAATGCTATAAGTTTAATATGGGGCCAAGTCTTACTTAAATCAAGCTTAAGCCCACCATCATAGTCTTTGCACATTGGATTTTATAAGAGGGACCCCACCAACGTATTTTTTTATAAGTTTCAATTTTACTATGAAGGTAATAGTATAAATCCATTAGCAGGCCCTTTATAAAATCTATAATATTTCAAAATTATAATATTTCTCTAAACCGTCAAACCAAGTTCCATTCAACGAACACCACTTGATTGTATTAAGTGCCTGTTTCTTTATTAGAATTCCTGACTAGAATTCTAGTGGTTGGGGTTTTTGAGATATGATGTAGCATTTCCAAATTCCTTGTTTCTTGACAAGAATTTATGAATTCTAACACATGATAAGTACCAATTGGCCTTCATGACTTCCTAGAATTCCACTTCTTTGTATTTTGGTGGAATTCTAAAATGCTCATGTCCTTATGAGGATTTATGAATTTCACATTGTCTAAGAACTCAAGAATTCCCCATGCAAGAATTTATGAAATTCTAGTAAATGAACAGGCCCTAAGTGTCCCACTCATGGATGTCTAGATAATATGAAGAGAATTTTGGAGAGCATGATGTGTCAAAAATATGGAGAGATTTTTGCCCTATTAATAGGAGAGATTTAGGGAAGTTAAAAAAAGGAGAGAATAAAGAGAGATTTATTATGAATTGAGTAACTTACATTCCTAATATGGCTAAAAATTGATGTCTCCTTTTGGTACCCCTTTAAATTTAGTTAAAGATAGAAAACATACTTTCAGAACCAACTGTTATGCCATATGTGATATGACGTTGAGCTTTGATGTGGCACTTTGAGGTTTGAGAGTGCTGAGGTGGCACTCTCCAGAATAGTTGAGGTGGCACCCTCCAGAATAGAGCTCGCATGCTCTCGTAACTTCGTATTGCAAAGCACACCCTTATTTGAATTTAGGCTAGCTGTATATCAAATCGGAGCTTATTTCTATTTAGTTTTGACTTTTGACCAATGCTTATCACTTGTGACTTTCAACCACGGATGGCAATGGGACAAATCAAAACCATATTCACCCTAATTCACCTTTACTTATTCTTTATTTTTAATCATCATTATATTCAATTCCTAAGTATAAATGCAAACAAACAGACCCTAAGTGCCTCCAAGGTTTAAAAAAAAATAGGATTTTACCGAAAAAAATAGATTAGGTCACCACCATACTAAAAATATAATTTTAAGTGCCCTTCACCAAACCAATCATATTACCCATTTTTTATATTTTTTTCAACATTCTCTACTAGGGTCCTTATCGACCTTTATTCGATTGATACCCTGCTCACCAACGGAATATGAAAAAAAAACTTTCGTTGTGAAGAAGGTACTTTATACATAAGGCTTCCACACTTGCTTCCTAATTTAATACTTTGAGTGCAACATTCACCAGCTCACTATATGTTATGGTTTTCTAGAGATGCCCCATCTTCTGTCTTCCGCCTATATAATGAGGAAGACACTGATGAAATGATGCCCTACTATCCTAAAACAAAATTTTCCAACTTCCAAAAAATATGTTTATTTTGATTTTTGGATACCACTTTCTAGTCATTTTCTTCAACTATTCACTTCCTCATAGTGTTGTTCTTTGTTATTCAACTCAACTGCTAACTTCCTTTAAATCTCCAACATTTGTGTTGTCGTTCTTTCTCCTATAATGAATTGAAAATCACTATGCATCTCATTATTGTCTGATATTTGATACTTGATCAACCCCTCAAATTTTATCCCATATTAATGCACCTCCTCGAAGGGAATGCCTATCGAAATCGTGTAAACTGATATTTTTGTCGACCCACTGAGATGCATTAATGAACATGTTCATTAAAGCATGTTTGTTATTGTCTATATAACCAACTAATATGAAATGTTTTAATGTTGCAGTATTCCCTCAGATTTAGATGTACTAACAATATTACATTATGATGGCGATTATGAATTTCATATATTGGTGGAAGACAGAAGATGAGCCATCTCTAGAAGATTATAACATATAGTGAGCTAGTGAACATTGCACTTGAAGTATCAAACTAGGAATGAGCTAGTGAACATTACACTTGAAGTATCAAACTAGGAAGCGAGTGTGGAAGACTTATGTATAAAGTAGATTCTTCACAACGAAAATTCTTTTTTCATATTCCGCTTGTGAGCAGGGTCTCAATCGACCCTTAACATTGCAAATAAAGGTACATAGAGATCCTAGTAGAGAATGTTGAAAAAAAAAATACGAAAACGGGCAATATGACTGGTTTGGTGCAAGGCATTTAAAATTATCTTTTTGATATAGGGGTCACCTATTCTGTTTTTTTTTTTTTCGATAATATATATATATATATATATGGGGTCAGCTCTCCTAAGCTGAAGCTTAAGATAAGGTAAGCTGAAATAAGTTCAATTACGTAGTGGGGCCCACTTGGGGACCCATATGGGGATGGGGGTGGGGGGGATTTTAAGGACTCCTTGGGACCCTCCTTCCTATAAAAAATCAGCCCAAATCGTGGTTTCTATCATCTCCATCTGGGCACAAAAAGTTTAATGGTCAACGGTCTATTCGGATTGGTACATAGTCGATCCAACGGTCTAGTAAATTCGGATTTGACCAAAAGTTGGTGGGCTTCTGCAATTTAAGGGGGTCGTGTGTTTGGTCCATTTGGATGGATCAAGGATGGGCCCTAGAAGCGTTAGCTTACGGAATCATATCATAAGCTTAAGCTTAGGAGAGCCTTGCTCTATATATATCCACCAGGTAACGCGGGAAAATCTAATTGGTAAGTAATTTTGACCTTCCTCCTTTTAAATCCAAACGGTCTTCTTCAAACAATAAAATGATATGTAGCAGGCGCTTCACAATACATACATGGCTGCCGTGAATGCCATCACTTGTTGTTTCCTTCCTTTCTCATCTCTTCTTTCCCAAACCAATCTCCGCTATTACGACTCCCCTTCTCTTTCCACCACCTTTCGATTTCGATCTTCTAAACCCAACTTTCCTTCCTTCTCTTCTTCTTCTTCTTCTTCCTCCTCTTCTCTTCTCGCTCAATTCCCCCCAAAACCACTCCCATCTTTTCCCCTCCAAAACCAGCAACATTCCCGCCATCAAACCCTCCTTCTCCACCCCTCCACCGATGCCGATGCTGATGATACCGATCAGCTCTTCCACCGCTGTCTTCATTTGCTCCGCCTCTGCAATGAAATCCGCATCGGAAAATCCATCCACGCCGTCCTTGCCAAGGCCCAAGACCAGGACATGGACACCCGTCTCGCCAATTCCCTCATTGTCATGTACCTCAGGCTCGGCTACCTCGCCTACGCCCGCACCATCTTCGACCTCCTCTCCTCCCCCGATGTCGCTTCCTATACTACTCTCATCTCTGCCTATGCCAAATGCAGTCGAGAGTCCGAAGCCGTGAGGCTTTTCTTCCGAATGAGGCTCGAAGACGTTCAGCCGAATGAGTTCACCTTCGTCGCCATCTTGACCGCCTGTATTCGAAGTTGCGATCTGCAGCTGGGGTCCCAAGTCCATTCTCTGGCGATTAAGACCGATCACGTTTCGTGCGTCTTCGTTTCGAACGCTCTGATGGGTGTTTATGTTAAATGTGGGCGTGTCAATGATGCACTCCAGATGTTTGATGAAATGCCCGTGAGAGATGTGGCGTCGTGGAATACTGTGATTTCGGGACTTGTGCAGGGATTGGGGTTCCACCAGGCGGTTGAGATGTTTCGTGGTATGCAGATGGGTGGGTTTAGAGCTGACCACTTCTCGCTATCGAGCGTTCTGGCTGCTGTCGTGGAGGTTTGTGGTTACACACAAGGGAAGGAAGTTCATGCCCATGCTCTTAGAATTGGATTTGAATCGAATGTTAGTGTGAACAATGCACTTATTGGGTTCTACACCAAGCATGGGAGTGTGGAAGATGCGGTTGGGTTGTTCGAGAGAATGCCGGTGAGGGATGTGATCTCATGGACTGGAATGCTTACGGGTTTTATGGAGTTTGGATTGGTTGAATCAGCCGAAGAGGTGTTTGATCAAATGCCGGAGAGAAATTGCATAGCATATAACGCCCTTTTAGCTGGGTTATGCCAGAATGGAGAAGGTTGGAGAGCCTTGGAGTTGTTCCGAAAAATGGTTGACGACTGCATGGAGCTCTCAGATTTCACTTTGACGAGTGTGGTGAACTCATGTGCAATGCTCTCGAAAGTGGACATATGTGTGCAGATTCATGGCTTTGTGGTTAAGGTTGGCTTTAGATCAAATGCTTGGATTGAAGCTGCACTATTGGATATGTACACCAAGTGCGGGAGAATGGATGATGCTCACAAGATGCTTGATCGATGGATGCATGATCAGAGTCGTTCAATTGCATGGACATCATTGATTCATGGTTACGTTCGAATAGGGAAACCTGAAGAGGCATTGTCTCTCTTCTGTAAAATGCAGGCAGAAGAATATGTAATTATGGATGAGGTTGCATTAGCCACAGTCCTTGGCGTCTGCGGAGCCTTAGGATTTGAAAACAAAGGAAAGCAAATCCACACTTGCGTTATTAAATCTGGTTTTATTTCTGATTTGGGGGTGGGAAATGCAATGGTCAGCATGTATTCCAAATGTGGAAACATGAAGGATGCAGTTAAGATTTTTAATCTCATGCCTGGACATGATATAGTGTCGTGGAATACTCTAATTTCTGGTTATCTTCTAGACAGACAGGGAGACATGGCTTTAAGTGTTTGGACAAAGATGGTGAAGAAGGGTATACTGCCAGATGGCATCACATTTGTTTCCATTCTTTCGTCCTGCAGACATACTAAGTCAAACTCAGTCGATTCTTGTCGTAGATTGTTCCTCTCCATGAGAAGCTGCTACAGTATAGAGCCAACTGCAGAACATTATGCTGCAATGGTGGATGTTTTGGGTTCCTGGAATTGCTTTGAAGAGGCAGAAAAGTTGATTGAGGACATGCCTTTCAAGCCCAACGCATCAGTTTGGCGGGCTTTACTTGATAGCTGTAGATTGCGCTCGAAGATTAGTGTAGGAAAGCGGGCTGCACAACGTATCCTTGCTTTGGAACCACAAGATCCATCGTCTTATATACTTGCATCAAATCTATATTCTGCATCTGGGAGATGGCATTGCTCCGAAAGACTTAGACAGGAGATGAGAGAGAAGGGACTGCACAAGAATCCAGCTCGGAGCTGGATCATTCATCAGAATGCGATTCATTCTTTCTATGCAAGAGATAAGTCACACCCTCAAACAAAAGACATCTATCGCGGGTTGGAGATATTGATAGTAGAATGCATGAAGGCCGGATATGTACTGGATACGAGCTTTGTTTTGCATGAAGTGGAGGAGTATCAGAAAAAGGACTTCTTGTTTTATCACAGTGCAAAATTGGCTGCCGCGTATGGGCTTCTAATGACTGTGCCAGGCAGACCTGTGCGTGTTGTGAAGAACATACATCTATGCGGGGATTGCCATACATTCTTGAAGTGTGCATCAGTGGTAACTGGGAGAGAGATCTCTTTGAGGGACACAACTGGATTTCATTGCTTTAGGTCTGGTGAATGCTCTTGTGGAGATTACTGGTGAATTACAAGAGTACCCAAAGTTTTGACCTCTGAAAGCTCCACTGATGTATGTAACTTTTTCTTGATTTGTTAACGATTGTGCCATATCTTGGAGACTGATTTATAGTGAGACATTCATCAAACATGCAAAACTGTAGTATGAAAAGCCCCTTATGTTCAATGAAATGCTAACCCCATCAACCACTACAAAGGACAAAAGAATAAAGCATGTCCAAAGCTGAAAATGGTGGTCGTCTAGAAATTCACGTAAAAGAATGGGCCAACAGAAATTGGAGAAAAACAGTTCTCAATCTAGAAACTTCCTGCAATAATAGAAGTTCCTAAGAAAATCTAACCTGGCATCAGTTGAGTTGCTGCAGAGAATACATAAGAGGAATATCAGACCCAGCTTGATACTCGATGCAACTGAAAGTGGATGCAATATGAGGTCTGAAGGGCAGGTCGGTTCCTTTAATATTTTTTTACACATTTCATTGAGTTCATGATGTCTTTAAATTGAAATTGATTGTGAATTGGTTTTCTTTATATTCAAGAAGTCTGTTCATGTCTCTTTAGACATACATGAGATTCTAAAGTCCACAATTTATTGACTTTCAGGAAATAATACCATTAGTGGAAATGGATCTTGAGGAACCCGATTAGACAAATCGGAAACACATTTTAAGATTCCCAAGATTCTTAACAGTTATGCAAGTTACAATTTTACGAAGAGGGATACATGTCTACCTCTCAACTGATGTTCTCATCGTTTTAGGTTATGTATAATTGTATTAGTGAAACATTTTGAAATGGTCAATTTTTTTTTAATTTTCTTGTAGTTTTAATTATTTTTTTAATATAAATATTTTTCGAACAATATTCAGCATGGATCACATGCTAATCTCGAAAGATATTTTAATGAAGCTGATGGTGATGATTCAAAACAGGTCAAATATCCATACATACGTAAGAGATTATGGAGGATTTGGAGGATCTGAAGACCATAGCTGGATGGTAGGACTATACTTTTCCACTGATTACTGGGTGAAATATATATATATATATATATTGGCGATAAATGAGTGGATTTGTTTCCTTTTCTCTTCATATTGTACACTTGTTTATGTTACAACTGCACCATGCTGATGTCATGTTAATGAAAAGATATATATTCTCTAGAAGTGAAATGAAAAAAGTGAATATGTAATACATTTAAGGGGCATTCGGCGATGGGTCCCTGAACATGTCACTTTTATTGCCTTAGGTCCACAATCTTTTTTCATAGTGTGATAGGTCATTTTTTCAAATTTGAAGACCTAAAATGTCTAATTTACCCTTTCTTCAAAATCATATCCCAAGATTCAAAATCATATCCTACAATTAGTGGGATATGCCATTAATAATGGTCAACTACCATTTAATTGGCCAAATAAATTTAAAAAGATCCAAATAAATTTCAAAAGATGAAAATAAATTTCAAAATACGTAAATAAAATTTCATAAAATAAATTCGAAAGAAAGAAAATAAATTTCATAAAATGAAATAATTTCAAAAACTATCAAATAAATTTCATAAAGAACGCAGAGAAATTTAAAAAGACGCGAATAAATTTAAAAAAATATAAATAAATTTCAAAAGTTGAAAATCAATTTAAAAAGACACAAATAAATTTCAAAAGATGAAAATCAATTTCAAAAGATCCAAATAAATTTCAAAAAATGTAAATAAATTTCAAAAGAAGCAAATAAATTTCAAAAGACGTAAATAAAATTAAAAAATGCAAATAAATTTAAAAAAACGCAAATACATTTGCCAAAACTAAGATAAACCAATTTTCCAAATTTCAAAAAAATTTGCCATAAACTTAAATAAATTTGCCAAAAACTCAGTTAGATTTGTCTAGAACTCAGATAAATTTATTCCAGAACTCAGATAAATTAGCCAAACTCAGATAAATTTGTGCAAAACTCAAATAAATTTGCGCAAAACTCAGATAAATTTGACAAAAAATGAAAAAACTCAGATAAATTTGTAACTTAGATAAACTTGACAAAAACTTAGATAAATTTCACAAAAACTCATATAAATTTATCAAGAACGATATAACAGCCCTACCGCCTTTCTTCTTTGGCGATGGCGCAGCACCATCGACGTCAGCGTGTTACTGTCTAGGCTTTCTACTTCACGGGTCAGGCGGAACTGACCCAAACCTGGAACTGAACCCAAAGAACCTGGGTTGTCTTCCTCTCCTCTCCACGTTCTGGTTTTGGAAACAAAACCAGAACGGGCGTCTCTCCTCCTTCTCCGATCACGGCGCAACAACTACGGCAGTGGACGGCGGAGTCTCCGGCGATGATCGTCACGGCAGTCCGCTCCTTCTCCGGCGGCGGGAAGTGCGGCAAACCCAATAACCGTCTTTGTTCTTCTTCCTCTCAGGCGATGGCAAGGCGACGAGTAACGTCTTCGCTTCTTCTCCGGCAATGCCCAGATCCTCTGATTTCCCTTCTTCCGGTCGCCTTCCTCGACACAAGCCCAGTCCTCTGTAACCAAGAATTGGGCAGCGCATATCCCTTGCCTCTTCTCCTCCAACCTTTCCGACCAGTAATCGAAACAATCCGGATCCTCTCCACGTTCTGGTCTGCAATTCCGAAACTGAACTCAACAGTTTCTGCAACAGAAAAATCGAGACCTAAGTTTCGATCTTCTCTGCAACTCTTCTTCAAGATTTCCCCAGAACGGCAAATCTTTGATCCGTGGCCCAACAGAGATCGAAAACGATCTCTCTTTTCTGCCATTGGTGGCCCACTTGGACCCCACAGTCTCCCTCTTTGGTTGCTGGATGGTGGACTGCGCATGGGAGAGGATGAGAACGAAATATGGGTTGAAGAAGAATAGGGATAATAAAAGTTTTGAAATTTGAAATTTCAAAATTTTATGCCTAAAACAGTTAAAAGGGTAAATTAGTCATGCCAATTGTATCTAGGGATCTCTCGCCGAAATATGTCCAGCTACATGGACTACAGGCCTTAATAAGTTTTTGCTTGGACTGGAGGCTGAAAACATTGACTTATAGGGACCTTTAGCTAATTTTGCCTACATTTAATGGTATTTTGGTTCTTGTCTCATGTGCATATATGATTTCTTCTACCTTCTGGGTATTTCTGGCTTTACACAAGTGAAAGAGCTCCAATACTTTCAGTCTTCAGACAATGCAGGAAACTACTACAGATGGATGGCACCATGCTCTTCAGCGAAAGATTGTTTATTCACTTGGAGACCATTATTATTTCAGAAAAGATCTTAAAATATTGAATCTTGTCACTGGCATGATTCACCTATTTGCAAGTTGGTTCTGAGTCTTGCTGTTCATTGTCAACCTGCAGGTTTGTTTTCCTTCCTGACAGGTTTGGTAGGCTTAGATGGCAATGTTTTGGATTCGCAACCCAGGAAGAATTATTGACACTTCTATCATGCACATCCCAGTTGTTGCAGGATAAATGAGCCAACTATTGTGGATTTAGATATCCGAGGTTTTGAGCCTATATTGTTAAGGTTTCAACTGCCATTTTTCGAGTAATTGGTGATCGTTCTTGTTAAATACATTGTGTTGGAATAAGAACTAAACTTTTTTACTTCTATTCTTGTGTACAATGTTTGGGAAATCATCAAGTCGTAGGTAGGTATTGTTCTCATGTCAAATGTTAACTTGAGCTTGCAGTGCTGCTGGTGGTTTTCCAATGTCATGCAGCTTAGAAAGTGTTTTCTGCCCTCATATCACTTTTAGACATCCACTCGCAGATTGTGTATGATTCATTCTTATTGGGGGGACACTGAAGACCGTAGCTAAGCACATGGAAAGGTGACCACGGGTGGTTTGAATGAGGCTGGAGGAAGGAGAAAAGGCAGAGATGAGAGAACAGTCCTCTGGATGTGGAGAAAAAAGTTCAAAGTGGGACCAGAATCACCAAGTAGAGAAAAAACCGTGATTAGAAAATCCATCACTAACCTGACATTGTCCATTTTTAAAATTCTTTTTTATGCAACACAAAGTAAATAGAGTACTACTGTCTCTAAAAAGTAAAAGATTCAGCTTTGTTGAGCAAGTTTTTATGGCTGACTGTTTGAGACACCAACCCTTTACCTCTCCTCTCAAAAGGCAAAGGAAAATTTCAAGATGGGCTATTGAAGGAGAGACTATCTCTAAAATAGTCAGGGAAATGAAATAAAACTGCCAAAGGGACCATTGAATCAGAGATGAGGCAAAACCATCAAAACTCCAATTGTCCAATATTTTTTTTTTTTTCTCTCAAGTAGGGAAATTTGAGAGGCGAGTAGTGCAACAGTCAAGGCTTTTTTACCGATGGTTTTAGTTTGTGTCGTAAAGGTTTTAATCTTCCCTCGAAAAAACGATTTTATAATGACAATAAGAAGAAAAAGTTTTAAGAAACGACTAGGTTTTTTTATATTTATTTTTTATAATATAGTGTGAGAGCTATTATCCTATTCAAAATATAGGGCATGTTTGTGTAATAAAATCCTGGTTCCATGGAAAACACCCAGTCAACACCACCCTCCAATAGGAAACAATTTTTTATTGGAAATCCCGAAAAAGCAACTACACTAAACATGTAACTTGCTTTAGTGTGAAAACATTTTATGCCGAAAACCATTTGTGTGCACTTGGCCTAAGGCAAAAAAAATATTCTCCATTGAAAATTATTTCTTGTCCACAGCTTTCTTTATAAAATGGATCAGATTAAACAAAATGGATGCATTACTTTATTCTGAATCCAGATACATAGAAGATCTGAACAGCTTTATATGCCCTAGTTTGAAATGTTCCGTACCTTAATAAATAAAAAAATATACTGGAAAAAATGAATAAAAAAATAGAAAAATCGCTGGCTCACTTCTCAAGTAGCTGCTTCTACATATTACTTATGGAGGCAGGATCAATTCAAAGCTACATGACAATTGCATCAAACATCTCATTTCAGTTCAGATGTTGATGAACCTTTTGAAACTGTATCTAAGTCCTAAGATAGCAAATGATTTCAGTTGAGATTCACTTATCTTTGTCCGATCAATCAGGGGTTGGCCACATCTAAAATAATATTGGGTACAAAAATCTCAATGGAATTTAGCAGTTTAATTAAAAAAAGTTGAAAATGCATAAAAGATAACTAAGTTATGTAAAAACAAGGGTGCTGAACTAAATTTCTATTGCCCCCTGCTTGGTTAAGAATCTTGAAAATGTCTAGAATGGCTTGGGGTCATAAAATAGCATATGGTCCACGGAGACCCCACTTGCCCGTGTTGGCTCCTCTCCAGCCAGCCTCGAAATTGAGATCGCAACATCGGCTATAAAATATCATCCAATGTCTGAGAATCACCCATAATAGCTTCGATTGCTGGTTTCGCAGGTTGATCTTGCCCTAGAGGGAAGTTCCAAAAGGAATCAGAGTTCTGAAAAAAGATGTAGAATGCAACAGCTGAGGCCAAGAACAGTCCCAAAAGCACCAGATATATCTGCCAGTCTGCAAAGAAGTGAACAAATGTCAGCGTTTTAACGACCTTTAAGTCATCATTGATGGTTTCATGAGTGTATTGAATGAAAGACCTTTCCAATCTGCTGGTACATTGAGTTTAGTTACCACAGCCCCCCATTCACTAGACGTGGACATTGCAACCCTGTGAAAATCATTCCATATAATAATCAGGCTCAAAATATTTAGAACTTCAAGCATACAGCAGAAGAATGAAAAGACTCTTTAACCAACATCTGACTAAGCATATTCATAACACATCATTATGAAAACGAATCTTGAAATAAAGCCCATGGGAAATCAGGAATATCACTAGGACTCTAATACGCTCACCACGTTGCTAATAGAATTTAAACATTGTAAATCCAACAACGAAGGTTAACCAATATAGAACTCTCTGCAGGATTAGAAAACATAGCCTTCGATATTGGTGACATTGGATCCATAAATTCTCTAAAGCTAGAAAGAAGAAAAAAAGAAAACAAATATACAGAGAGGAGGGTCGCAGGGAATCCTTGAAATCCCCCCATCCCCACCCCCATGTGGGTCCCCAGGTGGGCCCCACCACACACCGAAGCTATATATATATCAGAATATTCTGTCAAGGAATTGTCACTTGCCAAGACTCGCAAGCTCTAAATGCAGAGAGACTGGACCAACTTAAAAAAACCTTCATACACTAGCCTAAATTCATTCCAATGAGCATGAAAAGAGACTTATCTCAAAATAAATTATAAAATATCCCATTCATGACAAAACAATCCAGACTCTTAAGAACCAACACCAGGCCACAATTCTTCCCTCTAATATTACCAAACTTTGAAAGTCTAGTCTCTATGAAAATCCTTAAGACTCTTAGCATAAATCTAACACCTTACCCATCCATTCTTCCATCTAATTTTGACATGAAACCTTATCGAAAAGGAAAAAAGGAATTCTTAAAATTAGTCCTAATTTTGATTGCTACCCTACAACCAATCTGTAGATTTGTCATATCTTCTTCTATTTTCTTCTTTTTATTTTGGGAGAATCTAAAGGGCAAGATTTTATGAAAAAATAGAAACAGAAATAGAAAACAATTGTAAGTGGAAGTGGCCATCAAGATGATGGATACTGGTCAGACAGCTACACTATCTCCAACAAACATTTGCTCCTCACAGACCCACTTCTTGACCCAGAGTCCACATAAGAGTTTGATTCTCTTAGCACAAGCATGAAGATGTTACTACCTTGCGCTACATGCCAGATTTCATTTACCAAAGGCAATCTTCAATGGGGCCTAGGATAAACTATTGGCCCAAGATAGTACCGAAAACGCCAAAAAGGTTTGAGCTCTTGGTCACTAGAGAGCGGATGAAACTTTTAACAATGAGATGGGGCATTTGAATGCTAATGGTTTACTGATCAAGAAATAATGCTAAAGGTAATTTTCGCAACTCATTAAAACGGGAGGAAGGCGCTGCCAAAATCTCTGTTAGGCAAAAACTTTAAGCCAAAAACACAGATATTATCCAACTGGTACATATCCTTTGACCTTGTTTTGCAGCCTGCCACCAAGGAGACAGATATGTTTTCAAAGACTTGCTTTTATTGATTTTTTCTTGCCCCTCAAAATTTTTAAAATCTAATGGGTAACATCTCAGATTTTTCAGACATTTGATTTTCAAGCAAAAAATGGTCACTGTGCAGAATTTGCAACAAAAAATTTAGAAAATAATAGTTATCGACTGATGCAGTATGGTCCAAAAAGAATAGGCCCCACTGATGGACCCCGCCAGGAAAACCTTCAGTCATCTTGCTTGCCTTAATTAGATTCTTGAAATAGTAGATTTGCTTTGATTTAGTGAGAAAGATTTAAGTAGTCAAATGGAGAGATTTAGGTGATTTGATTTGATTGAGAGATTTTAGTGGTTATGTTTCCCTATTTAGATGATTCCTCTATTATATATAGGGGGGAATTCTCAGTTGTATGCATGCTATATTGATAATATAAAATTTTCAGAAGTGCTCTCCTTCTTCTTTGGGTGTTTTCCTCTAAGTTGCCTTAGGGCTTGAGTCTAAGGACTCGATCACACCGTCGGAGGTGTTGATCTTCACCGTTGATAGTGGCTGGGCTCCACCATCGACAAACCAAATTCCTGTGGGAGAATCTCAAATTTAGACTTGAAACTCTGTGTGATTCCTGATAAGTTCTTATAGATGCAGACGCACTACTTTTATCCACCTTATGCAATTGGAATTACTCAATTCGGAAATGGAATTGTCGGAAATCAGATCTATGTTTTCAATGGTCTTGGTGAAAACATACGCCATAGAATGCCAAAAATGAAAAACAAAAAAAAAATCCATTCTTCATATTGTCCAAAAATTCTGAAAAAAAATCCAGATAAACAATCTGGACAAACCTGATTCCTGAATTTTGGCTTGAATTGAACCCTCCAGTGGACTGAAAGTATCTCTTAATACAGTCGAATAACTGTAATTAAAATCTACTTATGTTTGATTTGATTTGCATCACTTTGAAAAATTGTGTTCCGTATACTTTAGTTATGTAGATTTATTTACTTGCTGAGTGTAAGCTCACTTCCCTTTTCCCTCCAGTTTGTGCAGGTTAGGTTCTGCTGTTTGATCTTTGTTTTGCTGGGAACCTGGGATATGTCTCATGCACGATAAACCTTTTGGATTAGAAGATTTGTTTTGCCTTAGGAATTAATTTATTTCAGTTATTCAGTTGATTTTGTTATCTTCAATCATTTATTTCCAAATGTTTAGACCTGTGGATTGTTTAATTTAATTAAACAAGTTAGTTATGCTCTGCATATCAATTCCGCTGCGATGATTCGACCCATGCTCGTATGTTGAAAAAAAAATATATATATATATATATATCCACGGCATGAAATTCAGGCACTCGGGTTTCGGTTGTGAAACTTTGGGTGGTCATCTAAACACTAAGGGTGGATGATCATGACGGCTACCTTGGGGATTTGACTACCTTGCCCACAGTTCATCGTGACACTTTGGGTGGTCATCTACGCACTAAGGGTGAATGATCATGAAGGCTATTTCGAGCATTTGACTGCCGTGTCCACAGTTCCTCAACTAATTTTATGTATACAAAAAATGATAAAAAGGATAGACATTTTTATACTATTGAAGGAGCATACACCATGCAAATTACCTTTCACTGGGGCAAAACTCTATGGATAAGATGCTTGTACCAAGATGAAGTTTCTTGCTCCAGTGGCAGATCTCCATCTTCTTTACTTCAACCACCCATAGATCACCATCATCGCTTCCACTGTATTATGCAAAATATGTGTCAGTAGAAGTTAGCAAGTTCAAGAGACCAAATAACTCTGCTTTTAAAGCATTTTTTTTTTCTTTCCTTAAAATCAGACTAAATAAACTACCTACTTTTATGCAAAGTTCATTCAATATTTATCAAACACTCACTGGCCTAGATCATATCATTAAAAAAATATTCGCTAGAATAAGATCCAATGATGAAATAGTTATCCATCGGCAACACAGATTTGTTCCATGTCAACCACTCACAAGATTTTAATCCATTAATAAAATGTTTCTACCGTTTGATAATGATTAGCAATGTGGGTGACTAAAAACTAAATCAATTATATTCTAGAATAGACTTGGATGAAATTTTATTCATTTTTGGATTACCGTTGACTCTTTATTTCATTACTTGTAAATGCATCATACTTAACGAACTCTTGAGAAATATGGAAAGCAGCTATTGCATTGTATATGAGAAAGATCAGAGACAGTGTTGGACTGTTGTCTTCATGCCAGTATTAATAAAACAACCAATCGCAATTCATCTTAACCATGCCAACACTTTCCAATACAAAACTGGGGAAGCTTCATCATTTCAACTTGAGAATTGATAGATGAAGGAAAAATACTGATTTGCTAACCTAGGAGACAAGCCTTAAGAACATAGAGTTCACTTGGGGTTGGTTGGCATTGATGGAAGTCAATAATTACCAAAGATCATATAAACTACATCCTGTTAACACTAATTACTACCAGCTCTCTGATATGCATCCTGATGTAATAAAAAGTTTCTGCCCATCAATCTTGGCTCTAAAACAGAATGGAATCTCAACCATTGGTAACTATGGTCAGTTCACAGATAATAGAGTTCACTTGTTGATCAACAGCAGATAAACATAGTTGTTGGACTCGACAATCGAAAGAATGGGAATGTTATCCCTGTAAGTAGTGCATCCAAGAAGAAAGGGAGATCCGGTGTGCTTTTAATCTATCTCCTTCTCATCCCCTTCTCCTAAATGAAGGTTCCTCCTCCCCACTTCTCCCCCATACTACTGATGCTATACTGTGTCCCCTACAACCAACTGTTCAGATTATTCATTCCTTTTCGAACCATTTGACCCCTTTCTCAACTACTTCCCATCCTTTATAATCCCCCCTGCCCCCGGTTTGTTAATCTGTTGGCTTCCCTAGCTGTGACAGCCAGAATCATTCAAATTGAAAATTGAAGAAACTGATTGGGTATTGGTAAGGTTTTGTGGCTTTCTTCAGATCTAGACCTGGCTCAAGTGATGTGTGTGTGGGCCAATTTTTCAAAGCTGGACCATGCTGATCCACGCAGAAGCAGATTTCTGCTAGGCAGGCTTTGTCGGGCATGGTTCTGGATTGATGGCCCTCCTGAGCTGGCCCATAGGCTCCTACATTGCAGCATGGGACTCGATGTGAGCTGTCAAATCCTCGTCTATATCAATTCTGCCCTCGCTGAAAACTACCTACATTTCCTCCATACATGAAAGGTAAAACCTTCTAAAATGTTGGGCTTGCATTAACTACATAAACCTTAAATGAAGACTCCTCCTGATCGAACCAATCTCTGATACCAAGGTGGATTTTTAATCCCAAGATATTTAAGGTTTAATAGGAAAAAGTAAAAAAATCTAAAGAGAAATATGTAAGAGGAGAGAGAATCTCAGGCAAAAAACTGAGTGGTTGTACCATATAGGATTCGATGACCCTCACTGAATATGTACTAAATTAATTTTTCCAACGAAAAAAACCATTGTAGTTTATCGTATTTACAAAAATGTCCCATTTATATCTCACAACATTAAGGACTTCGGAAATTTGACGCATTTCCTAGGTATTAAAGTCACCAGTTTTAGGCAAGGAATTTTCCTATCCTAGAGAAAAAATTCTCTAAACCCCAACAATCCACAAGCAATTTGGGAATGAATCTGTAATACCCCAGATTCCCACCAAAAGGGTCAAGTTTCGTGCTTGATTTACATTATGTTATGCTCTTAAATTTCAATTAATTGGATTCTTATTTTATGTGTATTGAGTAAATAATGGATTTTAAATGAATTTTATAGATTTATTTCTTGGATAATAATTGCTAATAATTATTGGGTAATGTCATGGGTCCCAAGTCGTATTACAATTATAAAGTATTGAGTAGGAACTATTAGTATTAAGTTATTGGGATCAAGCTGTTAAGTTGTTAGAGTTATGTGGAGAATCGAATTATGTTTAAGTGATGGTGCCCTTCTGAAATAAAATTAAGTTCCATTAAAAAGGTGAGCCATGACTCATTAGAAAGAGGGTTTAAAAGAGAGCTGAGTAGGACCCCTTTTGTTATGAAGACTTTTAGAATTAAGTAATGGGATTTCTTGTGTTATAACTAAAGTGAACAAATAAATCAAGAGAGGTGGCCTTGTGCATATGTCATAGTTACCTGATTCGGTGGTTTAGGCCTCGAACTGTCCGAGTCAAACAATTCGCAGTTCGATTTGCCATGATTTGTGAAAAATAAAATGCCTGATTCGAGGCAGTTCGCAGAAAAGGAAAACTGAAACATCAAAAAGGCTTGCGTGGGGGTGGGGAATGTAGAAGTTACAGGCTTACCTAATGCTTTTAGTCCTTAGTTACACACATTCTCAATGGTCAAGCACATGTTTTCGACTACTGAAATCTCAATGACAAAGGTGGTCGGTCACCGGCACCACCCAAAGGTGTAACGTTTTCAACTGCAACAGAGGATCTAGACTCCACTCGAAGAAGAAAACATGGAAAAGGGAAGCATCTTGTTTCTCACCCTATCTCTCGCAGCCATACAGTTGGGGAAAAGGAAAAAGTTGCTCCTTTGACCTTTCCTTCTCTCTTAGCTGTCATGTGTACAATAGATTATAATTATATTATATCTAATATAGGCTAGAGTCTTATCCTTGATGATGACCTAATGTTCTAGTAGTCTATGCCATATATCTCTATAAATTCATGACTTGGGGACTCGGATTCCAATCTACACCATTGAAAATCCATGAAGCTAAGTATGTGTAAAACATGATTGATCAAACAGTGGGCCTCACTCCTATTGAAATTAAATTTCCGTTACTATTAATTTGATGGTATACAATTTTATGAGGTTTAAATCTAGCACATGTTCACGTTACCACCGTTTTTAAAAGAAATTTCTCATAAAAAAGGATGTGAGTTAGACCTAGGAATATGCAAGTCATAGCAAGTTTCATTAAATTATATGTTCGAACTATTATATCAAACATGTCTAATTCAAACTATGAATTAATTGAATCGGGAAACGAACTAAATGAACCTACCAAATCAAAATTTTGAATCGAGATAAGTGTCGAATTGCGAATTGCGAATTCGAATGTGAACCATTCGAACTATGAACTAGGTAACTATGGCGCTTGGCAGATATCTTCACCAAGGCTCTTTGAAAGAATCAGATGACTACAATTCCAGACAAACTAGGTATGACTGACATCTATACACCTGCTTGAGGCAAGTCTTAAGAGGACGAGATATTTTATTTACTCACTCCGTGTAATATTATTTTGTTGTTATTCCTTTCTCCCTGTATTCCTCTTGCTTAAAGTTTAAGTGAGGGCATTTCTTGCAATTATGTTTTAAATAACAATGAATTTAAACATGGCAGGTCTCGAGAATTAACTCTGTATTTGAGATATCCTAGCCGACCATATTTTATACATAGATAAAGGATCATGGCTTTGAGTTTTTCTTCTTTCAAAGTTGCTTCAGAGGGTTCAAAGTAAACTTTTGCATTTGAGGGTAAAGGAATATGCATCCATCTTTCCTGATTATCACTTCTTTGTGATGCAGCCCGGGATCCAAGATTGAATGGACCAAACCCAAAGAAGGGATTTAGCTGAATTCAGGTGGATTCTAAGCACTCAAGAACAAACAATTAGAGAAAGCAAACACAATCAAGCCTAAAACTGAATTCTTATTATTCAATAATCAGAGGTGTCGATCCCAAAAGGGGATTTACATATTTATAGAAACGAGGGAGGAGTCATACCCTCCCACTAGGACTCTACTTGCTAAAAATTATTCCTAACCAACAAGGAAACCTACTAATCAAAATACTAAAGCAATTAGGAAACTAGAATTCTAAATAATATCAACTTCCCAGAACAAAAATAGCCAGCTGATCCCATTAGGATTTGTGGGCTGATCTAATGGATTGGGTCAGGTTGACCCAATAACTCATGGTTCCAGCCTAGGGACTTGGGCCTGGCTCGTCCCGCACCACTTGTCATACAAACAACGGCAGCGTAGAAGACTATGTCCACTATTCTTTGAAATCACATTATCCCAAATGTTGCATCCTTTTTTCCATATGGCCACCAGACATCTCTTGTTCATCGAAATGGACATCTGTAACCCATGCAATCAGTTACAGAGTAGGATGTTCTTTTATTGAAAATCTTTGCTTCATGACGGCTTCCGGTGCCACCAAGTCTATGCTACTTCCACCATTTCTGATTAGATTACACATAGGGCGGACTTGGAACATTTTCCTGTTAGGGGTGTCGGGTGGGGGTGTGGCCACCCCCGGCAACCCCCTGGTTTTGCCAGTGATTACACACCTCATCCTTGCACCAAACACATGTACAAAAGATGTTTGCGTACAGCCAATCATCACTTCATCTTCATTAGCAGTGAGAAAATGTCACGATGACAGAGGGCCTTCCCTGTGATGCCCTTCCCTTTTCTTCTCCAAATTCAAGACTAGATATCTTCTTTGTTGGTTTTCTTTAATCTACTCGTTAATGGATCCCATAATAATGTGGGCCTTTTATGGGAACTTCATTTCCACCGCATCTATGGCCCATTATGTCTTTAAATTGAGTCAGACCTCCCATGGGAAAGTCAGTTGGCTATTTTTATTTTTTTTTTCCCGTTTCTTAGGGTTTTTTGATAGAAAGAATTTGAGGAACTCTTGTCAAGAGAATTTCACGTGCCCTGAAATTCTTCTCATAAATTCTACCATATGCCAATCTCTAAAAAGCATTTTGAATTCCAGAATTGGGAACATGCTGGTGGTTATTTTAGCCATTTCACTAAAGCTGATTTTTGGAATTTTATCTATAAGAGAAATTGGAAATCTGGATAATGACTCAGAAGCATTTGGAATTCTCAGACAGAGAGAACTGAAGTATAAGGTTCCACTTATTAAATAGGCCTAGATTGTATCTTTGTCAGTTACATCCTAGTTGGCACTGAGCCTAGGTATTAATGCTTTAAGAAAGAGTCTTATTCATAGAGTAAAGGGCATAATAGGATTCTCCAATCCTTGTTTCATTCTCACAATAAAAAAAAAAAAAAAGAAAGCAAGGATATCTATTCATGTAACACACGACCAGCCATAACATTATGTTCAGTTTCAGTTTCTTTTCAGAAAATTGGATTCTTTCCTTCTTATCATTAGTGTTGGTGTGAAACAATGGCTGCCTTCTTGGAGTAATTTCATGAGGAATCATGCAGAAGAAGACCAAAGAGCAACTCAAAGGCCTCTCTTGCATCAGTTAACTAACCACAAGCAATACACAGTATAAAATAACCAACTAATTACGCTTTTGGAAAAGCAAAATGCAAATTGACAATTTCAAATTTGAATAGATGGGAGAGGCAATTAATGAAGATTGAAGTACATACAAAGCAAGATACTTTCCATCGAGGCTGGTGGACAGAACTGAAACAGGCTTTCGTGATAGCCTCTTGTGACCAATTTTATTCCATGTAAAAATATCCCAAACTGCAGTTAACGCTCTGCCACCTGGTTATTTGGGAATCCACAATAAGAAAATGGAACAGAAGTAACAGAAGAAAACAAGAAATACAGCATGATATGATCTTTAAAATTATGGGCAGGAAGACCTTTTTGTACAGTGCAAAATAGAAATGGCTTAGTACCATCCCTTGAAAATCGACAACATTCTATCTTCTCATCCTGTAAGTAAAAACGTAGGCAATGCAGTGTCAACACAACAAATACCAACATATCTTCACAGAACCATCTAAAAATAACTAAACAAAAGATTACAAATATAGTACCGAGTCACGGGTCAATGAAGTCAATGGTACACCTTCATTTGTCTTCCATATCCGTGCAGAACCATCAGTGGATGTTGATACTAAGAATTCTGAGTCTAAGCTGGACAACAACCATTTCAAATGAAACATAAATATATAGTCACGTATAAGATGGCAATGGGTGAATGGCGATATAAGATAAGCACAAGCATCTGCAGATATTTTGTCCATCTATGCACATTTGTATGTTGTACTGATATTATCAGCCGTTTTGTTACATCTACACAGATGTAAATATGCATAAAAAAGGAAGATACACTCATATGTTTAATATGAAGTCACATATACACAAAGCAACATTTTGAACATACTTGAAAAGACAATTGTATCGAGTTGGACAGAAAACAAATTCAAATTAAATACCAAAATTACTTGGGTCCACACTGAAGTTTTTGAATGAGGCTTATGGCTTATGCTTGTAAGATGGAGGGATTTGGTTCCGATGGGTGCAGTAGTAGCCATAATTTAGGGTAATCCACTCTGAGCTATTCATAGGGGTTCTATTAACAGCAAGTACCCATTGTGGTTGACCAACTTCATTAAGTCCAATAAGTAATGATTATCAGAGTTTTTCCCAATAAGTAATGATTGCCAGAGTTTTTCTATCTTCCCTATTATATGTGATGCTGATCGCATTGAAGACTGGTTGACTATGTGGCCAATTGTGTTGTCTTGTTGTGCGGTGCTGTGAGACTGAAGCTAATCAGTTTGAATTATTTAAAATAGCTTGTTTACAGTTTTTTAGGATCTGATATGTAATTAGAAGCTATTGTGTGTATGGTTCTATGTGGGTGTGTATATATATGGAAATATTCATGCACATCTATGGTGAGGGACAACATAGTGGGGCCAACTTTATGATCCATCTGAACAATCCACACACTGGGACCCCCTGAATTGCAATGGATCAATTGAGATTTCACTAATCTGAATGGATTGGACCGTTGGGTCGAGGGTCAAATTTTTTCTTTAATATAAAGTCATTAAATTTGTGGGCCACGGATGAAGGGGTTAGAGGCTTTGGATTGACCCGAACATTGATATATGGGCCCATCCAAGATGACTCTTTCCATCCCCCGCAAGTCCCATGATCGGTGGGGCCCTAGGTGGGCCCCATTAAGTTTGTCCCTCGCCATATGGGGGACAAACTTGATAGGGCCCAACTATGGCCCCACCGACCATGGGACTTGGGGGGATGGAAAGAGACATCTTGGATGAGCCCATATATCAAGTTTGGGGTCAATCCCATGTCTCTAACGCCTTCATCCATGGCCCACAAATTTAATTAGGGGTGTACAAAAAACCCGTTGATCCGGAAATCCGATCCGATCCGATCCGCGGATTTTTATTCGATCCGAAGGTAAACGGATTGGTGACGGATTGAAAATTTTGTAATCCGTTAGCAACGGATCGGTGGCGGATTTCACCTTCAATCCGCGATCCGATCCGTTGGCATTAAATATAAAAAAATATATATATAAGGGGTCTAAATATAAATTAAGATGTCTAAATTTAAAATAAGAAAAAAAATTTAAGGAGTCAAAATGTGATTTTTTATAATATATTTGATATTTTTATTTTAAAATTAGATTGAACGGATTAATCTGATCCGATCCGATCCGGTCCTCCACGGATCGGATCGGATCGGATTTTAACAGCAACGGATTGATGACGGATTCCAAATCCGTCAATCCGTTGGTAACGGATTGGTGATGGATTTGGCCCAATCCGCCCCAATCCGATCCGTGTACACCCCTAAATTTAATGACTTTATATTAAAGAAAAAAATATGACCCTTGATCCAACGGTCCAATCCATTCTTATGAGTGAAAACTCAATGGATCCAATGTAATTTAGGGGATCCAATGTAATTTAGGGGGTCCCATGTGTGTAGATGGTTCGGATGGATCATAAAGTTGGCCCCCACTATGTTGTCGCTCACCGTAATATGGTAAGGTATGGATGCGCATGAATATTTCCCTACATATATTGTAAAATTCATCTAATCTAGGATTTTTCCATTGTTGAGAAGTGGTTGCGGAATAATATCTTTTGTTCAACAGGTACTGTGAATGGACAAGCTTGCATTGTTGTGATTGACGGAGGTAGTTATAACAACATCATATCCTAATTTCTTGTGGATCGCTTGAAGTTTAAGGTACGCAGGTATTATTGCCCCTATTTTGTCCGATGGCTAATGACATGCGACGAAGTTCAAGTGTGACGTACATGTCAAGTTACCTTTGCCATTGGTGAAAACTATAATGATGCAGTATGGTGTGATGTCCTACTGATAGATACTGGGGATATGCTACTTGGACGACTGTGGATGTACGAAAATAACGGAACTGATGGAATGCAGGACAATACATATGTGTTTGTTCAAGATAGAAACCATGTCACACTCCAGCTATGAAGCCAGAACCACGAAAGAAAGGATCGAGAGAAAGTGTCACAAAAGAAGTGCTTCAAGTACACGTGTCTACAGAGGCAACATAAATAAAACTTAATTTTGAGGATGAACTCATTTGCAACCCAGGGGGAATGCAAAGCTGATAAGCCGTTGCAAGGAGGCCCATGGCCCACGTGTGGGACCTAAGAAAAATTAGATTTTTTTGTTTCTTATTTTATTAGTTGCCATTGCTTTCTAATCATATATATTGAATTGTAATTAGGAATTGTGATAGCTTCCAATTTGCTTATTTCTTAATTTGATTAGAAGCCTTAGTCCCTAAGTTTTCTTTTCTTATTGATATGGCATTGTAGAGATTGAATCTTAGAGTTCAAAAGATTAATAATATTCATGTGGGTTTTGTTCCCTTTGAGGTGCGTCCCCGTGTGAAAGTCTCCATGGAGAACTTTATCGTGCTTCGGCACTTTGTGACACAAACCCTAACCCTAGGGTATTGTGTCACAAAGTGGGGGTATTCCTTAGTCTAACCATGAGTTGATAAACAATTAGACTGTTATCTTCACACATGTAGGTTTGTAATTGTGCATGTATGAGTTAAATCTGTACGGACATATATATGCTAGAGTACATTCATTTCACAGATACAGTAGTCAATAGCTTAGCATTTTATGCCAACCTGAAATCCAAATCTCGGAAGGACTTATGAGCTCTTGGTTCATCCAAAAGGATACGCATATTTGGCCATTCAAAAATTCTAAGATGCCCATCCTGTACATAAGTTAAAAAAGAAAAAAAAAAAAAAAAAGATCCTTGTCAGAGTAGAAACCATGCCCGCAGACATAAAATACTCTACGCAGAAATCATCAGTCATAGAATCATCAAGTGACATTGGAAATTAAAAATAAATCTGCAGTGAATATTCATCATATGCAGAGATAATGAACTGCATTTTATCAGATGGAAAAGGAAGTGAGGAAATAGAGGAAAGAGACTTCTCAATTGATCAAATAAAACTTTTTTTTTATATCAGATTTCATCTCTTGAAGATAAGCACGCATAATATGTCATTTGGAATTGATGTTTATGTTTAGTTCTGTGTTTTACACACTTAGTTAACTCTGTTAACTGATACTATATACGATCCACAAATGCATATACGATGTTCATTCCCCTCTATCCTATAACAATTTTGTAACATAAGCTACCCATACCTTAATAAGCAGCCATGGCCCAATCTTGGGGCTACGAAGATTATATTACTGAAGATCCAACATCCAATTATCCTGTGTCTAACTAAGCCATTGGAGTACAAAATCCAACCCCTCAAAATCCTCCACCTACTAGAGATGGATTGGATTGCAATGGATTAGATCAGACTAGCACAAAACCCGTGCTAATCACGGGTATGCATCAAGAGGTAGGATTCTATGAATGTTAGAAACGGAAGATGAGAGTCCATAAGGGAAGTATATTAGTAGAAAGTGGAGGGAAAGTATGTAGTGGAGGGAAAGTAAGTTAGCAGTTGTAAAAACTGAAAGTAACTTTCAATCAAAATAGAAAGTACAGTCAAAATTGAATCCAAAACCTTCTAGCTTAATATATTATAATGGAACCTTATTTGTCCAGTATCCCATCATTTGATAACTATATCACATATTACCTAAGGCTTATACTAACCAGAGGATGCAGAGGGACATCTCAAGTCCGATTATCATGGATTCAATATATCACTTTTAGTCATCTTTCAACCCAAACACAATTGGGATAATATGAGGCCTCGATGCAACCGAACATCGGGTCAACAAGATTCTGAGAACAAGAAATGCACATCTTGGAAATTCATCAAAGATAAGAAGTATAACCAGCAATCCAAATTATTACTCAAAACATTTTTCTAGTGTTTCTGAAACAAATATAGTAATAGACCCATTAGTTTATATTAAATGGTGGTTTTACATGTTTGGATGTTTGATGAATATTGATCTTAAAATATGTCCAAGTATGATTGAGTGATGGGTTATGATCAATGAATGGATGGCAAAGAGATGGAAGAATGATGACCCGTTAAGCAAGGCCGGCTCAAGACAATTTGAGGCCTGAAGCAAAAATCCTAAATGAGGCCTTCTTTATTTTTTAATTTTATTATAAATATATTTTTTAATATTATTATAAATATTTTATTTAAAATCTATTTTTCTCGCTTTTTGTGATGCAAAATTATTAATTAAGTCAATTGTTTTCTTCTTGGAATTTGAAAGGATTGCAGTTGCTATTATGGGGCCTTATGTTTTGCTATTAGTAATTAAGTCACAACTCTCTCATAAGCTAAAACTTCAAGCATTGGTCAAACCTTTTTAAAGTGGACAGAGAGAGGTAAAATATATATGTACATATCTATATATATATATATAGAGAGAGAGAGAATGGGCCCGAAAGACAAGAAATGGACAAATATTTCTGTGGTGGGTGATTTGGAGAATTGGTTAGACAACAGGAAATGAAGATCTTGATTGTATCTTCTCAAGAGAAAGTTATTATGGAGCCTTATTTTTAGGGAGAAATAAAAGGATGTCAGTTGTTGTTTTGGAATTTGAAAAGATGCCAGTTGCTATTATGGGGCCTTATGTTTTGCATTTTTGGGGCCATATTTTTGGGGGCCTAAAGCAAGGGCTTTCCTTGCTTCATGGTAAAGCCGGCCCTGCCGTTAAGAACATGGATAGAATACGCTAATATGTGAAATCAATATGGATGAATTAGTGCAACACCATCGCTAATTCAAGGATCATAATGATCTTTTGGACCAAACATACCCCAAACCTAAATCCTATATAAATCCCACATCGCTAATTCTGAAACTCCAATTATCAGTTTTCTTGTCAGATTAACATCCATGTCAATGCGCTAAATAAAGTGGTAAATGACCTCCGCCAAGAACCGATACCCAGAGGAGAGTGAATCACAAGTACCATTCAATCCAATCTCTAATCAGGTATTTCATCCTCTGCTTGTCAAGATTTGTTGTCTTTTCCTAGGGTCATAGATTCAGGTGCTACAGAGAACATGACAGGTATGCCTATTCTTTTTCTTCCTCTGCTCCCAAAAATTCTATTAAATAAGTTCATATTTTAATGATTCCCTTGTCCTATTGTGGGGACAGAAAATATTAGTGTTAGTAAACAGCTCTGACTTAACTATATATTGCATCTTTCAAATTTTCTTCTAATTTGTTGACCAGTAGAAACTTCACAAAGTTCTTACATTATAGTGTAACTTTTTATCCACTTGTGATTTTCAAGTTTTGGATTCAGAGAAAATTCTGCCATGGGCATGAGGCTGGAGGACTTATCTTCAGTCCACAGCTGTTACAGCTCAGTCTGCATATATGAATAAAGATATCATCCTATTGGATTCCCAGTGGGGACATGCCCTAATGCCTAGTCTTTGATTAATCTGCCCATAATTATTTAAAAGCTTAAATCTTTGTTTGCTAACAATGTGAAGTGAGTGAACTTTCTAAAAATAGGTATTCATCTTATTTTACAAGGATTCATAATAGAAGCAGTAAGCCTTACCAGATTGTTCATACTGGTGTACGGACTTCATTTGAAGCATCTGTTTTTTTGTTATAAATATTGTATCTCATTTATTGATGATTTAACTCATGAACATAAAGATGAAGTGGCAAAAAATTGAAGTGCTTGCTTTGACTGATCAAGAATTTAGAGAAAAGAATCATACAGTTTTGGGGTGTGTGTGTGTGTGTGTCTATATATATATATATATATATATATAGGGGAACATTCATATGCATCTTTCCCTCACCATAGGGTGAGGCACACTTCCCTTTTTGAAAATTTCCACGTACAAAATGTACTTTTCAAGTACATAGGGTGATGTACAAAATGCACTTTTCATGTGCAAAAATGGGAGTATGCCTCACTCTATGGTGAGGGAAAGATGCATATGAACATTCCCCATATATATATTTATATATATATATAGGGAGATGCTCCTATGAGAGCATTTCTCACCTTACTATGAGAGATAAGGTAGGGGCCCTCACATCCGTATCCAATGCCAACAACTTAAATGAGAGGGCCCCCACCTTATCTCTCATAGTAAGGTGAGAGATGCTCTCATAGGAGCATCTCCCATCTCTCTCTCTCTCTCTATATATATATATATATATTTTAAGTATTTACAAAATAACCTCTGTATTTTTGCAATTACAAATAAGTCCCTGAGGTTTCTCTATTTACAGATAACCCGACCTTGTTTCATAACACTCCCTCAAGCTGGTGCATATAAATTTACTATGTCAAATTTGGATAAAACGTCACTCAATTGTCTTCTAATTACTCCTTCTGTGAGAAAATATTGCAATCTGATCATCACACTTGTATATGCCAGCTTCACATCCTTTTCTTCGATCTTCTCTCTGATGAAATAACAATCAACTCCAACATGTTGCGTTCGCTCATGATATAATGGATTTATCATAATGCTTATTGCTGATGTACTGTCACAATGGAAAACCATGGGCCCACCTTGCTTAACATTTCTTCTAACAATATACTCAACCATAACAGCTCACAACATCCACCAGTCATAGCCCAATGCTCAGCCTTGGAACTCGACATGCAACTAGTAGTTGTTTCTCGCTCTTGCACAATCCCATCATCCAATGTACAATTACCCTATGGTAAAACTTCTATTCATTTTGGATCCTACCCAATTACCATCAGCTGAGAATTCTGCGAACTGCAGCAAAATGCTCAGTTCGTGGACAATTTGTAACCCAAATTACCACGCTAATAGCATAAGAGATATCTTGTCAGTTGCAAGATACAATTAGTCTCTTTAGTAGCCTCTAATATGTTCTTTGATTATAAAGCAGTTCACCACTCGCAGAATGTAAGCCATGCTCTCTTTTTTTTCCCAATAAGAGTGTCAGCAATAAATTTAAATCATCAACAAAAAGAAAACAGGATTTATGTAGAAATGTATAACTTCACTTTGCACAATTTTCATATACTCTATTCTAAAAATCACTAAGTCCAGGGATGGAATTCATGTAGTTTAATTATAATCATGTATTTTGAAAATTTTGTTCTGTTTCAGATATAGAACCCAACAGCATATGAAAACTGTAACTACCACAATTGTAAACTATTTAAACCACAGTAACTTGCACCTATTTAAAAAGCGTCCATTCTCACTTCCCATTTCTGTAATCCTTTCATGCTTCCACACAGAACCATGATCGCTAGTTATAAATTAAGCATTTGCATCCATTTCTCACACTGTTTCTAACATGCATTTCTCAACTTAGCACATTTGTTAAACCCTCAATAAAGTTAATGTTGATATTGATATCCTATTTCAAAAAGATAATAATAACACATTGTAAGGAAAGTTCTTATTACCACACCAGCCGCAGCAAATCTTGAACCATCAGCACTAAAAACCACAATCTTCTGCGGGCCAACATCCTTTAGAAGGGGAAGGTCCTTGGCCAACAACTTTATGTCTTGTCCTTGAGGAAACAACTCAAACAATCTGCACGTTCAAGAAATTTCTTATGAAATCAATTTTCTTCCTTATTCTATGAATCAATATTGAATATCCTACACAGCTGCTCAAATCAAGCGGGTTGAGTGAGTATTGGCTCAACCAAGCCCAATCAAATTATATGTAGGTAAACACAAACCTAAACCTAACCCGAATGGAACGTGAATTTAACCAAGTTGAACCTGATTTGAATTCTAAAATCACTGCCGTATCTGAATTCAGGTTGACTCAGGTTGGGTCAGGTACCCAAAAGTTTGGGTCTAGATTGCTTTTCTAAGGATATAAAATTTAGAAAATGTATATGTTTCGTAAATTATTTAAAGTATATACTATTATTATACTATACAAATATATACATATGCATGAATAGACAAGTTGGGTATGCAAATCAAAAACGGTTACCAGAAGTCCAGACCCAAACCGAACCCGCCAAATTCCATTGGACAGATGCGCTGAAAATATCCTTTATTCATTGATTTCACAGTCAAATTGTGTAACTAAGACAAGCCAATAATGATGAGAATAAATAATTAAATACAGCATTGTATTTATAATTAGAAGGCAGTTCACTTTCTCTCAAGTGTTTTAAGTTTTTAACAAGTATTTCTTCATCCATTTAGAACCCAAAAGCAAATGGATCACTTCGTTTTTCTTTTATTTCTTGAGCACTACGGAACACTGTACAAAAAACATTATATATTTCAATGTGATCATAGGTCCAAAATGTAGGCAAGTATAGTCAACCCATGGTTTATCTATATTGAACTATATTTAAAACTGCAAAATGAACTGCTCAATCATATCAACCAAAAAACTTTAAAAGAATCAGAGTCCATAGTCCTTTTAATTACATAAGTAAGTCTTAAGTTCCTAAACATTCCATTAGCTATTTACCTTCCAATATTAAAAAAAGGCCATGTTTGATTCGATTTGTCATCAAAATTATATTGTAATTGCCACTATATTCTATAGAGGTTTTGACCAGAAGCTTACCCCTAGATATGATTTTCCCCTCTTCCTTCCCTAATTCTGAATATTTCCCCACAGCTACAATTACGCCATTTTAGGACTAAAATGCTCATACTATAGGAAAAATGCTTCTTTTGAAATGAGTTTGGAAATTTGGCCAATGAATATGTTCTAATTAGGAAAATGTATATATACAACATAGTATGCATATAGGTCCCACAAACACGTGAAAATATACAGAATGTTAGACATAAATAGAAGATTATGTTAGTAAAATATCAGAAATTATTGGCTTCAACTCACTGCAAAAGAGTTTGTTTTATGCCTCCGATTTGTTGGACATCACAGTACCTACTTTCCCATTTTAGTATTCTCAATTCAGATGCTTTTCACTTTATTGACGACCCCCACAGTGGAGCCCACCTATTAACAATCAAACTGCTTACCAGAGTTGGTCCCACCATAGGATTGATGGTTTAATAAAAAAACATTACAACCAATCGTATGCATTATTCATTAATCACAAGTTTAGAACGTAAATCCGAGGGTGGGACCAACTCCTATTTACTGCTAGTGCATTTATTTTTAGTGGCCCGAATATCAAAACCATGGCCCCACTTTTGGAGTTCTTCCACTCCATCTCAGCATCTGGGTGTCATTTTTCGGATGGGGCCCACAAGATAATCGAATTTGACGGTTCCAAATCAGAAACTGGGAACTAGGGAAAGGGGAAAGAAGGAAAATCATAACCGTTTAGAATTGGAAGTCTCACATGCAGCCATTTGTGGTGGAGCAGACGATATCATCTCCGCACGGATGCACGGCAACGCTCACCACATCTCCATCTTCGGATGCATACTCAGCCTTCAACAATTGAAAAAGACCAATCAGAAGAAGACGAAACTACAATCACTAAACCCTAGTAATTCGCAACTGAAAGGGAAGAAGAAGAAGAAGAAAAAAAAAACAAAAAACCAACCTTGGGAGACGACGCTAGAGAGTTGTTCTTGGAATCGAAAAGAGAAGATCTGTATCTGAGAAGGAGTAGATGGAGTCCTCGGCTTTCCCAACACCACCAGATGATTGTTTTCGGGCCGTCGGATCCACGAAGCAAAGGTGATCGAGCCCTGGTTCGATCCCATGGATTTTGGTCGCGGGTGGGTCAATCGTTGTTGGAAATTGAGATTTTGAGATCTCTTTACTTTTTCCTTTCTTTCGTTGGTGATGGTGTGTAGATGGAAAGGGAGGAATAGAGACGAGGGCGTATTAAGACTTAAAAAGAGTTTTCTTCATATGTTTCATCGTCTAGAGACATGGGGGATGATGAAACCAATGGATTGGGAAGTGGATATTCGTGATTTGTGCAAAGTTGACTTTAGAAATATTAGGCTCATCATTTCCAGACGAGTCCATCCATGTAAGGTTAAATTCGTGGGGTCACCTTTCAAATCTAAACCGTTCAATTACTTTCACACCTTACTTTACTTTCTTTTGAAGTAGTAGTGACTAGGGTTGTAAATGGGACGGTTTCGGATCAGTACCATAGTGGATTCGGATCTTGACCCATTTTTAAGAGTGCTGTTATTGGCACACAAAATTTTTCTTTTCCCACACAATTCCTCTCAACACACATTACTAAAATTTAAAAATGAATGTATTTCTTTCCACACACATTAAAAGTTTCTAAACTGCCCTTATATTCATTCCCCTCGTTTTTCTTCCCACATACATCTTCTTCTTGTTCTCCCACACACAAACCAAAAGGGACTTCCACTCCACCGACTGGATCATCATTTTCCGGCGATTCTCCGGCGTGCCACCGGCATTCCTATTCCTCTAGACATCCTTCTCTTCCAAAGGTAAATGGATCCTTCCAACATTACCATTTCTTCTTCTTTCCTATCTATTCTTTACCATTTTTTTCCATCTTAGATTACTTATTTTTCCATGAAAACTTGTTATTATGATAGATTTTCATTCAATGTAAGTTTTGACAAACAATGTTACTGTTTTCTAATAGTTTTGGGTTGCATTTAATCATCCATTGTCGCGATTTTAGGTTCAGAAATCACGACTGTTCGGCTCTGGTTGACCGAACGGGTTGCAGATGTTCGAACACTAACGTCCGAACAAATTGGTTTTGTTCGGACATCAGGTCCGAACATATAGAGATCTAGCAGTCAAATAAATTTTTTTTCTTTCGTATTTTAGAAATGGACCGGCCAAGCTCTTCTCGGGTACAACCTACTGTTTCAAATAGGAAGCGACGTCAAATAGTAGAAGAGGTTGTGGAAGACCCAGAGGTATCTGAGGAAGAGGAAGAACAACAACAAGAGATGGAAGATCAACCAGCCCTGGGGCCACAAGATAGGCCCTTATTGACCAGCTTTGATACACATTACAGCTGGGTACATTTGGATTGGACAGGTGTGTTTCACTTGTTTCATATGAAAGTTTTATTCATTTGTTAATTTATTTAATTATGTATTAATGGTTGAATGCAGGATCAAGGCCCACTGAAATGTCTAAGTCATGGGCAGAAAGTGCCTTTGTGGCAACTGAATGAGTCTGACAGGTTTAGAGATTTAGTCTCGAGGTCCGGATTGGCTTCCATTAGTGACTGCATCTTACCGCTTCCGTCAATAAGATTACTGTATCTGGTTTTGTGGAAAGGTGGCAACCTGAGACGAACACCTTTCATATGCCTTTTGGTGAGATGACCATCACCTTAGATGATGTTGCATCTATCCTAGGCATCCCAGTGATTGGGCGGACGGTTTCTTATAATGAAAGAATGTCATATGAAGAAGCTCAAGCACTCCTTGTTGATGCACTAGGAGTAGAACCGGTAGAAGCACACGACGAGTTGACACAAGTGCGGGGCTAATCAGTTAGATTGGAGTGGTTACGGGAAAGGTTTGCCAGTTTGTTGACGATGATGGGGATGAGATGATAGACTCTGCAGTAAGAGCTTACTTTCTGTACTTATTGGGTTGTACCTTGTTTACTGACAAGAGTGGCACACGGGGTGCCAATCATTTTCCTTACAAAACTCGTGGATGTAGAGGCCATACGTTCATATGCATGGGGTGCTGCTGCACTAGCATACTTATACAGGCAGTTGTGGTTAGCAAGCAGGCATGAAGTGAAACAAATAGCCGGCTATTTGACTCTACTAGAAGCTTGGGTGTATGAACACTTCGAAAGTTTGGCTCCGACTCCAAACTTACTCTATCAAGCCATTCAGCCCAGGGTCCATCGTTGGTTTCGTCGTAGAGAGTATGCTCCTTTACAAAGCATACGAGAGAAAATTGATGTCATGAGTGCTGATCAGGTAATTAACTTGACGTTTCTGTTAAATAGTGTATCGGATTAACTTTTTATTTTCTATTATATACTTTCATATCTTACGATTGGACTAACTACTTTCAGGTGACTTGGGACCCATATCGTGATGTTAGACAATACCATCCTTTCAATGAAGTTGCATACTACTGTGGGTGCATCAAATGTATGGATGTTGTTGAGCCTTATCACCCAAATAGGGTGCTCAGACAGTTTGGGAGAGTTCAGACGATTTCTCCACCGCCATTAGCCCCTATTCGTGCTACGCGAGGTCCGACTGCCCGTGACTATCAAATCGCATATCAATATATCAATCAAGTTTGGGAGGGATGGCTTAATCACCTGCTATCTGCATTGAATCGTAGTCAACCAGTTAGGCGTCCTGCAGATTGCGTTCCCGGGTATATGGATTGGTATGCACGAGTATCGTGGAGGATATTACAACACCCAAACTTTCATTCTAATTTTGCGCCCCGTACAGATGGTACCAATTCAAAAGCGCTTGGATCTCGTCGAGTTGATGTGTCAGCTTTCATACTTGGTCTGCCTCTTGTTCTTGATATCACCTCGGGTTCAATCAAATGAGTGCTGTCTGGCATAGATAGCTCCCGTATCTTCTTTAGAAGTTGCAATTTTCTGGTGGAATCATACTCATTGAACCGTTTTTCAAGTAACTCCAAATCTGCCTTGCAATCCAAACCCATAGAAGAACTCGTCATCGACGAGGCAGTTGGCAACATATCAAGCTTCTTCCAATGCTGATGTACACAGCTTAGAGGAATAGGCCGCCCTTGACTGATATATTCTGCAATCTCATGCGCACAGGGTAATCCATGTGTGCGTCGAATAACACAACCACACACACTGGCGTCAATTCCAACTAGATTGGCTCTCTTGGTTTCTGTTAAAATTTTCTCAAGTGCATTTTAGAGACATTACCACGAAGATCTTTGTATTCTGCCGGCTTGAAATTATGTTGCACAACTGTTTTACTTTTCTCAAACGAAGCTTTGATATTGGTATGCTGCAACTCAAGCAAATTATGGATTTTAGACCAAACTGCTTCAAAATTTCCTTGACTTGATCAAGCTGTCTTTTGAGCTGTGCATGTGAACTCTCGGCCCTGCGTTGATTATTAAGATGTTAGTCTTATTAATTAATAAGCATAAATCAAATAAAGTAATTTTTTTAAAAATTACCTGTTCGAGGTAGTATTCCCAAAATGGACACAATTGTCTGTCCATGCGGAGACAAATCTCTCCTTGTAAGCATCCAACCAACTACCTTTCACGTAATTGAGTGCATCAGGGTACGTGCTGAATTCATTGTTTAGCTTATGTAGTTGTTCACTAAACTCATCTTCTGTGGATGAAGACACCAACATATTCCAGCTCATAATAAACCTGTCCCATTTTTCTTTCGTTTCGAACAACTTCTTGCATCTCGCCAATACGTTTCTATTAATGTGCCATTTGCATAATAAATGAGTAGCACCAGGGAATATTCTGTTAATGGTGTTCATGAGTGACAATTCTCTATCCGTCACAATGACATCAGGAAGAATACCATCGCCAATAATAGAACGCAATACGCCTAGTGCCCATGCATAATTTTCTTCACGTTCAGCATGAAGGTATGCAAAGCATACTGAAAAAGTCATGTCTGTGGATGTGACTCCAACAATCTCCAGAAGAGGCATGCGATAACGATTGGTCTTGTAAGTACAGTCCATTATCAAGACATGTGGAAATGCATGCAACAAATATATACTTTTTGGGTGCGTCCAAATTAAGTCAGTTACAATCTCGCTATCCTCACAATTCTTATGCCATTCTATGTAATCATGCTCTGCCAACTTACCAAGTAGTTGTTGTATCTGACTTCTTCCACCCCGCTCATTAACTTTATATCTGTAGCTTGCATTGTATATGGTCTTCATTGTGGTTACGTTTAATTCACTTTTTTGTTTTAACGTAACCAAAATTTCTTTTGGTCTAACCATGCTCTTCGACATGTCAACCGGCAATTTGTTTCCTCCTCTGATAATCTTCCTGCAAATGAATGCCCTTCTAAATATTCCGCGGCCGAATGGTTATGCACACCACATATGACCTCCAACATCCAATCATCATTTGAGTCTAACTTTTTACCCTTTAGTGCGAAAGGACATCCACATTTCTTTGAACTGGTTTGTTTGATCCTCTTTCGCTTTTGGCACTCTTCTTGTTTATATTGTCCATTTCTCTCGCAAGCAAGGAGTACTCTAGCTTTGACACCCACTCGAGCAGCATTTGAAACCTTTATCACAATAACAAACCCGTTTTCCTTCCTACTCCATGAGCCCAACTGATCAACGAATCGCGGCTGTGAAATATCTACAATAAATAAACAAATTAAATTCGAATTTAGTAATAAGTAAATGTAATTTGAATAATAAATCCCTACATATGTTGGTCTTACCTCTTGAGTTATAAACTCACTGGTATAATCCATGACAAAGTCCGATCCAACCTGACTTTCTTGCGTAGAGACCTGCATAATATATTAATTTAATATCACTGTCCGGATATTTACTTCCGAACATATAGCATATGTTCGGACTCTCAGGACCGAACATATGACCGAACATATAGTTTATGTTCGGATGTATATGTCCGAACATATGTCATATGTTTCGGTCCTGTACATCCGAACATATGCTATATGTTCGGTTCTAAAATACCGCACATATCGGGAGGTACGAAGTTTCAGGCGCGATGAAAAATTTATAAAAGATACAAAAATGAAAAAAAAATATCAATGAAACAGACCCTTCCACTACTGCTTTGATTAAAAAGCACCATTTGATTGTTGTTTTCATCCATCTCTTCCTTCATTGCACAATCAAATGGAGGAATGTGAATGAAAGATGAGTTTGCAAAGGAAAATGAAGGAAGTGGAGAGTGAGATAGGATGCCCAGAAAAAAGAAAATGCAAGTGAGTGAAGATGACTTGCCCAAGGAAGGTGGAGGAAGTGGAGAGTGAGGTGGGAGAAGCTCTTAGGGAAGAAGAATGGAGATTGTGTGTGAAAAGAAAATCTGATTTGAATTTTTGTTGGATAATGGCTACTTTAGTCATTTCATAAAGGGGTACAAATGTAATAAGAAAAAAGAAAAAATCTTTGTGTTTGAAAAGAAAATTTTTGTGTGCCAATAGCAGCACTCGTTTTTAAATAACGGTTTTGGTTCAGGATCCGATTTTTTTAATCAAAACATATTTTGTTGGTTTCGGATTCGGTTTCGATAAGGAAACCCGAATACGGTTCCGGAACCGAGTCCACCTAAAAGAATCGAATATAATTTTATTTTCTTTTTATTCTTAGTTATTTTTTTAAATAAGGATATCATTCAACTTATAACAGTACATCAAGTCTACAATATCCAGTAATTATGCATAAGAATGCCCCAAAAGAGTTGGTTTTAAAGTACAAATTGCAATATCAAAGACTCATATGTCCGGCCCCGAGCCCACAAGTCGAAACCTGTATGGACCCAGAACCAGACCCATTTATCAATCGGAACTTAAATTAGGTTCCGGACCTGGACCAGTTTATGAATCGGAAACCTAAAAATAAGTTCAGACCCGGTTTTTCGCAGGTCGGAACTTCCGGGTAATCGGAGAATTGGATACTCGTTTGTAATCCTAGTAGTGATAGGAGATGAAGGTGGTTTTGAAAGGTAAGCAACAAACCCAATCTTAATTTGCCAATGGATAGAGCCTTCGGATGTGTATGTAAATCCAAAACCGAATAGGCCTCTTTCTTCCATTCCATTTTTAAAAAGGGTAAATTAGCCAAAAGTCGCTCAGATTGATCTCGTAAGGCTTATAGTCCAACAACTTTTCCACCAAGGCCTATAGACATATTTTTGCGAGGGGTCCCTAGATACGCCACATCACATATTTACATGACTAACTTACCCTTTCAACTTTTTAGGCATAAAATCTTGAATTTAAAAATTTTAAATCTTCCATTCCCCATCGTTCATAGGGCAACGTTCTCTCTCATTCTTTGTCCCAGAGAACCCCCTTTGGAAGAAGAAGATCGCCGATCCTCACATGCCGCTACGCCATCTGTAGTTGCACGAGGAGATCATTTCTCGTTTTGACTTCTGTGGATACAAAAAATAACTTGTTTTTGTCTGTAGTGCCATTAAAGGAGTGCTACTTGGTCTTCCCCACCTCTCTCTCGTTCTATATCTTTGTTGAAAGTCATACCAGCAGGTTCAATGTGTTGAAAGTCATTCAAGGAGTGCGCTACTTGTTTTTGAAACGAAGTAGGAGCAGAGGCAGTTTCTGTCTTCTGGATTTGCATAGGTGGGCTGCACTGATCAAGGGAACATAGACAAGATCTCTGGTTTGCGTCATTGCCTAGGAAAAAATAAGGACATAGGATCCGGTTTCGTTTTTTCTTGCTTGGTGTGAACCTGAGACAACTGCTGCAGCAAGAAAAGGTGGGCTCTGTGTGTGAACAAGATTATCGTTGCTGGAGAAGAAGACCGGATGATCACTGTTACTTGCGCTGCCCATCGCCAAACGACACGCTCGTCGCGGCTAATCTCACTAGTTTGAAGTTCTGCACAGAACAGAACGCAAGGAAGCAGACTACTATTCACTGAGTTTTGGGCTTTTTTTTTTGAGTTTTTGGTAAATTTATTTGAGTTTCTGATAAACTTATCTGAGTTTTTGGCAAATTTATTTGAGCTTTTAATAAATTTAACTGAGTTTTTTAAAAATCTATCTGAGTTTTTTTGTAAATTTTTTGTGTTTTTTGAAATTTATTTGTGTCTTTTCAAGTTTATTTGCTTTGTTTGAAATAAATTTAACTGAGTTTTGGCAAAAATACTTGATTTATTGGCAATTTTTTCTGAAATTTGGAAAGTTAGTTTATCTTAGTTTTGGCAAATGTATTTGCGTCTTGTGAAATTTATTTTTATTTTTTAATTTTATTTACGTCTTTTGAATTTTATATGGATCTTTTGAAATTTACTTGCGTCTTTTGAAATTTATTTGCGTCTTTTTAAATTTCTCTGCGTTCTTTTGGAATTTATTGCCTTTTTTGAAATTATTGCATTTTTTTAGATTTATTTGTATTTTTTGAAATTTATTTGTATTCTTTTAGAATTTATTTGAAAATCTCATTACTAGGGTTTCATTAATCGGGGTCAATTAAATGGTAATTGACCATTATTAATGGCATATCCCACTAATCATGGGATATGATTTAAAGAAAGGGTAAATTAGACATTTTAGGTCTTCAAATTTGGAAAAATGATTTATTACACTATGAAAAAAATTGTGGATCTAAGGACATAAAGTGAAATGTTGAGGGATCTCCCGCCGAATGCCCCTTTTAAAAACGCCTTTTTGTCCTTATTACTCCTAACCAAACCCTAATGGGAGAATTAAGATTCTAAATGGGACCCACCTATTAAAAATCTTAAATGCTCCAATGCATATTTCTTTTAGAGACACAACCAAATTTTACTTCATAATGAGTTGGCCTCGACATGAGATTTAAAAAAATATATAAATAGAAGTTCATGTATTTTACACATTAAGGCCTACTTTTTTCAAAGCATTGGCCCAAAATTTTAAAGATAGAAAGGGGCTACTAAATAAAATGTAAAAAAGCCTTTTTTTTTCTAAAACAAAGTTACTTCCAGAAAAAAGTAAAAGGTTTCGCTCATGATAGGATGCGGCTCAACCCAATGGTCAACTTAATGTCATTTTTATAGAAGAATAATCACTAATTATTTATAAATTAATTATTTAAGAAGTTAGATTTATACTTAATATTTAAACACAATTTGATTTGGTTATGCGACTTGAATAAAATATAATTTGTATTTGAACAAAAATTAAGCTTGAGAAATTTGAGAAAATCAGATATTTGTCTAATTAGATTTATTTTAATTCAAGTAAATTTATCTAAATAAAAATCAAGTCTGTGTATAACTAGGTTTGGATTGAGTGAAAAAACTGGAATTATACATGAAATTACATTAGCCCACAAGTTGAATCACATCCCATCAAAAAAATATATAATTTTTATATTTTTGTCAAATGAAAAGTGTGAAAATAACGACTTAGAAAAGGATATTTTAATGCTTTCTTTAGTTGTGAATTTTTAATCCTTAAAAGTTTGGGCTTTACAATTTCAACATTTTTTTTATTGAAAAAGACTACACCTATTTGCATATGTAATTGAATGGTGTAAATTTGGATTGAAAGGGCCTACCAAAGAGTTACTTATTTCCACAAGGTTTACTCTTGAGAAAGAAAGGATATGAGTTTTTTTTTTAAAACAAAGAAAACAACTTTAATTTCAAATCCCTAGAAACTCTCTAAAGTGTCTCTCTCGTAAATGAAAGCACATCCAGCCAATGGTCATCCTTTGTTCCTTCGTTTTGAAAGGAGCTTCATGTTGTTAGCATTTTCTTTCTTTTTTTATTACGATGTCAATTTGTGATATTAATAATGTATTTTATACTTAATCAACATGAGAATAGAAATAAGTATAATTAGGAGAGATTCTTTCTTGAGAATAGGAGAAAACGGGACTCTAATTTTGAGTGATTTGGATTTGAAATGTGAAAAGTGATGAAGTTTTGTCAGGAACATGGTGGCAACTCCCAAGCTTTTTGAAAAATGTATTAGCTTTTTACAACTGGCCCTCCCAGATTTTTTTTCTACGTGGGGTTCCCTGAAGACAAATTTCCTTCTTCCAGCCTGAAGACAAATTTCCTTCTTGTAGAAGCACTTGCTAAACTACAACAATTGGAGGATGAAAATAACAGGTTGGCTGAAAAATTGACTGCAGAATCACAGAAGTGTCAATTACTTGATTCTGATATAAAATCTTTGAAAGCAGAGAATACTGATCTTAAAAGAAAACTCAAGATGGTCCTATCTGAGTTAAATACTGCTACAGCTTCTTTAAACAAGATGAACACTGGATCAAAAATTTTGATGACATCTTATGTAGTCAAAAGGCACACAGCGGCCATCGTCCCCGCGCCTCGGCCATCTCTCGCACCCGCGGCCATCACAGTACGCCCATGTGCTAGCTGCCATCGCACGCGACGCACGGTCATCGACCAGCCAGGCGTGTGGGCGACCATTTCACCCAGCCTGCCTTAGCGGCTAGGGCCGGCGCGCCTAGCGGCCATAGCTTGGGCATGCTCCCAGCAGCCGGGAAACAAGCAGCCTACCTAGCGGCTAACAGTTGCTGCGTCCCGCGCCTAGTGACCAGCGGCCAGCTATTGGTACTCCAGCGGTCAGCAGACCCCCTCTTGCCTGCCAAGCAATGTGTGGCCGACCGGCACAACTGTTGCACAAGGACCGGCGGCTCGTCTGTGGTCCTCGCAAAACTGGATTCTGACCAGCTTTACGACTTGTCTGGGATTGTTTTAGCTTGATTCACCCCAGTAACATTACTGAGTTTTTGGTACTCAAATTTGAACATAGAAATGGGAAAACTAAGTGGTACTTGGATTGTATAACCCTTACAAAAATACAGATTTTGTTATGAAAGCCTAGATACCCTTTGATATTAACCCGAGCCACTGGTGGAGCTAGATTTAGGTCCCTAAGACCCTAGTAACCCCCTTTGAACAAGATTAGATATGGATTTCCCTTCGTAAAGAAGGGAACCCGTAACTTAGATAATTGATGGACCCCGTACCTTAACCCCGACCAAACATGATTTATACTTGCCCGAATAAACTGAGAGGGCATGTGGAGCACAGTGATTATTGTTCTATCCGGACTTAGGGTTTGGATATCCCCATCTTTAGAATGCACCTTGTGTAGAACAAAACATCATATCCAACCCTTGGTGTGTATAGTATTGAAATCATCGTCCTTGCTTGTCCAAGGCCAATAATGATAAAAGATACACTCGTAATGGACCCTTAACTGTTCTGTAGGCTTGATAGAATGTCTAAATCAGTTATTCCATATTCATATGCAAGGAGCATATGTCTCTTATTCTAGATGTTTTGTGCGTCTTGTCATACCCGGACTTACCCGACCTTAGTATCTTTTCCTACGGGACTCCTTGGGTCTTAGCGCGCGTTTTTCGCCTAGGTTGATCATTGGATGTACCTGAATCCTTAGATGGTTTTTCGGCTTGCGTGCGAGCATTCAGTTGCCCTGCCCTTCCTAGTTACCCGGATCGCCTTGACTTTTTACCACCCGATTTGGGTTTCCATTTCTAGCCGAAATGCTGCCAATTTTTCTGTAGGACTTTCCAGATTTAGATGGATTGTTTTATAGCTTGAAATTGCAATGTTCCAGTTCTGAACTATTTGCACCCGATTGAACTATTGGTTTTCTCCGTGTTTGTATTTATACACGGATAGTATCAAAATTACTCTTGTACCCCAGACTACTCTGAACATTGAACTGTGTATTTTCCCCGTATTAACAAACTGTGCACATTGTGAGAATCAGAACTTCTCCAATATCCCTGATCATAATCTGATTTGGACACCAGACTGTCCTACACCTGAAATCCCGAGTTTTTGCATTGATTCCCGAGTTAGCACCACCCCGCTGGTTATTATTATTACTATATATATAGATATATATTGCTCATTGCAATTTGTAGTCTTGTGTGTGATTGGTGTCACCAATGTACCTACTCTGTCCGAGGCAAACCAGGAACTCCCGTGACAGAGACATATTCAGGGCAGACCAGGAACTCCCGTGATAGGGACTCTTGGGTGAGTTCAAGGTACTATTAGCCTGATCGTTTGGGGCAGGCAAATGCTCCCCTTCCGAGGATTAAGCGACGTGGTTGTTGCTAATTAAAATGTAGTATACTTTCTGTTATTATTGATTCTTCTATTTTACTCATGATGCATTGACTTTGCCTAGTCATATTGTTACTTGACCTCTGATTAATTAACCTGTCATATATATTCTGCTTTGTACCTGCAAACTATGATTTTCATTTTGGATACTTGCCAGGCAATTTGTCTGATCTACGCTTGGTGCTGTAGGTATGATTTCCTGACCTGTACCTTAGTACGGTTTCTGAGGAGGCGGTTGCTGAGCCACAAGTGACGTGTGATTGAGGTATAGAGGTTGTCACGTAGACCCCGTTCCTTACACATGAGACACAAAATACATGGGAGTATTATTTTGGATTTTTTATTTTATTTTGCTGCCTCTGTTGGCTTTTATTTTGGGAATGTAATTAATACATCTTGTGTAATTTCTAACCTTAATCATGGGAATGAAATCTCATGTTTACTTGTCTAACTCTACTTATATTCTGTTTGTCATACCAGTTTGAGGACGTATTGTACAATATGATTCAGCTAGTAAGCCATTAGTGATGCAACACAGGATTCGAAGAGCTCCGGACTTCGAGTTGTACCACAATGCAAGCTTCCGCTAAATGTTCCATAACGGTGATGGATCTTGCAATTCTCACCCGTACGGATCCTGGGAGAAAAGTAGGATTATCCTACAGTAAGCCCCGTAATCACGGCCCCTTAATCCTACCCCGATTTTGGAGTCATGACAAATTCTTTACAGGTAGGACTCCTCCAAAGATCTCCCATGTTGCCAACTTTGGAATTTCTTGTAATTCCCATCTAAAATCACAGCAACCAAATTTTCAAGGTCATATCTCCCTCAATATAGTTTCTATCAATATAATCTTGGCCTCTATGAATATCTAATAAAAAAGAGCTTTCCAATAGTGGGTAGATTATACCGATCTGACATTCGGTTTGAAAGTTATGGCCGTTACAAGTTACTACCCTTAATAAAACTGAGAATAATTTGTGCAATACTTTGACCTTCCATGTGTTGGACGTCCGAGGCATGTGAGGGACCCATATGCATTGAAAATCATCCTTCCTTTGTTTCTTGATCCTTTTTGTCAAGTTTGCTTGATTTCTAGCTTGCTTGTTTAACTTGTCAACTTCTTTGAGCATACTTGTCAACTCACACTTTTAGCAATGAAAATTTTCGTCGCCAAAAGTCACTAAAACGTCGGTAAAAATATTTACTGATGAAAGTTTTTTCGTCGGCCAGACGTCGGTAAAAACTTGTGGACAAAACCTTCTACCGACGAAATTATTTTCCGACGATTATTTCACTTTTACCGACGTTTTAACAACATCAGTAAAAGTATTTTATTTTATTTTTAATTTTTATTTTTACTTTGGCCGACGAAAAAACGTCGGCAAAAAGTATTTATTTATTTTTAAAAGATTTTTCTTTTTACTTTTGTCGAAGAAAATAAACGTCGGCCAAAAGTATTTTTTTAATTTCTCTTTTAACTTTTGCTGACGAAAATAAATGTCGGAAAAAATTATTTTATTTTTTTCAATTTTCTTTTTACTTTTACCGGCGAAAATAAACGTCGGCAAAAAGTATTTTTTTTTTAATTTTTCTTTTTACTTTTTCCGATGAAAATAAACGTCGGAAAAAAGTATTTTATTTGTTTTTTTAATTTTCCTTTTCACTTTCGCCGAAGAAAATAAATGTCGGCAAAAAGTATTATATATTTTTTTTAATTTCTCTTTTAACTTTTGCTGACGAAAATAAACGTAGGCAAAAAGTACTTTACTTTTTTTAGTTTTTCTTTTTACTTTTGCCGACAGAAATAAATGTCGGTAAAAGGTATTTTATTTTTATAAAATTTTTCTTTTTACTTTTGCCGAAGAAAATAAATGTCAGAAAAAAATGTTTTATTTATTTTCTTGATTTTCCTTTTTACTTTTGCCGATGAAAATAAACGTCGGTAGAAGGTATTTTATTTTTTTTAATTTTTCTTTTTTACTTTTGCTGACGAAATAAACGTCGACAAAAGTATTTTATTTTTTTTTAATTTTTCTTTTTTACTTTTTTCGATGAAAATAAACGTCTGTCAAAAGTATTTTAATTTTAAAAAATTTTTCTTTTTACTTTTGCCGATGAAAATAAACGTCGGCAAAAAGTATTTTATTTTTAAAAAAATTTTCTTTTTACTTTTGCGGATGAAAATAAACGTCTTCAAAAGTAATTTTTTTTAATTTTTCTTTTTTACTTTTGCAGACGAAAATAAATGTCGGCAAAAAGTATTTTATTTTTACTTTTACCGACGAAAATAAACGTTAGCAAAAAGTATTTTATTATTTTTTTAATTTCTCTTTTTACTTTTGCCAACGAAAATAAACGTCGGCAAAAGTGATTTTTTTAAAAATGTTTCTTTTTACTTTTGCCGGTGAAAATAAATGTTGGCAAAAGTAAATTTTTTTTATTTTTATTTTTACCTTTGCCGACTAAAATAAATGTCGGCAAAAGTATTTTTTTTTTAAATACTTTATTTGTTTTTTCAATATAATTTTCTTATAAACTTGTTTATACACTTGTATAAAAAATAAACCTGTTCATGTACTAATATTCAACATAAAAAATGAATGCAAACAAAAGTCGCTAAATAATCAAACAACCATCGCCATTTTTCATCAAGTCATTCATCTCATTAAACAAATATTACAATAAATAATGATATAGTTCCATATAAATGTCCAATATACATATACAAATAAATTAAAGGAGTAAAACACCCCCATAAGTCTGCAACCGACCCTAAAGCATCCATCAATCTGCCATGACAAAAACAACATTAGAATCTTTTCAATGAATTAAATTATAAATGAAAGAAAAACATGCATATATATAAATCTTTTTCTAAGTTTTTTGGCAGCCTGTTTTCCAGCCTAAGTGTTGAGAATCAGGTTGTTTTTGCATCTAATTCGTTAACCGGAAGTCTGATTCATTAACCGTCAATTCCTACAAGTTACTTTGACCTTGAACAAGGTACCCGTGCTGGTTTCTGGGCTGTTTGATGGCCGTTTTTCATTTTCGACCTATGACGGCCTATTTTCGAGACTACATGTTAAGAATTCAATGTTTTTAGGTCTAATTCGTTAACCGGTAGTCCGATTTACGAGCCATCAGTTCCTGCAAGTTAGTTTCACCTCGAGCAAAGTGCTCTTGCCGGTCTCCGATATTTTCAGGGGACGTTTCTCGTTTCGGACCCCTGGCGAGTTGTTTTCGAGTCAAAGTGTTGGAAAATCCGATGTTTTCACTTCTAATTCTCTAACCAGAAGTCCGATTTGCGAACCGTCAGTTCTTACAAGTTACTCTACCCTCGACCGAAGTGCTCGTGCCGGTTTTCGATTTTTCCGAGGGAGTTTCCCATTCCGGGCCCTCGGCGGGCCGTTTTCGAGCCTAAATGTTAGAAAATCCTATATTTTCACTTCTAATTATCTAACCGCGAGTCCTATTTGCGAACCATCAGTTCCTACAAGTTACTCTACCATCGAGCGAAGTGCTCGTGCTGATTTTTGATTTTTTCAAGGGCCGTTTCCCATTCCGAACCCCCCAGCGGGCCGTTTTAGAGCCTGAGTGTTGGAAAGTCCTATGTTTTCGCTTTTAATTCTCTAACCGGGAGTCCTATTTGTAAACTAACCGTCAGTTCCTACAAATTACTCTACCATCGAGCGAAGTTCTCGTGCCAGTTTTTTATTTTTTCGGGGACCGTTTTCCATTTCGGGCCTCCGGCGGGCTGTTTTCGAGCTTAAATGTTGGAAAATCCTATGTTTTCGCTTCTAATTCTCTAACCGGGAGTCCTATTTGCGAATCGTCAGCTCCTACAAGTTACTCTACACTCGAGCAAAGTGCTCGTGCCGGTTTCCGATTTTTTCCGAGGTGTTGAAAATGCTACATTTTCAATGTTTTTAAATTTTGACTAGTTGTTATGTTAAAATTTCAAGAGAATAATCTACTAACCAAAGGGTTGCATCATGATCTCCAGTAGCTGTGCCATCACCAGTAAAAGTGGTCCCTCTCTCGTGATGTCGAAAATGATGGTCGGATCTATCCCTGCCGCAAAACACTTTTGGCGACATTTTTTTTCGTCGGTAAAATAAGAAAGAAAAATAAACGAAAAATAAAAAACACTTTTACCGACTTTTTTTTTGTCGGTAAAATAAAAAAGAAAAATAAATAAAAAAACTTTTTTCGAAGTTTCCTTTTTGTCGGTAAAATAAAAAAGAAAAACAAATAAAAAATAAAAACACTTTTACCGACGATTTTTTTGTCAGTAAAATAAAAATAAAAATAAATAAAAAATAAAAAACTTTTACCGACGTTTTATGATTCGTCAGTAATAATCTCTGATTTTTTAAAAATGAAGTTGATTTTAAGAATGAAACTTTCCGACGTTTTTAGGAAAACGTCACTAAAAAATAACATTTTACCGACGTTTTTTTTTTAATAAAATATCGCTAAAAAGTTGCCTTTTACTGACGGTAAAAGGCTAATTTTTTGCTACGAAATTATATATGTCGGTAAATAATACTATTTACCGACGAATTTATAAAAAACGTCGCTAAAAGTGCAAGTTTTTGTAGCTAAGCATGTAGCTCTTTTCAAATCTGAATTCTCTTGTGCATGTGACTCCCCAAAATAAGTTTCCAACTTGGACTCCAAAATAATGCTTGCCAAAGAGAGGAATATGTGGCACTTCCATGTGGGGTGTCCACCTTGGAATTCACGCCAGGATGGACCCCACATCTTGGTGTGTGAATTATTTTGAGATTTCTCACTTCCTTTGGACTCCTCTTTAACCTCTCTCAAATTTCATCAATGCACGGGCCCTGAATTATGAATGTTTGTTGAAAGAAATAAATTCAGCTAAAATCATATGTAAGAAATTCACATGGCCCATGCATGGGACCCTAACATGCTTAATAATATACCAAACTAACAAATTTTTATGAGTCACACCATGGTGTCAAAACAGCAGGCATGTATGATTGAAATCCAAAAGCCAATTACTTGGTGTGATCAAATGTGATATGAAAAATAATGATTTCATAAAATCATGCAAATTAATGGATATTTATTCATTTTGACCTAAATTCCAACTTGAATGGCCAAATGGATGAAAACATAAAATTCTATGGAATTGAATACAATTAACCCTAATTAATTCCACAAACTCACAAAAAATGATGACAATATGATGTAATTTTGTGGACTTATCAAAGGTCCTATTTCATCTTTCCACCACCCCATTTTGCTGGGGAGTGTAGGCCACAGCCAATTGACGTTTAGTTCCATTATTTTCACGAAAGGTCTTGAAAATATCCCCTCTATCGGTTCTAAGTGTCTGGATTTTCTTATTGAACTGGGCTTGGACTTCTTTGGTAAATTTTTCAAAAAAAAAAAAATGGCTTCAGATTTGTGTGAAATCAAGTAATTAAACATAGCCATATCAAGAGTAGTAATCGATAAAAGTTATGAAATATCAGGTCCCTTGCCTATTTTTATATATAGGGGCCCACAGATGTCAGAGTGGACTATCTCAAGGGTGGATGTGGATCGTTGAGCTTTTAGGAATGGTTTTCTAGTTGCTTTTCCAGCCACACGATCCACAAGGTGGCAAAGATATTAGTTTCAACTGTCTAAGCATACCCTCTCGAGCAAATCTGGTCATCCTATCTTTACCAATATGACCTGATCTAGCATGCCATTTGAAAGATTCCTACACATTATCACAAGCCATAAATGATACATTCAAAAAATAAATTTTTGGGATTTTTACCAAAAAAGTGCCCCTATACACAAATACGTCGGATTTAATCAGAAATACACGAAAATGACCATTTTGGTGTTCGTACAGTGATTTTTTACTCTTTTACCCTCCTTTTATCGAACGATATCGTTTTCAATCCCACCCTTTTACCCTAAAACCATCGAAAGATTTTCTGCTCCTTTCTTCCTCCTTCCTTCTCCCTGCATTGCAGCTCTAGCTCTCTCGTTCCCTCTCCCTCTCCGATCACTACTCTCTGTTTCCCTCTCCACTCGATGCATGGATCAAGCTTAGACTTTAAAATTTGGGCTCAGGGTCGAGCTTGGCAATATGGGTTCCATCTCGAACTCAGGCCAACCCACATTCATCTCCCATCATCTTTTCTCTCTGGGGTTGGTATTACAAGTAGTCAGAGAGAGAGCAAAGCTCTAAAAAATCTCTTCGCATCCATCTAGATCCAAGCCCTAGCCCTAATTCTCACTGCAGAGATCGGCATCTGAATAGCAAAAATCCAATATGGAAGAATCGATGGGCATGGGAGACTCTGGCTCGTGGGCGTGAGCTATCGTGCAGATCTCACCCTACACTTTCTCCGCCATTGGAATCGCCATCTCAATTGGCGTATCGGTCTTGGGAGCCGCTTGATTTGAATTCATTCTATCCAATCTTTTCTTTGGATTTCGGGTTCTGAGAAGTTTTTTTTCTCTTTGTAACATCATCCGGGGTATTTTTATAATGGGAAGCAGTCTGATTGGTGCTGCAATCAAAGCCCCTCGCATCACTTCCAAGAATCTCATCAGGTCTGCAATTTTTCCTCTTCAACTGAAAAGATCTAATGATATTTTCATTTATTTTGTGCCACTTTTCTTTCAAATAATTGGATCAGTTTTAAAGACGAGGATCTTGTTTGGTTATAGCATCATCTTAGCTCTTCTTTTTTTTTAGTTCTATGTCTCTGTAAATGTGGGGTAGATGAAATATAGAATGTTGAATCGGAACCTCATATGTGAATTGCAGCTGGATCTGATTTCACATATATTTTTTTTCAATCTTTGGGTGAAAAAGATAACTCAAAAGACGTGAGAATATCACTATGATATGAGCAATACATAGGCCAATTGTGATTCATGAGAGGTGTTTCTGATATGAAGGTCAAACATGATGAGATTGACCCTCAGAGTGCAGATTTATGGATGGTTGGAGCTTTCAAACCTGTTTTTTATTTTATTTTATTGGAGAGCCAGGATGGTCAGTTAAAGAGTTGGGAACACAGCCTTTTAAACTCCGCACCTTATGCAAGGCAAATGATGAGTCATTTGGTAGTGCAATCCAAGCACATCCACTTTATGGAACGTTTATAGACCAACCCAAAGTTTCACTAGAAACCATTGAGGAATCTTGATGAGAGCATGTAGCAAAGTAGGAAGGCTCTCATTGTTTCAATGAGAAGGTCGCACATTCGAGGCATGTTGGCTATAAAGAAAGCATTCTATAAATTTTGAGAGCTTATTTGTGGTTGAAGGTTGTATTCACGTGTCAAATGGTTTTTGAAGATCAAATGCTTGGATTATTCGAACCTTTTTTACGAGTCATGTATTGCAACTATGACAAGTTTAGAGGAAGTTGTTGCCCATTCTCTAATAGGCTACAATAGACTTTCATGCTTTGAGTCTTTTGGATGTTTTAGGTTATTTAGTGTGCCAGTTTAGTAAGTGGATGATTTGGCCGATACTTCAATAGATTCTGGGGAAACTTCGATATGTTTCTCTGCATTTCAAACTTGGTTAGATGTAAAACATGGAATCCTAAAAATTAGAATGGAGGGTCTGAAAATATGGTTGAAGTTGAACCCTTGATTAGATGTAAATTGGCTTCTTTTAGTAGTGCTTAAACTGGAACCAATACTAGGGAACTCGTGACCCAAGTGTAGAATAAGCGAGCGGCAAACCATACCTATTCGGAAAATGCATTTCTGAATCAAATCCGTGAGCCTTTCTCATTGTTTATGCACCCCATTATAAAGTCATTGTCATATTTATTATTGGAGATAAAAAAAAAATGGGCGAAGAACCTATAAGTAATTGTAACGATATCGTTATCAGAAAATTTTGAAAACTAGATTTTGAGTGACTGTTATCGAGCTACTTATACTGATGTCATCCATGACATGCGCGACGGAAACCAATAGCAGAAGTGTGGATATGATAATTTGAGATTTTCAACAAGGCATGGATTCTTCTACTCTTGAATCATGCTCTTCATCTCCACCACTTGATGACTGCATACTTCCACTGTTGCCAGAATCCATGGCTTTCGATCTAAGAAAGAAAAGCGAAAGAGAGGGAGACAAGAAGAAAGAGGAAGAGAGACTCTCACTTACAACAACATGAAAGAGAATCCTGTAATACAACCCACATGTATTTTACAACTGCCATCATAAGAAAGAACCCATATCTTTAAAGTTGTGATCTACCCACAAACTTTCTGATAGTGACTCTTTGTAAACTATATGAAGTAAAAAGAAGTGATTGATCTGTCATCTGTGAGATGGAGTATGTGGTAAGTAAGGATCAGTTGTTTTCTACAAAAGGGAGCATTCCCATATTTGCCTCCTGTTCGTGTTTGGAGTTAATTTGGGGCACAAGCCCACAGCAGTAACAATAAGGTAATCAAGTTGAAATAATTAATAAAAGAAGTTTATTTAACCAATAACCTCATTTTCAAATATTAGCGACATAGATGGTAGTTGCAAACTTGTACTATCTCTTGGAGAGTTCTAATTGAGTAATGAATTAATAAAAAAAGAGTCAACTAAGTCTGGATTACTTACTGTTATTATGCTGTCCAGCCCCAACTTGGTTTAACTCTAATCAGTCTCCCCCTCATACTCAATACCATCTGTGAATTATACAACCTAAACTAACCATTGGATTGAACCGCAAAAAAATTGTACAGTCATAAAACCTTCCAAGTTAGAGGCCTTCAAAAATCAATAAATATAGGGATATCTGATGGGGGCTGATTTTCTTGCGCAACACTAGTCACCTTTCCAATCCCCTACCCACAATGATTGCCATGCTTCCAGGTGGGTGAGAAATGCCTTAATTTTTTTTTAGATTGGATTATGCCTAATCTATTGTTAATTTTTTGTTCAAACTTGAGAGAGATATCCTTGTTGGGTTTCCTTCTTATATGATTGAAACCTTGGGATATGAAGAGATTCCTTCCTAATTATTTGGTTTCCGATAGAATAGTGAAGGCATTTCTCACCATCTTTCCTGATTTTTAGAGGCAGGTTTCACTTTGCTGAAAAATTGAGAAAGAGAATCCTCTCTGGGTCTAGTTATATTTGAGCAATCAAAAACACAAATAGACTGATAACCCAAATTTTGTTTGTGAGAAAGAAATTACAGAAAGAATACTTTTGGGGTTTGAAAAATTGGGTTAAACTTTCCATCTTTGTTTTTAGAGAGATCCTTGGTGGGTTTATATGTATATGTTGTTGGAATCTTGAGATAGGAAAAAAAAGAGGTTCCTTCTGAGAATTCATTTAGAAAAGTGAAGGCCTTTCTAAGGTTTTCCATAGAACCTGCAGTAGTTCTCTCTCCCATCTATCAATTTCATATATTGGGCAAAAATGAAAAATAAGATCTACCCCGATCTCTTCTCTGATTTGGGGAGAAATTTGCCCAATCTCGCTAAAGCAGCGAATCGCAGTGAGTCCTCATCTCTATTCTTTCTTTCTTTTCATTGTTTTTTTTCCTTCTTCCTTAGGTCTGCAATCCTCTCTCTGCAGTCTTTGCAACCCTATCTCTGCTGACGGATTTTTAAACCACGTCAGGTATGACTGTTTTTATTTATGTAACTGTAGGTTGTAAATTTGTTTGTATGACTGCAGATTTCTTTAATTTATTTTTTGTATATGTTGCGCATGCTGTGATCGTGGTGGTGTGATTGTGGCAATGGATAGATGGAGGGGTTATTTCTTACGGTTTCAGTGGTGGCTTTTTTTAAATGTTAGAATATCAACTGGTGTAGACCAATTGGTGGGTTTGAACCATTTGATGAGTCTACATTGATAGACCCAATTAATTGGTGATTTTGAAAATTTTGTGGTGGTTTAACATGTTGCCAACTACCAAGATCTGATTCCATATGTCATTTAGAAAACACTTGCACTTCTCATGGATTACATTAGCCAATGCCTAATACACTTTTAAGCATTGTGCATCAACCTTCTACAGTGTGATAACTCCAGTTACAAGTGTAGCTCCAGTTAAAAGTCTTGCAACATATCAAGTCTCGTCCGCATTGTTTAGTATTTGTGTTGTCACTTTATGAGATAACTGGTTATAATAAATTTGGAAACTATATGATAAGAATGGGCCTAGGAACTTGAACCGCAATATGATAGAAATGGGCAGATATTCCAATTTTTTTTCTTGATCGGATTGCAGGCCGAGTGTGGTGGATTGTTGAATGGGTTGTTTGACTTGGAAGTTGGGTTCAGTCTGGATGAGTTTTGAAGGTTGGATTGGAGATTGGTGTAGGTTGGTGTTGAAGTTTGAGTCCTAATAAAGAAAGACTCCTAAATAAATAGAGTTTCAATCCACTCGTGTAATGTTTCCTTGGGTTAGGTTGGATTTTCACCTAGTGATGGTAGGAAATTATTAGAGCTTAATTCTCTTCAAAAAGGCAGCATCCAGAGAGGTATCTTCTAATATTCATTTTTTTTTATGTTTTTTTCTTTTCATTTTTACATCTTCATATGGTATGACTAGCTTGATTGTTTACATCCTCACCTCAGTGGTAAGAGGCGTCAGTTGTCACCTGACTGCCCAGTGTTCAAATCCTCATTACCGTCCTTTAGAGCTTTCAGTCTCACTATCCTTGGGATTTGAACTCTCCAGTCATTTTGGTGACATTTTATGACCTTCAATCTTTTGGGACACAAAAACTAATGTTGGCTATTTTTTTGTCTTAATCCTATGAAAATGACTCATTTAGCCCATAAATTCCTATTTCAACATATTAGAAAGGTATCATTAATTTCAGGTCATTTGGATGTCATTTTGGGACTTTTCGCTTTTTAGCCTACTTTGGCCGGTTCCAACTTATTTGACCCAGAAGCCTATCTATTGTACCTCACTTGCGACATAACGTCATTAAACTCATATGAGGCCTCCCTTTAGATTTAATTTCAGGCTTGATGTGCATATTACTTTGGGTTGTTTTGTGTTTTAAAATGGGTTGAAACGGGGGCGATGGGGCCCCTGAATGGTGGTGGGAATGTTGTTTGGGCTGATTTAGTGTTTGATTTATTGGGAATCAGGACCAAATCTGAAGCTATTTTCGTGAATTTTTTTTTGGAGACTATCATTTACTTCAAACTTGAATGTGAGTCATTGTTGTACGCTTTGCTGGACTATGTTAGAAGGATGGGGGATTTTATATTGGTTTGATAAGATTAGCATAAATGATGGTGGTTGTCGTGAAGCTGTGGAGGTGAAAGTTGCATCCAATAAAATTGTTGGATTTTTATTACTTTCTATCTAGTATATGCCCTGTAATGTTGTTGGTTTAGGATTTTGAGGATAGTTGGGAAATGGGGTTTTCCCATGGTTCCTTGATAGATAATTGGAATGTGACTTTTTTTTTTTTTTTTTTGATGGTCATTCAGACCTCTTTGAAATTTAATTTTGACTATCATCCTGTGTCTTTATGTAACACCGATATATGTAACACTTATAATTTCCAATACATAGTTTCTATCAATTTGCACTTTTTTGGTTAGTATCTCTCTTTCCAATAAACAATCTCTCTCTTGATTTACACCTTTTGGGTTAGCATAAATTCCTGAATCTATAAATCCCCCCCCCCCCCCAAAAAAAAAAAAAAAAAAAAAACCCACTCTGTCATTTCAGGTATACATTTGTAATAGTTAATCACTAATTTTAATGAATCATTATAATCCATCATCTAATGTGTACTTCTCCTGCCATGTATTTTGCAGATATTTACATTTTAGACATGGAGTGATGGTGCATGGGAAAGAGTATCCCATGGAGAAAAAGGATCTTGCGTGATGGGTTGAGACTAGATGTTGCCATATACATGGGTGATTTGTATGAGAATGGTTGCCGCTGCACATGGAATGTTGTCATGTAGAAAGGGTGGTTTGTGTTTGGATGTAATGGGATTGAATGCATTGTAAAGACATGTTGGGATGTTAGTGTTGGAATGTAATGATGTTATAATGATGTTGGGATGTTGGAATGCTACATTTGTAATTGAAACTTGCACTAAAAAATGTTTTCCTAGATGAAAGCAGTTGAATGTTGAAATGGTGGGGTGGTGGAATGACAAATTTTTTTCCTGGATATTGGATGGTGGAATGGTGGTTTTTTCCCAATGAATTCTAAATGTTCATGATAGGTGTCAATCTAAATGAGTATTTTGTGAAATCTGAATTTGTGATCTTATTAATTTTTCTGGAACTCAAATGATTATGAATTCTTATAATAAGTGTGACATGTTTTAAATGATGGACCTATTTGAATGAATGTCCACACTGCATTGGAGTTTCAGATGTGTCCAAAGAATACGTTACCATTTTGTATTTGAGTTTCAACAAAAAGGGTGCTTTTTGACTTTTGCATCCAGCCACTGAAATTGAAACAAAAATGGAGGGCCATGATTGAGCTCTCTCATATAGTTGGTGAGAGTGTCTCTCACGTAACACCTCCCTTTTTATTATAATACTTTTTCTTTAAAATTAACGATAAACCGAATCAATTCATAGATCCCATAAGTAAGGTTAAGAATAGCAACAAACATAAGAAAAAACATTTTGGCATTGCAGATGGGATGATCTATAGATGGTTTTTAGGGTGGGAAATCTTTTGAAAACTTGAATTCCTACCCATACGAACTTGAATTTTGTACCCGACATTATTTTTTGATAACGATATCGTTACCATCTTTTATAGTTTCTTCATCCATTTTTTGTGTCCAAAAGAAAATAATAGTGACTTTATATTGAGATGCATAAACAATAAGAAAGACTCACGATTTCACTCAAAATCTAGTTTTCAAAAAATTTCTGATAGCGATATCGTTACAATTATTTATTGGTTCTTCGCCCATTTTTGTCTCCAAGAACAAAATGAATCAGACTTTATAATGTGGTGCATAAACAATGAGAAAGGCTCACAGATTTGGCTCAAAAATACATTTTCCTAATAGGTGAAGTGAAGGTTCGAACCCTCAAAACGAGGGTTCGAACCTTCGGACTTTCTGGAATTTGGCCCAGGAAGGCAGTGAAGTGAAGGTTCGAACCCTCAAGACGAGGGTTCAAACCTTTGGACTCTCTGGAATTTGGCCCAGGAAGGCAGTGAAGTGAAGGTTCGAACCCTCATCTTGAGGGTTCGAACCTTCACTTCCTTGCGGTCCTGGGCCAAATTCCAGAGAGTATGAAGGTTCGAACCCTCGTTTTAAGGGTTCGAACCTTCACTTCACTGCCTTCCTGGGCCAAATTCCAGAGAGTCTGAAGGTTCGAACCCTCATTTTGAGGGTTGGAACCTTCACTTCATCTATTAGAAAAATGCATTTCTGAGCCAAATCTGTGAGCCTTTCTCATTGTTTATGCACCCCATTATAAAGTCCGATTCATTTGTTATTGGAGACAAAAAATGGGCGAAGATCCAATAAATAATTGTAACGATATCGCTATCAGAAATTTCTTGAAAACTAGATTTTGAGTGAAATCGTGAGTCTTTCTTACTGTTTATGCATCTCAATATAAAGTCACTATTATTTTCTTGTTGGACACAAAAAATGGATGAAGAAACTATAAAAGATGGTAATGATATTGTTATCAAAAAATAATGTCGGGTACAAAACTCAAGTTCGTATGAGTAGGAATTCAAGTTCTAAAAGATTCCCCACCGTAAAAACCATCTATAGATCATCCCATCTGCAATGCCAAAATATTTTTTCTTATGTTTGTTGTTATTCTTAACCTTACTTATGGGATCTATGAATTGATTCGGTTGGGTTCATCGTTAATGTTGCACTGCTAAAATGTTTTTATGTTTGTTGCACCCATCGGCAATGGAAGCTCGATGGCTCCAAGATAAAAGATTGTCGTTGACACCTAACTCAAGCCTTGAAAGAGTCATTTGAAACCTGACATCATCTATTGAAGGAATTAGAGAAGCCTTTGAGGCACAAAACCGACTTATGCGTGCACATATCAAAAGCGGAAATTTAAGAAATATGTAATTGAAGGTTATATGTCATGTATTGGTGATCACTTGCTGTATTTTAGTTTACATATCATTCTGGGCGTAAATGATATTGTGAATGAACCTGTGTTTATGTAGTTTAGAACATGAACATCCAGTGTAATATGCTGTGATCAGCTGGGTGAATGAAACATTTGTCACACACATGACAAATTTCAGGCTTCCTTACAAAACCCATCTTCTTTGAATGTGTTAGAAAATGCAAATTTGAAGAGTTAGGTTTGATTGAACTTCTTGGTATTAATTCTTGGTTACTTGTAAATAGAGAAACATAATTCATATATAGTCATTTAGCCATTTAGCAGATCTGAACCCACTTGGTTGAAAAAGTACGCGACTGCAAAAACTAACCAAATGCAATTATTTCTGTCCAAAAAAATGCAAATTTAGAGTGCGCCATATGGTCTTTGAAACCCCAAAATCTCAACCAAAAAATCCATCGGGAAGTGGACTAATCAGCCCCCTAAACAGGGGTACTCGGACATGTTTTCAAGAAAACAGCAGATCTGAACCCACTTGGTTGAAAGAGTGCGTGACTGCAAAACTAACCAAACGCGATTGTTTCCGTCCTAAAAAAATACAGATTTAGAGTGTGCCATATGGTCTTTGAAACCCCAAAATTTCAACCAGAAACTCCATCGGGAAGTGGACTAACCTGCCCCATAAACAGGGGTACTCGGACATGTTTTCAAGAAAACAGCAAATTTGAACCCACTTGGTTGAAAAAGTGCGTGACTGTAAAACTAACCAAACACGATTGTTTCTATCTAAACAAATGCAGATCTAGAGTGTTCCATATGGTCTTTGAAACCTTAAAATTTCAACCAGAAACTCCATCGGGAAGTGGACTAACTAGCCCCCCTAAACAGGGGTACTCGGACATGTTTTCAAGAAAACAGCAGATCTGAACCAACTTGGTTGAAAAAGTGCGCGACTGCAAAACTAACCAAACGCGATTGTTTCCATCCAAAAAAATACAGATTTAGAATGGACCATATGGTCTTTGAAACCCCCAAATTTCAACCAGAAACTCCATCGGGAAGTGGACTAACAGGGGTACTCGGCAAGCTAAAAAAAAAGTGTTGGCGAATCCCAAAGGTTCGAACCCTTACAGTAAGGGTTCGAACCTTTGCTTCGTAACCTTTCTGGGCCAAATCCCAGAGACCACTAAGGTTCGAACCCTTACAGTAAGGGTTCGAACCTTCACTTCGTTGGTCTCCTGGGCCAAATCCCAGAGAGCATTAAGGTTTGAACCTTTGCACACAGGGTTCGAACCCTCACTTCTTTGCCATCCAAATTTTTTGAAAATACAATTTTGGGTGAAATTCGTGAGTCTTTCTCATTGTTTATACTTCTCGTTATAAATTCATTGCCATTTTGTCGTTCCACACAAAAAATGTACCAAGAACCTATAATTAACAGTAATGATTTCATTCTCAAAAAATGATGAAAATAAAATTCTGAATGAGATTCGTTAGTATTTCTCTTGTTTATGGTTCTCACTATAAAGTCATTGTCGTTTGGTTGTTCGACACAAAAAATGGATGAAGAATCTACAAATAATGGTAACGATATCGTTACCAATATTTATAGTATATTCATTGTTTTTTGTGACAGACAACCAAATTACAATGCCTTTATACTGAGAAGCATAAACAAGGACACAACCAAACGGTATTATTCCCTTTCAAATTACTCTCTCCTTCAAAAATTTAGAAAAGACATCTCTTGTTAATGTTATTGATATGAGTAACAATTGGGTCACTTCTCTTATAGAACATTCAGAGGTTTTTATGTATGACCATTGACTGGCCGTTAATTTTTTTCCCCCAACCAGACAGGAGGGGAATGGACAATGTGGTTTATAAGTCAACCGAATTTCTCTTTTTTGGAGTTGTGGCACAAAAAGTAAACCTACACAATGTGAAGAAAATAAAGAACTGAGACTTTCCATATCAACGTGATATGAAACTTCCATTGGAGCAGTTAAATGCAACCAAAGTTAACTGCAAGTATCAGTTACATTCAATCATATAAATGTAAGGTTATAAATTGATCATATATAGGCCGGGTGGTCATATAGGCCATGAGGTTCCATGGTAAAGACCAAGAACCTAGATCATGATCCAATATAATCTAGATTGTTACCCATTTGTTACATTGATTGCAAATCAAGACTAATTTGGACCATGAAGGCCTGGATGACATCATTGTTGTGTTTATGGATGAAGTTGAACAGAAGGAAAAATGAAATTCAAGAGGGCATATGAGTTGAACATATTTGAAAGAACTTTGAGTGGCATCCAACCCTATCAATGCGAAACATGAGAAAATAAGACCATCACAATGAGTTTATGAGTTCAAGTAGGAAGATTCATAATCTAAGTGCATTATACAATTTAGAGTTTTGAGGGTTCAAACCTTCGGGCTCTCTGGAATTTGGCCCAGGAAGTGCAAAAAACATGGGTTCGAACCCTCTGTCTCTGGAATTTGGCACAGGGAGGTTTGAAATTGAAGGTTCGAACCCTTACAACGAGGGTTCGAACCTGTCTTTGTCTCTGGAATTTGGCCCAGGGAGGTTTGAAATTGAAGGTTCGAACCCTCGTTGTGAGGGCTCGAACCTTCTTTGTCTCTGGAATTTGGCCCTATGAGGTAGTAACTTGAAGGTTCGAACATTGGAAAAAAAACACTTAAGGCAATAACCTGGTGTGCAAGGCATGGAATATGTCACATTTGCAAATGGCAATCAACTCAAGAACATTTTCCTAATCTTAATGTTGTAGCTAGCCCATAATGCTGCTAGATTCGATAGCAGGTCTGTGAAGGCTATGGTATAGACTTGTCCTTTCAATAAAATGGCTATGGTATAAACCTGAAACCTATATTCCATTCCCCTCATTCCATTTCATCTTGTAATGTAAAAACTTGTAACATTGGTCAACAGTCCATTATGTTCTATTTCTACAACATTCATTTTCATACACATAACAATTGGATACAAAGTGTTATATCCAGTCCAACATACAAAGTGAAATCATGAGTCTTTCTTATTATTTATACATCTCAATATGAAGAAACTATGAATGATGGTAACGATATCGTTATTGGAATATAACCTCCATGAGCCTTTTTCTTGGTTTATGTATCTCAATATATAGTCAGGGCCAATCTCATTGCTGAACGGGAAAAAGTGGAATAAAAAATTCTAAAGAATTGTAACGATATCGTTATAAAAAAAAATTAGAAACCACTAATCTCTGTAACACAATTGCTCCACAAATATCAATTTCAGTACAAGGCATTGAAAACTGATTTGGGATAAAGAACAAAACCTGAACAGGCTTTTCTACATGACAAATGGGTTGGAAACATGGAGTTGAAGAGGGTAAATTCAAATGGCCTTTATTTGATTTCAAATTGTTAGATAATATGCTTACAAAATTATGGAATGTTTGGAACACAATAATTATTCTAGCACACAAAGGTCATACACCCTTTACAAGTAGATTGGCTTCAAACAGAGAGCAATCCCTCCCTCATACAAAGTATACCCGATAAGGACCGCTTGATCTGCTTCCATATGTCGGCTTCAACATTTCAAATCTGAACAACAATGTGGACAAGTTGAAGTTATATCTCATCCAAAAAAAGAGGAAAATGATGATTCATCCTCTTGGAGGTGGATCTCTACATGTCTGTCTATTATGACCACGCTTCTTGCAATGTAAGCATGTTACTTGTTACTTCATTGTCCTCTGTTAGTATCCATAACTTAACCATTAGAAGTGACATCAGCCGGTACAATGATAATCCTGCCAAAGCCAGTTCAAGAATCAAAATTGGCAAAGATGCAAACTAAAAGATAGAAAAAGATAATCAGTTGCAGCATAAGTACCACAAATATGAAGCTCTAATCAACTGTGTTGATTGAATGCAAGGAGGAAATGTCATATTTCAATGTGACAACACAATTTTTACAAGAAGGTAAGGATTAAGACACAAAATTAAGCCATATGATCACATTGAATACAAACTACACTATTTACATGAAAAAAGATTTAAGAATGACAACCATTTATATTTCTAGGAACAAATACACTTAAGCAAAGATGAAAAACTTCATAACCATGGTCATGCCCTACCACTTACTTTACTATATGTTTTTTGTGGATAAGAGATGTTTCCTTCAAAAGAGAAGTTTCCTTGAATCGGCCTGCATCACCTTTGTGAAATTCTTGATAGGGGACAGCAAATGTGATTGTTGTTGGTTAACAACAAACCTGATTGTTGTTTCTTCCGAAGCTAGTGGAAGAGACATCTTCCATTGAGACTGTCAATTTAGAATTGAAAAGTTCACTGTGGGATTGTGACAAGGCCTAGGATCATCACTACTTGCTCTAATTGAAATTTCTCCCTCAAAAGACCTTTTTTTAATCAATATTTTTCTTCTAGCCTCATTTCAACCTTTTGACTTCTTGATAGTTTCTGCCAAAAAACATTTTATGAAATGTTTCTTGCATCCGATTCCATTCTAGCAACTAATAGTGCTAGTAGTGAAAATGCATACAAAAAGTGAACATCAACAGCACATCTGACCACCTTAAGAAGCAATGAAGCATCCAATTGAAAACCAAAACTGAGAAAACATGAGCTGATCAGTATACCTCAGAGCTGAAAAAACCCTAACAATGTGTGCAAGTCATTCGTCTACAACTGTAAAGAAATTCCTCCAAGTCAAAAGAACGTTGCAAGGGAACATCAATTCGGATCAAGACAACTGCCATCCATCAGTACTACCGAAGCCAAATAAACTCAACTGGGCAACCAACGAGTTCATCTTGACTCTGATTATTTAAGCACACACACATTGAACTTATAATTCAAACAAGTTATTTTGTTATGTGTGATTATTATTCCAAGTTGAGATTAAATTTGGGCAAATAAAATTAAAAGTGGCATTAGAATTCCTTTTGTCCTATTCACCCCCCCTCTAGGACTTATTCATTGAACCTAGTTACACTTTCAGGGTTCATCGTTAATGCCGCACTGCTAAAATGTTTTTATGTTTGCAATCCCATAATGTCTTTGTAATTTTGTACTGTAATGCTCCACCTTTTTTTACTAATCTGAAAGCCTAAAATTATGTATCACCCAAGCCAAGCGTCTCAAAAGTTTTAAGTGAGTTTTGGCAAAAAAATCATGTTTTGGACAAGTAAAGGTGAGAAGGCAAGAGCTTGTGTCTTCAGACCATGCATCATACAAGCTTGAAACCTTTAAGAGCCATAGGCAAGTGGGTTTTGGCGTAAAAACCATATTTTTGACAAGTGCACGTGGAAAGTCCTAAACTTGTGAATTTTTCATATTTAACCAATTCTTCTCACAACTCATGTCCAAAAAATCCATAACCAAGCGAATATTGGCCTAAAACCTGGATTTTGGACAAGTCTAGGTCTAAACCTTGAACATACAAATTTTGGACTGCAAACCACGCATCATAGAAGCTTAGGCTAGAATGGCCACACGCAAATGAATTTTGGCTTACAACCATATTTTGAACTAGTTGAGGAAAACAAACCCATGAACTTTTGGTTTTTGTCTCAACCAAGCATCACACATTGTATCAAACCAAGCATCACACAATCTTAGTATAGAAAGGTCATAAACAAGGTAGTGAATTTACAAAAATCCAAATCAAAAACAAAAAGATACGAGAAAATGCAGAAATTTTTATTATTTAATTCAATTTCTCTCATTTGTATTACATGGAATCGAATGCTTTGGCCTTTGTGGGTGCAAGTTACAGGGATTTGTGGGTTAGTGCTTAGGTGACCTCAGACTGAGTGAATTTACAAAAGAAAACATAAAACTGAAAACTAACTGCAAATTACAGGGGTACGTAATAGCCGATTGCTACAATTGTAGTCGGTTAGTGCTTGGAACAGACTAAATTCTCTCCTTCTTTCTTCCTGAAATGGTTGCCAATGGTCTTGAATTCCCTCTCCCTGTGATTTTGCATGGTTTATCCCAGTAGTTTTTTATATGAGATTTGATTTTGGCCAATTAGGCATCTTTGAGATCATCACTTATTTTACAATGCTCGATGCTCAGTCGCCTTCTCTTCTTTGCAACGTGTCCGCCTTCTCTTCAATGCCCAGATGGTCAATGTAAATCTGATGCAACAACAAAACACCCATATCAAGAAAACTAATAACATGAAGAGAAACCACCTGACTTTATCCATTAAATCAAGCTGAAATAAGGAAGATGGTGATAACAGGGGAAGAAGGAAGAGCAAAGAAATGATCTCAATTGAATCTTAAGTTTCAACAAGGAAGAAAAAACACCCATCAACTAAAACTATGCCTATGTAATAAAACAACATCTGAAACAACGATTGGAGAGAATGCTCCAACACTTTCCTAGTTTTCATTGAACTAAATAAACATTTGCAAGACTGCATTCTTGCCCAAATCAGGAAAATAAATTTGACTTAAAAAATAGTTGCAAGTACTCGTTGGGTACAAAAAACATTTAACTTAGTAAACATTTGCAAGTTCTGCATTTAGATACATTTAACCCAACTCTAGTAAACAATTTCAACTTAATAAACATTTGCTAGGACTAAATAAAGTCTCCATATCCAACTCACAGTTTTGTGGATGCCCGGCTGTCCATTTTTTTTTACCTTAGCCTTCTTATGAAAAGGAATTGTATAAAACTGCAACTCATCATACATGTCTGAATAGTTGAGATTGAGGGTATATGCAGGAATTTACAATTAATGCAGTAATTTACAAGTTACAACTTTAAACAATTTACCTTCCTAACTGATGCCCAAAAAAAAGCTAAAATGTCAGTGAAAATTATAGTTGCTTAGACGGAGTACAATAAACAGACCCAACATAGAGTGTTGGAGTTATGTAGCTCCACAATTTCAAGTTATTGCAGTATGAAGTTTCACAGCATGGGGTTCTGAAGCATGAAGTTTGTTGAAAAGAGAGATGGTATGGGTTGCAACTAGTTCCATACAAAATATTTTCACATCCTCAATGGAATTTTCAGCAAAAATATTGCCATCTTCAAAACAGAATCTTTTAACACCTGTACCTCAAATTTCCACAGCTGTGACCTGCAAGCTCTAACTCAAACAGTATAAAAAAAATCAACTTGGAGCATGAGTCTCATCACATGTAACCTGTACCTGAACAATTAATGAATGATACTTAGAGCATACATCTCATTAAATGTCCATAGTAAACATGAGAAATCCACATTAAGTATAAAAAAATATAAGAAAGTACTTGCCTTTAAAAAAAAACATTTAAATAGAAAAATTATTCAGCCTTAATATCCATTCAACATGCAAGCAAATTTAAACATAAGAATACATCAAATCTCAATACCACACATACATTCCACCAATACATCAAATCCCAACACCACCATTACGTTCCCCCAAAACATCAAGCCTCAATACCACCAATACATTCCACTAGTACACGATGAATGCAAAACAACTATTTCACACAGCACATAGTATAATCCACATGAAAAGAAACCACTGCAAATCACAAGCATTAAAATATGTTACATGTCCAAAATCTCAGTGCTCCTTTATACTTCCTTTCAACTCCGACCCTACACATACAAAACATTATCAAAACCAAGACATGCCATTGTGTATACTAAACATTAAAATCAATGTATAGGATAGTTATTACCATTGGTGTTAAAATAAGATCAAGTATTTGAACAGAACATTATTCTTTCTACTAAAGCTACACCATGAACAATTTAGCATTTGTTTGAACAGAATTATGAGGTAGGCATTCTAGTACAGAAATGACAACTAAAGCTAGCCATCTTTCTCTATATGAGATTAGAATTTCTAGTCCAATTAAATCCCCTTAAAAAAAATTTAAGATTATAAATATGCAGAGTGAGACTTATGGATTTGAGAAGGAAAATTGGAGGATGGCATGCAATGGACTGGAGGTTCTATCTACATGCAAATAAAAATAGAGTTGTTGAAAGAGGATAGTCTATAAACACTAATGGTACCAAATATTTGGTGGGAAGCATATATAATATCATTAGAATGAGTTATGAACAAACCAGTCTACCACTGCACCACCAGATTTCACACTCAAGCTTTTGGTAGTAAACATGTGAATTTCAGCACCATCACTCTAGATTTTAATGCAGAAAGACCCCAACCACAACATCCAGTTATAAAGATGCAAGTAATTGATAGGTATGTACATTTATGGGAAAAAATTGATAAGGTATGTACAAACAAATGAGAAAAGGGCAAAGAAATCAAGGCTTGCTAGTGTAATAACCCTAGAAATATCCAAAATATAAATCTAGTATTATAAGCAGCAATATGTAAGATATAACCAAGCAACAGAACCGATTCCTCTGAGAGCATGATCTTTTACTGAATGATATAGAAGGCCAAATATTGTCAACCAAAAATGAGTGAATGCACAGACGGTTCTGTTGGTTATCTTAGACGCTGACACAAATCAAATATCTATTTTCTTTGGGGGAAAAAACCAGGTTATGGAATGTTTCCTCAAGTATTTTATGACTTCACCAATATCTGAAGCGAAAAAGAGCATACTAGTTTTTTTTATTCCAATTAAAATGAATTAGTGAATAACCAACTATGTCTTCTGGAGTCACAACAAACTGCAGAGCTGGCGATTGATTCCTGAAAGTCGAGAATGAATTGCAATACTGTAAAGAGTCAGTTGTTTTTCTGTGAACTTCTAAGTCCTAATAATTATATCTATGAATCAAAGATTTGGAAGATAATAATTATATCTATGAAGCAAAGATTTGGGAGACATTTAGCACGTGGTTTTCTGTTGTGAGCCCATCAATAATTTAGAAGATGTTAGATAGACTTTAGTGGAACAAAGTGTAATCACTTTCTATTTTTTCAATATTTTACATTATCCTTGGTGTATATGAAGACTACGATTTCGTAAGAACAAGAAAGTCTAGTAATCATTCACTAAGGAGGTGAAATGGGTGAATTTGAACTTCTGGAAGTACAATATCAAATATATGATCGGAGTTCAATGAAAAGCAGATGATGTCCAAGGATAATGTGTTTGGGGAATTTCATTAGTCGCTCCTCAATTATTCATTATCATTTATATATCAATTCTACATTTAGCTGTCTCATTATTGATTCCTTTCACTCCCATTTACGTTTCATTCACAATTAAAGAAACCATTTTATGAATGAGATAATAAAAGGTCAGATTTGTGACTTAGGACCTCATTATATATATAATGAGTTTTCTCCATCAACAGTTTTCTTGATTGATCAGAGACTCCTATCTTCACAATATTGCAAACTTAGATTTTCTGCAAAAGCTAGTTTGCAGATTGGTGTGTGCAAACTGCCCTTAAAGTTATGACGACTCACATGTGATATTGTAACGCCCCAATTCCGGATACCGAGAAAATCGTCAAAGTACCGAAATTGGCGCGCTACTTCCCGGAAAATCCGAGAACTTCCAAGATCGTAGGTCCGCAGTGAGGTCCAATTTAAAACTTTTTCATCAACATAATAACAATGGTTAATTGCGGAAGCATGATAGTATAGCGGAAGCCATATCAGAGATAGCGGAAGCATAAGGTATCATCGTATATATGTCAAATGTAAAAGGGCTGAAGTCCAGCCTAAATGTATGGTGATAACAAATCAAAGTTTAATTACATATTTTTATCACTACCCGTCTCACAACAAAAATCTCTCAAAACCCTAAACAAAAGAACGCTCAAACCCCTGCAGCTGGTGTCGGCTCTCCATCTTCCGGCTCGACCTCATGGTCGGCCGGCCCCCATCCATAGTCGCCTACTACGGGCACCTCAACGAGTGCGAACGCATCGCCCTCGAACTCGGGGTCAAGACCTAAGCACCAAGAGTGGGTCAGATCTAAAGATCTGGCAAGTCACAATATGCAGATAATATAGAATGTATGCATCAAAATGAGTAAAGACATGTATAAAGTTAAGAGAGTAACAAAAGTACATATGCTATGCAGTCGTGCAAGATAACAATGTAGAATCATAATAAGTATAACAGTAATAAACCTACACAATATGGCACATCCACATAAGCTGGTCACCGCGGGATATTATGCCGCGGCCCTCCCATACTGAACACAGTCGCGGTAGGGATCCTAAGCTAATGCTAGGGATTACTAACCCCGCAAAATATCATCAACATCATCCACAACGACCGGAACCGGCATCACACCGTCCGTCCCAACAGTGCTCATCATGATAGCCACACAACAAATCTCAATAGCTCCTACCAGTGATGATCAGTCCAACTGGCTGAGCTTAAATCAACTCAGTGAATGTCTATGCCGACTCGGAAACAATAAAGGTCTGTGTCTGTCTAGGCTTTACCTTGCGTGAACAAGGTCCTAACAAAAGTCCCTAAGAGGTCCAAGTACTCAATATAAACTGTGGATCATAGTCCAAGTCCAATTCCATCATTGGATCCATACCAAGGCCCACCAAATACATGGCCTGATCTATAACAGTCCATATGATATACAAGTCCATGTTCAATAACATATGATCCATTTACATCCACAATGGGTCACCAGCCCATACAATCTAACCTCTCCATTCTAGGGTAATTCACAACCAACTTAGGCCATAAAAAGGGCCCGCCTAGCCACAGACACGGGTCAATGATCCACCAAATCAGATTACCGGGTCACCTCTAAGTATTCCTAGGTTTAGGTCCTCCATTTTCCATTTAATTAACAGGTATGAGCAATAATAAGGACAATAGAGTGATAGTTGTAGTATGAAGGAGATGAATCTCCAAGTACACGAATCATAGGGAGATAGCAACAGTCCAACCTAGGTAAATGGTCCACTTTCAGATACAGGTCCATCTCAGGTAATTCGATCTTTAAGTGAAACACAGATGCTAAGGAATATTGTGTTTGGTGCTTAGAAGTTATATGCATCATTTTGGTAACCTATAAAGGTCGAATCATCTTAGATTACATAACCTGGACTTTAGTTAGTGGACCCCACGAGTCAAGGTTGAGCCGTACCATTGACTCGTGGCTGGCACAATGATGGAAGTCTATTTGAATGGTCAATGGGCCCTACATATGATTGCAACAATAGAAATTAGAATCTGGGAAGTGTCACTGTACACAGTGTGCTCAGCCGACCTCCTGGCCTGGGTGGTCAGCTCGGCACAATGGGACCAGAGAAGGGAAAACACCCTACAGGCAAAGCCTGTTTGTCCAGGACTTCCTGTGAGTTCGGCTAACTCCCTGGCCTGGGTAGTTGGCCGTGCACACTAAGAATTCTGGCTGAAGGGAATGTCCCAGGTTCTAGTCTCCTTTGTTGAAATCCCACCTTTTTGGAAATCCATCTCGGAGTTCGGCTAAGCAATGGAGCTCAATTGAATACTCAGTTCGGCTACCCAACTCAGTTCGGCAAAGGGCCTAGCTCAGTTCGGCAACCCAGCTGAGTTCGGGAAAATGCATTGGGTTCGGCTAGGCATTGAGATTGGTTTAGCTCTCAGCTCGGTTAAGCACTGAGTTCGGCTAAGCTCGAAGTCCGGTCTGGCACAGAACCCGGTCTGGCGCTGAGCTCAGTAAAACACTGAGTTCGGCCATAACACTGAGTTCGGCCGTAACACTGAACTCGGCTTTGAGCACAGAGCTCGGCCTAGACACTTAGCTCGTCTAAACGCGAATCTATCCTAACCATGCTCGGCAGAACTCTGAGTTCGGCTAGTGTTGAATCCAGCCATCGCTGAGTTCGGCCAACACTGAGCTCGGCAGTTGCTGAGCTGCGCTAACGCTGAGCTCGGCAACCGCTGGGCTCTGCAAGTGATGAGTTCGGCAGTTGCTGAGCTGTATTAATGCTGAGCTCGGCAACCGCTGGACTCTGCAAGTGCTGAGCTCGGCCATCGCTGGACTCTGCCCATCTCTCCTATCAGTGTTGTGTTCTGTTACAGAACCCAGTTCTGCGACAGGACACAACTTCTCTTCATTAAGCACAGGAATGGTGGTCCACCTCTGATCAAAATCCAGATCAAGTAGCCACCCATGGTCGCACAAGCCCCCTCACATAAACGTAGGGTCCTGATCCACCAAGGGAGGTCCTACTTCGATTCCGATCACAACACAACGAGGTGGGTTCTCGTCATTCCATCTCCGGAAAACCCATCACTGCAACCCAATTCTCCTGGGTTTCTCCATAGACCATTACAGAAGCAAAATAAATCCTTCCTACATCATCCACCCATCATCAACCGGCCATTGATCATCCAAATGAGGTAATCCCATCCATCAATGGCCAAAGGAACCAAACAAACATGCTCAAGGATCGATCTAAACATATATATTACAAATTGGAATTCTACTGCAAATCAAAGGAAGGAAACATGCAATCTAGACTACCAGCACAGTGCACTTGCCTTGATCAATTGAAGGTAGAAGGAAAAGAGAGAACCACAGGGGAAAAGAGAAAAGGTCTCGACAGTAGCTCTTATGGTGCAGGTCGATCTCGGCTGGTCTTCTGTTAAGGGATTTCTGGGGCGAGGGAGAGAGAGAGAGAGAGAGATTGGAAGAGAGACGAGGGTTCGTTGGAGGGAATTGGGGAAGAAGAAGAGAGAAGAGATTGGAACTTGAGAGAAAAGGAGATGAACAGTAGTTGTTAGGGCAGGGGGAGGGTTTTGTTTATATAGGTTGGGTTTTTGGGTTAGGGACAAGATTGCCCTTGGGGTTAGAATAGGATTAGGGTTAGGGTAGAGGGTATTTGGGTCTTTAGGTGATCTTCTAGAAGATTCCTTGGTGCAAACCCCCTATAGTAAATACAAAACTCTAGCTAGGGCCTCTAACAAACTAACTAACTCTAAAAATAACAAAAGACCCCCTATTGACTCTACTAATTACACCACTAGACTAACCCTAGGAAAATACATAACTACCCTCACTAAGTCCCATAATTAATATAATTAAAATACTTAGGCTAATATATAGTATTCAAATTCACATTGAGGGCCCACCAGGGGTGGGGTCTCACATTCCTCCCTCCTTTAAAACATTTGGTCCCCAAATGTAAAAACAAAGTAGGGACATACCTGCGGTAGAAGATGTGGATAATCTCTTGCCACCTGGTCTCGTAGCTCCCAAGTAGCCTCCTCCGGAGTGTGATGCTCCCACTGAACCTTCACGAACTGGATGGTTCGGTCCCGAAGTACTTTCTCCTTGGTGTCGATGACGGCGACTGGCTTGGCGATGTAGGACGCGTCGGGCTGGATGTCGAGCGGCTGGTGATGCAGAATGTGGGTAGGGTCCTCCACATACTTCCTCAACATCGAGACGTGGAAGACGTCGTGCACACCCGATAGCTCTGCTGGCAACTGAAGTCTGTAGGCGACATCTCCGATCCTAGCCTTGATCTCAAAGGGTCCGACGTATCTCCATGCTAACTTGCCCTTCTCGCCGAATCTGAGGGTGCCTCGAGCTGGGGAAACCTTCAGGAAGACACGGTCTCCCTTCTGGAACTCGAGTGGTCTGCGCCGATTGTCTGCGTAGCTCTTCTGTCGACTGCGGCTAACCTTCAGGTTCTCCACTATCTGGTGGATCTTCTCACTGGTGTCGCCGACAATAGATGGTCCATGGAAGCTCCTGACACCAACTTCCTCCCAACAGATTGGGGTCTTGCACTTCCTGCCGTACAATGCCTCGAACGGTGCCATCTTGATACTCGAGTGGTAACTGTTGTTGTAGGCAAACTCACAGAGTGGCAAGGAATCCTCCCAGTTCTCCTTGTAATCTAGGACACAAGCTCGCAACAAATCCTCCAAGGTCTGGTTGGTGCGCTCTGTCTGTCCGTCTGTCTGAGGATGATAGGCTGTGCTGAAGCTCAACTTGGTACCCAAAGCTCGCTGAAGACTATCCCAAAAGTGAGAAGTGAAGCGTGGATCTCTGTCTGAAACAATCGAAGCTGGAACTCCATGCAAAGAGACGATCCTGTCCACGTACAACTTAGCAAGGACGTCGAGTCCTGCTCTCATCGACACTGGCAAGAAGTGAGCTGACTTGGTCAGCCTGTCCACGATCACCCAAATGCCATCACTGCGTCTTCGGGTAGCTGGAAGTCCTGCAATAAAATCCATGGTAATATGCTCCCACTTCCACTGAGGTATCTCGAGCTGATGAAGTAGCCCTGGTGGCTTCTGGTGCTCGGCCTTGATTTGTTGACACGTCAGACATCTGGCCACATAGCCTGCAATCTCTTTCTTCATGTTGTTCCACCAGTAGTAGCTCCTCAGGTTCCTATACATTTTGGTGCTGCCCGGGTGAATCGAATATCTGCTGTGGTGTGCATCTGCTAAGATCTGGTCCTTCAGCTCCTGGATATCTGGTACACACAGCCTGTCCTGATAGTAGAGTACCCCACCAATCAGTCTGAACTCTGGCCTCTGGTCAATCTGCTCGATCACTTTGACAAGCTTGGGATCGCTGCGTTGACTGTCCTTGACCTCTCCAAGCAACTCTAGTTCCCATGCGGACATGGTGGCAAGCATAACTCTATCACTGAGCGGCTGAAACTGGACATCCAAGTCACTGAAGACATCGGTCCACACGCCCTCTGCTGCTAGAAAACTGACTAGGGCGGTCTTCCTGCTCAAAGCATCTGCTACGACGTTCGCCTTACCCGGATGGTATTTGATAGGGAAGTCGTAGTCCTTGATGTACTCCATCCAACGCCTCTGACGGTTGTTGAGATCATGCTGAGTGAACAGGTACTGCAAACTGCGATGATCTGAATGGACCTCAAACTTCTCTCCGTAGAGGTAATGCCGCCACATCTTCAGTGCGAACACGACTGCTGCAAGCTCCAGGTCGTGAGTAGCATACTTCTTCTCGTGTTCCTTCAGCTGACGTGATCCATAGGCGATGACCTTACCCTCCTGCATCAAAACACAACCGAGACCGGTCCCTGAAGCATCGGTGAAGACAACGAAACCGCCTGTACCAGAAGGTAAAGATAAGATCGGTGCTGACGTCAGTCTCTCCTTCAGCTCTTGAAAGCTGTCCTCGCATGCATCTGTCCATACGAACGGTACGTCCTTCCTTGTCAGCTTGGTCAAAGGGGCTGAAATCGAAGAGAAACTCTTGACAAATCTGCGGTAGTAGCCTGCTAAGCCAAGGAAACTCCGAACTTCTGTGACATTCTTCGGTCTCTCCCAGTTCACTACTGCCTCGATCTTTGCTGGATCCACTGCTAGGCCGTCTCTGGAGATGATATGTCCGAGGAAGACTACTTGTTCTAACCAGAACTCGCACTTGCTGAGCTTCGCGTACAGCTGGTTATCACGTAGCAACTGTAGAGACGTCCTCAAATGCTGCTCGTGCTCCTCTCTGGACTTGGAGTAGACCAACACGTCGTCGATGAACACCACTGTAAAGCTGTCAAGATACGGGGCGAAGATCTTGTTCATCAGGGCCATGAACACTGCCGGCGCATTCGTCAACCCGAACGGCATTACAAGGAATTCATAGTGTCCGTAACGAGTACGAAACGCTGTCTTCTGCACATCTTGCTCTCTGACTCGCAGCTGATGGTATCCCGATCTCAAGTCCACCTTTGAGAAGTACTGCGCTCCCTGAAGCTGGTCGAAAAGCTCGTCGATCCGGGGAAGAGGATACTTGTTCTTCACTGTTGCCTGGTTCAGCTGCCTGTAGTCGATGCACATCCTCATCGATCCATCCTTCTTCTTCACAAAGAGCACAGGCGCTCCCCAAGGTGACATGCTCGGTCTGATGAAGCCCTTGTCTATCAACTCTTGCAACTGGGTCTTCAACTCTCGCAGCTCTGCTGGAGCCATGCGATAAGGAGCTCTAGAAATCGGTGCGGTGCCTGGCACAAGCTCGATGGTGAAGTCGATCTCTCTGACTGGAGGCAATCCTGGGATCTCGTCGGGAAACACGTCTGGAAACTCGCAAACGACTGGGATCTCCTCGACTCCCTTGGACTTCTTGTCCTCTGAGATGAATGCGATGTAGCCCTCGCAACCTGATCTTACTAGCTTCTCTGCCTTCAGTGCTGAAATCAACCTAGTGCTGGGTGGTCTCCTCTCACCCACAAACTCGATCGTGGCATCTGAACCGTCGATAGTGAGTCTGACTATCTTCTCGAAGCAATCCATCACTGCTCGATATCTGGCCAACCAATCCATCCCCAAGATAACGTCGAAGTCATGCATGGGTAACACGATCAAATCTGCAAACATAATGTACTCCCCGATCTGCACTCGGCATCTGGGGTGGTAAGTCTGACACACTACCCTCTTACCCACGGGCGTAGACACAACTAGCGTGTATGGTAACTCCTCTCCTACCCCACCAAGAACTAATGAAAAAGCAGAAGACACATAGTAATGTGTCGCACCAGGATCAAACAATACTCTAGCAATCTGATCACAAATAGAAAGAGTACCTTCAACGACGTTCCCTGCAGCTTCGGCCTCCTCATGTGTGAGTGCGAATGCCTGACCTACAGCCTGAGGTCTCTGCTGCTGTCGCTGCTGTCCATGGGGCCTCTGGTATCGTCCCCTCTGGTAGTGCTGTCCCCTGGGCTGCTGGGGTCCACGTGCCTGCTGCGGGGCACGGTACTGCTGCTGAGGTGGCTGGGGTGCTGGTGCAATCTGCTGAACGGGTGGAGCTGGAGCTGGTGCTCTCGGTGGTGCTGGAAGCTGAAGCATCGGGGCCTGAGGCTGTCCTCCTCTGAATGGGCAAAATCTGGAGATGTGTCCTGTCTCCCCACAATCATAGCATACTCTGGGCCCACGCTGCTGCTGCTGAGGCTGCCGCTGATACTGATGCTGCCTGGCCTGGCCTGCTGGCCTCTGTCTCTGAAATGGCTGCTGCTGTATGGGCAAGGGCTGCGGTCTGACCAAGGCGGCTCTAACTCGCCTCTGCTGCTGACTGGCCTCTATCCGCTGCAGACGCTCCTCTGCCCAGTAAGCTCTCCTCAAAGCCTCCTCATAGGTGTGAATCTCAATGCAAGACATGTTAAGCTGAATGTCGTCTCTCAGCCCATCGACGAACCGACGGATCCTCTCGGACTCAGGTGTGATCAGAGCCTCTGCAAAACGAGAAAGCTGGGTGAAGCGAACCTCATACTGGTAGACAGTCATGCTGCCTTGCACCAGCGCCTGAAATTCCCACAGCTTGCGGTCTCTGACGTGAGATGGTATGAACTTCCGAAGGAAGTCCGCCCTGAATGCAGTCCAAGCGATCTCGTCTCCTATCGTCTCGAAATGACGCTGAATCGTCCTCCACCAGTCCTCCGCGACTCCACGGAACATGTAAGCGGCCAACTGCACTCTCTGCTGACCGGTGCACTCGAAGACCTTGAAGATCTTCTCCATCCGCACAATCCACTCGTCGGCCACCAGCGGGTCATCGACGCCAGTGAACTCAGGGGGTCCTCTTTTGAGGAACCTCTCAAATATGACGTTCGGGTCTGCCTCCCGAACGGATGCCGCTGCTGTGCCTGGCTGAGCCACTCTGTCCATGATGTCCAAGACTTGCATCTGGAATTGGGCAAAATCCTCGGCCTGCTGTTGCTGCGCCGAAGCCTGGGCCTCCTGGGAAACGAGGAAGGCCTGCAAGAACTTCTGGAAACGCTGCTCGAAGTCTGGCTGACTACCGGCTACTGGCATCATATGTGATGGAGAACCTTCTCTAGACATCTGTTAAGAGAAAGAAATTAGGTTAGTTTAAGTCCAACACTTAGGACTACACTGATTCTACCCGATCCATCGACCCTATACGTACCCCAACACTGAGATCCTCACTACGTCCTAAAGTTTCTAGTGTATTTTATTTCCTAGAGACTTGCCCGCTCTGATACCATAAAATTGTAACGCCCCAATTCCGGATACCGAGAAAATCGTCAAAGTACCGAAATTGGCGCGCTACTTCCCGGAAAATCCGAGAACTTCCAAGATCGTAGGTCTGCAGTGAGGTCCAATTTAAAACTTTTTCATCAACATAGTAACAATGGTTAATTGCGGAAGCATGATAGTATAGCGGAAGCCATATCAGAGATAGCGGAAGCATAAGGTATCATCGTATATATGTCAAATGTAAAAGGGCTGAAGTCCAGCCTAAATGTATGGTGATAACAAATCAAAGTTTAATTACATATTTTTATCACTACCCGTCTCACAACAAAAATCTCTCAAAACCCTAAACAAAAGAACGCTCAAACCCCTGCAGCTGGTGTCGGCTCTCCATCTTCCGGCTCGACCTCATGGTCGGCCGGCCCCCATCCGTAGTCGCCTACTACGGGCACCTCAACGAGTGCGAACGCATCGCCCTCGAACTCGGGGTCAAGACCTAAGCACCAAGAGTGGGTCAGATCTAAAGATCTGGCAAGTCACAATATGCAGATAATATAGAATGTATGCATCAAAATGAGTAAAGACATGTATAAAGTTAAGAGAGTAACAAAAGTACATATGCTATGCAGTCGTGCAAGATAACAATGTAGAATCATAATAAGTATAACAGTAATAAACCTACACAATATGGCACATCCACACAAGCTGGTCACCGCGGGATATTATGCCGTGGCCCTCCCATACTGAACACAGTCGCGGTAGGGATCCTAAGCTAATGCTAGGGATTACTAACCCCGCAAAATATCATCAACATCATCCACAACGACCGGAACCGGCATCACACCGTCCGTCCCAACAGTGCTCATCATGATAGCCACACAACAAATCTCAATAGCTCCTACCAGTGATGATCAGTCCAACTGGCTGAGCTTAAATCAACTCAGTGAATGTCTATGCCGACTCGGAAACAATAAAGGTCTGTGTCTGTCTAGGCTTTACCTTGCGTGAACAAGGTCCTAACAAAAGTCCCTAAGAGGTCCAAGTACTCAATATAAACTGTGGATCATAGTCCAAGTCCAATTCCATCATTGGATCCATACCAAGGCCCACCAAATACATGGCCTGATCTATAACAGTCCATATGATATACAAGTCCATGTTCAATAACATATGATCCATTTACATCCACAATGGGTCACCAGCCCATACAATCTAACATCTCCATTCTAGGGTAATTCACAACCAACTTAGACCATAAAAAGGGCCCGCCTAGCCACAGACACGGGTCAATGATCCACCCAATCAGATTACCGGGTCACCTCTAAGTATTCCTAGGTTTACGTCCTCCATTTTCCATTTAATTAACAGGTATGAGCAATAATAAGGACAATAGAGTGATAGTTGTAGTATGAGGGAGATGAATCTCCAAGCACACGAATCATAGGGAGATAGCAACAGTCCAACCTAGGTAAATGGTCCACTTTCGGATACAGGTCCATCTCAGGTAATTCGATCTTTAAGTAAAACACAGATGCTAAGGAATATTGTGTTTGGTGCTTAGAAGTTATATGCATCATTTTGGTAACCTATAAAGGTCGAATCATCTTAGATTACATAACCTGGACTTTAGTTAGTGGACCCCACGAGTCAAGGTTGAGCCGTACCATTGACTCGTGGCTGGCACAATGATGGAAGTCTATTTGAATGGTCAATGGGCCCTACATATGATTGTAACAATAGAAATTAGAATCTGGGAAGTGTCACTGTACACAGTGTGCTCAGCCGACCTCCTGGCCTGGGTGGTCAGCTCGGCACAATGGGACCAGAGAAGGGAAAACACCCTACAGGCAAAGCCTGTTTGTCCAGGACTTCCTGTGAGTTCGGCTAACTCCCTGGCCTGGGTAGTTGGCCGTGCACACTAAGAATTCTGGCTGAAGAGAATGTCCTAGGTTCTAGTCTCCTTTGTTGAAATCCCACCTTTTTGGAAATCCATCTCGGAGTTCGGCTAAGCAATGGAGCTCAATTGAATACTCAGTTCGGCTACCCAACTCAGTTCGGCAAAGGGCCTAGCTCAGTTCAGCAACCCAGCTGAGTTCGGGAAAATGCATTGGGTTCGGCTAGGCATTGAGATTGGTTTAGCTCTCAGCTCGGTTAAGCACTGAGTTCGGCTAAGCTCGAAGTCCGGTCTGGCACAGAACCCGGTCTGGCGCTGAGCTCAGTAAAACACTGAGTTCGGCCATAACACTGAGTTCGGCCGTAACACTGAACTCGGCTTTGAGCACAGAGCTCGGCCTAGACACTTAGCTCGTCTAAACGCGAATCTATCCTAACCATGCTCGGCAGAACTCTGAGTTCGGCTAGTGTTGAATCCAGCCATCGCTGAGTTCGGCCAACACTGAGCTCGGCAGTTGCTGAGCTGCGCTAACGCTGAGCTCGGCAACCGCTGGGCTCTGCAAGTGATGAGTTCGGCAGTTGCTGAGCTGTATTAATGCTGAGCTCGGCAACCGCTGGACTCTGCAAGTGCTGAGCTCGGCCATCGCTGGACTCTGCCCATCTCTCCTATCAGTGTTGTGTTCTGTTACAGAACCCAGTTCTGCGACAGGACACAACTTCTCTTCATTAAGCACAGGAATGGTGGTCCACCTCTGATCAAAATCCAGATCAAGTAGCCACCCATGGTCGCACAAGCCCCCTCACATAAACGTAGGGTCCTGATCCACCAAGGGAGGTCCTACTTCGATTCCGATCACAACACAACGAGGTGGGTTCTCGTCATTCCATCTCCGGAAAACCCATCACTGCAACCCAATTCTCCTGGGTTTCTCCATAGACCATTACAGAAGCAAAATAAATCCTTCCTACATCATCCACCCATCATCAACCGGCCATTGATCATCCAAATGAGGTAATCCCATCCATCAATGGCCAAAGGAACCAAACAAACATGCTCAAGGATCGATCTAAACATATATATTACAAATTGGAATTCTACTGCAAATCAAAGGAAGGAAACATGCAATCTAGACTACCAGCACAGTGCACTTGCCTTGATCAATTGAAGGTAGAAGGAAAAGAGAGAACCACAGGGGAAAAGAGAAAAGGTCTCGACAGTAGCTCTTATGGTGCAGGTCGATCTCGGCTGGTCTTCTGTTAAGGGATTTCTGGGGCGAGGGAGAGAGAGAGAGAGAGAGAGAGATTGGAAGAGAGACGAGGGTTCGTTGGAGGGAATTGGGGAAGAAGAAGAGAGAAGAGATTGGAACTTGAGAGAAAAGGAGATGAACAGTAGTTGTTAGGGCAGGGGGAGGGTTTTGTTTATATAGGTTGGGTTTTTGGGTTAGGGACAAGATTGCCCTTGGGGTTAGAATAGGATTAGGGTTAGGGTAGAGGGTATTTGGGTCTTTAGGTGATCTTCTAGAAGATTCCTTGGTGCAAACCCCCTATAGTAAATACAAAACTCTAGCTAGGGCCTCTAACAAACTAACTAACTCTAAAAATAACAAAAGACCCCCTATTGACTCTACTAATTACACCACTAGACTAACTCTAGGAAAATACATAACTACCCTCACTAAGTCCCATAATTAATATAATTAAAATACTTAGGCTAATATATAGTATTCAAATTCACATTGAGGGCCCACCAGGGGTGGGGTCTCACAGATATGGCAGGTGTGATCAGGTGGAGATGGAACTATAAATTGGAGGTTGGGGTAAAAAGCAGTCTATGAGTGAGAAAACAGCTGATGACAGAACAGATAATTGCAGTGGCTGTGGCAAGGCCATGAAGGCTCTATGTGGAATAGATATTGGACGTGGAAGGCAGGTGTGATCAGGCAGCAATGGAACTGTAAATTGGAGGTTGGATTGGCCAATTTGTAAGGTGGGCTAGCTTTGTTACAATAATAATTAAGAAGTCTTGTAAAAAATGATAATTTCCCACCATATACATAAAGTGCATTTGATATAATCAAAGAGATAGACAAGATCAATGAAAGAATTCATCTCAACACAAATCTAGTCTGATGACAACCTCCTTCCTCCTGTGATAACCAAAGATCCTATTATCCTAACAAATACAAAGGCAGTTCCATTACAAAGGGAAGCAGAGAACCAAAAACAAGGTCTCCAAACGTATTAAAAAAAAATCAAATGTTGTTAACAAATTGAAGTGGTAAGTATCAAAGTTCTTGTCCATATCAGGTAAACATGTATTAGCACATAAAAAGAAAGAAGCAAAAACAAGTTGACAAAGTTAAAGCATTGAAATTGATGCCAATACACTCACCATCTCCCTTGAGAACAAGAGGAGAAGCTTCTTTGGAGAAGAAACGTGCTGGAACAGCATGGTGGTGTTGTAGAAACAAAATAAACTATGAAACCAGAAGCATCAAAATAAACATAATTAGGCAAGCAGGCAACATGAAAAGAACAATCTAAAAAGAAATTGAGCAATGTGAGTACAAATACATACAGACACTAGTAACAATAAAAACAATAAGCATTCAGATAATGAAAGTACCAGTGACAAGATCACAGATATAACTCATGTTTGTATCACTTGTATCAGATTCTCTTGTTTGGTGATGCAAAATAGTTTCCACACTGGAATGTGTTTCTACTTCTTATGTAAGACTGCAGAACATGGCTCTCAACCTTTTGGTCCCAGTCTTCTTTCCCCAAAAGCTATCAAATTTAAACTTAACATATCATTCTACCATGGAAGTCAATCCCATAATATATTTAAGAAATAATGGACCCCATATAAATCAAACCCCAATATATTTAGGCATTCACCCTCTGAGAATCGATTGCTATATACTAACTGATGAAATCTCAATCCAAACGACATCAAATCAGAGATTGATAGGTCTTTTTTCAGATCGGGCATTTCCACAAACACATATAATACGAATAAGAACAGAATGAAAGATGCATTTCTTTCATTTTGAAATCGATAACCTGTTTGGATCTAGATCGGTTGAAAAGACGAGAAGGAATCGCCGCCATCTTTCTCTGAAACTGTTCCACATCAAAGCAGAGGCAATATAGAACTGGGACCACTAAAGTTTCTTTCCTCTTTTCGCTCTCTACAGTAACTTCATTTACATTCCAAATCTCATTTACCTATTTTCCTTTATATTCCACTTATGATAGCGAGATCGCTGGTGTTGTCTAGATTTCCAACACTGGGATTTGGATAAACAATGGATCCCACCCCTAAAACACACAATTTTTAAAAGGGAACAAGCACAATGCTAATCCGATCTGAAAGAAGGAAGAAACACCCTCCCAAAAAAACATAAAAATATAGAATCCTTGTCCCTGCTATTCCATCCCAACACCCCAATTTTCTCAAATACCCACTTCATGAGTTCCCCAAAAATCGTGACTCGGCTTTACCCCCACATGGAAATTTCAGATCCAACCCAATCCCAACAGAGATGCAGAACTACTTAAATGCTTGTAAATCAAAGAAAGGGGGAAGAAGATAACATCATAAGCCGTTGAAAAAACAAAGAAAAACACTAAAACAACCAAGACCCAGATGTGAAATCGTGTCAATGAACCTAGAAAATAAATTCAGATGAGAAAAGAAGCTCACGGGATCGCTTGCAACGAGGCGAGACATCCGATCAGAGACTTTGAAAGCGTGCCGAGAACCGGCCCAAATGATTTTCATGCCTTCCACATCGAATTGGGCTTTGTTCCTTTCATGTGCAAGGTGATCTACTTTCTCCATTGCCGGCTTCTTCTTCTTCTTCTTCAAAATCCACCGAAGAAAATAACGTGAATTGACCTGATCTTTCTCTTCCTACATGTAATGTAGATGACGATGTCGTTCGAAATAAGGAGGGTAAATATGTCAAAAATCACCGTACGAACACTAAAATAGTCATTTTGGTGTATTTCACACTAAAACTGTATAATACGTGTTTACGGACACTTTTTTGGTAAAAATCCCTAAATTTTTAGATACATCCAAGTCCAAAAACAAATAAGTTATCGACTAAAGAACCCCACGCAAAAAGAAAATTATTCACCCTAAAAGACACCCTATTTTTATTGAAGCGAATATCAAAACCATCTCCAACTAAGCGATTAACAGACAGTAGATTCCGCTTCATGCCCAAGGAGTTGAAAGTCTCATGTAGCACCAAATTCTTTCCTTTAGACGTACAAAGATGGTATTCTCCCACCTCTAAAACGTCTTCAGAAGAATTATTGCCTTTGTATAATTTATTAGATCCCACGTCCATGCTTTGGAACTCCTTGAACTTGTTCCGATCCCACGTCACATGTTTTGTTGCCCCTGAGTCAATAATCCAACAATTAGCATTTAAATCTACACTTAGGGCTTCATCACAGATTAAAATATGTGATTTGGGTCGAACACTAACCACTTCATGTTAAGGATAGTTTTGGGCTAAATGGCCTAGCTCCTTGCACTTGTAACATCGAACATTTGCAAGGCCAACGGGCTTGTTAAGTCAGCGATGCTTGCTAGGCCGATTTACGATTTGATTATGGTTTTTGCCTTGATTAGGTTGACGGTTTGGTGGGTTCGGATTGGGGTTTGGCGGATTTGAGGTCTTTTTTCGGAGATTTTTCTTTTGAAGGTTATGTCCCCCGCCAGCTTTTCATTGCCGGCCATCACCCCGATTAGATATAGGCCTTGGTTGTGCAAACAATGCTTGCCTTGTGATCTCTACCTTTCACCTTTCGAATTCAACTTCAAGCATTTGACTCAACTCCTTTACAGTTTTTATACTTTTGTTCAAAGCCAATATTTGCTTGGCACGTCCATTCCAGGAGTTACTTGGTCGAGATCACAGAATAACAATTGTTTGTTGCTCCTCAGATAGTGGGTTTCCAGCACAGGCCAGTCCGCAATCATACAAGTCATTTTTCGGAAGTGATATCTGATTGACACTCTATGTGGCGTACGATAATAATCAAATTACATTGTAAGAATGTGGCATACGACATATTCTTCTTTTAAAGCCAAACAAATTCCATTTGCTCTAGTGTATTTTTCATAAGTGGGCACACATTCAAAGTGCATGGATGGCACCATTATATTTCTTGCATGGAAAAAAGTTTTGTCTATTTAAAATGAAATACATTTTCTTGTTTGGTATTTTTAATGTGAAAAAAGTTAGCAAATTTGAACAAAAATTTAGCCCCACCCAAACAAAAATCCTGGGTTCACCACTGGCTGGATTAATCTTTTTTTGCTTCGTCACCATTATATATATTAAAGCAAATGGGGAGGTAGGCTGTGAGGGGTGCCACATCATCCCTAAAAAGTCTCTCTTTTCAAAAAAAATATGCACAAAAAATCACATTATTTTTAAGGTGCCACCTCACTTTGGGTTACTCTTTCTCTCCTAAAACCTCTCTCATAAGAGATTTTTATGAACGTTTGAATTTGAGTCATATTTCTTGCCATTATCCAAATTATAAGCAAATCTTTATAGTCAGTTTGTTTTCTTTTCCCTTGATCTTCAATCATCAATGGGTCCTATGTTAAATATATTTGTGGGCCCTACCGATGAATGAAATACAAACTGTTGCTCATTTACTTTCATTTAAGTTTTTTTCCCCAAATGGATGGTTCCAGTAGGGGGTTGTCCAAAATTCTGGCCAAAAAGTTTGTCCATGTAGCACTTCTAAAGTTAAAAACATAAACACGTTAATTTTTTTTTTATCTATTTCTTTTGGTTCTTTTTAGTAAATGTAGATCCATCCGGTTTGTTTTCTTTTCTTATATTTTCAATCATCAATGGTATAATATACCTGTAAATGAGATGGTCGTAATGGTCAATGCCTTTAAATTCAAGGGGTCATCATGTTATGTAAATTTACTTTATTTTATATTTATTTTCCTACATAGAAATTCTTTTAATATTCAAAGATAATAAAAAAAAACTTATTTTATATTTTTTTTATCTTAACAATATTTCAAAAGAATTCTTAAATTTTAATATATTTTGATTTTTTTCCCGGACTTAGCACGGGCGTTTGTTGCTAGTCTCTTTATCTAGCCAAAGGTAAAATAGCCGTTTGAGAATGAAGATTAAGAGATCTCTAATGGCCTTTTTCCGTTTCTTCATTGACGGAGAGGAAACAGAAGAAGCATAAGTGAGGGGCGTTTTTTATATATTTATTTTAGGAGTAGTGCTACATGGACAAATTTTTTGGCCAGAATCTTGGACAAGTTTCTGGCAAAAAAGTTTGTCCATGTAGACTTTTTATTATTTTAGTGGGTGGGGCCAAGTTGCTGACATGGTAGTGGGCCCCAATCCACTAAGGCTAACCAGCCATATTGCACTCACTCCTAGGCATGTCAAATGGGTCGAACCGGGCTGGCCCGCCAGTCAACGGCCCGTGACCCGGCATAGCCCGGTCAATGGCACGGCCCACGGGGCACGGCTCCTTACGTGAGCAAACTGGAATCATGCTTTGATACCACAGTTGGTTGGAGATAGTCGCGGAAGCTTTGGATCGCGTGCCACCAGTCCGCTACAACTCAAGGGATCAATCCATGTGAAGGATGAGGTAGTGTATTTTCAAGTGATCCGAGGAGATTTACTAGAAATCTATCTATCAAGCCACTCCCTATTGTCCACAGGCTTAGAGATGGATGCCTGATGGATGAGCTCATGGGTGGATGGGCTGAATCTCAAGATAGCAAAAAGGAAGAAGAAGATAGGATGCTGGATCCAATGGCGGACCTACACAAATATGACATGGGGCGGGTGCCCGATGTTGATTTTGAAATTGCCAAGAATTTAAAGGGGCCCAACCAGTCCCACATATATGAAATAAACAATTGCCCCATGTCTAAATCTTGTGATCACCCCCCATATCACAAAACCTTGGTGATGGAGAGTACCATAACCTAGATATTTGCATTGTTCTCTTTTGACATCTTCTTTCTACTTCAAGATCCTCTTCGCGCCGATCGAGCTTCTCGTCGCTGCTGGTTATCTCGTGGTTAGTCTCTCTCTCACCAAATAACCTTACATAAAGCAATCTCCCTCCCTCATCAGATTTAGTATAATCCCAATCACTCTATGACTAAATCTGAGCCCTTAATTTCCAAATCCTAATTTCAAACCCTTAATCCAAAAAATCCTAATTCTAAATCACCTAATCTAAGCATATCTACAAGTCCGAAGATGACCAAATCACCATTAGGCACACTTTAATCTTCAATTTATAAATAAATCAGGCCTTATAGTTCATATATTTGGATAACTTGATTTACATTTAAGTGATAATTTTTCTTCTTTGCCATGAACCCATGACCACCTATAGGGGATTATTTTAGAGCTAGGTAAGTGCAGGCAATCAAATTTCTTAGATCGAAGCAAAACCCCTTTGGGAACCTAAATTGGTTAATTAGGTGCTCACCATATCACTTTCAATGCATCCAAACACCTAGGATTAAAGAAAAAAGTAATCTTAGTTGTTTTAATGATGATAAATTGATGATCACCTGAATTCAGGAGAGGCAGTAGGAAAACCCTTTAATTAGGCAAGAGATCTAAGCATGGAAAAAAGTTTTGTCTATTTAAAATGAAATACATTTTCTTGTTTGGTATTTTTAATGTGAAAAAGTTAGCAAAATTAAGTAAAAGTTTAGCCCCACTAAAAAAAAAAAATCCAGAGTCCACCACTGGTTGGATTAATCTTTTCTTGCTTCCTCACCATCTCTTTATATAGCCAAAGGTAAAATAGCCGTTTGAGAATGAAGATTAAGAGATCTCAGATCTCTAATGGCCTTTTTCCGTTTCCTCATTGAAGGAGAGGAAACAGAAGAAAAATAAGTGAGGGGTGTTTTTTATATATTTATTTTAGTGGTTGGGGCCAAGTTGCTGACACAGTAGTGGGCCCCAATCCACTAAGGCTAACTAGCCATACTGCACTCACTCCTAAATAGTGTAAACATTAATTTCTGAGAATGTTGGGGGGGGTTCAGAAACTCATAATGGAGGGAGATAGTCTAGTCCCGGCCGGTTGAGTCCCTGCGAAGGGAAAGCGAACTTATGGAATTTTATGGTCTTATTATAAAGGAAGTTCCTAAAATACCCCACCCACTTTTCCATAGAAACTTTCATTTTCAACGATTACTGCTTGTAGATGTTATCTGCCTCGAAGTTAGAAATGCCCGCTTGCAGGAATTACAGGATGCAGAAGAACGCAACAGAATGGTGGGCCACAGAACACTCTGAATATTGGCATTGCAGAAGATTATTGCTAATGAGGAAGGGATGGAAAGTGAGGATGTCAATAGCCAGACTTATTTCTTTTTCTTTGGTCTACTTATGTTTGGTTTTTAAGATCTGAACCATTTATTTTGTTTCTGATAATGTTAATTTTCAATAAAAAAAGAAAAGAAAGAAAAATAAGCACTAATAATACATGTATGGAGCATGATGCACTTAAGACAAAAATGACTGCTGGAAAGGAAACAAAGCGAAAGTGAAAATGGAGTATTCCTACTCCTAGATTGCCAATAAAGCATTAAAGACAAAAGTGTTCTTGTCCTTTATTCCAAACATCGCTTGCCAGTAATCATCAAGGCATCCAACCAAACATGTTTTGACGCACTGATGATTTTTCCTCATATTACCTACTTCACTCTCAGGTGTTGAGACAGTAAACTCTAGTCATACCTAATTTATACATGTTTTTTTTTTTTTTTTTAAAGAAATTCATTCTATAAAAAAGGAGGAACAAAATAACAAGCACAGAACCAAAACCAAGAACAGGCTAGGATCAGAACACCAAAAACAACCAAACAACAAGAAAGAAAGAAATATAAAGAAAAACACACCAAAGCTATAAGGTTAGAGACTCATAACATCACGGCCTATAGAATAACAGACTCTAGCCAAAATATGGGCCACCTTGTTAAGCCTTCTAAGGATGAAAGAGGGAAAGGAAAGGATGCACAATTCTGTCTCTGTGCAAATTTATCCTTTCTTGCGTTTTCTGTATATGATGCAAGTTGTGATTTTGAAATTCACAATTAATTTCCCGAGCAACACTAATAGTGTAAAAATAACCAATATTGCTCTTTCTTAAAAAAGAGAGAGAGAGAGTTGATATAACTAGTAGTGACTTGGGATGTTTATTTGAGGGGTGCAAACCCTATTAGATAGTTTGATTTTGGAGTCAAACTGTGGATTCTCACATAGATTTTGAGGGTAGACCCATAATTTTTATTAGATTTTTGGAAGTGTATTAGAATTTTCATATAGGTTTTGGAAGCGCACCTAAGTTAGAAGGGTGTGCCGCACCCACATTCCTGTACTTAGGTCCACCCCTAAAAAAAAACCGATACCACTTGTAACTGCAAAAAATGTAACTCACAAGATTAGAGGGTGCCTCATCGGACTTATCCAAAAATCTGATAGAGGTTAGCTGCCTTGAGGCCTGAAATAGGAGAAACAAACGGTCAGAGGACCTTGGCCTGAGCGGCGCAAGGCTCTCCGATGCCTAAGTTAGAACAAAGGTCGAAGGAGAAGAGAGACAGAGTAACGATTCAAGAGAGGATGTGTATGCATACCTTTGTCTTGGAACGTCCTCATATTTATAGAGGATTTTACCTGAAATCCTGGAGTGGGCTCATAGATTTGATAGGAATGATCCCATTAGGCCACAAAGTAATAAATGAGGATCCATCATAGCCCACAATGCATTTATTGCCAGTCCGATCAGCCCACATCGCATTAAATGCATGTCATGTTGGGCCTGATCATATCTCGAGTCATTGGCGGTTGAGGTCCTATCGGATCCACCCTCGGGCTCTGCCCTGATTTGGTTACAGCCGCTGGATGCCGCCTTGTCAGCGATCTGGAGAAGATTGTGGACGGCTGGGATGGCCCATCTGTCTCATTGGCACGTGCCCATATTCAGCTACGTGTCTAATGATGTAGCGGAAGTAGGGAAGAGGCCATAGTATTTAACTTGATTGACAACTCGACTCCCTTGGCCGAGGTCGAGTGGATAGCCGAGGTCAGAACATAGCCGAAGTCAGTCTGGTCTCGGCCAAGTTTCTGACCCTACTGCCGAGGTTTGCTTGGGCGGCACGTCGGCGTGCCTAACTAGCAGCTTATTGCCGAAGTTAACGTGATCCTGGTGTTGGATACCGCGATCACTGAGAGGAGGGGGGGGGGGTGAATCAGTGATTTCTAAAAAACAGGTCCAATTCAACAACAAAACAAGTCAAACCACACAATGACACCAGATTTAACGTGGTTCACCGAAAGGCTACGTCCACGGTTCAAAGACTGTCCGAACACCAATCCGGGACAGATCTGAATCTTATTTAGTCGCACCAACGACAAAGAGCACCAACCCTTAGTTTCAGATAGCACCAACTATCTAGGAAGCACCGACTCCCTTTATAATTTATCTGCACCCACAGATAGGATCACCAAACCCCAGACATCAAGCACCAACTTGATGTATAAACAGAGTAGAAGATTAATTCTGTCTACAGCCCTTCCCCTCTACAATTCTCTCTCTCTCAATCCCTTACAAATTGAAATTAAGCATAAACAGAGAGACACTTAACTCATGGACGAATCACCATCTTCTAGAGCATAATCTCGTCCACAATTGCTGTAGAAAACGTCTGATAATGCAGCAACACAGCAACACAGCACCAGCACTCTTCTTCTCTCCAAAACTCTCTCTATTACTCTCTAAAACTCTTCTCTTCTGGTGTATCTTTAGAACGACCCATACATGCCTTTATATAGGTTATAGTAACCCTTAATTGTATTTAAAACAGGCTACAATTCGTTTAGAAAGAGTCCCAAACAAATTAGATAAGAGTGCTGAATTTTCGTGTAAAACTTCTAATTCTGCGCAACTCTGGTTCCCGTGCTCGGTCGACATCATGGCTTGCTCGGTCGACCGAAGACACTGACTGGAAAACAGACAATTTCGAGCTCGGTCGACATCCTGGGGTCCCGGTCGACCGAAGACACACTGTGTCACGAAAATAACTGAGAGGTGCCTGAAACTGTTTTCTGCAGGTTTCTTCTTGCTCGGTCGACCGCATGGGTTGCCCGGTCGACCGACCACTCTGTTTCAGGAAATCTGAATTCCTGACAGATTCAAGTCTGATTCTTCTTTTCAGCTCTTTCAACACTAGCCTACTATCATCATGCTTGTGACAATGTGTTGACAATAATTCCAACTCAAATCAATACTTGAGATACTGATTCTTCAAATTCTTCAAAAGACTTTCAAGTCATCTCAAATTCATCTCAAATTCCAACAATCTCCCCCTTTGGAATTGTTGGCAACACTATTGGAACTTCAACACTTTCAACTCCAGCTTGCAGCTCTTCCAAGTTCTTTTCAATACTCACTTGGAACCAATTCTGAAATAACAACCATGCACTGTCAACAATCTCCCCCTAGCTTTCATAGCATAACATCTCTCCTTGCTATCATAGCATAACATCTCTCCCCCTTTGACAACAAGTCCAAAGGGACCAAACCGAGGAGCGAATAGGATATACAATGAATGCATTGCTCCCCCTTTCAAGCACAACTCCTACGGTTTAGGAGAGTGAGTAACTCCTAACTTTTTCCGGAGATACTCGAAGACTTCCTTTGGCAGAGGTTTCGTGAAAAAATCAGCCACTTGCTCAGTTGTTGGAACATATTCCAACTTGACCTCTCCATCAGCAACTTTATCTTTAAGAAAATGATAACGAATTGCTACATGCTTTGTTCGAGAGTGCTGAACAGGATTCTTAGATATATGAATTGCACTCGTGTTGTCACATAGGATCGGCGTAGGATCCGTTGTAGGAACTCCTAGATCAGAGAGCATTTGCCGCATCCATAACACTTGCGTACAACAAGTTGCCGCTGCAATATATTCCGCTTCCGCTGTCGAAAGGGATACTGAGTCTTGCTTCTTACTATGCCAAGCAACTAATCTTTCTCCAAGATAAAATGCGTCGCCGCTAGTACTCTTGCGATCATCTACGCATCCAGCCCAATCGGCATCAGAATATGCAACAAGAGTGAAGGATTTGCCTTTGGGATACCAGATACCAAGCTCCATAGTACCTTTCAGATATCGAAAGATTCGTTTCACTGCTGTAAGGTGCGTTTCAGTTGGTGCTGCTTGAAAACGTGCAACCATACATACTGCTTGTAGAAGATCTGGTCTTGTAGCGGTCAAGTAGAGCAAGCTTCCTATCATAGAGCGATAGGTGGTATGATCAACGGACGAGGCCTTATCATCTTTGCTAAGCTTCGTGTTTGTTGACATTGGTGTGCTCACTGGCTTGCTGTCTTCCATATTGAACCGTTTCAGCATTTCCTTAATGTATTTCATCTGTGATATGAAAATACCATGTTTCAGCTGCTGCACTTGTAAACCAAGAAAGAACTTTAGTTCTCCAAGCATTGACATCTCAAATTCTTTCTTCATCTCTTCAGCAAAATTCCTGCACATCTCCTCATCATTGCCACCAAAGATTATGTCATCAACATAAACAATGACAACCAGCTGTTTGCTTAACTCAGTTTTGACATATAGATTGCTATCAACCATTCCTTTTCCAAAGCCGATCTTGCGGAGATAGAGATCCAGCCTTGCATACCATGCCCTTGGCGCTTGTTTCAGTCCATAAAGAGCCTTTTTCAATTTGCACACTAGATCTGAATTTTTGCTGATGAGAAAACCATCAGGTTGCTCAATGTAGACCTCTTCTTCAAGTAAACCATTCAAGAAAGCTGACTTTACGTCCATCTGAAATACCTTGAAGGTTTTGTATGCTGCCAATGCAAGAAACATACGAATAGCTTCCAGACGAGCCACCGGTGCAAAGCTCTCTTCAAAATCTATGCCTTCAACTTGAGCATAGCCTTTACAAACCAACCTTGCTTTGTTTCTAATGACTTGACCATCTTCATTCAGCTTATTCCGAAAGACCCATTTAGTACCAATAACATTCTTATCAGTAGGTCTAGGAACAAGTTCCCATGTGGAGTTCTTCTCAATTTGCTCCAACTCCTCATGCATAGCTTTCAACCAACTTTCATCGAGACTGGCTTCAGCCACAGTCTTGGGTTCAATGGTGGACACAAGTGAGTAATTGCTAACTACACTTTGTCTAGTTTGAACGCCTGCCTTAGGATCTCCAATGATTTGATCCTTAGGGTGTTGCTCTACCCAAGTGCTGTGCTTCTTAGGTGAAGTATCTTCTGAGTCATCCTTTGATTTCTCAGAATCATTAGATTCAGCCATCTCATCATCAATCTCACTCGAGTCCTCATAACCTGGACTGTCATTATGAGTTGTATTCTTTGGTTCAATATTCTCATCTATTCTCACATCAGCACTTTCTATGATTTTTCTGGTTCTTTTGTTAAGACACCTATATGCCTTGCTAGTAGAGGAGTAACCCAGAAATATACCTTCGTCAGCTCTTTCTTCAAATTTGCCCGGATTTTGTTCGAGCCGCTTGATGTAACACTTGCTGCCGAAGACTTTGAAGTGCTTGACTGTTGCTTTTCTTCCAAATCATAGCTCATAGGGAGTTTTGTCTTCATGTGGCCTGATCAAGCATCGATTTTGAATGTATACAGCCGTATGAATTGCCTCTTTCCAATACTTGTCAGCCATCTTGCTTTCACTTAGCATCGTACGAGCCATCTCTTGTACGGTGCGATTCTTCCGTTCCACAACTCCATTTTGCTGTGGAGTTCTAGGGGCTGAGTACTGTCTTTGAATGCCATGATGTTCACAATATTTAGTGAACTCTTCAGATGTGAACTCGCCTCCACGATCAGACCTTAAAATCTTGATACGTTTTTCCAATTGATTTTCAACCTGTGCTTTAAACACTTTAAAACGATCAAGTGCTTGATGCTTATGCTTAAGAAACAATACCCATGTCATACGAGTATAATCATCAATGCATAACATGAAATACTTATCTCCATTGGTGCTTTGAGTTCGCATTGGACCACAGAGATCAGTGTGCACTAGCTCAAGAGGTTTCTTGGAATGATGCTCCTTTGACTTGAACATAACCCTCGTTTGCTTTCCCTTTTGGCAAGAGTCGCAAATGGGATTGGAAGGCTTTTCAACTTTAGACATGCCTCTTACAGCCTTTGAATTGCAAATCTTTGACATGTTGTCAAAGCTTAGATGCCCAAGGCGTTTGTGCCACAACCAACTTTCCTCTGTCCGACTCATCAAGCAGGTCTTTTCAGCTCCATCTGACAATGTATAGAGATTTCCAGCAGTTCTTGATCCAGTTGCCACTGTTTTCCCGTTGCTACTCTTCTTGATGGCAAACCCATTCTTTGTGAAGATAACTTCATGACCCTTGTCACAGATCTGGCTCACACTAAGCAGATTGTGTCTCAATCCAGACACATATAAGACTTCTTCCGATCTGATCTTGTTTGCCATAAGCTGAATAACACCTTTTCCGCAGATTTTGGCACCATCATTGTTGCCAAACTTCACTGAACCACCTTCATAGTGCTGTAATTTGATGAATTTCTCTTTATCACCAGTCATATGGCTTGAACAACCACTATCAAGGACCCACGGTGCTGTCTTCTTTTGTGCATTGAATGCCGTTTGCACAATGAGAGATTCTTTGAGATTTTCTGCACTTTGCTTTGCTCTCCAAGCCTTGACTAACTTGGGTTTCTTTTCAACCTGAAATTTGTTAGCAATAGGCAACCTACAATCCCTAGCCAAGTGTCCATAATTATGACACAAATAGCACTCAATTTTGTGGCTACTTAGGATTGAAAAAGGATTCCTAGTCACAAATGGACTGTTTCTAACATAGAATTTGCAATCAGCTCTTTTATGTCCAAACATATTACAATGAAAGCAATAACCATAGAATTTGTATCTTCTTTGTGGCTGGTTAGTCTTCATTACCTTTCTAACAGGAATGGACTCCTTTCTAGGTTGAGTGGGCTTCATAGAGTTAGAAGGTGCAGTGACTTGCTTCACAAGCTCTTTCTTTTTAGGAGGTGCAATCTTAGAGGATTCACCTTTCTCAAATCCTAGACCAGATCTGAGGTGGGCAGGTCTTTGAACTTTTAGTAGTTCATTGAGTTTCATAGTCCCTTCAATCGCTTGGAGCGCTTTGAGTTTTTTGCTATTTTCCAGATTTTCAGCCTTTGCTCTAGCGATCTCAGTTTCAAGTTTCATAGCCTCTTCCTTTTTGATACTTATTTGGTTTTCAAGGACTTCTACCATTCTTTTATATTCTTCTACTTGAGTTTTCAAAGCAATAATAGAACTTTCAGATTCATGGAGAAGTTTCAGATTTTTCTTACTTGTTTTGCGTTCCATGCTAAGCTCCTCAAGTGCGGCTATGAGTTCCTCTTCAAGATTGACTTCAGCCTCCTCATCCTCTTCCGGATCTAGCTCTTCTTCTTCTTCAACAGTGACCATGAAAAGAGCTTCGGTTGATTCATCATCGTCTGAAGTTTCAGACGTGCTGTCATCTTGTTGACATAGAAAGTTTTTAGCTTTGCCCCTTTTTCTGAAATTTCTCTTTCCTTTACTCTTTTCAGCATAAGAGTCATTATCATTGTCTTCTTTTAGGGGACACTTCGCAGCAAAGTGACCAATACCTCCACAATTGAAGCATTTAAAGGGTAGCTTCCCTTTGTACTTGCCATTGCTTCCTTTCTTCAACTTTCTAACAAATTGAGCCTCAAGCTCATCATCATCAGAATCAACATCATGACCAGCAGTCTCTTTTGCCTTTTTCTGAACTTTGAAGGCCGCTTCTTTATCAGATGAAGACGTCTTTCCTATGCGCATCTCATAGGCAGTTAGAGAACCATGTAATTCATCCATGGAAAATGCATTCAGATCTTTGGCTTCTTCGATGGCTGAGACTTTTGAATCAAACCGGGGAAGAAGAGATCTTAGAACCTTTTTGACGATGACCGGCTCTTTAATCTCCTCCCCTAGTCCACGAATGTCATTCGTGACTTCATTCACTCGTTGCATATACGAGTCAACATTCTCGCTTTCCTCCATGCGAAGAGATTCAAATTGAGAGCGATGGGTTTGTAATTTGGCTTCTTTAATCTTCTCATCACCTTCATGTATGCTTTGCAACTTGTCCCAAATTTCTTTGGCTGTTTTGCATGCAATTACTTTGACAAGCTCGCTGTCCACAAGGCCACTAAAGAGTGCATTCTGCGCCTTGGAGTCGTTGTCTGCCAACTTCTTCGATGCTGTATCATTGGGTACGGTGGCAGCATTGTAACCGGCTCTGACAGCCTCCCAAACATCATAGCCAAGAGATTTGATGAAGGCTTGCATCCTAATCTTCCAAAAGGAGTAATTAGAACCATCAAACAGAGGTGCTTTCATATTCCCTGTATTGACTGCCATGTGATTTGACAAGAGATCACCCTTAGCGTATTAAACTGATCAAGGGAACCTCGCTCTGATACCAATTGTTGGATACCGCGATCACCGAGAGGGGGGGTGAATCAGTGATTTCTAAAAACAGGTCCAATTCAACAACAAAACAAGTCAAACCACACAATGACACCAGATTTAACGTGGTTCACCGAAAGGCTACGTCCACGGTTCAAAGACTGTCCGAACACCAATCCGGGACAGATCTGAATCTTATTTAGTCGCACCAACGACAAAGAGCACCAACCCTTAGTTTCAGATAGCACCAACTATCTAGGAAGCACCGACTCCCTTTACAATTTATCTGCACCCACAGATAGGATCACCAAACCCCAGACATCAAGCACCAACTTGATGTATAAACAGAGTAGAAGATTAATTCTGTCTACAGCCCTTCCCCTCTACAATTCTCTCTCTCTCAATCCCTTACAAATTGAAATTAAAGCATAAACAGAGAGACACTTAACTCATGGACGAATCACCATCTTCTAGAGCATAATCTCGTCCACAATTGCTGTAGAAAACGTCTGATAATGCAGCAACACAGCAACACAGCACCAGCACTCTTCTTCTCTCCAAAACTCTCTCTATTACTCTCTAAAACTCTTCTCTTCTGGTGTATCTTTAGAACGACCCATACATGCCTTTATATAGGTTATAGTAACCCTTAATTGTATTTAAAACAGGCTACAATTCGTTTAGAAAGAGTCCCAAACAAATTAGATAAGAGTGCTGAATTTTCGTGTAAAACTTCTAATTCTGCGCAACTCTGGTTCCCGTGCTCGGTCGACATCATGGCTTGCTCGGTCGACCGAAGACACTGACTGGAAAACAGACAATTTCGAGCTCGGTCGACATCCTGGGGTCCCGGTCGACCGAAGACACACTGTGTCACGAAAATAACTGAGAGGTGCCTGAAACTGTTTTCTGCAGGTTTCTTCTTGCTCGGTCGACCGCATGGGTTGCCCGGTCGACCGACCACTCTGTTTCAGGAAATCTGAATTCCTGACAGATTCAAGTCTGATTCTTCTTTTCAGCTCTTTCAACACTAGCCTACTATCATCATGCTTGTGACAATGTGTTGACAATAATTCCAACTCAAATCAATACTTGAGATACTGATTCTTCAAATTCTTCAAAAGACTTTCAAGTCATCTCAAATTCATCTCAAATTCCAACACCTGGTACCTTTAAAATCACCCCACACAATTGCCCCTAGCTTCTGACTTCTTAAGGTCTCTAGCCTCTTGAGGTCGGAAGATATAAAGAGAATCCACTGGGGGAATGTTTGATCATTATTCAGCGTCGTTCCGACTCCTCGAGGTAATTAATATTGCGCGTTGGTTATCATGAGGAACGGGCTGGCAGTGACGCGTGTCAGTCCGTGAGCGGTTGTGCAGTCAAATTGATGGGACATGCGCGATTCGCGATGCGACCCCTTTTCAAACTTCTAAATGACGCCCAAGGAAGGCCTTCTTCCTCTTATAAATAAGGGCGTCTTCTTCTGCCTTTCTTCTTTTATCTCCACTTCTCACCTTCATTCTCCTAAGACTTTTCCAGAGATTTTCAGGCGAGGACGATTGCGTAATCGTTGAGGATATTTGCATGCCCAGATTGATCTTCATCTCTGGTTCATCCAACTGTAAGTCTTCTTGAGTCTGGGTTCGTTTAGGGTTTTCCCTTTTTAGGTCTTCTTCCCGCTTTCCTTTTTCAACCCCAAGCCGTAGAAATGGCCGGTGAAAAGTTTCAGTTAGAGACCCCTGAGGGTATGACTAGGTTCAGGGAGGCATACAGTATCCCGGAGGAGGTCCGCCTTAGGCCGGCAACTCCTTTCGACTACGACCTGTGTTGTCTGTCCGGCAGCTGGATGCCGTTCCCCTTGATTTCTGTAATCGAGGGTGGGGTTAGGTTCCCCTTACACCCCTTGCTTAGGGCTTGCCTCAGTACTTGGTCTCTTGCCCCCTGCCAGTTGATGCCCAATGGCTACAAGTTCATTATGGGCACGGCCAAGCTAAACGAGGTTTTAGGAATCGACCTCGGTGTGCATGACATTGAGGATGCATTTGACATTTGTAAGGCAGGGGGAGGTAACTACTACCTCCCGGTGAAACAGCTCCCGAAGGGCTTCATTTCGGCCTTGGAAGATTCAAATAAGAACGCCAAGGACGACCACTTCTGCGTCTCGGGGGACTGGGAGTTCGGCGCTGGTGAGGATAGAATGCACATGGTCCCGCGCCACCTCGGGGTCGTCCTAAGTAAATATCGTCCCTTGATTTTGCTCATTTTATTCATCCTTCGAATTGCCGAACTGATGTCTTGCCTTGTCGTGCAGATCTGCGAGAGAGGCATCGTCGTGCGGCGCGTGACGGCTGGAAGAAGAACGTAGCCGACCATAAAAAGGTTGAAAATATACCGGGTACGAGAACAGGTTGGCCTGGAAGCTGTTGGGCTACACGCCAAGGTACCGCGGTCACTACAAAAGGGTCGATACAGCGCAGGGGGACGAGCCGTAGACAGGTGAACCTTTCGTCACAGTTGCCGCAGTTGGGGGTATTCCGCTTACTGATCCTACTGCTAGCCAGATTACATCTGGTGCCGAGGCGTCTACCTCCGCCAGCTCGGGATCTGTAAGCCTGACAGAGGCCGTCGACGCTTATTTATCTGACCAAGGAGAGGGGATGGAAGGAGATCTGCCCCCGCTGAAAACCAAAGACCTGACGGCCAGATTCAAGCGCCGGTCTTCTTTAGCAGCGCCTTCTTCTGCTAGTACCCGCGCAACTTCGGGTACGGGTGGTGCCGCGGTCTCTTCCGCTCTCATCGTCGCCCCAAGTGTGGGAGTCCGGCGACACTCTCCCGACGGTGGGAGGGATGGATCTCCGTCGAGCAAGAGGTCCAAGGCGGAGAGAGGCTCTGGGACACAAAGGGTTCCAAAGGACACAGGGTCCGCGTGCGTCCCGGGGGAGAGGGCTCCTCCCGAGAAGGACGCATCGGTGGACAAGGTCCCACTCGAGAAGAGGCTCGAAACTAGTGGGCCTTTGGGGAAAGCTCTCGATCGGTCTCAGGATCCCGCCAACTAGTGCCGGCTCCATGGAGGCCGAGGCTGCAGACTCAGCCCGGGAGGCCCTTGAACGTGGAGGACAAGGTAGCTGGGAACTCCTTAGCCGTCGGGCTGCTCGCGAAGGCTTGCGCCCTCCCATGTGATATGGAGCATCACGCAAAATATGACAATGAGTCTCTGCTGGCCTCGGCGATTTAGGCCTCTCTTGTAGTAAGTATTTCTCAGGTAATTTTGACAAATTCTGTCTCGGCTTTTCGTATCTAATGTCGATTTCCTTTTGCAGAATATTCAGAGGCTTCAGCTGGTCATAGAGAGGAGCGACAAGAATGTCTCCAGAGTCTCACAACTAGAATCCGAGAGGGAGAGGCTCAGGAAGGACTTGGCGGATTGCCAAAGCAGGCTGACCGGTTTGACGAGAAGTAACGCCGAGCTGAATGCAGAGATGGAGGTGGCGCTAACCAACATCACCTACCTAACGACCAAAGACTCATGAGCAAAAAGGGGAGATCCGATTGAAGACGAAGAGCGTGTTAGAACTGGAGGCTGAGCTGGAGAAGCAAAGGACCGAATCGGCAGCCGAACTGGCGAGACAGAAGGCCGAGTTGGAGCGGTCACTGAAAGATAATGCTGACCTCAAGTTTTCGCTGCGGGCCGAAGTCCATGCTGCTTTCCAATAGGGAGTGGACCGGGCAATGGAGGACTATGAAAGACAGGTGGTGGAGATAAGCTCTCTCCTATTTGAGGAAGGATGCCAGGCTACATTGAAAGAGGTGAGGGTTCCTGAAGTATTCAGGCCCGGAATCAGAATCGAGCCCTGCCCCCCTCCCTGAGAGTCTCCGAGTCGAAGCGCCTGTTGTTGACGCTCCTCTGGATGGTGCTCCATCTCTTCCTCCTGTGGATGTCCGGGAGACGACCGAGCTGATTGCCGAAGAGCCAGAAAAGACCGTGCCTGTTGCCGAGGCGGCCGGTCTTTTGGAGAAACAATGAGGACATTGCTCTAGCCTCCAGGGACGATAGTTTTTTTAGTACCTTCTGATTGTATTTCCTACTTTCGAATTGTAACTTTCCACCTTGTATACGAAAAACAAGTTAATAAAACTGGCTCTTTGTTCCTTTCACACTTGTTCTTCTTTCCGCTGTTCTTGTTCTTGTTTTGGTTAAGTGCCTGAGTCCGGCTAAATATCGATGGCTTGTGGTAGGGGGATTGCTTGAGTTGGAATGAGGATGCCTGGCAGTTTCCATTGTTATCCATCCTGGTATCCCGGATTCCAGGCTCATAAATGGTACTAAGTACAGCAGCATGATCGATGCGGAAAATAGGTGGATGACTCCATCTGTCGCCATCTGATCGGCCGATCAATTTAGAGGTGTCGTGCATTATACGCGAGGCATGGGAGAGCATACCTCATAAATAAGTCTTTGGAACCTGAGCCTCCCTCCCCTTATAAATAGAGGTTCCCCTCTGCTTCGCGTTCACCAGTACCTCGAGTAGGGGAGATGAGTCGGCGAAGGAAGAAAGACCCACATCAGTGGCCCCTTATGTTCCTCACAGTCATGGAGATCTGCTCGCCCTCGCCAGATACTCTGGTGGTTTCATTCCTCAAGAGTTCTTTAAAAGCCCTTGCTCTGTGTGAGCCTTTTGCGACTGAAAAGAACTCCGGGAAAGGTCGTGACCGGCCATCGTGGACCACGCGCTCTTTGAATCTGGTCGCCATGGACCACTCGTCCTCTGAACGCGGGTCTTTAATCAACTCCTGCCTATGCGGCTGGGTGGATGTCAGCTCTTGTCGATGCAGCTGGGAGTTGGTTGCGGACTTGGTCTGACCAACCATAGGGTCCTGTGGGGTCCTGTGGAGATCCAAGCATCTACGACAATTTGGGAGCTTGTTTGCAAATTTTGGTTTGACTGACCAAAGGGTATTGTAGAGCTCCGGCATCGAGGACCAATGAAGAGTAGTGCCTTCACGCTTTCTTTTTTTTATTTTTAAAGGACTGTGATCCTCCTTACTGTACTTTTTGTTGCTTTTCTGCAACCCATATAATGAAATTTTCTATTGTAATGAAGATATTTTAATTAATACAAATGGGATTTCCATGGATGTAAGTGGAGTTGCTCTTTGTCTCCTTTCTCCCTCTTTTTTTATTTTATGGCATCTCTCTTGGCCGAGATAAATCCATTCTAGGCTGCTATTCGCCGAGGTGAATCCGAGGGACTGGGTGTATGAAATCGAAATTTCGAGGAACCTGGGTGTGTGGAACCTGGTTTCCGGGTGTATGAACCCGAATTTTGAGAGCGACTGGGTGTATGACCCCGAAGTCAGTCCCTGGGCGAACCCAAAATTTTGAGAAGCGTGGGTGTATGAACTCGAGTTTTGAGAGCGACTGGGTGTATGACCCCGAAGTCAGTCCCTGGGTGCGTGAACCCAAAATTTTGAGAAGCCTGGGTGTATGAACCCGAGGTCAGTCTCAGGGTGTATGAACCCGAGTTTTGAGAGCGACTGGGTGTATGACCCCGAAGTCAGTCCCTGGGTGCGTGAACCCAAAATTTTGAGAAGCCTGGGTGTATGAACCCGAGGTCAGTCTCAGGGTGTATGAACCCGAGTTTTGAGAGCGACTGGGTGTATGACCCCGAAGTCAGTCTCTGGGTGCGTGAACCCAAAATTTTGAGAAGCCTGGGTGTATAAACCCGAAGTCAGTCTCAGGGTGTATGAACCCGAGTTTTGAGAGCGACTGAGTGTATGACCCAGAAGTCAGTCCCTCGGTGCGTGAACCCAAAATCTTGAGAAGCCTGGTTGTATGAACCCGATGTCAATTTGAGGGTGTATGAACCCGAGTTTTGAGAGCGACTGGGTGTATGAACCCGGAGTCAGTCTCGGTGGTCTTTGCTGTTGCCGAATTTCGCAATTTGACGACGTAACTTGACAGAATGAAGGACGCTTTTATTGATCATGGAACTTAGATTTACAAATCTAGAAAAAGAACTTCTTGAGGTGGGTTGCATTCCACGGTCGCGGCAACTGCCTGCCATCTATGTCCTCTAGTTTGTATGGCGATTGTCCCGCTTGCGAAATTACTCTGAACGGGCTGTGCCAATTCAGAGCTACTTTGCCCTCGTTTGTAAACCTGTCAGCTGGGAGTGTCTTCTTCAGGACCAGTTCTCCCACCGAGAACCTTCTCTCCCTGACTCGCTCGTTGTATCCTTTGGCTATCCATTGCTGGTAGTCGGCCAGTCGTATGGCTGCTGCTTCTTTGTGCTCGTCGGCCAATTCTAGTTCCATGGCCAGGTTTATCTCGTTTCGGCCTTGATCAACAAGTTCTGATCTGAGGGTTGGGAGGCTAATCTCAAGGGGAATGATCGCTTCCATCCCTTTGGCTAGGGAGAACGGTGTCGCCGAAGTGGAACGCCTCAGGGTTATCCTGTACGCCCATAGGACGCTAGGGAGCTCCTCTACCCATCTTCCTTTTGCCCGGTCAAGCCACTTTTTCAGTCCATCAAGCCTTAGGAATTTTGGCCTGACTATTGCTCTGCGGGTATGCCGGGGTGGAGTAGTGGTTTCTGATGCCATGCCTTTGACAGAAGCTTTTGAAAAGATTGGAGTCGAATTGAGTTCCATTGTCCGAGATCAAAGTTCTAGGGATGCCAAACCTTGCAATGATATTCTTCCATACGAAATTCTTTGAATCCCTTTCGGTGATGGAGGACAGCGGCTCTGCTTCTATCCACTTGGTGAAATAATCAATAGCAACTATCAACCATCTCTTGTTCCCTGGAGCCCGGTGGAGAGGTCCCACGATGTCTAGCCCCCATTAGGCAAAGGGCCAGGGGCTGGAGAGGGGGCTCAAGTCTTGGGCCGGCTGATGTATGGAATGGGAGAACTTCTGGCACTTCTCGCATTTCATGGCGTATAGCTGCGCGTTCTTCTGCATGTACGGCCACCAGTAACTCTGGCTGATAGCTCGATATGCCAGTGATCGTCCTCTGATATGGCTTCCATAAATCCCTTCGTGAATTTCGTAGAAATCGTCAATCATGCTCGGATGAATGCATTGGAGGTAGGGGCCGGTGAAAGATTTCCTGTAGAGCTTGCCTTCGAGGGACAGCCAGAATCGGGCTGCTTTGAACCTGATCCGGTGAGCCTCATTTTTATCTTCGGGGAGCCGATCATCTTTGAGGTAGGAAGTGATTAGGTCCATCCAGCTCGGGCCGAGATCAAGGCATAAAATTTGCCGGGATGGATGGAGCTCTAAGCTTAATCTTGGCAATGACCCAATCTCAACAGTTCTTCTCTTTTCTGCTTCGACAGCGGAGGCCAGGTTTGCAAGGGCATCGGCATGCGAGTGGGCATCCCTGGCGATCTGCTTGACTTCGGCTGCATGGAACTGAGTGAGGAGTTTCTTTGTGAGGGCTAGATAGGTCGCCATCCTGTCGTCCCGGGCCTGGTAGTCCCCAGTTAGTTAGCTTGTCACCAATTGTGAGTCACTGAAAACCACCAGTTATTGGGCTCCGAGGATTTTGGCACTGTTTAATCCAGCTATTAGGGCCTCGTACTCAGCTTCATTGTTTGTCGCTTTGAAGTCCAGGGTCAGAGTTTGTTCTATGACCAGTCCTTCTGGCGATTGGAGGACCACGCCGGCACCAGCTCTCTTGGAAGTAGATGAGCAATCGACGAAGACTTTTCATGCCGAGTCAAGGGCTTGGCTCGAAGATAGTTCGTCGACCTCGGTGACTTCATTTTCCTGCTCTCTGCCGCCCAATTCGGTGCTAGGCTGGGTTGGTGCCGAACTCGGAGAGACGAACTCTACAATGAAATCCGCCAAAATCTGGGCCTTAATCGTAGTTCTGGGTTGATATTGGATATGATACTGTCCCAGTTCGACTGCCCACTTGGAGATTCTGCCTGAAAAGTCAGCTTTTTTTAAAATAGACCTAAGTGGGTGCTCCGTAACAACCACAATGGTATGAGACTAGAAGTAATGAGAGAGCTTGCAAGAGGCACAAACGAGCGCCAACGCTAGCTTCTCGAGTAAGAGGTATCTTGTCTCGGCATCAAGGAGGATCTTGCTCATGTAATAGATTGGCTTTTGCAGTTTATCTTCTTCTTTGACGAGGACGGAGATCACCGCATGATCCGAGACTGCCAGATACAAGTACAGTATTTCTCCTTGGGTTGGAGTAGAGAGTAAGGGCGGCGAAGAGAGATATGTTTTAAGTGCATGCAGTGCCCGGTCGCACTCAGGGGTCCATTGAAATTTTAAGGTTTTTCTTAAAAGTTGAAATAAAGGTCTGCACTTATCTGACGATCTGTTGATGAATCGATTGAGCGCGGCGGCCATGCCGGTCAGGTCAGCTTTTGAACCTCCTTTGTGGTTGTCGGGCTCTGGACTCCCAGGATCGCCGTGATCTGGTCTGGATTGGCCTCTATCCCTTTCCGTGTAACTAAGCTCCTGAGGAATTTGTCGGAAGCAACGCCGAAGGCGCATTTGGAGGCGTTCAACTTGAGCTTGAACTCCCTGAGTATGTTGAAAACTTGAGCCAAGTCTGCTAGATGGTCATGAGACTACTTGGATTTGACGACCATGTCGTCAATATAAACTTCGACAATCTTACCGAGCTGAGCTTGGAACATCTTGGTGAAGAGCCGTTGGTAGGTCACCCTTGCGTTCTTCAAACCAAAGGGCATTACTTTCTAACAATAAGTGCCTCGGGGCGTTATGAACGCAGTTTTCTCCTCGTCTAGCTCATACATTGGGATCTGGTGGTAACCTCGATAGGCATCGAGGAAACTCATCCCGTCGTGGCCAGCGGTGGCGTCGATCATCTGATCGATCTTCGGGAGCGGGAAGTTGTCCTTCGGGCAACTTTATTGAGGTTGGTGAAGTCGACACACACTCTCCACTTGCCGGTCTTCTTCTGGACAACCACGGTATTGGCTAACCAGACCAGGTACTGGACCTCTCTGATTGCTTCGGCTTCCAACAATCTGTCGACCTCCTCGGCCACGACTTCTATCTGTGGCAAACCTAATCTGCGGGCTTTTTGTATCACGGTTTTGTGTTTAGGATCCACGTTTAGTTTGTGACACATGACCTCGGGGTCGATACCAGGCATTTCACTCGGAGTCCAGGTGAAGACATCTATGTTTTGCATCAAGAATCTAGAGAGCTCGGTCCTTTCGGGATCGGTAAGCTGGCTGCCGAGCAGGAATAACCTATCCGAGTCGAGCGGCTCGATCCTGATCTCGACTAGGTCTTCGATGCTCTTCTTTTCTGGGTTTCAGCCGATCTCGTCCAGTTCCCTCTCGAGTTCTGCCACATGTACCTGTCCCAGCTTTTTTTCTCCAGGAACCATGGCCATCCTGCACTGTCTGGCCATCTGCTGGTCCCCTTCCACGGTGATCACATCCACACTGCCATCTTTGTTCTCCATCAAGAATTTGAGCTTTTGGTGAAGAGTGGAGGGAATAGCCTACATATTGTGGAGCCAGGTTCTGCCCATAATAGCATTATAGGGAGAATGAGCGTCTATCACGAGGAAGTCGGTCATCACGGAGGCCCCGCCTACCCGGGTTTCAAGAGTTACCTTCCCTTTGGGGTATACTGGCTTGGCACTGAACCCAATCAAAGGAGTTCGAGCCTCTCGCAAGTCTGCTTCTGAGAGACCCATCTTTTGGAAACAGCCGAAATAGAGGATTTCAGACGAACTGCCGGGATCGATGAGGATCCTTTTGACTGTAAAGTCCCGCAGCTTTAATGTGAGGAGTGGATCGTTATGGGGGAGTTGGACTCCTTCAAGGTCCGTTTCCCAAAAACAGATCGTAGGATGCTCGCGCCATGCTTTCTTTGGTGTTGGTCCGAGCTCGGCTCTCATTATTTCCTTTCCATGAGATGCCCGCCTGGCCTCGGCACGAGCCTGAGTGTTGCTCTCCTGAGTGTTGCTCTTTGGGGAAGCGGAAAGTACAGAGTGTGCTAGGTGGATGACATTGTTGATCTTTTATGATACATCGCTGTTCGGGTTTTTGTCGCCGCTTTGGTGATTTCAGCTGCTGCCAGCATCTCCTGCTTTGATGTAATCCTTCAGGTGGCCTTCCTTGGCGAGTTTTTCCAGGTGTGACTTCAGGATCCTGCACTCCTCGGTTTTTGTGCCCATTTTGCTTGTGGTAGGCGCAGAACCTGCTCTAGTCTCGGGAGGAGGGATCACCCTGATGGACCGCGCTTCTGCCTGGTTCTACCGAGGTCGGCAGACGTGGGAGGCCGTTGGGTCCGACCCTTTCGTAACCGAGGGGGCAAAGGCGTGCATCAATATTTCTTTTGTGTGGGTGTGCCAGATTTTCTATTTTTACTTGGATTTGCAAGTGGTGATCCGGAGATCAACCTTCGCGAGTAAAAAAGAAATCAACTTCTTTCAAGTTTTCCATTGCACATATATTTAAGAAAAGAGACATTTTCTTGATTTTCCGTGAAAGGCAATTTTTTTGGCATTTATAGCCGATTTTGGCATTTATAGCCGATTTTTTGGCGTTTATAGTCGATTTTGGCATTTATAGCCGATTTTTGGCGTTTATAGCCGATTTTGGCGTTTATAGCCGATTTACAATCCTTATCAATAATGAAAGACAAGAGTTGTGATTTTTGTCTCTTTAAAAAAAAATACAAACTACAATGAAAAGCAAGAAAATGAGGATCTAACTTCTCAGGAGATTGTGGGGGACCCGTTCAGATTGACGGTCGCAAGCCATATGTGGACTTCGCCATCATCCATGTAGATGAGAACAGAGGATGCTATTGATTCGCTTGGGTTGGCTATAACCTCAGGTTTTTTAGAGGACAAAGACCAAAAGGAGGTCCTATGTGCAATAAAACGCCGAGTAGACGGGCTGAAAAGCCACGTCTAAGCCATTTGGAGGCAGAAGGAGAAGGCAAGGACCTTGGGGGGTACCCCCAAGGGACTTTTGTCACCTTGTAGCGGAGGTCGGTGTAGAACTTCCGCAGAGTTTTCTCTCTTTTCCTTCTTAGAATTTCTGTGCTTTGTCTGTGTCTCTCTGAATTTCTGTGCTTTGTCTGTGTCTCCCTGCTTTTTCTGTTTTTATGTTTTTTCTGTGTTTCTGCTTTTTCTGCTTTTTCTGTGTTTTTTTCTTTTTGGAGAGTTCTCCTATTTATAGGCTTTTAGGTAGCCATTTAGGAGGGTTTATGAGCCTTAATTGTCATAAAGCCACATAAAGGGAGGAGTTACAAGATTGAATTCTTTATTTTGTAACTCCTTTTTCTTGGCTTCTGATTGGCCGGAGGAGATTGAGGGCATTTAATCGCCTTTAATCCCCATGATAGGAGGAGTTTCATGGGTTAAATGCCATGAATCTCTTGACTTGTAACTCCCGGATGCTTGCTTCTGATTGGGCCGTCCAAAGAAATGGATTAATGACTGTAATAAACCTAGTCAATTAATCGCATTAAGTGGTCGCCGAGCAGTTGAAGAGTCACAGGCCGTGCCGCTTCTTTTGGGATTTTTCTGGCGATGATCATCGATGGATCTTCATGTAGATGGACATCGGATGACCATGTAACTTCAGGTATTGGTTGCCAACAGCGAGTCGGTGCCATTTGTCCTGTCGATTTCTTGATCGGTCGGGTGGAGAGCACACTTTTTTTGGTTGACCAGTTGGCGATCAATGTTGATTTCGATACTCTTGATGATTAACCCGTGTTTTTGACGGATGTTAGAGGATTTGGTGTCTCAAAAGTATGAATTTTGGAAAATACCAGAGGCCGGACGCTTCGAATCATGAAAAAACGGCGAAAAACGGGGTTTCCGGGGCCCACCGGGCGATCCCGGGCCCCAGGGTCGCAGGGGCCTGCGACCCTGGGGGGGGGGGTTTCCCCCTTTTGTCCCGTTTTGTGTCCGTTTTTGCTGTTTTTTTATTCTTTTTTCTTCTGTATTTTTCCTTGAAATTTTTGATTGTTTATTGGCCTGATTTCCCTATAGAAAACCTGATGAGAATCCTTGCATTTTATTTTGCAAAGTTTCCAATTTTCTGATAAAGCCGAAGACTTTGTTGCGCAGAGCTGCCGATTTTTCGTCAGAAGCTGAAACTGGGTCAAACGATGTCGGAATGACCTGAAATTTGGGGTGAAGCCTGCTGATCAATAAATAAGACCAACCATAGGCTTCTGTTTGAGTTTTGAAGCCGTTTGGGGCCCTATCACCAGTAGACTTGCTTTTGTCGCGATGAAGGTGTCGCGGCTTGATGTGCGGTCAACCGATGTTCGATTGACATGAAATTTGACAAGGAACCTATTGGAGTCATTTTAAGATGATCCATAGGCTTTGTCTTGGAAACCATGGTCCCGGGGAGCTTCGCCGCCGAGAGGCTTGATTTGGCTTCCGAGCGTCAAACTATGGTCAAATGTTGTCGAAATGACCCGAAATTTGACGTGTAGCCCTTTGTAAGCATTTTGAAGCTATAGTCCATGTGCTCTATCTGATGAGTGATGGCATCGATGGTTCTCGCCGCCGAGAGGCTTGATTTAACTGTTCGAGAGTTGATGTAGAGTCAAATGTTGTCGGTTTGACTGGGAACTTGACGTGGAGCCTTTTCGATGTATTTGGAGACCATCCATTGGCTCTGATCGAAGATTTGATGTCTCCGATGCTTTTGCCGCCGGGAGCTCCTTTTCAGCTGTCGGAGAAGCGAAGTTAGGCCAAATAATTTTGAAATGGCCCGAAACTTCTTGTGTACTCCTCTTTTGGCTGTCTTGAAGGATCTTGCAGTTTTTGTTTGATTCTGACAAGATTTGATTTTTTGGAAGTAGCATTGCCTATTTATGGCAGATTGCGACTTCATGTAGCTCTTTGCATCTTGAAGAGGCAAAGTGACATTTTTGGTGTCAACACACCCTGCATAGGCCGAGGCCAGCTGAAATATGGTTGCTTCTCAATTTATTCATGATCTGGTGGATCGGCTCCTTGAAGATGGTGTTCACAGCTTGGTAGGAATCAGAAGAAGGTCTGGGCTTCCTGCTACCTCCGGATTTGGATGCCTGGGTTTTTGCTGAGGTGGCCGAAACCTAAGCTTGGTTCGGCTCCTCTTTCCTGAATGGCTTCTTGTCCTTGCGAGGCTGATCGCCCTTGTCCTTGCGCCCTATGCCGTGGCTTTCTCGAGCCCGAATATCATCTTCTTCCCGGGCAATGTATCGTTTCACCCGGGACATCAACGCCAGCACGGAGGCTACAGGATCCCCGGCCAAGTCTTTTCTGAGCTCGTTACCTGGTAACAGGGCGTTCTGGAAGGCAAAGATCGCCACTTCATCTTTGGAACCCTCGATCTGACTGCACACTGTCTAGAATTGCTTGGCGAATTGGGTGATATTCTCGCTCTGCTTCATCTTCAGGGCCAATATATCGGCATCGGTCTTAGGAACGACACTGTAAGCTTGAAATTTCTTTAGGAAGGAGAGCTGGAGCTGCCTCCAGCTCGAGACAGATCTCTCAGGGAGAGTGCAGAACCATTTCAGAGGGAGGTCACCCAAACTGGAAGAAAAGATTTTACAATTAAAGTTCCCCTTATCTCCCCAAATAGACATCCTCTTGGAGAAGTGCTGGAGGTGAGCGGCGGGGTTCGATACCCCATCGTAGAGGACAAATCTTGGAACGGAGAACTTCTTGGGCAGGAAGGAGTCTTTGTTCTCTCGAGTGAATGGGAAAACGCCAAGATCGGTGGGGCCACAGACATCCTGCTGATCTCGGGTAAGTCCGGCCATCTCTAAGTTGCGCTGGACCGCCAGCTTGATGCGCCTGTCGAGCCATTCTTGCTTGTCGTCCTTCTCCGGTGACAGGGTCTCTGACTTTCTCTTCGAGTGGCCTCGACTGTGATGGCTTCGAGCGCGACTGTCTCGGCCGTGATGGCTTCGACTATTGCTCGAACCTTCATCGTGGGCTCGGTTGCGCTTTTCTTTCAAGTAAGTTCTCAGATCCTAGTGGGAGGAGGCCATCAGCCTGCTCTGAGTTGCCTTCCTCTCGCCCTGGCGTCTTGAAGGTTGCCTTAACGAGGTTGCTCCCTGGGCTCTCAGCTATTGCTGGAGCCGACGGATTAACCTTTCTTGCGCTTGGATGAGGATGTTTTGAGCCGCGACATCCCCGCTGCCAGTGAAATGACGCAAATGGTGGGACTTGCTGACTGCTACGGATCTGTCTCTTTGAGGGAGCTCCTATCGCTGTTCATCTCGCCTGGGGGACGTGGTCTCCTCCCCTGGGGATGAATCCTCGACCCGCTCTGGGAATGGGACCTGGACGAAGAGGTGTGCGTCAGGGCACTCCTCAACCGCAGCTGTGCCAGTTCTCGCCTCAGATCGTCTCTGGGGATGAGCGACCGGTGACGGACTTGGGGGTGGCGGCAGCTGGAGCATTGCTCTCGAAGATTCTCCGCCTTTCTTAGCTTTCGGAGGCATGGTACTTGGGAAGATTGGATTTTTCCCACAGACGGCGCCAATTGTAAGTGCGAAAATGTAACTCACAAGATTAGAGGGTGCCTAATCGGACTTATCCAAAAATTTGATAGAGGATAGCTGCCTTGAAGTCTGAAAGGGGACGAACAAACGGTCAGAGGACACTGGCCTGAGCGGCGCAAGGCTCTCCGATGCCAAAGTTAGAACAAAGGTCGAGAGAGAAGAGAGACAGAGTAACGACTCAAGAGGGGATGTATATACATACCTTTGTCTTGGGACGTCCTCATATTTATAGAGGATTTTACCTGATATCCTGGAGTGGGCCCATAGATTTGATAGGAATGATCCTATTAGCCCACAAAGTAATAAATGAGGATCCATCATAGCCCACAATGCATTTATTGCCAATCCGATCAACCCACATCGTATTTTAGCATGTCATGTTGGGCCTGATCATGTCTCGAGTCATTGGCAGTTGAGGTCCCATCGGATCCATCATCGGGCTCTGCCCTGATTTGGCTACAGCCGCTGGATGCCGCCTTGTCAGCGATCTGGAGAAGATTATGGATGGCTGTGGTGGCCCATCTGTCTCATTGGCATGTGCCCGTATTCAGCTACGTGTCTGATGACGTAGTGGAAGTGGGGAGGAGACCATAGTATTTAACTCGATTGACAACCCGACTTCCTTGGCCGAGGTCGAGTGGATAGCCGAGGTCAGAACATAGCCGAAGTCGGTCTGGTCTTGGCCAAGGTTCTGGCCCTACTGCCGAGGTGTGCTTGGGCGGCACGTCGGCGTGCCTAACTAGCAGCTTATCGTCAAAGTTAACGTAATTCTGGTACCTTTAAAATCACCCCACACACCACTAGTTTTAGGATGAGACATGCATGAGGATATCGCCAATTATTACTTGATAGTAACTCTCACGAGTACAGCCAGAGAAACCCCGAATGAAAATCTCAGACTCATAGTTCTTCAATTATAACTTGTTAGTAACTCTTACGAGTATAGCCAGAAAAACCCCCAATGAAAATCTCACTCATAGTTCTTTCCTGTTTGGCTTAATAATATATAGTCAAAATTCTTGGTAGAAATATATAGTCAAAAGTGAACACTAGGAATAGCGAAAATCATTATTTTAGGTCAAAAGGTTGACAATGTCTAATCTATTTACTTTTTGGTATAAGATGGCTAGACAACACTATTTCATGTAAACCATTAAGCTTTGAGAACGTCAAATGACACAAGAAGAATGTTTTGCAGAGTTAAGCTACTAGTTTCATTCTTAACCAGCACAATAGCCTGTGGTAAGTATGGGCATGCCTACCAATAATGTTTATATAATAATACGGATTAGATTGATATTATGGAAACAAACTAAGCATTCATATTAAAAGTCCAATTAGTAGACACTTTTAATATAGGATGATGTCCCAATCGATCTTTGGTCGCCCCCTCCTCTCAAATGGATGAAAAAAAAAATGTTAATTTCAGTCTTTAATTTATACGTTGAAGTTAGATTTTTGAAGTTTTCAATTAGAAGTAGGAAAAAACTTGACTTAGTTTAATTCTATACCATTTAGATTCATAAAATTTAGAATCGAGTCTAAAGATAGAATCAATATATAACTTTTCAATTAAAATAAAATAAATGATAAGCATCATATTCAATTTGATGAATAAAAAATTTGCTCCAACAAAGGAGAGTACAAACACATTACATAATGGTTATCTTAAAAAATTGATGATTGTATAAGGAAATCTCATATAATGATTATCTCAAAGCTCAACCACCAATGCTTAATTAGAAGAACTGGCATATAATCATCAAGAAATAAAAAAAAAGAAGTCACAACAGTGTTTGCATGGGTCAACATTTAAAAAATATAATTAGTTTTATGAATAAAATGTAAATCAAAATTTAATTGTGTAAATGTTCAAAAGTAGTTTTAAGAGGTCGTCACTCCATCCAACTGCTCTTAAAATATTTTAATAAAATTTTATAGAAAAGTATTATACGATGTGGTGGTTGGGGCCGGGTAGCAATTCAAATGCTTTAAGAAGAAGAGGTTATGAATTCAAAACTTTTCAAGCTCGGAGTCCATGCTGAACCCAATCGCCGTGCCAAGCTGAACAGTGGGTTCGCAACTCGTAACAACAGCAGAAGGATTACTTCGGATTAGGTGCAAAGCAACAATACCAACAGAGGCATTGAACAGGGCAAGAATTGGCGTCTCACAGTAGATTTATTGCTAATCAGGATGCCAATAGCCAGAGACTACTTTTTGTAGTCTAATTAAGGGCCCGTATTGTGATCTGAAGTTTTGAACCATTTATTTTGGTTTTTCATATTTGATGAGTCAGGCTCAAATGACCCAACCCATGAGGATGAAGCTCAGGTCCAAGCCCACGAAGAGACCAAGTCAGGGCAGCCTTGCTTCGGAAGCAATCCCGCTCCTACCAAGTCCTGCGGAGAAATATCTCACCTGCCTCGTCCAGCGCGAGGGCAGTTCCTCACCTGCCTCCTCCAGCGCGAGGGTAGTTCGAGGGCTCCAAGGACGAACGTTGCTGAAGAGTCGTCCCCATCTGTTAGGGGAGGACTATAAATCAAGGAGCCCCACCAGCACTTGAAGGAGGATGGATCTCTCTCTATTCACTTCGACGCTTGTATTCCTCTAGTTTGTAATAATCATTGAGGTAGTAAAACACCACAGGTAATCTCTGCCATTATGAATTGGACGTAGGTCATCTTGACCGAACCACTATAATCCATTCTCTCTCTTCTTTAATTATTGCATTTACTACATTTATTACTTGACCGGTGGTGTCCGAAACCCTATTTTGGCATCATCAATATTGATAATTTTCACTCCTGGGAAAAAGATTAAAAAAAAAACAAAAAAACAAAAAAACCACTAGTTACACATGTATATATGGAAGACAATGTAACTACCTAATATTACCGGAAAAAAAAATGAAGCTCCTGCATGGCTTTTTCAAAAGAAAGTAAAAGGGAAAGGGACAAATACAAAGGAGAAAAGAAAGGAAGAAACTCTTTTTGTTTATTCTAGGATTGCTTGCAGGCTATTATCAATGCATTCCAAAAGCAAAACAAAACGAAAAAGAAAAAGCAAGAAAATGGGCATTCCAAAAGCACAACAAAACGAAGAAAAAAAGCAAGAAAAGGGAATAAATTGTTCTTGTCCTTTATTCCAAGAGGGTGAAACTCTGGATTCCCTCAATGTCATCAACAAACTTCCCATGAGTGGGTTGTATTGAACTCAACTGGGGCTCATAGGTTCTAACCATTCAAAATGAGTGTCAAGCCCTATATAGTGTCATCCTCAAATCTCACTTTCATATACAAGTCTGCCCTACCGTAATATTGAGCATACACCTGATAATGTGATTAACACAATCTTATATATCAGTCATATGATCAATTTTAGAGTGGGTTTAGTTCTTTTTAAACCAAAATTTGAGAATATATTACTTGATCGAGGAGATGTCATACATTTTAAATGGTTGGGATGTGGGCCCCGACGGTGGAACATCCATCTCAAGGAAAGCATGTGGGAGATAGCTATGGGGTTTTGGACGTTCAACGGATCTAGAAATCCACACAAATTTGGATTTCCAATGTGATCTCTTTCTTGCTTCCCGTAGAACTCATATGGGGGCTCACCTAATGAAAATCCAAACTACTCAAAATGAATGCACTCTCTCTTTATATGATGCTTACAAATTTATTCAGATATTAGTAGGTTCCACTATATATAAGATTGAGTATGTCATTGATGACGTGATTCATGAATATAATTAATAATGGTTTGAGATTGTGCTAATTGCACTGCATGTGCTAAATCTGCTAGTGGTCTAATTCCTATTGAAGTAAAATTTGAGGTTACGTGATGAAGTGGACGACATTCATTTTGAACTATCATGATTGTCAATAGGTGGGCCTCCATTGGAGTTTCATGCATCCTACTCACGGGGAGTGCGTGGGAAAGGGGGAGCATGTGAGAAAAAGAGTATCGGGACTCTTATTTATTTGAACGTGGAGGGGGCGGGGATGAATGCAACCGGGATGGTGGATAAAAGAAACAAACCAAAACAAGCAAACTAAGAGGAGGAGGAGGAGGAGGAGGAGGAGAAGAGAGGAATGCAGCCCTCACGGGATGTGGACGAGGAGGACATAATCGGAGAGGTTGAACGTTTCAAGAAGAAGATGCTCTCCCTGGCATCCAAGGGCGAGTGGGTCAAAGTATGACTCTCCCACCATCAGAATCTTCAGCCTCCAACCCATATACAGCTCCAATGACACCCTCCTGCACCTGGCGGCATCCGAAGGCCAGACAGAGGTCGTGCAGGTCCTGCTGATAATTCTAAAGAAAGAGGTCAATGAGATGGGATTAATATGTAACGTGACAGGGAACACTCTGTTGGAAAAATGGCTAGAGGACCCACTAATTTTTGGCCATCTTTGTGCCAAACTAAAAGTGGGACCCACTTATAGTTTTAGGTGGGAATACATGGGAATGTAATCTACTCTATGAGTAGATTAAAGACATATATTGGGTTGCTCTAATCTATTAAGGAGTGAATGAGAAATTGCCTCCTAAACACTACTACTTGAACATGTTAAACATGGAAAGAAAGGGAAGTAAAAAACTTGCTTCCCACATTGCTTGAGAGCAATACATTTCTTTGGTATAAATATGTTTACCTTAGTGGTATAAAATGAGCCCCAAGGGGCATCCCACTTTTGTGGAGGAGGGAGGACGTAGATCTTTGTGTGGTCACCACCACACGCGCGCGCCCCGCCCCGACCCGGGCCTGGGCGTAGGCTTCACGCGCGGGTCGGGCCTGGCTCGGCCCACTACCCATTATTAATTTTTTGGAGAAATTTTTATTAAAATAATAATTTCTTTTTGGATTAAATGGGGTGTGTCCAAGAGGTGTGTGTCCTTTCATTTGTGAAAGGGTGTGTCCAAAGAAGAAGCATCTGTTCACTGAACAGTCACTATTCTGAACAGATGCAACTCCAATATTGAAAGGTTTCCTGCAGCAGCCTATTTAAAGCCTTCAATCCCATTCGTTTTGAATCAATCAATTCACTTGCATTCAATCACATTTGCTCATTGAGTCTGAGTCTGAGTCAAGAAGAGAGAGTACTGTTGCACATCTCTGGTTCGACTGACATACAGTTTGCAGTGCTGCAACTGTTTGTATTCGATCACTGTATCCTGGGAGACAGACGCCACTGAAGCCCGTTAGCACCGTTGCGGGGGCGAATTTTGTCTTAAGGACATAGTGTCTAACACTAGCCTTGATCAAAGAGTCTTCTGCGAATTCCTGAGTCTCCTCACTTCAACAACAGAGAACTGGTTTAATTTCCTGCCTTTAATCAGTAAGGGGATTTCATTTATATATTACATTCTGGTTTTGCTGTTGTTATAGAAACTGTTTCTAATTACTGATCTACATCTGTATGTATTCGGAATAACACACTCCTCTCCATCTTGCTGCCGCTAACGGGCACGACGAGACTTGCAGGTTGATAATGGAAGAGGCTCCTGAGTGGGGACAAACGGTGAATGACGATGGGGAGACGCCTATCTTCTTGGCTGCTCTAACTGGGTCTAAGGAGGTGTTTTCCACACTTACCTCTATGTCTCACAATGAGGAGATTGCCTTTCGAAGAAGGAATGATGGGGACACCATTCTCCATTGTGCTGAATTTGGGGAATATTTTGGTTAGTACTCTCTCTCTCTCTCTCTCTCTCTCTCCCTCTCCCTCGCTCTCTGTGAGCAAGACTGCGTAAAACCATTGGCATATTTGTGTACATGCTGCAGAAAATCAGTTCTGCAGAAAATTTCCTCTTCTGTAGAGAACAGATTTTCCAACCATTCCGTTAGGAATTTATTTTTCAAGGAATTGTGAAAAGCTTAGCCATTTTTTTGCACTTTCCTATATGAAAAAGCGGCTGCCTCAAAAATAAATCTTATAATAGGGCGGAAAAGCGGCCACGACTAACATAAATCTCACCGTAGGGCGAAACTTTATTTCCACAATCCTCACTTCGCATAAAAATCGCTAGCTACACAAATGTGCCCAAAAGAAAATGTGAAACCTCAAAGAAAAAAAAAAGATCGATAGTTATGACAGGAATTCTACACGGTGTTCTTAAAACCCTGCTTCTCGTACAGTAGAATCTGTGAAGCCTTTTTAGTGTTGGTGGATATATGTTAGTTTGTGTATTTACTAAACTTAACAAAAAAACACTAATGACAATGAAAAACAATACAAGATATTTAATGATTGGAAACAAATATATAATAAAATGATTGGAAAACTGAAGTTTTGGATGTAAACAAATATATAATAAAATGATTGGAAAAATGAAGTTTCAATAAATATGTGCATATACAAAGGGACAGTTCTTCTAAGCTAAAGCTTAGGATAAGATAAGCTCAAGTGTGTGGTGGGGCCTACCTGAAGACCCACATGGGAATGGGGTTGGAGGGATTTGAAGGACTCCCAATGACCCTCTTCTTTGCAAAAAAATCATCCACAACCGCATTTTCTATCATCTCCATTTGGGCCCCAAAAGTATAATGGTCAACAGTCCATTGGCGAGATAGTTACATTGTCGATCCAACGGTCCAAGAAATTCAGATTTGATCGAAAGTTGGTAGACATATCCAATTCAGGTGGGTCGTGTGTTTGGTCCATTTGGATGAACGAAGGATGAGACCACAAGCGTGAGCTTACCGATATTTTATCTGAACCTTTAGCTTAAGAGAGCTTTGCCCATACATAAATATAAATATATAAACACACAATGAACATGACTGATGTCATGACTGAAACCTTTTATGTATTGCACAATATAATTTATTAATTAAATGATTCTGGTAAGAGTGATGATGAGAGTTATCCTCCATTAATAATAGACCATTTTTCATCCATATTTTAATCAGATCAAGTTATGGATACACCCCAAACTGATGGGATGATACTTCAATGAATTTGATTCAGATGCCATAACCAGTCATCCATGAGCTAAAATTGCACTACTGAAGTTATGTGTATTATTTATAGCCCATTAAAAGATAATGTTAAGTAGTTATAAATGAGGTAAGCCCAAGTATAATTCCTAATTTTCATTCTACATTGTGGGCCCCACCTGCATTGATGCAGGTGGGAGTATTTCGGCATTAATGAATGATAATAGCCAGTGATTCAAAGGGCTTGGATGTTAATACAATGCATGCATGGGAGTGATATAGGGACACAATTGTCTTATTATGATTTAAAAAAATTTAGATTATGCGTGTATCCGACAGACTTAGCCCATGTTTGGCACCTCTATTTCCAGCCTCTACTTGTCTAAATGTCTAAAGCGGACAGAGCTTATAAAAATAAGAGCTTTTGGCACAACATTCTGGCCTCTGTCCGTTTTAGACATTTAGAGGCAAATCCTCTAAAATCCAAATACTCAAAAAGTGGGCAGCTGAAAAATAGAGCTTTGGCCTCTTCTTTCTATGACTCTTTTTTTTAAGGCTCTACTTTTATTGGGTCTGTCAGAAAAAGAGTAGAGATATCAAACATGGCCTTAGCAAGCGACATAATAGAGAGGTATAGCCAACTGTTTCATTATCGGAACGAGAGGGGACTCAATCCGACAGACTTAGCAAGCGACATAATAGAGAGGTATAGCCAACTGGTTCATTATCGGAACGAGAGGGGACTCACACCTCTCCACATCCTGGCCAACACACCTGCTGCTTTTTGGAGCGGATGCCAACTTGCATATTTGGATCTTCCCATGTATTTCAGTAAGCTTCTCTCTCTCTCTCTCCTTGCAATCAAAACTTTAATTTTCTCTCTCTCTCTCTCTCTCCTCTCTCTCTCTCTCTCTCCTTGTAATCAAAACTTTAATTTGCTTTAAACATGCTAGGTATAGAGGTTTCGACAGATAAGCCCCGCCCCAGACAAAAGAAGCAAGAGAATTACCCCAGCAAATTACCTCCCAACTACTATTTATGTTGGACCGCTTTCAAGTTATTGAGGAGAACTTTTGCAGCTCTTGGTGGGTAAAGAAAATTTTATATAACTTAAATTATTCATCATCATCATCATCTTGTTGTAGTTGGTCGCCATTATATTGAAGTCAGCTAGGGCCATGTTAGGGGGCTGGTAGGCTGATCTGGCCCATTGGGACTTTTTTGACACAGTCCTTTTTGACCCAGGCTTGACAAACATTTTGGGCCCAAACAATGCAAGGCGTAAAAGACATGTTGAAGTCATCGCTGACTTAGCACACGTAAAGGAGGGGTTTGGCAGGCGATGCTATGTAGGGTAATAAGATATTAATATTCTTTTCTTAGCTTGGTGGTAATTATGTTTCCTATTTAGGGTAGGGCTTTATTTAGCATCGTTGCTTAGGGTTTTCTATTTATATTGGTGAATGTAGTTGAGTCGATTAGAATGCAATAAACTAAGGTTTCCACTGTATTCTCAATTTTATATTGGTGAATGTAGTTGAGTCGATTAGAATGCTTTAAGGTTTCCATTGTGTTCTCAATTTCTCTCTCCCTTCTCCCTCAATAAGTGGTATCAGAGCGTGTCATTGATTCCGAGAAGATCAGGCGATCAAGGGCTAGTGATCATACCTGATTTCTCAAGCTCGGTGGATCTTCGAGATCTGCACAAGTCCATGGACGGATTGTGTGCAGGTCGATGGAGACGTCGACGCCTGATCGTCTGTGATCGAATCGATGCGCATCTTGTGAGTGGGATTCGAACATGAATAAGGAAAAGGACTTGATTCGGATTGGTAGCAGTCCAAATCATCGAGGGCTTGTTTTGGGGTTCGGCTGCCAAACATTGGTACTACGGTTGAGATCAAAGCTATGGGCTTCCCTATTCTAGAGAGATCTGGGTTCTGGGTCTCGTTGTTGCAATAGATAAGAAAGGAGTCAGACTGGGTTCGGTTCATGCATAGTAGAGGACATGCACGCGACGTTGCTGCAAATTAGATCAAGACGGGTTCTTGGAATTAGAGAAACCAAAAATCAAGTTGGGCTGTTATCTCTGTTTGGGAGGAAAATAACGAAAAAGGAGAAGGGCAGTGACTGAGTTTTTTGGAGTTACAAAGAAAAGAGGAGTTGTGGATGTAAGCTTAACAGGGCCGGCTCTGAGGTTTGGGTGGCCCTAGGCGAGCTCCTAAAAATGGGCCCTATCTTAGAAAAAAAAAAAGCACACGCAAAATTTTTTTTTTTTTGTAGAAGGAACATAGAACTTAGATATTTTCTAGCATTCTTCATGATAATAACCAATCAAAGAACAATGTTCTGAATAAAAAAAAATTGCATGTTATTACTCACTCAATAATATTTAATTATCGAACAAATTCAACAATACGGTATTAATTTGATGGACAAAACATTCATTCCAAAACATTATTGGTGCCCCCCACCCCCACTACAAAACATTCATAATTCATTCCAAAACTTTCATTCATGATCTAAATACAAAACATTCATTCAAGCCCAAAGTAGATCATTCCAGCCCCATACTAGTCTTACTAGATTATCTAGAATTTCAGCAATCATATATAATAATTATAATATCATTGGTGGGCCCCACTGATGTGAAAAATTGGCAATGGCTTGATGATGCCAAAGTATAACTATTTGAGACAAAAAAAAAAAAAGAAAAAGAAAATCTGACCAGAATTTTAGCATCATATATTAATATACAGCCATAGGAAATTATTTGAATGAAAAATCAATTGGATCATGATGCCCCACCAAATGATAAAATAAGACAAGCAGAGGATGAGAATTGAGAGGTACTGACCCAGGTTCGTTGAACCTGGTCCTGAACCTCTTCAAGATTGAAGAGGATTAGTCTATTAGAGGAAGTCAGGAAGCCACAGTAGCCTGTAGCCACTAGCCAGAAGGAAAAAAAAATCAAACCCTAACGTACTTGGACCGGCGTCGCTCAGCTCTGTTTCTGAAAACTGATTCCGGACGCCTCGCCTCGTCGCCTGCTCTGCTCCTCGCTGCAAATGGTCTGCAGCCCTCGCCAGTCGCCGCCACCGGATGATCGGAATGGTTGCCGCTGCAGCCGCAGCACCGCTCCTCCAGTCCGGCAGTCCTCCTGATGATCCCTGATCGCCTGAGCAGAGATCAGATTCAAATCTAGTCTCTCCTCTTTGATCGAGCACCGAATCAGATCTCAATTCTCAACGCAAGAGAAACAGTGATCAAAGGGCGTTTTTCTTCAATTGGCAGTTTCAGAAAGAGATTCTTGTTGAATTTCTTTCACAACCCCTTCTTTCTTCACAGAAATCGATCCAAAACGTGGCCCCAGTTCTCCTTCTCATTGATGAAGATTGAAGAGTGAATCTTAATTTTTTTCTCTGGGCATCTTAGGTATTTTTTTTCTTCTTTTCAATTTATGCATTTATGGCAATATAATCTCCTCAAATTCCTGCAATTATGGGTGTAATTAGGGTATTAATTTGGTAATTGGGGGCCCTAAAAATTGGTTACCTTGTGGGGGGCCCTAGGCAGTGGCCTAGGGTGACTACCCATAAGAGCCGGCCCTGAAGCTTAATAGCCCTCAATCCACGGGAGGATCTCCTTTGGTATAATCCAAATGACACAATAAAATAAACAATAGTAATATGAGAATGGGGATGAGCTTATTTTACTCCATAGCTCTTTCTCTTGAAGTGACAGAAGCTCCTTGAAATGACAGAAGCTTGGGATGCACGTAGATGAGAGCCAATAAACTATTAACCAAAGGAGTTATCCAAAGGGTCATTTTATAGGAGATTCCTACCCATCAATGAACCATTAACCCCCAACTACCACATAACCCTTTTAATCTCAACCCATTATTAGTTTGTTGGCAAGTGAGCTCCTTTTAATAAAATAAGTGGGTATCTTAAATGTGCAGACAAGTAGGTATGATTAAAGATCCTTAATAGGCTTGTGGTCATGTGGGCCGCACCCATTTAATCCAACATTCTCCCACTTTGCCTATATGCACAATGAAAGCAAAATCCAAATTTTAGTTTAAGGAAATTCATTTTAAATTAGTACTTTGAAAACCAATAAAATGACCTTGACCGATGCGCATCGACTTTAAAATAATTGCCAACCTGTCTCTTATGCTGAGCCTTAATACTGTGACTAAATTGGTTTACCAATGTGAACCATGGCGGTAACATGTCTTTAATGACATGCTCACTTCCATAATTACTCCACTAGCACCCCAACCTAACAAAGTCCTTGATAAGGGTAAAATAGGAATTTTCAATGGCTGTCCTATTTAATCGGGTACAATAACGCCTATTCTCTTTAATATTCTTATTTTATTCACCTTAATACATGTAAATATTTGATAAAATAAAAATTATGAAATCATTATTGTAATGATGTCCTCAATAATAAGGCAAATCAATACCATATTTCTGACATGTTCCTTATAAGCCGTTAGCGCTAATGCTTTCGTTAACGGATCTGCCAGCATTTGTCTCGTTGGATCCCCAACAATAGACACCAATCGATCTCATACATTTTCGTTTAATATAAAGTATTTAACTTCCAAAAACTTTGATTTACTGGAAACTTTGTCATTTTGAGCAAATTTTCTTGCCGCATCATTATTGCAAAAGCTTTTAAGAGATTTAGAAATTGTATTAATAATTCGTAAACTTATGATAAAATCTCACATCCATAAAGCATGACCTGTTGCTTCGAAACATGCCACATATTCGACAGAGAATGTGGATGGAGCCACTAGGGTCTGTTTCGCACTTCTCCGTAATACTGCCCCACCAGCTAATAGAGAAATATATCTTAAGAAGTCGACTTTTGTATCGAGGCATCCGGTAAAACCCAAATCTGAATAGCCGATTACTTCTAATTGATCGGACCTTCTGTATGAGAGCCCATAATTCTTAGTACCACTAAGATATCGCAAGACTTTCTTAACTCCTACCCAATGTGCCATTCCTGGGTCACTTTGATAATTACTAAACATGCTAACTGCAGAGCTGATATCGTGTCTAGTACATATTTGTGCATACATCAGACTCCCCACTGCAACAACATAGAGACATTGGTCCATTTGACGTCTTTCGATTTCATTTCTTGGACTTTGAACTTTACTAAATTTGTCATCCTTAATTATTAGTGAATCTTGGGGCCTACATCCTTCCATTTATATAGAATCTTTTAAGAATAGTTTTGATATAAGATTCTTTTGATAACCAAAGTAATCCTCAAGATCTGTCCCGATATATCTCGATTCCTATTACGAAGGTTGTTTCTCCCATGTCTTTCATGTCAAGATTATTCTTAAGATATTCCTTGGTTTCATTAATTATACTAAGGGCATTACTAGCTAGTAGAATATCATCGACATACTGCATCAAAATGATAAACTTGCTCCCACTAACCTTGAGATAAATGCAATGGTCTACTAGAATTTTGGAAAAACAGAATGATGTGATACTGCGGTTAAACTTAAGATACCATTACATGGAAGCTTGTTTCTAACCATATATCGATTTATTTAATTTGCAAATTAATTTATTGTTATTCCCTTTTACAAATCCTTTCGATTGTTCCATGTATACCTCTTATTCTAAATCCCCATTTAAGAACATTGTCTTAACGTCCATTTGATGTAGCTCTAAATTGAAATGAGCTACAAAAGCCATAATTATCCGAAGTAAATACTTTTAGACACTGGAGAATAAGTCTCAATGTAGTCAAGTCCTTCTCTTTGAGTAAAACCTTTTGCCATTAGCCTAGCCTTAAATCGTCATACCTTTCATTTCGAGTCCCTTTTGGTCTTGAAGACCCATTTATAGCCTACGACCTTGGAACCCTTGGGTAGTTCAATAATATGCCAAACCTTATTGGTGGCTATTGATCCCAACTCTTCTTTCATAGCATCCAACCATTTATCAGAATTCACACTTTCTATGGCTTCCTCAAACGTTCAAGGATCATCTTTTATCCCAATATCGAGACATATTGTATCAGATTGCAAAGTTAGGATGGTAGTCGTTGAGGGAAATTCAACGATGGAAGACTCCAAGGCAAGGGGAAGCCAATGAGCGTGGGGAGCCATTGGTGAGGATGGTTAGGACCCAGACTTGAATTTCTCGACCACCGCTCAAAATTTGTGAGTATGCACTAATATCAATAATTTATAATAGCAATGATGTTATGTCTTCAGATCCTTTGAAGCTTGAAAATTGAGCACAAGATGATTTCAAGGAAGAGGAATCAATAGTGGAATTGGTTGATCAATCGGGGATTGAGTCAAGTCCTCAGGTGATATAGATTCCAAGGGGCTCGAAAATCATGTACCAGATTGTTTCAAGGAGAAGGAATCAGAGGAATATCATTTTACGATTAGATCAGTTCCTCAAGAGGTCATTGGTGAAATGGTTGCGGAAGTCATTTCATGAAACGTTTTAGAGGCTCACACATATGCAGAACTAATTCCACAAGAGATTGATGACTGGCAAGCCATAATGGGTGCAAAGATTGCAGCCTTGATTGGGAATGAGACATGGGAGATGTTTTTATGTCCAGATGATGTGAAGACAATTGGATGCATGCAGGTCAACAACTAGGAAAGTCGGTTCAGTGGGACCGAAGTTTGTTACACGGCATGGTTAGAAGTAAAGGGGTTCAACCCATAGTACGAGTTAGATATTGATGAGGCTTTTGGTCCGGTTACGAAGATCAAGCCCGAACATGTGCAAATTGCTATCCTAACTAGTGGAGGTTCAAGCAGATGAAAGTCAAAGAAACCTGATCGGCATGGGGGAGTTAACACAAGAATCTAGGGGGAGTTAACACAAGAATCTACTTTGAGAAGCCACATGGTTTTGAGGACCAATAGAAGCTAGCACTGTGAATATGGAAGATCTTTTACCGATTCCAACGGAAACATAGCATAATGATGTTGGGAGTTAGCGCTAAGAGGGAATGTTGAAGTCATCGCTAACTAAGCACATGCATTGGAAGGGTTGGGCCGGTGATGTTATGTAGGGTAGGATATTAGGAATGTTCTTTTCTTAGTTTGGTGATGATTTTGTTTCATATTTAGGTTGTGTTTCCTATTTAGGGTATGACTTTATTTAGCATGGTTGCTTAGGGCTTTCTATTTATATTGGTGAATGCAGTTGAGTTGATTAGAATGCAATAAACTAAGGTTTCCATTGTGTTATTAAATTCTCTCTCCCTTCTCCCTCAATGAGCCAATCCCATATTATGAAGAGCTTAGTCAGGCTTCTAGTTTAAAGCCTGATTTAGAGCTTCGATCATCCTTTTTATATGTTTTCCAATAAACTAATATTATTCTTAATTGTTGTTCTTATAATGACTATACCTTTCCTGCACCCTCCACTCCTGTAGAGTGTATGATATAACTCCAATCGATATCTTACCCACTAGCTAGTGGTGTTATAAGAGACATCTCAAATAAAACGAGTCTGTATACAAATAGAAAGCACATTTCTCCATGTAAAAACAGAATTAACATAGATTGCAGGGCATAAGTTATCAAATGGTTTATGTTGAAAAGGATATCAAATGGATTGTGGAGCATAGACTTGGACCCGACTTTACTACTTCTTCAAAGGGCCATATTTGAGACTGACATTAAGGCCTAAAGGGTTGAACTTTGGTTGACCTTCTTGTTGGGTTTTATGTCGTGTATTCCAATTTAGCCGAATCAGCTCCTTGCGTTATCCAGACCGAGGATCAGGGTTCAAGGGTATTTCGATAATTGTACTGGGCTTTTCGCCAAGAAAGCGAGGACTATATATATATATATATATATGATGTAATATGTCACTCTAAACTCTGAAAGAGATGAAAAGGAACGGAAAGTCGGTGAGAGAGGTGAGAGCTCTCTCTAGTGGGGTGTCGACGATAGCTGAACCAATTAAGTGGGGCTGAGTGAGGAAAGTTGAGGTTATTTACCATGATGTAGGCAATCTTACCGAGCCACGTATATCTTGTTGGATTCTTGTGTGTGATTGATTGATGTTTGATTGCATTTGTTCCGAACCACATATATCTTGTTGTGTTCTTGTGAGTGATTGATTGATGTTTGATTGCATTTGTGCATCGTGATTGACCGTCGATCACATTAATTTTTCTGCTATGCCACTTTCCCGAACAAGTGGTATTAGAGCGATGAGATCTCTCGGGTTGTAATCGATGAATCATTGGATTTCTTCTTGAAGCCACGCGATTGATGAGCGTGTAGGAGAAGATCAAAGATAAAGTTTTGCAATCTGCAGATCGAAGGTGCCCTTGATTGCCGACTGTGCAAAAGGAAGAAGAGGATCGACGATTAGTTCGGATCCATCTTCCAAATCACTGAGGATGATTTGCTGGAATTAGACTAGGAGTAGAACTGAAATATCGAAGATTGGCATAGATCATCCCTGATAACGATCAGACTGCAGGATGTTTTCTTAGATCACGCAGTGCTGCAATCGAAACCCAGGCTGTGCAACAAACCAATTTAAGAAGAAGAAGATCAGTAGATCTTACTCGGATCTATCTTCCAAGAAAACAGAGAGGACAGATCGTTGGATCTCATTCGCCATCAGAGAAAGAGGGTTTGGAAAAGGCAACACTACCTATCGGTTGTCGTAGAACCCCAGAGAAAGAGGGTTCAGGTGGCCCCACACTATTTCAAATTGAGTTATGAAGAGAGCAGGAAGGCACTGCGCTGACGGTGAAGAAAATATGAGCGCAAAAGGAGGGGGCTTGCACGTAATCGTCAAGTCTCACCATCGCCGAAGGAGAAGAGCATTGCCAGCAGCTGCCGTCCATAGAAGCTAGGAGTTGGGTCGGGTTTGTCATAGTCCCCCACAGAAAAATAGAGACATGTCACAGTTCAGTGCCTTTGTTGCAATCTGTTGCAGTGGAGGCCAATGAACGAAGAGTCTAAAGGATTGGCCAATTTGGGTTTGGGTTGGGTTACACCCAACTTATAAGCAGCCCACCTCAACAGAAAGGTCAACTGCCAGGTTTGGCCAAAAATGACTTCAGGATTTGGCGGAGAAGAGTCATGGACTCATTGACACATCAATGATTAAGAAAAAGGAGAGGGCAATGAGTTCATACAACTTAATCTCTCAATTACTTGATGTTATGGATGAGGAAATTGCTCCGGGTCTTTGGTCGAAGCTCGAAAGTTTCTACATGACGACCGATTCAAATCATGGAAAGTAAAGATCCTAGTCAAAGGGATTTGGAAGGAGCAGACATGTCGAAGTAAATGGAAAATGAAAGTTCTCATGCTATATCTGCAAGAAAGACACACATTTAAAAAGGAATTGCAGAAAGTAGGAGGAGGACTTGTAGAGAAATGCGAAAAAATCAGAGTCAGGAGGAGGTAGTGTACCAAAAGCAGGGATTTAGACACCGGGGAATCACTTTTGGTTGCTACAGGTGTGGATCGGGTTAATGATTCCTGATTTTTGGATTCTAATTCTTCCTATCATATGTGTGCGAGTAGAGATCTGTTTGATGCACATAAATCCCATGATGGTGGATCTGTTCTCGTGGGAAATAATGCAAAATTGAGGAGTCTTAGGATAAGAACGGTAAAGATCCGAATGTTTGATGGGATTGTTCGGACCCTAATGGATGTGACGCATTTTCAGAGTTTGCAAAGAAACTTGATTTATTTGGGTGCCTTTAGACTCCAATGGCTATAAGTGCACTATAGCGGGTAGAGTTATGAAGGTGGTAAATAGAGCGTTGGCTATCATGACTGGTGAGATTGTCAAATATCTCTATAGGTTGATAGGGGATGCAATTTTAGGTGGAGCAGTGAAGGAGACATTAGATAATATTGGGAGGAAACACATTGTGCGGGTGGAATTAGATGCGACGGAATCGTCGGAAGACAGATTGACAAGGTTTTCGAAGATGACATCTAACGATAATCCAGAAAGACCTTAACGGAGACGATTTTCTCAGGAAAGGAAGGGTAATTGGATTTCAAAATGGGTCTAGGAGGTGAGGAAGAGGATAGGAAGAAGGTGATGTACTTGAACCTTTCAATTTCCACTCCTAAATGGCACATGCAGCTAGGGAGACGAAGAAGGAAGAAGGAAGAAGAAAAGAATCCTTCCAGCCGTTTCTCTCTCATCTATATTACTAAAGGGATGTATCTACTTCCTGGAGAAACACCTGGCATGTCTTGGAGATGGACACGTGGCAGCAGCCAGCCTAAAATTGATATTCTGCTAATCTCTCATTCTCCATCTAAAATTTCTCCATCTCTTCCTCCCTAAAATCTCTCCTTCTCCATGCTAATGCGATCCCTAAAATCTCTCATTCTCCATCTAAAATTTCACTTCCAAGACAACCACACAAAATGGGGAAGAGGAAAATCCCAAATTGTAAAGGATTGAAATATAATCCTTAATTCCATAGAAGAAATCTGTGCTCTCTGTGGGGCCCACTTGGGGCCTACATCACTGTCAAGGTTGGGACCCACTGATCATCCTAACCAATTCAACAGGAACCCACAAATTTTAATGGCTTAAAAAAAAAAACAAATAGAGTGGTCGATTGTGGGCTCATCAATTGGTCAGAATGGGTGCAAACCTACATGGACCCATTGTGATTCAGGGGAGATCTCTATTTTTTATCCATTTGGATATCATCTACACATCTAGCAAGACATTTCTGTCATACCCTCGTGATTTGATTAAAATTATTTTATCAATCAATTCATGGGTCCCGGCCCGCATCATTTGATTTTATAGACGATTAGAATAAAGATGGTAGACCCCATTCATCTGGGTCCCACTTAAAAATATTTGGTCATTTTTTTAGGTCTACGATCATTTGATCCTTTGATCTTTTAAAATCAATTCATGGGTCCCATCCCGCATAATATGCTTTTTTGGACGGTTAGAATAGAGATGGTGGACCCCATTCATTTGGGGGGTTCCACTTAAATAGGTTTGGTTTGGTCAATTTGTGAGGTCTATGATCATTTGATTCCTTGACCTTTATCAAGCAATTCATGGGTCCCAGCCCGCATCATATGGTTTCATGAATGGTTAGAATATAGATGGTGGACTCCATTCATCTTTGGGGTCCCACTTAAATAAATTAGGTTTGGTCAATTTATGAGGTCTATGATCATTTGATCTTTTTCAATCAATTCATGGGTCCCGGCCCACATCATATGATTTTATGGACGATTAGAATAGAGATGGTGGACCCCATTCATGTGGGTCTCACTTAAACATATTTGATCAATTTGTTAGGTCTACGATCATTTGATCCTTTGATCTTTTTAAATAAATTCATGGGTCATATCCCGCATAATATGGTTTTATGGACGGAGATGGACACGTGGCAGCAGCCAGCCTAAAATTGATATTCTGCTAATCTCTCATTCTCCATCTAAAATTTCTCCATCTCTTCCTCCCTAAAATCTCTCCTTCTCCATGCTAATGCGATCCCTAAAATCTCTCATTCTCCATCTAAAATTTCACTTCCAAGACAACCACACAAAATGGGGAAGAGGAAAATCCCAAATTGTAAAGGATTGAAATATAATCCTTAATTCCATAGAAGAAATCTGTGCTCTCTGTGGGGCCCACTTGGGGCCTACATCACTGTCAAGGTTGGGACCCACTGATCATCCTAACCAATTCAACAGGAACCCACAAATTTTAATGGCTTAAAAAAAAAACAAATAGAGTGGTCGATTGTGGGCTCATCAATTGGTCAGAATGGGTGCAAACCTACATGGACCCATTGTGATTCAGGGGAGATCTCTATTTTTTATCCATTTGGATATCATCTACACATCTAGCAAGACATTTCTGTCATACCCTCGTGATTTGATTAAAATTATTTTATCAATCAATTCATGGGTCCCGGCCCGCATCATTTGATTTTATAGACGATTAGAATAAAGATGGTAGACCCCATTCATCTGGGTCCCACTTAAAAATATTTGGTCATTTTTTTAGGTCTACGATCATTTGATCCTTTGATCTTTTAAAATCAATTCATGGGTCCCATCCCGCATAATATGCTTTTTTGGACGGTTAGAATAGAGATGGTGGACCCCATTCATTTGGGGGGTTCCACTTAAATAGGTTTGGTTTGGTCAATTTGTGAGGTCTATGATCATTTGATTCCTTGACCTTTATCAAGCAATTCATGGGTCCCAGCCCGCATCATATGGTTTCATGAATGGTTAGAATATAGATGGTGGACTCCATTCATCTTTGGGGTCCCACTTAAATAAATTAGGTTTGGTCAATTTATGAGGTCTATGATCATTTGATCTTTTTCAATCAATTCATGGGTCCCGGCCCACATCATATGATTTTATGGACGATTAGAATAGAGATGGTGGACCCCATTCATGTGGGTCTCACTTAAACATATTTGATCAATTTGTTAGGTCTACGATCATTTGATCCTTTGATCTTTTTAAATAAATTCATGGGTCATATCCCGCATAATATGGTTTTATGGACGGTTATAATAAAGATGGTGGACCCCATTCATCTTGGGGGTCCCACTTAAATAGGTTATGTTGGTCAATTTGTGAGGTCTATGATCATTTAATCCTTTGATCTTTATCAAGCAATTCATGGGTCCCAGCCCGCATCAGATTATTTCATGGACAGTTAGAATATAGATGGTGGACCCCATTCATCTTGGGGTTCCCACTTAAATAGGTTAGGTTTGGTCAATTTGAGAGGTCTATGATCATTTGATCATTTGATCTTTATCAATCAATTCATGGGTCCCGGCCCGCATCATTTGATTTTATGGACGGTTATAATAAAGATGGCGGACCCCATTCATCTGGGTCCCACTTAAAAATATTTAGTCAATTTGTTAGGTCTACGATCATTTGATCATAATCAATTCATGGGTCCCATCCCACATAAGATGATTTTATGGACGGTTAGAATATAGATGGTGGACCCTATTCATCTGGGGTCCCACTTAAATAGGTTAGGTTTGGTCAATTTGAGAGGTCTATGATCATTTGATCTTTATCAATCAATTCATGGGTCCCGGTCCGCATCATTTGATTTTATGGACAGTTAAAATAAAGATGGTGGACCCCATTCATCTGGGTCCCACTTAAAAATATATGGTCAATTTGTTAGGTCTACGATCATTTGATCTTTCTTAATTAATTCATGGGTCCTATCCCGTATATTATGGTTTTATGGACGGTTAGAATAGAGATGGTGGACTCCATTCATCTGGGGATTCCACTTAAATAGGTTAGGTTTGGTCAATTTGTGAGGTTTATGATCATTTGATCTTTATCAAGCAATTCATGGGTCCCCGCCCGCATCATATGTTTTTATGGACGGTTAGAATATAGATGGCGGACCCCATTCATCTTGGGGGTCCCACTTAAATAGGCTAGGTTTGGTCAATTTGAGAGGTCTATGATCATTTGATCTTTATCAATCAATTAATGGGTCCCGGCCCGCTTCATTTTATTCTATGGACGATTAGAATAAAGATGGTGGACCTCATTCATCTGGGTCCCACTTAAATATATTATGTCAATTTGTTAGGTCTATGATCATTTGATCTTTTTAAATCAATTCATTGGTCCCATCCCGCATAATATGGTTTTATGGATGGTTAGAATATAGATGGTGGACCCCATTCATCTTGGGGGTCCCACTTAAATAGGTTAGGTTTGGTCAATTTGAGAGGTCTATGATCATTTGATCATTTGATCTTTATCAATCAATTAATGGGTCCCAGCCCGCATCATATGATTTTATGGACGGTTAGAATAGAGATGATGGACCCCATTCATCTTGGTCCCACTTAAATATATTAGGTCAATTTGTTAGTTATATGATCATTTGATCTTTCTTAATCAATTCATGCCTCACCTAAAGAATAAAACATTTGGAAAAAAACATAAAGATCAAATTAGCAATAAAAAAAAGGACTCACAAGTTTACTAATTAATAAATTTATTAAAAATAATTCATATCAGTCTGTGCATTTGGTGGTTTCGTGGTTATCCACGGGGTTTTGCTAGTAATAACATGAATGGATGGATTTTCTATTGGAATTGAGTTTAAATGGGAATGAGGAGTGAAAAGTCAAAATTGCCCCTTTTGAGTGAAATGAGAGATATGTGATTATTTGAGAGGTTTCGAGGCATCGAATTGTGACGAGTCAAGAATGGAAAACGATGAGCGCGACGAGATCTTTCCAAGAGCTAAAATTCAGCAAGAACTGAATTTTTCAAAAAAAACCAAATTTTCTTAAAAATCAAAACCCAACCCCCTATTAAGATTAATCGCACTAGGACTCGAACGAAACTTCGCGAACATCTTCATAATGATAAAAGAGACTCGCTCAAGAACTAAACCCACATAATTAGCTAGAATCATAATTAATTAAGCTAATCACCAAGATTAAGAAGTTAAACACATTATACAAGTGTTTTATGTATAAAGCGTACAAGGTATACGAAAGTTGTTGGGCACCAATCGACTCAATTCCACACTTATTTAGCCAAGGCACGAACAATACTCGAAATCCTTGAACAACCGACGAAGCACACCAAGTAAACGTGCTCCGCTTTCATTTCCCCATATTGGTCATGCGATGGTAGGGTCAATGGGTCCCAACCTAGGGGTCTAAACTAGGTTTAGAGTCTCTTTTCCCAAAGAGATAGGGGCCTGGTCCATTGATCCAATTATCCACTTTCTTTACCAACCTCTAATCAGTAGGATGTATGGACCACTGGATTCTACGTTTCGAGAGCTTTCCAACGGCATGTGGACCTTCAAAATCCGACGGACTGATCAAAAGTTATAGATGTTCGAAGTGGTCTTTACACTTAGCCGTAGACAGCTTCGCTCAAGCGAACCAAATTATCGCTCGAGCGAGCTGCCTTGCTGTCTGGTGACCTCGAGCCAGTAGCATGGCTTGCTCTAGCGACCTCGAGCCAGCAGCATGGCTTGCTCTAGCGAAGGAATCCTCACTTGAGCGAACCTTCAGATCTTGCATGGGTTTCAGGCGAATTTTACTCTGCTTGAACCGGTTCCCATACTCTTCTCTCCCAAGCCTTTCCAAAGGCTATACCTACAAGAAAAAGAGCCTCCATGGTCTCCATATCCCATTCCATCACTATCCATCTCACCCATTCCACATTAAAACCTATTTACCATTAAACTCTAGTCTAGCATGTTAATCAAGAATAAAAGCCAGTAACAACTTAGGTTTAGGTAATCTAGCGTATACATTGTCAATAGTGAAGAACAATACATGCATATCACATATACATTGCAAACCACTTTCCTTTGTTCAAGAAGAAAATGAATGTAGATGAGATTTGGGGAAAATAGCTTCCAATGGTTCCAACACTCAACTGTAACACCCCGACCCGCCTTAATCTCACTTTAGAGTTAAATAATTTAGCTTAATTGCTTAATGTATATTTTGATTGTAATTGGACTTGATTAGGTAGAATTAGTGGGGTTTGACCATTTACTAGGTAGATTATGACTTTTGGAGTGTTTTGGGTTTTTGTGTGTACTTAGAAATTTTGGAATTTTAATGCATTGCATAGAGCATTTCATGGGCCTTAACTTTCATGCTTTGACCCAATTAATTCGGATCCATTTAGGCCCATTCCCAGCCCATTCATTTAACCCAGGCCCTTATTTGAAATTTCAGTCCTTTTTGTGGACTTGTATGTAGTGCAGGAAAAATTGGGCTTAAAACCCTTACCCAGCCATTTTTCTCTCTTCTCCTCTCATTTCTTCTCCATTTCCAGCTGGGAGCTATTCCTCTCCTTGTCTTCTTCTTCTTCTTCTTTCACTCCTAGCATCAACCAAGACTCCTAGCATGAGTAGAAGCTAGCCACCACTTCATCTTCTCCACCAAGACAACATCTTCCAAGCTCAAGCATCCACTCATCTTTCTTTCTTCTTGCTTTTGGTAAGCTCTTTCTTCACTAAGCATTTCCATTTGATTTCCTTCATCCTTGGAAAGCTACAAATCTTGTTAATGTATATGGGTTTATTGATGGTTTTGATGAGCATTTGGAAGCTCAAAGATACCCATTTGTTGTGGTTTAAAACCAGGAAGAATGCCTTGAATGGCTTGAAAGGAAACAAAGAAGTTTCAGATTTTCGGACCCAGGATTTGACAGTTCGCTCGAGCGAGCGTGAGTGAACGCTCGAGCGAAGGGCTCTCTGGGAGAGTTCGCTCGAGCGAACTTTTGGTCCGGTCGAGCGAACAGCTCTCTGTCTGGGGTCCGCTCGAGCGACCATTTGGACGCTCAAGCGAACCTGATACCTGCAGTATGCAGATTTTCCAATGACCATAACTTTTCAACCGTAAGTCCGTTTTTGGAGATCTACATACCGTTGGAAAGCTCATGATGTGTATAAACCAACAAATAGTGATTTTATTTGACTTGAGCCTTGAAAAAGATTATATGTTGGATTTTACATAATTGTGACAAATGGACGTTTCCAGGAGCCGGACATTGGGCCGTTGCTTGCTCTAGTTGATTAGTCTGATAGATGGACCTGCAGGATGTGCACCCTGAACTTTTATCATGACCGATGGTTTGTTCAATTGTGGATATGGATTGAGCACCCGTACCCACAAAAGGGGCATTGTGTTCTTTGGATTATAACCGTGCCAAATGTGTTCTATTAAGGGATTCGACATCCAAATTATGTAACGCCAAGGGGTCCTCGTAGCCCGATAATGTCGAACTCTTAATACTACCCTGAGTTGGACGGTGAAGACCACATGGGTTTCCAAGACCGTAGGCCTGGCTTGAGTTTTGTCTTGATTCTAAATATGATATCTCTGTACATGCATTGCATTCCATTTTCAGTATTCTAGTATGACTTGATCATGCTTCTGTTTGGTTATGTATTTTCTGTTACGCATCTGTTATATTACCTTTATTTATGGCCTTGTCAGTACATCTCAGTGAGTTCTGATTCTTTGTTATTTATATGTCTTGTCCTGTATATGTCCTGTATCTGATTAACACTGTTCTGCACCTGCTCTGTTGTTTGTATATTGCACTCTATGAGTCGGCACCACTTAGCTTCGACCCTATCTAAGTCGGACCCGGCTAAGTGTGGGTTTAGTAAACTTCTGGCCCTCTGCAGATGGGAATATATTCTGAGGGTTTACCGGCACCCTAGGTCTACGATGGAGAATTCTGGATACCTCTGTCTCCTAGTAGCACCGCCCTGTTCTGTCCTGATATTCTGCTCTCATTTTATTTCATGTTATATGATTAACTTGAGAGAACATAGCTTATGTGGATGTGCCAACTAGTACTGTTAATATGTTTATCTGTCATTTATGACTCGTATGTCTCATGCTAATTCATGCACTGATATGCCTAGTGATCATTCCTTGATCTCTTATGATTTATACCTGTCTGACTATTCATTTGATACATGTTATATGGACTGTATATGTTTGTCTTGCTTAGCTTAGTCTAATGGTGCTACACTTGACGTTACAGGTGAATACATCGACGCCACTGCCCGGAGATCCTTGAGGAAGAGGAACCTCCACTTAACGTAGCAGAGTGGACTCCTAATGATGTCTTCTAGACATCCGTACGTTGAGAAATGGACGTTAAATTACCCATCGACCGTGGCTAGGATTGCCACATCTTTTGTATTAACTTATAAACTTGTTAGTTTTGGGATTGTAAACTTAATTAACTTACTTCTTCTCTCTCTATCTCTTGAACTTGAATCTTTAAATTTATGCTCATGGACCCTTATGCCCTATATCTTGATGATTGCACTACTACCAAAAGGACATTTTATATCGGTTACAAAAAATGCCTTATATCGGTTTTTAATATAACCGATATAATATCTTCAGTCAAGGTTTTTTATATCGGTTAATATTTTTTTATATCGGTTAATTTTTTTTTATATCGGTTACATAGTAACTGATATAACAATTACTATATATGATATTGTTAACACATATGTGATATTAATTATTATATTTTATATGGGTTATTATGAAACCGTTATTATATAGTTTCCAAATAGTTTCCAAAACCGATATCACATCTTTATTATTATATCGGTTCTTCTTTATTCTTTCACTGAACCCCCACTTTTTCTTTCTTTCCCACTTTATTTTTCCCCTCCCACGCGCTCTGCCCTCCAAACCTCTTCCTAGCTCGTTATCAGTTGAAAAAAAAATCCCTTCTCTCTCGATTTGCTCTGGCGACGTCCATCTGTACTTATTGGGTTGTACGTTGTTTACTGACAAGAGTGGCACACGGGTGCTGATCATTTTTCTTACAAAACTCGTGGATGTAGAGGCCAATTCGTTCATATGCATGGGGTGCTGCTGCACTAGCATACTTATACAGGCAGTTGGGGTCAACAACCAGGCATGAAGTGAAACAAATAGCCGGTTATTTGACTCTACTAGAAGCTTGGGTGTACGAACACTTTGAATATTTGGCTCCGACTCCAAACTTACTATATGAATCCAAATAGCCCTAGGTTAGGCGTCCTGCAGATTGCATTCCCGGGTATATGAATTGGTATGTACGAGTATCGTGGAAGATATTATAGCACCCAAACTTTCATTCTAATTTCGCGCCCCGTCTCGAAGAAAATCGGCCAAGCGGTAGCGGTATGATTGACTATCAGCAGCGTAATTCGGATGCACTGATCATTCTTGATGAAGTGACCGGAAGAGGTGAGGACCATTGGGTTGAAGACCCGCGGGGACTATATACCCATGTGAATCAGTTGGTACATGTGTTACGGGGAGTTTCAATTGAGGAGGCTCAACGAACCTTTCTACATCCCCACATGAGTTCACAAAGTTACAGTCGCACTAGGATTACGAGAGGAAGGGACAGTTGAAGAAATGTAAGGAGTTGTTATAATTGACCAAAAACAATTAACCATTGTAATATATTTTTTTAAGTACTTACATGGTTGTTTTAAGACGATGTTTTTTATAATTTGACTATGGATGTACTTGTTGACAACTATGTTTTAGTTGGTTGATGTTATCTTTGATTACTTTGGACTATGCTTGATTTGTTACATATGTACATGATGAAATCTTTCAGTGTATGTGAAGGCTGTCAAAGTGGGATAACTGAACCTCCATTCAGATACACAGTACCAAACAAAACCATAGTGTTCCGAACTTCAGTGCCGAACAAAACCATAATGTTCGGAACTTCAGTGCCGAACAATATGGCTAATGTTCGGACACTCAGTACCGAACATTATGGACTTGTTCGGCACTGTGTATCCGTACAGTGTTACAATTACGAATTTAATTAATATAAAGGAGTTTGCATTCAATTTAATATACACCCAACCACATTCAACATAAAGGAGCTTGTTTTAATAGAATGCAAAAATAAAATATTTTCTACTTCATTAAATGTAAAAAAAAAAAGCATTCCGATACACTCAACATCAAGGAAGGAACATTCTATTAATTACATTCAATCCAAATCAATTGTCTCAGCTATTGATACGTCTGTAGTTACGAGCTCTTTGAATTAAACAATCCGATCCCTATATGGAGTCTCCCAACCATTCGCACAATGATAATGAAACTGTCTCCACTCATTTGCAATAAGCGGAGTTGGATGACCAGGTATTAAAAACAATTGTGCAAAATGATTCCCATTAACAAAACCTAGTGTTCTCTAGGTCCGAGAAGGCATTGGCACTGGCACAGATCGCAATGGAAGGAAAGTCAGGCATTGTTCTATGCTCAAATGGTATAACACCAAATTATAACGTGATGCTATGAGATGTCCAATGTCAGGCATAGTCATCCAATAGTCCATTAATGGGTTGTCATCCATGCATGATAATGTTTTAACCAATTCCTCAACTCTGTCCTTCACCCCATATAATTGTCTGTAGTGGTCTATATGTGCAAGCAGCTCTTGTAATAAATCGCTTCTGACTTGTCTCCATTCATCCTCGGCTAGGCCAACCAATCCAGCGATGGCTCTGAAGCCACAATTACCATCAGCTGCAACATCCTTTACAACTTTAATGTAAGGTCTCAACCCCACGGGAAATGATAGCATATAATTATTGATGTTGTTTGACCTCGTACGAATCACCCTTATCTTTTCGTTTCTCTTTGGTTTGAATTCCAATTGTCCTTTATTTTTAACATCTTTCATTGCAACTAATTTAGGAGAGTAGCTATCCTGTGCAGACGGTACCAACTCAAAGGCGCTTGGATCTCGTCGAGTTGAGGTGTCAACCTTCATACTTGGTCTACCTCTTGTTCTTGATATTACTTCGGGTTCTATCAAATGGGTGCTGTTTGACATAGATAGCTCCCGTATCTTCTTAAGAAGTTGCAATTTTCTCTTGGAATCATACTCATTGAACCATTTTTCAAGGCCACTAGATTTTGCTATGCCAATCTCCATCTCCAGTCATCTATCTTCTCTGCCTCGCTCTCGGTTTGCCCTGGGGATTTCGCTCTCCAATCCATCTCTCTAAAAAACTCTCTCTTTCAAAACCCATCTCTCTCCCAAAACTCCATCTCTCTCAAACCCCGCCCTCAAAACTCCATATCTCTCAAAACCCATCTTGATCTCTCTCAAAGCCCATCTTTCGAAACCCATCTCATTGAAAACCCAACTGAAGATCCCCACAGATCTGCCCAGTACATGTCACGGCCAAAATGAAGAAGCTACTGGTCTCAAGCTTTCTGCACTCAGGACTATTGTGATTTCTAGTGGCCTTGGGATCTCTGATGGGTTGGAACAACATATCAATGCCCAAATCCTTCAAAGACTGGATGCTGCTTTGTCTCCATCGTGACAAATCAATGCCCAAATCACAACATTGAGATGCGTGTTCATTTTCATGTATGTTGGAATTGATTCTTCTGCTATTGTTGAATTCGATTGGATTCTATAATTTGTTGATAATTATCTTGGATTGGATTTTTCTGTTATTTTTGGCATTTAATCTCTGCAATGTTATTTTTCCCTCTTATCCATCACTGATTTCTTTCTTTCCCTCCGGGTGAATCTCATCTCCATCGTCTCTCGTCGCCGCCTCCATCCACTCCCAGTCCCCTCGTAGCAGCTTCGGCATCTTCCTCTCGGTTGCCACTGGTGTGGAAGTGAATTCTCGGTCCACTCCTAATCCCTCTCTCTCGAAAACCCCCAAATCTCCAACCCATCATCGAAAACCCTCTTTGGCGTGGAAGTGAACTCTCAGTTTCCAGGTGAAAGGGATGAGATCTCTCTCTTTCATGTAGAGACATTGGTTAAAATGTATTTTCTCTCTTCTTTTGAACAAACCCATGTACCTCTCCCACAACAGTCATTCAATCAACTGCCTATTCATGAAAACTCTCATAAAATGAAATCTATGCTTTTGTCTTGTTGTAGATTGAAATGATTCTGTCTGCACTCAAATTGGTATAACTGTGGTAACTCATAAGCCCCAAGAATACTGCAGTGTGATGGCTGAACAGTTACTGTGTTTTCTGTTTTCTCTATATCATAAGTGGTTTGTTTTTTTTTTTGGGTATTTTCAGGTTCTATGCGAATGGGTGTCTTTCTATTATCTTTTGTTTTCTTTCTTTTTCTTTTACCTGTTCCGTTCTCCTTGTTCTGTGATTGTTGTTTAATTTTTCTCCTTAAGTTATTGCAGCCATTTGAACAATCATGCAACCATTTGGACTATACACACAAACGTGTATATATTTATATTATATGTATGTTTGGCAGGGGGAGGAAGAAAGGAAGGAGAGAAGCAATGGCGACGAACCTGGTTACATTTCAGAAGGTATAAAGGCAAATTGATCTTTGAATGAATGAAGGTTTTTTTTTTTTTCCATCTTTCTTCTGGGGTTGTCTTTCTTTCTAACCTTGATCTTAAAGTTTTATTATGATAGAGACTTTGATTATGATTATTTTGGTTTCAAAACTCTCGAGAGATCCTACCTCTTGAAGGTTTGATTATGATCATGTTGTCTGTAGTTTTGCATAATTCTGTATACTTGTAGAACACCTTGAATTTCATTTTATTGTAGATTTTTTCGCATTAATCAATTTGATAGTGAGCTGTAGTTGGTCAGTTTTAAAAAGGAATAGTTATAAGGTAAAAAAGAAAGTTTGTTTCATTTGGTTTTGGATTAGTCTGGGCTTGGATGCACTCAGATTGCCATATTTTTTAATTCTTATAACATTTGTTACTATGCACTTACGTAGAGAATGAAGCACCAAAAACATTGCCCTTGGACAACTCTCTACTACAAACAGAGCCTAGTTATGGTGCAGATGGATCCAGTTTGGATACTGTTGATGGATCCCAACATCATTATCAGGTGCTTCTCCTGTAGCTCATGTTCTAAATTTGTGTTTTCAGTCCGTAATTCCTTCTTCAATTCAAGATTCTTTTGTTGAGCTCTCATGTTTTATGTTGGAAACATGGCTGTAACTATGGGGTGTAGCCAATGGGTTTCGTTCTTGATATGCTATGGTGGTCTTATGGTTGGAAATCTCTCGTTTCTACTGCCTTCGAATAATTTGAATCAACTATGTTATTTTTTTAAAGGGATGATCCAAATCTATGGAATTGAGAGTTTTGTATAAAATCTTTCATTTTATTCAATGTTTCTCTGCATCAATCAATATGATGGTGGGTTATATTTGAATGAAATTTGGCCTAATCCTAAAATAAAGGGGAGCTATTGTGGGTGACATAAATTTAAAAGGTTGTCCCCAATATTGACCTAATCCACGCATTGCCATCCATGGCCTAAGGCTGAACTATACAAATGATAGGATAATGCCCACTAGGAATTTAGCCCACAATGCCCCATGAAGATGAGATATTGGCTCTCCAAGACTCTCTCAAATAAGAAAGAAATGTAGCGGCAATACATAGAGTAGTCGTCCACAATGCCCTATGAAGATTGGTTTGTTCACTTTGTTGTGTGTGCGCATGTTTCTTTATTATATACATTGAGAAGCAGTAGAAAACTCTAGGTGAGTTTTATTTATTTATTTGGACTCTATAATTTGTGCTGATAATGTAGATGGACTCTCTCTCTTAGTAATATGCTTTCATGTGATGTGCTGATATTGAAAGTTTTATAACATTTGGCAAAAAGAAGTTTGGTGATCATAATCTCATGCCATGTCCATGCATAGTGACTCGAACGTAAAGTTCACAGTGAATGGGTGAGTTTCTTCTTGTTTATTTGTTTTCAAGGCTTCTCTTTTTAAAATACTAAATCTTAATGGATATCGTTGTGTGAAGTGCAATTAAAGTGGCAGCTATGGAAATGGGAAAAAGAATTAAAGGAAATCCGACTTGGGAATTGGTGAAGGTGAGTAATGAATATTTATTTATTTTTTTTTGCTATGTTGGGCCACTCATAGATATTTATTTTCGTGCAAGTTTGTTATGAATATTTCCATAAGAGAAGGAAAGAAATTTGATACTCATAGTATAAATGCTTTGTTCATTTCAGTAGCAGTGGGCAACATGTATCAGACCTTCTTTCTTTGGTGAGGGAATCTGTTTACTTTGTGTAAATTTGATCTCACTTTGTTTTCCTGATTGAAAGTTATAACATGGAGTTTGAGATTCTTGTGAGTTGTTTGTATGTCCTCATCTCTTTTGTTTTCTGATCAAATGTTTAGGCTATGGGCTTTATTTTTTTTCTTAATCATTCTTTTGCTTCTCTTTCGAGTTGTATTGAAAATCAAATCATTTTTCTATCCTATATGATAGGAAGATGCATAAATTTGTTGAACAAGCCTTGGGTATAAATTAGACAATCAGATTTTAAGAGTAAGCAAACTAAGAAGTAGAACTGTGACTTGAAAGTATTCTCTCAAGTTTATCCTAAACTCTATTTCCTTTATACTTGTAGCTGTGCTTTCTAATTCCACCTAATTTTGCAGCTCTTAATAAAATTGCTTACGCCATTAAGTAAGAGAAAACTGAATCTGTGTAATTTTTTTTTTTGAGAAAACTGAATCTGAGCAACATGTATATGACCACTTTTCTTCATGATTTTGTTCATGTCATCCAATGTCTACAACAGACCACTTTTCTTGTTAGTTTGGCTATGCATTGACCATACTCATTGATGACCGTGGGGAGTGTAAGCTTGCTAACTTAAGGGCTATGGTTAGTTTTATTTTTTAATGTAAGTCAAAGTTAGACCATGACTCCAAATTTCATGTAGTCACAGTTAGCTTTCTTCTTGCCTTGGATTGTCCTGTTGCTTAGTATCCTTTCTAGTTAATTTTAATCACCCACAATTGCAAGCTTCCTTTCCCCACTTTCTCTTTTGTGTTGTTTTGTTTCTTTTTTCTTTCTTTTCTTTTTAACAAAATCTTGGGTGTTTTACACTCCCTTTATTCAGGTGTTAATTTGGTTTGTTTGATATTGCAGGATGATACCCAAATTCTCACTGCTTCTGGTGATCAAACTGTAAGTTGGAAATTTGTTTTGTTTCTATTTCTTCCCATGTATCACTTTTTGAGTGAAATCTGGTTGTTTTAATATTTGCTGTATCTACGTACTGGTTGTGATTATTAATATGCCAGGTGAACTTGACGATTTTCTATAGATAAGGTTTCACATGGACAAGGTTAATTGTGTATTGCCATCCATTTTTTTGTACTTAAGTTGATTTGTAAAAGCTAGGTTTAATTGGAGGTGTCAGAAGAGCATAAGTTTACTTCATTGTATAGAATGTGCTATGATTGTGGTGTTTGTTGTGTTCTTTTATTTTCTATGAGATGGATATGATTCACTTATATAAGTAGCTGATGTAGTGGGCCATCACGTTCATGAATACTCCATATAAATCACATTCTTTTGTTTTTCTTTAGATAATTTCTTGTCTTGGATGGAAGGCTGAAAACCAGACGTAAAATGTCATCCTTATCCCCACCCAGATTAGCTAGAGAATCTGACACTTCATTTGTTGATGTGTTAATATGAGAGAAGAAAAATGAGGCTCCAATTTTGCTAGGGTTTAAAGCAAAATTTCAACGAGCTGACCTTGAATAGAGTCACATTCAACAACCAAGTTATTACCAAATGCTCTGAAAAAATTCTCAATGCCTCTCTAGTGAATGACAATCCTGTTTAAAACATCGGTAGATATTGTTATAAAAAAAAATCATTAGATATGCTACGTATCAGCTGTGAGCCTGTGACCGATATTTTTTAAAATTATAATCCCGTATATTGGCTAATAATATCAGCTGTGATGACCGCTACAACCGTTATTATGGTTGCTATGATCTTAAAAGTGATCCTTTTAAAAAAAATTGGCCTTTTTTTTATAGGTATTGAATTCTAAGGATATTCTAAATGATGCCCTCATTCCAAAGGGCTAAAAGTGAAGGCTTCAACGTGGAGATTTATTAGTGGCTATCATATGATATCCTGTTAGTGGCTAAATGATTGTCTATCTATCACTTTAGTAGATTAAATGCTAGGGAAGTGAGAACCCCATCTAAGTCTACACCTTGCATCTTTCACTCAACTCTTTTACACTCCTTTTCTATCTCCCTTCACTAGGAATTTTAGGCAAATGTGCTTTTAATGTTTATCTCGTCGTTCTTTTTGTGGGGTCTACTGAAACTATCACCAATTATAGTTCAACTTGAAATGGGAGGGATTCAGCACATTGGAGACAACATATTAAGGATCAGGATAACTAGCTATCTGAGATGATAGCTATTTATAGAAAAGCTCATGCATATAGAATTATAGATGGCTATCATTTAGCATTCCCTGACACATTTGATTTAATCATTAAATTTAAAAATATTCGACAGTTTGGATAAAATAGCAATAGATGACATATGACCGTTGGGACCGTTACTGTGGCCTTACAAAAAAGGGAACATTAGATTCTAGCATTTTACAATATTTTTGATTTTTGGATAGTTTTGTAGGTTTTTTTTGGGTTGCTCTATTGTACATGAAAGAAGAATAATATGGACAAAGTTTTTTTCTACAAAGGATCTGTGTGTTAGCATTTCTTTTGTTTTGTTTTTATGATTTATTCTTGTGGATGCTTACTCGTTTACTTCTTTATGCCTGTGATTCCTTATTTTCTATTGGCATAGCTGAACCAAAATTCATTTTGATATTTTCTTTTGATTTTTTGATTTACAAGTGTAGTTGGTGTCTCTGTTGCATCTTTGTAGGAATTCCTATTGATAAGGTGGCAGCTCTAAATCAGAATACCCGTGATTTTGTTGGGACAAAATTGCTTGAGCTGACACTAAAGGAGCTATTTGTCTTCCGTTTCATGCAGGCAGGTTTTAGCCATTTCTTATGTTGAAAGCATGTTTGTTTGTGTTTTCCATTATATTTGTTGATATGCCTTGACAATGGTCCTTGTGTTCACGTTGAGAAGTAATTTAGATCTCTGTAGCTTGCTTTTGTGGAAGACACTGCCTCACTGGTAGGGGCCCTTTAAATCTTTGTAATTCTTCACTTAAGAATTTGTAAATATATGCATTCACTTACATTCTTATAGCAATTTTTATTTTGTTTTTCCCTCAGTTCTTAATGCAAGATATTTTACTGGATTCATCGTTGCCCAATTCTTCCCATAGTTTCTGATGTTTAAGACCATGGATTCTTGCAGAAGGTGCCTTGAGATTACCAAGTCTGGTATGTGGCAGATCCTAGTAGTCTTTTTTAGTTTACTCATGCCTTCTGTGATTTATTCTTCTTCTATAAATGAGGACTTTTACTACATAACAGAGCATAGTATGTATAGATGCCCTTCCAATCCAGAGTGAATAAATTGGCAGGGAAAATAGTACAAATTTTGATCCTAATAGTCTGGCTTCAGGAATTTGACATCTAAAGATATGTAGATGGTTACCACTGTTTGTTTCCATTTGGTGGCACAAGTTCTACATTTAAAGATTCTTTTTATTTTGAGACCGTGCTTTGATGGGACTCGCAAGGGATAATGGCCCTTTACATGTTCACTATACATTTAAGGATAATGGCCCATTATTGATTACAAGACTCATTACTGCTTTAGAATTATCTTTGTTTCTGAAAAAGGCCAGGACCAACTTCCCTTTTTATTGTTTTGTATCTTGTAATGAGAATGTTGTTTTTGGAATAATGACATGGTGTTGGATATAAAAATGAATGAACATAAGTTTTTAGGTGTATCTTTCTAGTGTGTTGGGGCATTGAAGTGCTATGGTCAAATGGTGTATGACTGATGACGTAGTGGTGAATGACTTTTTAGTGTGTTGAGGCATTGGGTTGTTTATATGAAGTGTTTTTTTTGTCATGTACAGGTACTAGCGGGTTGTAAAAAAAATTACATGTCACACGTACAGGGGAGACTATGCCGAAATTTCGAGAAAATCTTTCTAGGTACATCCCATGTTTTTTGGGTCTACAAAGATGTGAACCTTTTCTATGAACCACTTTATTTTGTTTAAGCTATGTTTGATTACATATGGTGGTTGTTTTTATCGGGAAATCTCATTTTACTGTATAGTTCTTCATGCATGAGATAGGAAGCATATATATATCTTTATATATATTAGCTAGGCTTCTCTTGCAAAGTATTGATCGATGAAGTGATTTATGCCTTGTAGGTCCATTTTTCATTGGAGAACTAATCGGGGAAGCAGCGGTACATGGAGGCATCATATGCTACATAGTACATATATACATACTTTTGGTATTTTTGTTTATATATAGTTCAACTTTTTGTACATCCCATGGAAGACAATGTAGATACTATATATATATACAATATTTTCATAGAGAATTGTCTAGTCAAGCTTTATGTTAATTATTAGTTATGATCGAGGACTAAGTGGCTGTTACATGGAGGCATTATGCATGTAGTTCTCAATACATAATTTTGTCTTTCTTGCTTTAGTTTAACTTAGCTTGTTAAGTTGTACAGTACATGGAAGTGTACCTATACTATACTATGCATGTGTATATATGTACATAGAAATTAATTTGCTTATATATATACAAAGGTTTTTGTTGTTTAAATGTTAGTATTTTGAGGTATATTGCAGGTTTTTTTATCGTGGTACAGCAGGTTCTTTTGATATTAAAAAAATAATTAAATTGTGAAATTATATCGGTTTTTAATGAAATTGATATAACAAACCAATTACATATTTTTTATATCGGTTATTCTTAATCAATTATATCGGTTATAATTTAACCGATATAATAAACCATATGAAACCGATATAACAAACCAATTACATATTTTTTATATCGGTTATTCTTAATCTATTATATCGGTTATTATGAAACCGATATAAAAAACCATATGAAAACCGATATAACATATATTAATTATGTCGGTTTGGCTATAAGTTATATCGGTTTTACAATAATTTATAATATAAAAACATATGATGTTACATCGCTTTAGGCTTAACCGATATGAAATATTACACTTATTATATCGGTTTCGTTTATCTTTTATATCGGGGGTACTTATATCGGTTTGAAATTCACTCAAAAACCGATATAATAGGTCTTTTATATCGATTTTTAGCCGATATAAAAACCCTTTTTTCTAGTAGTGTGTGTTATGTTAATTGGATATCTATTTGACAAATTATACAGGCATATCGAAAAATATAAACCTCACACGTGATATCCTGTGGGTAAATTCCGTACGTGGGGACTTACAGTTAATGAGTTGACTCGAATTTCCACACGGGCGTGTGTCGCGCCTCGGGATGTGTGTAATCTCAGGCTCGGGGCGTGACATCAACCACCTATCAATAGCTATCTCCGACTCCCTAGGGCATAATGAAGAAGAAAGAAGAGGAAGGGGATCACATTCAAGACTCAAGAAGACATTAGATAGAAATGGAGAGGGTTAGGGTTAGAGAGACTTACCAAAAAGGGTGTCTAGAGGAAGAAGGATATGGGAGGAAAAAGGTGATAGAGTTGGATCACTTGGAGATGGCTTCCTTGGCTTGAAGGTTAAGACGGAAGGAAGGGAAGAAGTTCCAGCAGCTCTCTCTCTTGAAATGAAGAAGTGAGTTTGTTGAGCTTATGGTTATTAAGAGAGAATGGGGGTGAAATGACAATTTTGCCCTTATTAAGCGAAACGACAAAAATGTGGTTATTTAAGGGGCTTCAGGGTGTTGAATCGCGACAAGTCAAGAGAGAGAATCGATGACCACGACGAGACCTTTCCAACGAACTCAAAATCAACGAAAATAGAATTTTTTGGAAAAAACACCCAGTTTTCCTTAAATCACAGACTACCCTGATGCTAGGACTAAACGCGCTTAGAATCACAGTAAACTCTACGGCCACTATTCTAATGACAAAAGAAACTCACTGAAGCTCTAAACCTACTTAATTAACTAACATAGCAATTAATTATGCTAATCACGAGTTTAAGAAAACTAATCACACTATTAAGGCCGGGGAATAGAAAAAACAGTAAGCACTATTGCTCAAACGAGGTTTGAAGACCTGCTCGGGCGAACTTAACAGAATACACATCCGATCGATTGGGTGTATGGTCCGATCTTTCGGAATGCCTCTGATCAAAAGGATGGTATGCTCGATCGATCGGACCTACGCGCATAGACAGGAACAACTAGTCCACAACCGCCCTTCCCTCATCTAGATCTACTTCAGACATGAAGTATGTCTGCAAAACCTGATCCAAACCAGCCCTAGATATAACCACTCCACATCTCATGCAAAGCTCACCTCTAGTAAGATGATCTAATGCACAAGAATAAAGGGAATGTTCTGATACCAATTGTTGGATGTAGGTGGGCCTTCTAGATGGGTTTTCAAAATATTGACCTTCTTGACATAGGGATCAGTCACCCAAAAGGCTAAAAACCCAGTCCCAAGATCTAATACCCTCATCTAATGTATTAAGATCTATGATCTATCAACAAGAAGACATTTAATCAAGCACACATGCAATCAAAAGTATCTACAAAATAGCTGGTGTAGATCTATAACTTAGGAGCGTGGTTGTGCTCAAATCGAGAAGTTAATATTCTTGGTTCCTTAAAACCCTTTCGCAGCCAGTCTCCTAGGCCTTGTGATCTTCTACGCTATAACCCTCTTGTAGAGAACTTCTTGTAGTGAATGGTGGGATCTTAACAAAGAAGAAACCCTAGGCATTCAATGGGAAAACTGGAGGAGAAAAGAGAGAGCAGAGAGAACTAGTGATGGATGTCCGACTCTGGGCATGCAAGATGACTTGGGTCGTCCACCCCTTCTCCATATTTATAAGTTTGGAACAACCTCTCCTTATCAACTTAGAAGTCCTACTCCTCCTTTATTTATGTGTTCCAATTGGAATACAAATTCTATTTCCTTAGGGCTAGCGTGGGGACTGGGGACCACTAAGGATTCCTTGTATATGGCTCCAACTGAAACATCGGGACCCCACATCTCATATGAACTCCGGACCCACAATTAATTACAATTAACTCCACCATATATATAACTGTAATTGCACTCCACTCCTAAAAATATTACAAGAAGACCCAAAACTATTTAATTACTACAAGTAGGCTCCACTATTAGGATTTTGAATGTTGGCTAATACATGGGTTGAGCAAAACTCTTAGTCCATTGAGTTGTAATTTTTATTTTTAGAAAAAAAAGACAGTGTTTCTGCTCTAAAGAAGGATTAGGAGTTAGAATTGAGATGCAAGAATTAGAAGTTAGAAGACTGGAATGATTAAAGGAAGGAAGCCTTGCAGAATTAGAAGTGAGAAATCAGACAGAATTAGAAGTATGCTAAAGGGAGAAAAAGAAATCGAATAGACTTTTAAGAGGAAAGTTTAAAAGTGCTGAAATTTCGAATCTACAAAAAAAGGGGTCCGCTCGAGCGCACTTCTTTACGCTTGAGCGGATGTAGTCAGAAAGTGGCCAAACGCTGAAACGGAACCTCATCCGCTCGAGTGGTCCTTCCATCCGATCGAGCAGACAAGGCGGTAAAGTCCTACGAAAATTAGAAATTTGATTCTAATTGTGCTCAAATTGATTGTTTTAGTCCTCATCATCCTAGGCGACCTTAAGTATGTCCTAAAGGCTATTTAAAGGACTCAAGGGTTATCCTAAAGATGCACCACACCTGCAAGGCTTTGAGTTAGAGGTCTAATTGAGAGAATACTTCTCTAGAGAGTTATTTAAAGACTTGTGCTGAAGAGATCATCTAGAGAAGAGCAACTTCTTCTACTTTCCTAGTAGATGATTATCTTTTTTCATAAAAGAGATTTGACGAGTCAAGCGCCGGCTTGAATATGTTGTAATCAACGGTGTGAAGTTGTTTAGGCGTGAAGCTATAGAAGAGGTAACTATAGTCCTTAGGTAGGTGATATCTAGGGAGGATTCTATGAGTGTCTTGTAATTACGAGATTCATAGTTCTTGATTGTTGATCCAGTCCGGATCCATGGTTTTTCAACCGATTAGGGTTTTCCACGTTATATATGGTGTCCTTGTGATGTGTGCTTTTGCCCTTTGTTATTTATTTCCGCTGCATAGTTTATTTGGCTTACAAACAATTGGGCTGATAAGTTAACCAATCTAGAGATCTTTTACCAGTACTTTCAATATATTAGAGCGCGTTCCACTAAATTATTGTGTTGATCCTAAGAGATTTCTAGAATGATACTAAATTGAGAATATACATCAACTTCTAAGCCTCATTTGCTTGATGGTTCTAATTGTACTTATTGGAAGGAAATGATGATTGAGTTCCTTATGTACATTGATGATGATGTCTAGGATATCGTTAAGGAGGGCTACTGCAAACCAACGGTGGTTATTATGGGCAAACTATTCCTAAACCTAAAGCTCAATGGAGCTAAGGATGAGAAACATGCATCCAATTGTAATAACAAGGCAATGATTGGGATATACAATGGAGTGTCTGCTGAAGAGTTCCATAAGATTTTCACAAGCAAAACAATAAAAAAAGCATGGATGTCTTACAGACAGTATATGAGGGTACAAATACTGTTAAGCAATCTAAATTACAGAGTCTGACTAAGGAACTTGAAACTATTGTTATGGAAAAAGATGAGACCTTCGATCAATTCTTTGCTAAGCTGAATGACATTGTCTATTTTTTCTTGAACTTGGGCGAGGAAATTTCAGAAATCAAGATTGTCAAGAAAGTTCCGAGGTCTCTCTACCTTCGAGACTTGATTCTAAAGTTGATGCCATAGAGGAAAATAAGAATCTTGACTCCCTTAAGGTAAATCAACTTGTTAGAAGTCTTTGGACCATCGAAGCAAACCATTTGGACAAGGAAAAGTCTAAAAACATAGGTATTACTCTAAAACCCAACAAAAAATCAAGAAAGAAACCTAAAAAGAAAATTGAGTCTGATTATGAATCAGAGGCTGAAGATGATATGGCTGAGTTAATGAATTGCTTTAAGAAATACATGAAGTCCAAAAAAGCCAAGTGAAAGAATTCTAAATTTGAGAAAAAAGGATTTTGCAAAAGGGACAAAATATTTTGAGTGCCAAAGCTATGGTTACTATGCTAATGAGTGTGTCAACAAGAAGAAGAGTTCAAAGAAAAAGGCTCTCAACACGACTTGGGATGAAGAATCTCCTAAAGAAGAAAAAGAAGAAGAAAGAGATCCTAAGGCATATTCTTCTGAAACTATGAATGACAAGTTTGTGGTTTTCATGGCTAAATCTCTGTTTGACAATAGTACTGATGAAGACAATGATAATGAGATGTCAAATCAAGAGAATGATTGGGAAGAGTTGTATCACTCTCCATTTGCCGATTGTATTAGAATGACCAAGTATGATAAGAAGATCACAATCAAGCTAAAAAGTGCTCAAGAAGAAAATTTACATTTAAGATTGAGCTAGAGCAAGCAAGTAAGAAGGCTAATCTCTTGGAAAGTCAGAAAAACTGCATGGCTGATAAGTTGACTACTAAGAGTCAAAAACTTGAAAAGGTTAAACAAGAGATTGAGAATATGAAGAAAGAATTGCATATTGTAATATCCGAAAAAGAAGATTTATAATGAAGACTGAAGATCACTCTGTCCGAGTTAGAAGTTATAAAGGCTTCTCTAAACAAGATGAACATTGGTTCGAAGACTCTTACATACATTTTGTGCAGTCAGAAGTCTCCTTTTGATAAAAGTGGTTTCGGTTATGATCATGATGCATTCATTTCAAATGCTAAAGGTCAAACTATTTTTTGTTTCTAGTGTTAAACATACTACTCCACATACTGCACATCTACATAATGTGATGAGTAGGTCCAAGAAAAAGAATGTGTCACGCGCTGCACGCACATCTACTTATTACCATTGTGGAATGAAAGGACGCATTTGTCCCTTTTGCAAGAAGCTGCATAGTCTACCAAAGACCAAGCAATGGCGGAAAAAATTTTCTCCACCCAAGACGACTCAAATTTGGGTAAGAAGGTCTGATTTGCCTAAGGTTTTTGCTCTCACTCAGCTGAAAGATCAAACTACACAAGTGTGGGTGGTTACATATGAAAAGCCCTGATAAAGGAGTTCAAGCTCCCACCTCTAGTGCTGCTATGAAGATACATTCAGGAGGAGGTGCAATTGAGGGGGAACTATTGATCTTAATTGAGAAATTTGCTGCATGTTGATATCATTGGCTTTGTCAATTATGGACAAAAAGGGGGAGAAAGGTGATAGATCAGGGGGGAGAACAAGAAGTTCAGGGGAAGTCAGAGACAATGCAGATTTACAGTGCTGACTTTTTTTTAATTCAATGTATTTTGGGTTTTATTTTGGGTAGATCAATTTGTATTGTCCTAGGAAGTTTTGTCCATTATTGCCAAATGGGGAGATTGTTAGGATTTTGAGTGTTGGCTAATTAATGGGTTGGACAGAGCTCTGGGTCCATTGCGTTGTAATTTTTCTTTTTATAAAAGGACAGTGTTTCTGCTTTGAAGATAGAAGCCTAAAAGGATTAGGAGTTAGAGGACTGCAAGAAATAGAAGTTAGAAGATTAGAAGGATTAAAGGAAGAAAGTCTTACAGAATTAGAGGTGAGAAATCAGACAGAATTAGAAGTATGCTAAAGGGAGAAAAAGAAGTATGATAAACTTGGAAGAGGAAAGTTTAGAAGTGCTGAAATTTCGGATCTACAGAAAGTGCTGAAATTCGCTTGAGCAAACTTCCTTTCCTTCGAGCGGATGTAGTCAGAAAGTCGCCAAATGCTGAAATGGAACCTCATCCGCTCGAACAGTCCTTCCATTCGCTTGAGCGGACAAGGCGGTAGAGTCATACGAAAATTAGAAATTTGATTCTAATTGTGGCCAAATTGATTGTTTTAGTCCTAATCATCTTTGGCTAGTACATCCTAAAGGCTATTTAAAGGACGTAAGGGCTACCCTAAAGATGCACCACACCTCTCAAAGTTCTGAGTTATAGATCTAATTGAGAGAATGCTTCTCTATAGAGTTATTTGAAGGCTTGTGTTGAAGATATCATCGAGAGAGCAACTTCTTCTATTTCCCTAGTAGAAGATCATCTTCTTTCGTAGAAGATTTGATGAGTCAAGCGCCGGTTTGAATCTGTTACAATCAACGGTGTAAAGTCGTTGAGGCGTGAAGCTACACGAGAGGTAACTGCAGTCCTTAGGTGGAGGATATCTGTGGAGGAATCTGTGAGTCTCTTGTAATTGCAAGAATCATAGTGTTTGACTGTTGATCTAATTTGGATCCGTGGTTTTTCACACGGTTAGGGTTTTTCACGTTATATCTGCCGTCCTTGTGGTGTGTGCTTTTGCTTGTTGTTATGCAAAGTTTATTTGGCTTGCTCACAATTGGTCTGCCGAGTTAACCAATCTAGAGATCTTTACCCGGAACTTTCACCCTCCATCATTTATATCCATGGATCCATTGGAATTAAACCGTCTAACGAAACTAGATCCACCTCTTATAATCCTTGTGACCCAATTGATCATGGTACCATCTGATTAACTCTTAATCAAGATGAGTGCACACTTACCGATGATAAATTTCATTAATCGGCACAAGGGGATATTTCTTGTTTAAAGGATAGATCCCATCTTTAGAATATACGTTCCCACAGTCTCATTACCATCTACCCAAGATACCGAGGTGTTGACCTACAGTTGGCCTCACTCATTGGTAATACAAAGTGAATGTATAGCAGAAACTTGAGTCCATCACTCTCTCAGGATTGAGAGCCAATTGCATGAAAATTATGAGAGCGTTCCTTAATCAAAAAATGTTTTTGCATAAGGTGCTACTCATGGTCATTCAATACATCCAATGTACCAGCACAACAATCCAGAGTCTTACACTCTGATGATTGAGGAAAAACACACTATCTCATAGTGATTGCAATGCTACAACCTTTTCAAATGAAATGCCCAGTCTCATCACTAGTTATGAAACGCTTCAAGTATAAGAGTTGTGATCCATGTCTCCTGCATGTGAATCTCATCCACACACATGAATCACATTTAATATACTTAAGGGCTCCTGTTCATCTCATGAACATCCACGTCATTTTATATTAATTATGTGCAATCATAAATAAAATCCTACTCATCTCTTAAATAAAGCATGAAATTATATATCAATTAAGATAATAAATAAATTTATTTACATCATCCACTGGATTGAGGACATACAATCTAACATGTAGTTATAGACACTACAAGAAAATGAACTTTTGGTGACGAAATATTTTCGTCGCCAAAAGTCTATTTTCGTCGGTAATAATATTTACCGACGAAATTTTTTTCGTCGGCAAGACGTCGGTAAGACACCGTCAGCAATCCATTTTATCGACGAAATTATTTTTCGTCGGCAAAATAAAACTTTTTACCGACGTTAATATTTAATTTTACCGACGTATTTTTTCGTCGCCCAAAATATTTTATTTTTTTTTTAATTTTTCATATTTAATTTTGCCGACGGTTTTTTTTTCGTCGGGAAAATAATTTTATTTTCTTTTGATTTTTAATATTTAATTTTACCGACGTTTTTTTTTCGTCGCCCAAAATATTTTATTTTATTTTTAATTTTTCATATTTAATTTTGCCGACGTTTTTGTTTCGTCGGGAAAATAATTTTATTTTCTTTTGATTTTAAATATTTAATCTTACCGACGTTATTTTTCGTCGCCCAAAATATTTTATTTTTTTTAATTTTTTATATTTAATTTTTCCGACGTTTTGTTTTCGTCGGGAAAATAATTTTATTTTCTTTTGATTTTAAATATTTAATCTTACCGACGTTATTTTTCGTCGCCCAAAATATTTATTTTTTTTAATTTTTTATATTTAATTTTTCCGACGTTTTGTTTTCGTCGGGAAAATAATTTTATTTTCTTCTCATTTTTAATATTTAATTTTGCCGACGTTTTTATTTCGTCGGCCAAATAATTTTATTTTCTTTTTCATTATCATTTTTAAGTTTTCCGACGTTTTTTTTTCGTCGGGAAAATAATTTTATTTTCTATTTTTCATTTTTAACTTTACCGACGTTTTTATTTCGTCGGTCAAAATAATTTTATTTTTATAATTTTACGTTTACCGACGAAATTTTTCGATCCTTTTCGTCGGCAAAATCATTTTTTTACTTTTTTATTTTTACCTTCGCCGACGATTTTGAATATTGCCGACGAAAATTTCGTCGGCAAAGGTCTTTTATTTTTTTTTAAATTTTACTTGTATTTGCATTATTATTTTTCTATAAACCTGTTCATACACCTGTATAAAAATAAATCTGTTCATATACCTATATTCAACATAAAAAATGCAATGAAATAAAACATTACTAAATAAACAAATCTCCATTTTTCAATTGTTTCATTCATCTCATTAAACAAATATTACAATCAATAATGATACCGTCTCATACAAATGTCCAACATACATATATATACAAATAAACCGAAAAAAAGTCCTACACTCCCACAAGTAAGCAACCGACCCCAAAGCGTCTATCAATCTGCAATGACAAAAATAACATTAAATTCTTTTCAATGAATTAAATTATAAATGAAACATAAACATATAACAAATGTCCAACATACATATATATACAAATAAACCAAAAAAAAGTCCTACACTCCCACAAGTCAGCAACTGACCCCAAAGCGTCTATCAATCTGCAATGACAAAAATAACATTAAATTCTTTTCAATGAATTAAATTATAAATCAAACATAGTCAAGCGACTCTGCTGACATTTTATGATCTCGTGTCATCAACTTGTAGAATTAATGTTTAAGGGAGAGGTACAAATCCATCATCTTAATTTATGAGACAACCCATGATCACAAAATCCATTCAATATAACTTTCTTACTTACATGGGAGAAGCAAAGATTAGCACTGAAACAATGTTGCCTGAAAGAAGCAAGCAAGAGAAATAATTGAGATCTTCATATAGACATAGACATTCCAAGGCACTTCTTTTATTTCTCTGCAAGTTACCGCAATTTCTATGCTATTGCAATCTATCACATGAATACTCTCCAATTTATTTTTGTTTTGAATGTGTGATCTATCTGCAATCTCAACACATGATTCATTTATTTGGATTGAGAGAGAGAGAGAGAGAGTGTGCGTGTTTTGGAGATTGGGTGCGAAAACCTAAGCCAGGTAAGTAGAGTTGTATATACGTCCTTGTCTCTTTCACAACCATATGATCAGTAATGTGTCATAGATAATCTTAGTTCAAAATCTCGTGTAATGATTAATAACATCCTACATGATGGGTGGTGGCTCTAATTTAAAATCTGGATCCATAGCACCCCAAGTGATTGCTGTTGTTAATCTTGAGTTTTTTTTTTTGGTACCCTAGGCTAGGGTTTGGGAACCAAGAGAACCAATACACTTAGGAAGAGGAAGAGGAAGCCCCATGAAAACCCACACAAGTGGGTGGGAGACGTTCTCCGCGGCAGAGAAGAATCGATCACTAAGTAAAACTCCTAATACACTTTCAATTGGCTAAAAAAATTGTGTTCTAGCCATTGAATAAGTGAACAACGGATAGGTTATAGTAAAAAGCTCCACTTTACTATGAACATGACATAATATACATGTATGTATATATTTATGTATATAAGATAATAAATAGGTTTTGTTTAGAAGCATCCAGATACCAAGCAAACCAAATACATCCAAACTTGAGAAGCTACAATGTAAGGTTGGAAACAGAAGCACTACATTCGCTTAAATGCTTTTGGTACAATCATACTATTCATAGAGTTAAATCTCCCTCCAAAAACTTAAGAAGCTACTGTAACTGGAACAATAACATTCAAAGCAAAAATGTAGCATAGATATGGAAGGTTAGAAATCATCAAAACAAGGACAACTTGTACAAAAGATTAGCACTGAAACAATGTTGCCTGAAAGAAGCAAGCAAGAGAAATAATTGAGATCTTCATAGAGACATAGACATGATAATAAAAGCTTAGAAAACTAAAATCAAAGGCCCCCCAAAAGGAGTTGAAGATGTATAATTCATACAAAGGTGATAGTTGATCTCTTCTCACCTACAATTCCTACAATGTATTTTGCAGCTACCATGTTGAGAAAGAGTTTGAAGAAAAAACAAGGACAGGAGATGTAGATAGATAGTAGAAGAAGGCTTTCTGTTGGGAAGAAAAGAGAGAGGAAGAAAACAATAACACTTCTTTTTCCCTCATTGCCATGCACTGAGCTTATCGTTTTTTGGGTAAAGATCGTGTTTTTTTCATCTGTGTTTTAGGTATGCCGTCCTTTTTCTGCTTCTTTGAATTCACTTGATCTCTATTCGTTATCTCGTATGATCTGAAATTGTTTCTCAGATATCAAATTAGGATCTTGTAGCTGTTTTTTCAGATACTTTGCGTGTTCTGTTGTTTAGGTATATGAGCTTTAATCAGTTGATTTATGAGATAGATCTACTAAGTGTTATAACCACATTTTAACCATTTAAAATCTCATCATACTCATTTTAATGATTTCCTTTGTTCTGTTGGAAACTTCTAATATACAGGTTACAGTTGCATATAACAAGGATCCCAGCCCAATAAAGTTAAATCTGGGTGTAGGTGCCTATCGAACAGAGGTGTGGTATTGATTTGATTTGAAGACTGTGATTCTTTTCTTTGATCTAATAGTGTTTACGAAGACGCAGTTCTCATCCCATTTTCTCTTTAGCAATCTCTGATGCAAAGCTTATACTGACCTTGATCTTTATGTGATGGGAACAGGAAGGAAAGCCTCTTGTTCTGAACGTGGTAAGACATGCTGAGCAGATGCTGGTAAATGATAGGTAAACTATTGAATGACTCTACTGACGAGAATCAAAGAGAGAGAAAAAATGAATCTATTATGTAGTGATTGGTGATTTGAATGATACATATTATTTAATAAGTTGTTGACATTAAACACCTGTTGCCATGACATTCAGGTCACGCGTTAAAGAGTACCTTCCTATCACCGGGCTTGCAGATTTTAATAAATCAAGTGCAAAACTCATTTTTGGTTCTGATAGGTAAGAATTCTCCTAAACAAAAGTCATTATGTTTTTTTTCTCTTTTGCAACATATAGAGAAAGTAGCATTTTACAATTTCATTTTTGTTTATGTTTTTGAGATTGGCTCATGAAATAACAGAGGAGCTTAATGTCTAAGTGACAGCAGAACCTAGAAAACGGAAACACCCTTGGAAGACTGCAAGCTATGTCCTATCTAAACAACTATTGAAACCATGACATGTGCCTCATGTGAGTACATAGAAAACAGGAATACCCTGAGCTATAGACGTGGCTCTACGTATGTGAGGTAGGATCCTTTTCTACCGGAGTCAAGTCAATGATCCAATAGGAACATTATAACTCATTATATAAAATGGTAGCTGGCTGGACCTCTCTCTTTTCATCATATGAGTTCGATTATGTTGTGTATTCATGAGTCAGATCCACGACGACATTTCCAAACCTGGTAATCACAATGGGTGGTGTCTTAATTGTTTGATTCTGTATTTGCTAATTGGACTTGTGGTATCCTGATGACACTCTTTGTTGCATTTTGTCCTGTCAAGCTACCCTCCTGCCAAGTGATGGAAAATCAAATGTTTCTGACTTAATTCTCTCACCGGGAATCCAATTCATGAACCGTCAGTTCCTACAAGTTACTCTACCCTCCACCGAAGTGCTCGTGTCGGTTTTTTATTTTTCCCGCAGCCGTTTCCAGTTCCGGGCCCCAGCGGGCCGTTTTCGAGCCTAAGTGATGGAAAATCCTATGTTTCTCTCGTAATTCTCTAACCGGGAGTCCTATTTGCCAACCGTCAGTTCCTACAAGTCACTCTACCCTCGAGCGAAGTGCTCGTGCCGGTTTTCGATTTTTCCCGCGGCCGTTTCCCGTTCCAGTCCCCCGACGGGCTGTTTTCGAGCCCAAGTGATGGAAAATCCAATGTTTATGTCGTAATTCTCTAACCGGGAGTCCTATTTGTGAACCGCCAGCTCCTACAAGTTACTATATCCTCGAGGGAAGCGCTCGTGCCGGTTTTCAATTTTTCCGGCGGACGTTTCCCGTTCCGGTCCCCCGACGGGCCGTTTTCAAGCCTAAAGTGTTGGAAAATCCTATGTTCGATCGTTATTCTCTAACCGGGAGTCCTATTTGCGAACCGTCAGTTCCTACAAGTCACTCTACCCTCGAACGAAGTGCTCGTGCCGGTTTCGGACTTTTCCGGCGGCCGTTTCCCGTTCCGGGCCCACGGCGGGCCGTTTTCGAGCCTAAGTGATGGAAAATCTAATGTTTCTGTCGTAATTCTCTAACCGGGAGTCCTATTTGCCAATCGTCAGTTCCTACAAGTCACTCTACCCTCGAGCGAAGTGCTCGTGCCGGTTTCCGTTTTTTCCCGCGGCCGTTTCCCGTTCCAGTCCCCCGACGGGCTGTTTTCGAGCCTAAGTGATGGAAAATCCAATGTTTATGTCGTAATTCTCTAACCGGGAGTCCTATTTGTGAACCGCCAGCTCCTACAAGTTACTATATCCTCGAGGGAAGCGCTCGTGCCGGTTTTCAATTTTTCCGGCGGCCGTTTCCCGTTCCGGTCCCCCGACGGGCCCGTTTTCGAACCTAAAGTGTTGGAAAATCCTATTTTCACTCTTAATTCTCTAATCAGGAGTCCTAATTGTGAACCGTCAGTTCCTACAAGTTACTCTACCTTCGAGCAAAGTGCTAGTGCCGGTTTCCAATTTTTCCCGCGGCCGTTTCCCGTTCCAGTCCCCCGGCGGGCATATTTGGGTTATGTACTTTTCTTCGATGGGTGCATACTGCCTTATACTTCTTAGGTTGATGTTGACATCAATGATTGCTATTGATTGAGGATATAGAACCTCATCCTCCTCCTCTTCTTTTTCTTCTTCTTTTTGGAATTGTAATAGGGATACTAAACTTAAAAGACATTATCCCAGCAAGAGAGAATACATAATGATTCACTAGAATGCAGATTCTATCTATATTGAAATTGTTGCAACCCCGATTGCCATGAGCAGTCTGGATTGATCAGGCTTAAAGATCCAATGAAAGGCCCAAAAATTGAATACTAACCCAAACAAAGGAATTTATTGCAACGAACAACTGAACACTGTGAACAGTGGATGAATATCCAGCAGATGCAAATAGATCCAACCTGAAAATGAAAGTATAAGAGTAGGAATTTGATCATGAACCATGAAAACAATGCTGCCTTTGTCATGGAGATTACAACACTAAAACCTATAGTGATTTGGAGACCACTTGTATACCTTCAGTTAACTTGCAGATGGTATCAGTATCTTCTTTGGAAAGCTTGAACAACCCATCCTTCTTCAAAAGATTATGGATAATCCAGGCTCTTGCTTCTTCACCAACAATAAACATTATAAAATTATTTTCTAAATAATTCTTAAATGAGGAAACAGTGAAGATCACTCACCTGAGGAAGGGAGAGGAATGTATAGTCGCTTTGTAAGTCGTCTACGAGCAGCTTCATCAAGCTCCTGAGGTCTATTTGTTGCCCCTTTTTGCAAATATCCAATAATCAAAACTTAATGGAATGAACTGATGTTATAATGATTACAGAAGCTACTGTGCAAGTCACTTTTTTCAGTGATCTTCTCATAACATGACACACGCAAGAAATCCAAGCCATTCATATAATGGACCTCACCATACATGGGCCATGTCCAAACAACAAGCACTACGGTTCACTAGGGCTGTCCATTAGATGCTTTAATTTATTCTACCAATATAGCACACAATTGTGACAATCCTAAGCTCACCAATCCTAACAATACTAAAATAAAAGAATAAAAGGAAGAAAACCCATTTAAAAAGCTCACCAATCACACCGGATAAAAAGTGAGAATATAAAACCAAAAGCCATAAAATCAACAAAATCGATCGACACCCAGAAACGGAAAGATATAAAAAAGCACAATATAAGGATTACGTTTTGTAATATATATTTTTTAGATGCAATTTATTTATTTTATTTATTTTTACCTATGGGCCTAGGTGAGCGCCCCCACCACCCAGGTTTGCATCATGATCTCCAATAGTTGTGCCATCACCAGCAGAAGTGGTCCCTCTCGTGATGTCCAATAAGCCGGTCGGGTCTATCCCTGTTGCAGATGCCAACTGTTTAATGATTGCCTCAAGTGCATGATATCTTCTGTCCTGCTCAGCCACCCTCTTGTCTTGTTCAGCCACCCTCTTCTCCTGCTCAGCCTGCCTCAAGTCTTGTTCAGCCTGCCTCTTGTCTTGTTCAGCCTGCCTCTTGTCCTGCTCAGCCTGCCTCCTAGCCTGATCAGCCACTTGCTCCCGCAAGGCGATCACCTCAGAATGCGCTGCCCGAGACTGTGCAGAGGATCTTGTATATATCCCATATCCATTTAAGTATCCAGACCTCTTCCCAAGCACATCAACAGCAATCTCCTCCTCGCTCATAGGAGTTGTGACTGAGGGCTGCGACTGCTCCTCAATCCGCTGCACCAATGCATCCTGCCATTTAAAACAACAAGGGATTTAGAATGCTTAGCTAGGATCATTATTTTCCGATTTCTAATTTATTTATTAGCAAACGTACATGTCTCTGCTGAGCCACTCCGTTTACCCACTCATTACTCTTTTGTCTGTAGTGGGTGACGCGGAAGAACTGAGTAATAGGCGGCGCTTGACCGGCATTCTGTGACATCTGTTAATTGAATAGGCTTTGTATTAGATATGAACCTAGCTACATATTGATAAATTAATAAACTTAATGCAATGCTCGTCATATGAATATAATCAGTACCATCATAGACATCCTCGATGCAAATGATCTGGAGCCACTAGTATGATTATATGGCAACTTGGCTCGACTCTCTTGAGCCTTTTTAGACTTCGCCTACATAAAAAAGCAATAATACAATATCAGTCATTTATAAAATCATTACTAATAGAATTACGTTGGAATATAATTAATTGTTGTAGATAACATCCCGAATTTACCTTCCAAGATGGTGACTCCCAGCATTGTGAGATCATCGTCTGCCAATCAGCTGGATCACAACCCGATGCCGGGTGGTCCTGGGGTCGGGGAACCCCCTGCTCCAACAACTCGAGGTAGTGACTGTGCAGCTCGTACTTCCAACTCTTATACAAAACTCCGCATTGGCGGTCAATGTCCGCCTTGATCTGCATATCACCCTCGTAATCCCTGATATCAAACAATTGCTGCAATTAGGGGAGAGCCATATAAAGATTAGTAATAACAAAATATAATCAGATATTGTAATGAGGCGCACAACTATAATAATTTGGGTAGACATCTTATGCTTCAGTTTACCTGAACTGTAGCAATAACTGCAAGCTTGATCCCACTTTCAAGCTTCTTCCAACCATGAGGCCTTACCGGAGCAACCTCTCTAATGGCTAACCCAAGATGGTTAACCAGTAATGGGGCATGTTCCCCTTCTGGCCTATGGCTGGTGATGGAGATCGGAACGTGGATGTTATGACCCAGCTGTCTTCTAAGCTTCGTCGCATTCTTCCCTCGCGTAACACCCTTTACACGAGTCTGTTGCGAAGAGAGTGGGGCTGATGCTGTTAAGATGACAACGGTAAATGAGTTAGTGAACACATATCATTAAATTGAAGTGAATTCATGATTTTAAAAATGTCATAATGTTCTCACCTACGCTGCTACTCACTGTATGAGGACTCGGCAGCAGCTGGGACGGTTGAGGCTGGGTCGGTAAGGGCTCTGTGGTCGGAGGCTGAGTCGGTGAGGGCTGTGTGGTCGAAGGCTGTGTCGGTGAGGGTTGTGTGGTCGGAGGCTGAGTCGGTAAGGGCTCATGTGTGCTCTCTACACCAGCTAAACCGAGTGCAGCTGCAATAGTCCGAGCACGTTTCACCCTACTAGCCCGAGGCATATCTGCAATCTGGATTAGAGCAAAGTGACAAGGAATTCCAACTCCAAAAGACCAAAAGTACTGCTATATTACACAACCCCAACAAAGAAATCCAAAGGTACTAGCAGCGTCCACTTTATTATCAATTCAAGAGGAATCCAGCCATTAGAGAGAGGGAATAGACCTGGATCTTTAGAAGCTTAAATTCTTCTTCCTTGGTCATTCTTGTATGGCTCTTAGAAGAAAAAATCTCTCCGCAAAACAAAACTAAAGGGGCAAAAGGGGTGGTGGTTTCATGGGACCTTCTTCAACAGATGCTTTTCATAGCCATGTGAACTTCTTTTTGGTAAAATGATAAGGAACCAGTCCTCACCATTTCTCAAACAAGTGAGCGTGTAGGTTGAGCTATGATTTGATTGGACTATTAATACTTGAGAAACGATAAAAAGGGCAACAGCGACTTGTCAGGTACTCTGTACTGTTGTCTCACATGAGTCTCTAATCCATCTCTATCTGGTATGAGGTGAGTAGAACTCAAGAAATTGATTTCTGTGTTGGCTTTTTGTACATGATGAAATGGGGAATATGTGATTCTTCAACTTCAACCCATGTGAAAATTCCATGGAATTAAAACTAACGGTCACTGTGCTGGGGTTAGACAGTAAGGGCACACGCTTTAAAAAAAAAAAAATAGCCGTTACAACATTGTTATTTGTTAGCCCATAACATACCAGTTCTGGTGTTCACGGCCAGCTTCTTCTCCTGCTTTTGTTGGATTTTTGTATTCAGATAATCCTGTGTCCACACCCACATTGATCGGACCTCTTTCTATTCTTTTTTGCCAGAAAAGAATCAACAGTAACTTTCTTTTAATACAAAAAGAACACATCTTTCTTTTTTCAAGGAATCAACAGCTTAATTTCTGAAACAAATAATGATACTAACTACATAGTAACACAGTTCGTCAAGGCAATGGACTACCCAAAAAAAAAAAAATAAAACAGATTTTCCAACAATCAATTCAGTAGAAAGACTCCTGCTCTAGCTGGTGCATCGTTTCATTATCCAACTCTCTAGCAATATGTGCAAACAAGCCTCCACCTATTCTGCTTATGTACCAACACCATTTACTAACATCCAAACAGTTTTACCCAAAGAAAAAAAAATCCAAACAGGCCCCTAGTTTTATGTAATTCATGTACATTTTAACTGCACAATCCCCACAATAGTTCATGGCCCATCTTGGTATTACGGCATTACCTTTCATGAATTAGGTCATACATGCAATATTTTTCACACAAAATACATTGAAGATAGCAAAATAGTACCCAATGGGACCTTGACGAAGGCACAGATCGTTTTTTCCTGCATCTTCAGTCCACTGGGATCCAGTTTAATCCAATCCAGTTACTCTTGTTTCTATCCTAGTTCTGGTTACCAAACCATGACTAAAATAGAAGACAAACATTGATGAATTGATATTCCCGTAGTCACTGCTATATCACTCTGTTTGTGTATGAGAGAGAGAGATGACCTATTGAATGAAGGAATTATACATAGAAAATCTGACCTACATTCAGGAGACTTTCATGGGGAACATTGAAAATGACACTGTTTTCCCTGCATATCTTCCTAAGAAATGCATAAATGTAATCAACTGCAATCTTTTTAATGAAAATGGAATCCCTGCTCGCTCTAACTACAGTATTCCCGAGGATGTGTACCACCCCTGCATTTCTACAGCTGCTTAAGTACTCCAATTCATCCATATCTGTTTGGCTGCTCGCCTGCTCTGAAGACCTCAGCAAGCTGCTCGTCCACAGTGGGGATTTTGCAGGCATGATCGAGTCAATTGAGGATTCTGTTAGCTCTGATCGACCAGATTATTATAATAAATTTGTACCTTATTTTCATGTAATGCAAAAGGCACAATATTCATTCCTATAGAAATACAAATTGGCAAATGCAGCAAAACCACATTTCTATTATTATAGACAATGAGGTTAGATAGCTAGTCATTGTGACCCAAATGGGTATGTATGCTATATTGCTATTGACAAGGGTTCTATAGAGATTAATTAGCATCATGGGAAAGTTCCTTCCATATAGCTCAAGGAGAAGTTATGAAGGATCTAACAATTCTCCTGCATGGTTTTCTCTGTTTTAATTCAACAGGGTCTCATGTGAAGCAGGTTTATAGAAGGAAAAATATCAGTGCCTGGAAATTGCCAGTTATTGAATAATCCAGCCCAACAGCTAAAGAGAGGGATGATGGCTAGAGAGTTTGATGGCTAGGAAATGGAGATTAGCAGCAGACAAATTAATACAGAGCAACTGCAGTCCTTAGATTATGCCAAATATCAGATAGGGATGAAGAGAGAAGAGATGAGAATGAGACATTACCTGCAGAGTGGGGAGAGATGCAGAGGCAGCAATGGCAGATTCTCTAACCGAAGCAGTGACAGCGGCGAGAGTCCCGGTTTCACTTCGAGCGACGGTCGTTGTCGGGCAGAGAGAGAGAGAGTGAGGGAGCAACCGAGAGAGAGAACAGAGAGAGAGCAGATCGAGAGAGTGAGAGAGAACAGAGAGAGAGCAGAGAGAAAGAGCGAGATGGAGAGCGGCCCACCGATCTCGACCGATCGAGAGAGAGAGAGAGAGAGAGCAGAGGTCGCCCGATCGAGAGAGAGAGAGAAATAGATGACTGCAGTCGCACTGAGATCGCCGGATCGCACTGTACTCACGCTCTGAGATCGCCCGATCGAGAGAGAGGAGAGAGAGAGGAGAGAGAGAGAGCCGATCGAGAGAGAGAGATAGAAATAGAAGATAGCAGAGAGGGGGCGAGAGTGAGATAGCAGAGAGGGGACGGCCCACCGATCTCGCCCGATTCGAGAGAGAGAGAGAGAGATCGCCCGATCGAGAGAGAGAGAGAGAGAGAGAGAGGGAGAAATAGTAGATAGCAGAGAGGGGGCGAGAGTGAGATAGCAGAGGGGACGAGAGTGAGAGCGCAGAGAGTGAGAGAAAGACGAGGGAAAGAGAGAAAAGGGGGAAAAGGGGGATTCTGTTGGCGGGAGAGGGAAAATAGAGGGGGGATATTTCACACTTTTTTTTCATTACAAATATATTTTTGTCGGGAAAAACTATTTTATTTTTATTATTTGAAAACCACTCAAATCCTCTACCAACCGACGCTAATTTTCGTCGGTAGATAATTTTTCATCGTTAAAGGACTCTGATTTTTAATTTTTCTAAAAATTAAATTAAACATTACCCCAATGTTTTACAAATAACATCAGTAAATGTTCATTTTACCAACGTCATATAATTCGTCGATAATAGTATCTGATAGTTTTACTGACGTAAAATAAAAATCGGACAGGATTTTCTAACACTTCAGCCCGCTGGGGGTCCGAAACGGGAAACGGCCCCCGAAAAAATGTGAAAACTTGCGAGAGCACTTTTCTCAAGGGTAAGGTAACTTGACGGAATTGACGGTTCACAAGGACTCCCGGTTATAAAATTATAAGGGAAACATAGGATTTTCCAACCATTAGGTTCGTAAACGGCCCACCGAGTAGGGGTGCACATCGGGTCGGGTTCCGGGTTATCGGATCGGGTTTGACCCGACCCGGTAATTTTAAGACCTCTGAACCCGGTCCGATAACCCTGTTAAGTAAAACCGGGTTATCGGGTTCCCGGGTCACCGGGTTACCGGGTTATCGGGTTCGGGTTTCGGGTGACCTGATAACCCAGGAAGAAACTACGTACCATCGTTGGCTGGTTGATGATATCTGCCTCAAGTCACCAATTTGCATCTCTCGGCTCACTCTCACCATCTCAAGATACCTCTCAACTTTCTCTGCTTAGGGTTTTTGGGATTTCTTCTACTTCTGCAATGATTCCTTTTTTCTGTTGACATCGAAATCTTTGAATGCTATTTTGCAATCTGTGGTTTCTTGTTTGGATTTGTTGAAGTGGGTTTGGAGCATAGATGGGTTCGAATATGTTATCTTGTGAATGAGTTCTCCAGAATGGGGTTTAAAGACATCGAGCAGAAAGTACAGAGACGAACGAGATCGAGAAAGAGACCATCACAAAGACCTCGATCTCCAGCACGATCGAAATCGAGATCACAAGCATAGAAATAGTCGCGACGCGGAGGATCGGCACCACCGCGACGACAAACGATCCTAAAAAAAACAACGGTTTGGATTATCACACAGGAACTTATAATTATAAAAAAAAAAAAAAAAGAATTAGGGTTGCCTAAGTTGGGCAATGTAGCACTGCATCTTTCCGCTTTTGACAAATACAACTGCATGACATGGGAGGCATCACCTAAAAACCGAGGAGATCGATGATGCATCTTCTGAAGTTACCTGCTTATATTTCTTGTAGATTCACTTGGTTACTATGTTCTTGGATTCATCATTAGTCAACATGGCATTGCACATCTCAACCCGGTACTCATCATAATGAGGTTTCGAATTCTTCAAACAAACGGCCCGCCGTGGGTTCCCGGAAGCATCGGATTTCCGGTCCGGCCGAAAATGAAGGACCGGACCAGACCACTTGAACGTGGTCCTATCCGGTCTGGTCCAGTCTAAAACGGTCCGGTTGGACCACTTAAACCGGTCCAGACCGGTTTAAATTTTTCAACCAATTATAAATGGTTGATTTATAATTAGGGGCATCGATTTCTTTCAGCTATGCATCTCGTAATTCATACTTGTTATTCAGATATGCATTCTGCAATTTGTTGACCCCCCATTTTCCCGTTCGGGCAGCATCAATGACACCAATCGTATGTGGGTCCCACCCCAGATGGGTGAACAACAAGGGATCTTCACTATCGAACAATCTCAAAGCACCCCAGTCACCTGACAACAACTTTTATAAGAGATTAGTAGCAGAGTTGCAGACCCTGCCTTCAACACTTCACCAAACAACCATAAAACAACAAAAAATGAACAGAATCATAACGAAAATAAACAAACAACCAATATGCTACTAATCTTCGAAATAGACAACACAACCACATAGAAACAGCACATCGATTCTCCATTCGCCTACTCAAAACTCTCCCAGATTAGGGGGAAAACGCCAAGCCCTACCATCGAGTTGGAATCGGCATTCATGAGATTATCAGTTTAAAAAATTACCTCTGCATTTTTTTTTCAAGGGATCGATGAAAGAGATGTTTTAGAAACACTGGAAACGGCGTTCGAGATCGAGAAATGTTCTCCGAATCAAGCGAGAAAAGAGGATTTATGCTTTGCGAGTTCAAAACCCTAGATCGATATGGATATGTTGAGGAGATGGTGATGGAGATTTTCGAAGTAACGATGGTTTAATGGTTTTAGAATTTTAGTAGTCCAAATCCGGTCCGGTCCGGTCAATCCGGATATAACCGGTTTTTCAAGTCCGGTTTGGACCGGACCGAATTTGGACCACTAAAACCATAAATCCAATCTGGACAGGTCCGTTTTTGTGGTCCGGTCTGGTATGCGGTCTGGTTCTGTCAAGACCTCAAGCAAGGCAAGACTGACAAGCTCTTGCTAAAAAACCTTTTGAGTCTCTCTAACCCTAAAAGTCTAAGAAGCAAAGGAAACAAAAAGATGTTTCTCCACTCTACAAAGAAAGAAAAAGACCCCCCAGGAGTACATCAAGACAGACAAGAAACGGAAGCAGTGCAAACTGCAGACATAAGAAATGGCAAGTGTTCTTTTCAAGAGGAATCGGTTGTTTTGGATGTCCGAAATGAGCTTTATATTGCAGAGACTGAGCCACTGCCAGAGATGAGATGGAGGGGTTTTGAGGAAGAAAAAGGAAAGCCAGAGATGGTGGGAAGCATGCTGTAAAGGATTAAAAGTTGGTGTGTGTGAGTTATGTAATTATAGCTGTACAATACTATATGAATTTGATTAGTGAAATACTAAATGAATAAAATAATTAGTGATCTGGGTGCATGGTGCACAAATCGCACCCTCACAGGTGGAGTGTCCATATCGTTGATCTAATTAAACCCCACTCGTTCAGTTTGTTCTGTCGATCTAAACTGTGCATTTAATTAGTGCATTCCACAAATCACATGAGTAAATAATTGCACTGGTCAAATGATTTATGGCGTTAAAAAAAAAAAAAAAAGTAACCGGGTTACCCAGTAACCCGGCAAACCTGGATAGAGCTTACCGGGTATTCGGTCGGGTTCCCAGTGTGCATAACATAACCGGGTCGGGTGAAACCCAGCCCGATAACCCGGGACCCGACCCGATGTACACCCCTAATTATACAGGTCGCAAGCAGAGGATGGAAAAGAGGAACATGAACAGGAATGGGTGCAGGATGTGCATTTATGTGTGGTAAATATATGAGATAGGCAGTTGGTACCCATATAACAGTTATTTAACAATGAATAAAACACAAGGGATAGAGAGAGAGATCAAAGAGATGGGAAAAGGGAATGGTTTTGGCCTTGGGGATATAGATTTGTATACATTTGGACCCCTTAATTTTTTTGTCGGTAAATAATTAAAATAAAAGTAAAAAAATATCTTACCAACGTTTACATTTTCGTCGGTAAAATAAATCGAAACAGTAAAATAAAAAATGAAACACATTTACCGACGTTTTCTTTCGTTGGAAAATAATTAAGATAAAAAGAAATAATATTTTACCGACATTTTATTTTTCGTCGGTAAAATAATAGACAAAAGTAAAATAAAAATGGACAAGGAATTTACCGACGTTTTTTTTTCGACGGTAAATAATTAAAATAAAAACAAAAAATATTTTACCGACGTTTTATTTTTCGTCGGCAAAATAATTGACAACAGTAAAATAAAAAATAGAAAAAACATTTACCGACATTTTTCTTCGTCGGTAAATAATTTAAATAACAAATCAATAATATTTTACCGACGTTTTATTTTTCGTCGCTAAAATAATAGACAAAAGTAAAATCAAAAGTGGAAAAATATTTACCGACGTTTTGTTTCGTCGGTAAATAATTAAAATAAAAATAAATAATATTTTACCGACGTTTTATTTTTCGTCGGTAACATAATCGACAAAAGTAAAATAAAAAATAGGAAAAACTTTACCGACGTTTTTGTTTCGTCGGTAAATAATTAAAATAAAAATAAAAATACTTTACCGACGTTTTATATTTCGTGGGTAAAAAAAAAATCGAAAAAAGTAAAATAAAAAATGAAAAAAAACATTTACCGACGTTTTTGTTCGTCGGTAAATGATGAAATTAAAATAATTAATATTATACCGACGTTTTATATTTCGTCGGTAAAATAATAGACAAAAGTAAAATAAAAAATGGAAAAAATATTTACCGACGTTAAAAAAACGTCGGTAAATAATTAAAATAAAAATAATTAATATTTTACCGACGTTTTTATTTTCGTCGGTAAATAGATAATTTTTTCTAAATTTAGACTATATTTGGAGAAACTTTTGCCGACGATTTTCTCAAAAACGTCGGTAAAATTGTAATTTTTACCGACGTTTAATTAAAAAACGTTGTAAAAGTACAGTTTTACCGACGAAATTGGAAACGTCGGTAAAAAGGTAGTTTTAGCAACGAAATTAAAAAAACGTCGATAAAAACATAACTTTTGCCGACGAAATTAGAAAACGTGGCTAAAAAACGTGGCTAAAAGTGCAAGTTGTTGTAGTGAGATGTCTAATCTTTAGTGAGTTGTTGCTTACAATATTTGCACATAGAAACATGGGATTGAATGGTGCTCTCACATTTTTTAATTTTAAAGTTATGTCTTCACGATCAAAATGTTTCCTTATCTGTGAACCTGTTTTGGTCTTTTTGGCCATAGGAGCCACTAGATCTCCTTCGGCTGGAGCAACAGAGGAAGCAGGGTTAATGGTGTCGGGTCATCACCCACCACAACAATGGGTATGTGGGTCATTAGCATGATCATGAGTACTAGCACTAGTAGGACCACACATGCTTCCTCCAAGAGGGATTTTTACACATGTCTCCCCCAAGAATTTCAAAAAATCCCTGATATATTTTGAAAAATATATGTACTTTTTTATATGTGGCCCACCCAAGATTTTGTTTCTATATCGGTGCCCCCGAAAGGAAGAATTCCTAGGCCTGACCCGCCATGTCAAAGGGTGACTTTGGTCACACCCCTATGTGAGATAAGTTAAATGACTGTTATAGGTCCATCTAAAACAGTGCCAAACATGAAAGGGATGGGGGATTTAAACAACCCACTGAGAGCTGGGCATGTGCGAAAAACAAACCTCATCCAATAATGTTGATACGTTTAAATTGGGTATTTTTATCTCAGCCAGTGTAAATTTTCGCATATAAGCTTTTAGGATGAAGGGGCTAGGATATGGTTGGTTTTTTTTTTTTTTACATACCATGCCCTCATTCCAATCCATGCGGTTCATGGTTGGCTCCCCACATCCTTATTGGACCTAAGGTAGGCAAAATCAGATGAGATCATAAGACTTGCATGATGAAGTCGAATGCACATTTACAGATTTGAACAAAAGTTCGGAGTTAAACTCATCGGGTAACCATTGTTGACCAAACCATCTACTCTATAAACTCCCAACATCATTAGAAGAGGATGATGATGGGGCTTCTTTTTTGGCTATTGCAGCAAGTCAGAGTCCACGCACACAAGGAGGCCGGGGAATTGCTAATAGTTTCAAAAGGTTCTTCAGATATTTACTAGTGGCTTTCCAAGTCATCCTAGCATTTTTTGGTAAGTAGTCTTATTAAGGCATATTGTTTCTAACCACAAGTGCTGCTACTCACACTCTTCTTTGACTAATAGCGGATAAGATTGTTCCAGATATTTGCGGTAAAAAAACTAAGACACACTTTGTCGTTTTTCATTTAGTGTTGGTAATTTAACTAAATGGATTGATTTACTCAAATTAAGTTTAGCTTTGTGCCAGTAAAATAGATAGTGCTTGCAATTAAGCAGTTTGGGAAGAAGGTATAATTCTGTAGGTGCAGAAAATTACGACCCACAATAAGAGGGTGCCTTATAGGACTTATCCGAGGAGATGATGGTGTCTGGAATGTCTGGATGCCGCCCGGAAGCCTGGAAGGGAAGAATAAACAGTCAGAGGACCCTGGCCTGGGTGGCGCAAGGCTCTCCGATGCCAAAGTCAGTATGGGAACTGTAACAATGGAAGGAGAGGAGGAAGAGAGACAGAGTAACGGCTCTGGTATGGAAAAAATGGCGTACCTTAGATGGTGGCATGAATCTCTATTTATAGAGTGTGGAACGTATCTTTGGAAGATATTGTGGTGTGGGTCCCACGATTGGACTGGGAAGTCACGATCAGCCCACATTGCATTAATTGTGGTCCAATCCAGCCCACTATGCATTAAATGCCCGTCGGGTCAGCCCACATCGCATTTAATGCACATCTTGTTGGGCCAGATCCTGTTGGGCGCCTTTGGCGGTAGGAGTACCAGCGGATCTGCCCTCGGGCCCTGCCCTGATGTGGCTTCAGCCGCTGGATGGGACTCTGTCAGGGATCTGGCGAAGATTGTGGGCGGCTGGATGTCGCGTTTGTCCCACCAGCGCGTGTCCCTATCCCTCCACGTGCCTGACGACGTGGGGGGATGAAGGGTACACGTGAATGTTCCCTCTTGCTTCGGCTTCTGTCCCGGCTTCTTTAGCCGAAATGGAGCTTTCTGCCGAGGTGGTACCCGTGGTGGTGCTCCTTGCCGAGATGACGCCCGAGGTGGGCCAGTTCGGCGCTAAGGGCCCGGAGCTGTCCGACTTCGGCCGGACCTCCTGTTCTGGTAGCCGGGACGAGCCTGGTGTCACGTGGATGACGCGAGGATGGCACGTGAGAATGCTTAACCTGATCTGATGGCTGTGATTAACTTAATCCTGTGGTTCGGGAAATCTCCCCACACAATTGCCCCCTAGGTTTGGACCTCTGAAGTGTGCTAGCCTTTAGGGGTTGAAAGCTAGAAGAATCCATCTGGGGATACTGTGATCATTACCTGGTGTCGCTTCAACTCTTTAAAGCAATAAATGCCCTGCCCTGTCCGCCTTTGGAACCGAGCTGACGGCTACACGCGTAGTTTCCGCGCCGAATGCGTTGTCCCATTGATTGACGGGCTGTCTCATTGATTGACGGGCACGGGCTTTGAAGTGTCTCTTCGAATTCGGAGGCGGTACCCAAATGAGGGTTTCCCCTTCTATAAATAGGGCCGCCCCCTTCTTCTTCTTGCTTCTGACTCTTTTCGCCTTCGCCTCTGCTTTTTCTTTCAATTTCTGCTCTGATTTCTGAGATCCGTTCGAGGCTTCCGATCTCCGTCCTGGCTCCTGAGATCTGTTTGAGGACGACGACCGTAGAACGTGCCTGGATCTGCTCCTGATCTGCCTCTTCGTCCTCGTAAGTCGCTCTGTTCTTTCGTCTGGTTTTTCTTGGGGTTTTTCGATTTCTAGGGCTTTTCTTCGTAGTCACCCCTTCCAGACATGGGCTCCCCTAGATTCAGGGTAGATTCTGATGAGGGCTTGGCCGAGTTTAGGGCTGCCTTCAAAATTCCGGAGGGGGTCCACCTGAAACCGGCAGACCTTGCCGACGCTGCCCTGTATCGCTGCTACGGCGGCTGGATGCCATTCCCTCTGATCTCTGTGATCGAGGGTGGGGTCAGGTTTCCACTGCACCCCCTTGCTTAGGGCTTGCCTTAGCCTTTGGTCCCTCGCCCGGGCCAGCTGATGCCTAATGGCTAACAAGGTCATTATGGGCACAGCGAAGCTGAACGAGATCTGGGGACAACCTAGGCCCTCACGACATCGAGGACACTTATGATATCTGCAAGGCTGGGGGAGGGAAGATACTATCTCCGTGTGAAGCCGCAGCGAAGGGGCTTCGTCCTAGCCTTGGAGGATTCAAATTAAGAACGCCGAGGAGGATTTCTTCTGTGTCTCGGGGGACTGGGAGTTCGGCCCAGGCGAAGATAGGAGGCTGTCGGTCCCACGTCGCCTGGGGAAGTCCCAAGTAATCATCGCTGCTTTTCTCCTTTACTGTTTTGCTTATCTCACTGGTGCCGAACTGACATTCTTCTTTGCCTGTCGAGCAGAGGCGGGTGCAAGGCGGCGCCGAGCAGCTAGCGAAGGTTGGAGGAGGGAATACCGAAGACATCAACAAGGTCGAACGGTACAAGGGGCACGAAACCAGGTCGGCTTGGAAACTGCTTGGGTATAAGCCGAGGTATCGCGGCCACTACACAGGACCGGAGCTCCTGGGGCGGACGAGACACACCCTGACCGTCCGACCGTATCGGTTGCGGTGTTCGGCGGAATCCCCTTGACCGATCCTGTTGCTGACCGGACTGCGTCTGGAGCCGAAGCGTCCACTTCCGATCCGGGGCTGCCGGACTTGTCGCAGATAGTGGAAGCTTATACCTCTGACCGAGAGGAGGACATGGGAGGAAGCTCGAGGGAGGCCGCTGTCAGGGACCTGGCTGCCAAGTTTAGGCAGAGGTCAGCGTCTTCTGGGACCCCCGTCGCCCACTGGTACTCGTGCTGCTTCGGGTCAAGTGGGCGTGGGCGCTCCGTCTGTTCCTGCTCCTGTCCCGGTGGGAGAGCCCGGCAACGCTCGCCGGACCGCTCGAAGGAGGGGTCCCCGCCCAGGAAGAAGTCCAAAGCGGGGGAGAAGAGCTCAAGGGCCGATCCGGAGTCGGGCAAAGCACCTGGGGCCAAAGCTCCTACCGAGAAGGGAGGCGAGAAGAGCGCGCCGAAGGAAAAGAGTGCGCCGGCCGAAAGGGCGCGCTGGTCAGCAAGTCGGCTGTCGGTCCAGCGCGCGAGCCTCTCGTCCTGGCGGACAAGGGTCCGGATCGGCTTCCGGGCCCCGAACTGCCCCAGCACCGTGGAAGCCGAGGATGGAAACCCTACCGGCGAACCCTTGAGCGTTGAAGACGGTTGCTGGGAAATGCCGAGGTGATTGGGGCTCTCGCCAAGGCCTGTGCTCTGCCAAGAGATATGGAGACGCACGACAGGTACCGAGGATGAGAGCCTGATTGGTCTCGGCGATCCAGGACATATTCGGGTAAGTGTTTGCAACGCCTCTCTTCATTCTTCGAGTACCTTGGTCGACTCCCTGACTTTCTGTTCTTTTGCAGAACGTGCAGAGGCTCCTAACCGTGGTGGGAAGGAGGGATAGGAGCGCTGCAGAATGACCCGCCTGGAGTCCGGAGCGGGAGAAGTTGAAGAAGGAGCTAGACGAGCAGCGGAAGGGATTCGAGGAGCTCAAGGTAGCTAGTGCTGGAGAATCTGCTCGGCTGTCGTCGGCTCTGGCTGAGGTCGCCGAACATCTCGTCTCGGGCCGACCACATGAAAGGCGAGCTCTGGGCGAGGAACAAGAAGGCCGCCGAATGGAGTCCGAGCTGGCCAGGTTGAAGGCTGAGTCCACTGCTGAGGGGACGAGGCTACGTGCTGAAACGGCGAGGCTGAAGGCTGCGAACGCCGAGCTTGAGAAGGAGCCCAGTCCGCCTTCCAGGATGGGGTAGATCGAGCCACCGAGCTGTACGAGAAGCAGGTGGAGGAGATCACCGCCATCCTGTTCGAGGAGGGATGCCTGGCCGCACTGAGACGTGCGGGGGTCCCTGAAGACCACCCCGTCTATCAGGACCTGCCGAAGTATTCAGACCTGGACCCCGAGCCGAGCTCCGTACCTACAACTGACAGTGCCCCGGTCGAAGCCCCTGCGGTTGTCGACGCTCCAGCTGCCCCGGTCTTAAGCGATGCCCCAGTCACCAGCGAGGCTTTGGCCGTGCCTCGGGGTGGACTTCTGCTCCTGGTTCGGCTGAGGTGCCCACCGAAGCCCCGTCTGCCAGCGACGCTCCAAGCGAGGTCCCCAGCTTGGCCGAAGCTTCTGGCCCCTTGGAGACGGTGATTGACCTGGTCGAGTCGCCGAGACCGGAGTAGCTCTATCCTGCCTTTGTCTTTCCTCTGTAATGTTTTTATGTTTCAGCCTTGTAAACATTCTCTCCAATCAATGAAAGCCAAGCTTCTTCACTTGTGCATTTTCTTTTTGCGTTTGTCTCCCTTCCATTTCTGGATGTGCATTGAATGGTATTGAATGCCTTTACGGTGTGGCGTGGCCCTTGAGGTAGAAAGAGTCAAACTGTTAGTACTGACACCCCGTATTCTGGAGACCATAAATAGCAACAAACGAGGTGGCGCAGCCGACGAGGGAATCGGACGGATGTCTCCACGTGGCGCCATAGGGATCGCTGGTCAACAGCCGTGCATCCCAGTGCGCGTGGGAGACTTCGCCTCATAACTTTCTTCGGAGACCGCGTCCTCCTCCTTCCTATAAATAGGGGTGGCAAGCTCGCCATGGGAGGAGAAATGAACATGCAGTAGAAATCATGTCTGGGAGGTGTCCGAAACTTCTTGATCCGGGAGGGGAACCCTGCACCGTTGGATGGCCATCCCCGAGGGGGGGAATGGCTGTCGTGGTCTGCGCGCCCTCTGAAGGAAATCCCCGTGGACCACGCGCTCTCTGAACGCGGGTCACGGCCCATCCGTCCTGGCGAGGCAGAGTGAGGATGCGCTGCTGGGGAACGGTGGCGCCTTCCCGTCCGACGCGGCCCCGTGCGCCCGTCGTACGGCAGGCGGGATTGGGCCTCGCTGGTCCGCGAGGTTTCTTCAAGCTTTGCCGCTCCCACTGCCACCGAGGGTGTGGCAGAGCCCAGCGGGGTCCAAGGCCTGCGACTGGAGGGGCTGTGCGATGCTTTGGTCTGACCAGCCAGAGTGCATTGCTGCCATAGCCCGGGTGAAGTTCAGGATCGCTCAGAGCCTCCAGGCAACGATCCGGCCGTCGTGGAGCGAGCGAAGATCGGAGTTTTTCTGTCATTTTATTTCTGCTTCATTTTCTGTTTTCAGAGGACTGCGTTCCTCCTTCCTGTACTCTTCTTTCTGTTATGTAGTTCTTGTAACAGAGCAGTTCATAATAAATGAAAAGGAATTTTTTGATTATCCAAACATTGTCCAATGCTTTGAATTCCTTCTCTTTCTGTGTATTGTCCTGGAATGCTGCATGTGTTTGAGCGCTGGCATCATTCCATTGGTCATGGCTGTTAAAGCGTGAGCTCGGCAACGATCTTTGAGGGTGTAAAAACCCAGATATTAGGAATCCGGCCGAGTGTCTGAACTCGAGGCCTTCTCTATAGCCCAAGCTAGGAGCTTTAGGAAGCGACCGAGTCTGGACTCGAGGTCTCTTCCAGGGCGGAGGGGCCCAATCTCGGCTGAGTAAAGGACTCGAAGCCTTCTCCATAGCCCAAGGCTAGGAGCTTTAGGAATCGACCGAGTCTGGACTCGAGGTCTCTTCCAGGGCGGAGGGCCAAATCTCGGCTGAGTAAGGACTCGAAGCCTTCTCCATAGCCCAAGGCTAGGAGCTTTAGGAATCGACCCGAGTCTGGACTCGAGGTCTCTTCCAGGGCGGAGGCCCAACCTCGGCTGAGTAAGGACTCGAAGCCTTCTCCATAGCCCAAGGCTAGGAGCTTTAGGAATCGACCGAGTCTGGACTCCGAGGTCTCTTCCAGGAGCGGAGGGCCCAATCTCGGCTGAGTAAGGACTCGAAGCCTTCTCCATAGCCCAAGGCTAGGAGCTTTAGGAATCGACCGAGTCTGGACTCGAGGTCTCTTCAGGGCGGAGGGCCCAATCTCGCTGAGTAAGGACTCGAAGCCTTCTCCATAGGCCCAAGGCTAGGAGCTTAGGAATCGACCGAAGTCTGGACTCGAGGGTCTCTTCCAGGGCGGAGGGCCCAACTCGGCTGAGTAAGGACTCGAAGCCTTCTCCATAGCCCAAGCTAGGAGCTTTAGGAATCGACCGAGTCTGGACTCGAGTCTCTTCCAGGGCGGAGGGCCCAATCTCGGCTGAGTAAGGACTTCGAAGCCTTCTCCATAGCCCAAGGCTAGGAGCTTTAGGAATCGACCGAAGTTGGACTCGAGGTCTCTTCCAGGGCGGAGGGCCCAATCTCGGCTGAGTAAGGACTCGAAGCCTTCTCCATAGCCCAAGCTAGGAGCTTTAGGAATCGACCGAGTCTGGACTCGAGGTCTCTTCCAGGGCGGAGGGCCCAATCTCGGCTGAGGTAAGGACTCGAAGCCTTCTCCATAGCCCAAGGCTAGGAGCTTTAGGAATCGACCGAGTCTGGACTCGAGGTCTCTTCCAGGGCGGAGGGCCCAATCTCGGCTGAGTAAGGACTCGAAGCCTTCTCCATAGCCCAAGGCTAGGAGCTTTAGGAATCGACCGAGTCTGGACTCGAGGTCTCTTCCAGGGCGGAGGGCCCAATCTCGGCTGAGTAAGGACTCGAAGCCTTCTCCATAGCCCAAGGCTAGGAGCTTTAGGAATCGACCGAGTCTGGACTCGAGGTCTCTTCCAGGGCGGAGGGCCCAATCTCGGCTGAGTAAGGACTCGAAGCCTTCTCCATAGCCCAAGGCTAGGAGCTTTAGGAATCGACCGAGTCTGGACTCGAGGTCTCTTCCAGGGCGGAGGGCCCAATCTCGGCTGAGTAAGGACTCGAAGCCTTCTCCATAGCCCAAGGCTAGGAGCTTTAGGAATCGACCGAGTCTGGACTCGAGGTCTCTTCCAGGGCGGAGGGCCCAATCTCGGCTGAGTAAGGACTCGAAGCCTTCTCCATAGCCCAAGGCTAGGAGCTTTAGGAATCGACCGAGTCTGGACTCGAGGTCTCTTCCAGGGCGGAGGGCCCGATTCGTCGAAGTCAGTCAGAGATGACAAGTTGATGACAAGGTGAAAGCTGTTTTCATTGATTGAGATTCATTACATCCTTAGAAATAAAATTTCTTCAAGTGGGATGCATTCCACGGTCTCGGCAATGGCTTGCCATCCAAGTTTCGAGCTTGTAGGCTGACTTTCCTGCCAGTGAAACTACTCTGAACGGGCCGTGCCAGTTCGGGGCAAGCTTCCCCTCATTTGGTTCTCTGTCAGCTGGCAGGGTCCTCTTTAAAACGAGCTCTCCCGTGGTGAACCTTCTTTCCTTGACATTTTGATTGTATGCCCTGGCTAACCGCTGCTGATAGTCGGTTAGTCTCAGGGCTGCAGCTTCTCGTCGTTCGTCGCTAGCTCCAGCTCCATTGCCAGGTTCGTCTCATTTCGGCCTTGGTCGACCAGTTCTGTCCTCAGGGTAGGAAGGCCGATTTCTAGGGGAATGACCGCCTCCATACCGTAGGCCAGAGAGAATGGTGTCGCCGAAGTGGACCTCCTTGGAGTTGTTCGATAGGCCCACAGCACGCTCGGAAGCTCTTCTGTCCATCTGCCCTTTGCCTTGTCCAGTCGCTTCTTCAGGCCGTCCAGGATCACTTTGTTGGAGATTTCTGCCTGGCCATTACTCTGTGGATATGCCGGGGTGGAGTAATGGTTCCTGATGCCATGCTCTTGGCAGAAATCTCTGAAGGATTTGGAATCGAACTGAGTCCCGTTATCTGAAATCAGGGTCCGGGGGATGCCGAACCTCGTGAGGATGTTTTTCCAGACGAAGTTCCTGGAGTCCCTGTCCGTGATGGAAGACAACGGTTCAGCCTCTATCCACTTGGTGAAGTAGTCCGTAGCCACTATCAGCCATCTTTTGTTCCCTGGAGCTCGGTGAAGGGGCCCCACAATGTCCAGGCCCCATTGAGCGAAGGGCCATGGACTGGAGAGGGGGCTCAGATCCTGCGCTGGCTGATGGAGGGAGTGGGAGAACTTCTGGCATTTCTCGCATTTTCTGGCGTAGACCTGGGCGTCCTTCTGCATGTAGGGCCACCAGTAACCCTGGCTGATTGCCCTATAGGCCAATGAGCGGCCTCCTATATGGCTGCCGCAGATTCCTTCATGGATCTCGTACAGGAAGTCGTCCACCTTGGACGGGTGGACGCATTGGAGGTACGGGCCTGTGAAGGACTTCCTGTAGAGTTTGCCTTCTGGAGATAGCCAAAAGCGGGCTGCCTTGAGCCTGATCTTGTGGGCTTCAGTCTTGTCCTCGGGGAGCTGGTCATCCTTCAGGTAGGCAACGATTGGATCCATCCAGTTGGGGCCGAGGTCAGCACAGAGGACAAGCCGAGATGACTGGAGTTCCAGACTTGACCTTGATACTGACCCGACCTCGATGGTCCTCTTTTTCCTGCTTCAACAGCGGAGGCCAGGTTTGCAAGCGCATCTGCGTGCGTGTTGGTATCTCGGGGATTTGCCTGACCTCGGCTTTCTGGAATTGGGAGAGTAGCTTTTTTGCCAGGGCTAAGTAGGCCGCCATCCTGTCGTCCCTGGCCTGGTAGTCTCCAGCGAGCTGGCTAGTTACCAGTTGAGAATCGCTGAAGATTTCCAGGTGCTGGGCTCCGAGGACTCGGGCGCTGTTCAACCCTGCGATCAGTGCTTCGTACTCTGCCTCATTGTTCGTCGCTTTGAAGTCGAGGGTGAAAGCCTGCTCTATGACCAGTCCCTCTGGCGATTGGAGAACTATGCCGGCGCCAGCTCTCTTGGAGGTGGACGACCCGTCGACGAAGATCCTCCATGCCGAGGTGGGAGACTGCTGGACTTCTGTTTCTGCTGGCTCTTGCCCTGTGCCCCCCAGTGCCGTGCCGAGCTGGGTCTGAGCCTGGTTGGGGCAGGCGAATTCGACTATGAAGTCTGCCAGAATCTGGGCTTTGATTGCAGTTCGGGGACGGTACTGTATGTCATACTGCCCCAATTCAACTGCCCACTTTGATATGCGCCCTGAAAAGTCAGCTTTTTGAACAAGGAACGGAGTGGGTGCTCCGTGATCACCACGATAGTGTGGGATTGAAAATAATGGGAGAGCTTGCGGGAGGCGGTGACAAGAGCCAACGCGAGCTTCTCCAACAGAAGGTACCTGGTCTCGGCATCGAGCAGGGTCTTGCTCGTGTAATAGATCGGCTTTTGAACTCCCTCGTCCTCCCTGATGAGGACGGAGCTCACTGCGTGATCCGAGACCGCTAGGTATAAATACAGAATCTCCCCCCGAGTCGGGGTGGAGAGTAATGGGGGTGACATTAAATAAGTTTTGAGTGCGGCCAATGCCTGGTCGCACTCGGGGGTCCATTGGAACTTCAAATTTTTCTCAAAAGCTGGAAAAAGGGCCTGCACTTATCTGATGAGCGGCTGATGAAGCGATTGAGTGCGGCGGCCATTCCCGTAAGCTTTTGAACTTCCTTTGTGGTGGAGGGACTCTGATGTCCTGGATGGCAGTGATCTGGTCTGGATTGGCCTCTATCCCCCTCCGCGTCACCAAGCTGCCGAGAAACTTGCCAGAGGCTACGCCGAAGGCGCACTTGGAAGCGTTGAGCTTGAGCTTGTAGGCGCGAAGGATGTCAAAGACTTGGCCGAGATCTACCAGGTGGTCGCTGGAGCGCACAGATTTGACGACCATGTCGTCGATATATACCTCCACCGTTTGGCCGAGCTGGGCCTGGAACATCTTTGTGACGAGGCGCTGATAGGTTGCCCCCGCGTTCTTCAGCCCGAAGGGCATTACTTTGTAGCAGTAAGTGCCGCGGGGGGTGATGAATGATGTTTTCTCCTCGTCGGGCCCATAGAGAGGGATCTGATGATAGCCGGTAGGCGTCGAGGAAGCTCATTCGGTCATGGCCAGCGGTGGCGTCAATCAGTTGGTCGATCTTCGGGAGGGGGAAACTGTCCTTAGGGCAAGCCCTGTTCAGGTCGGTGAAGTCTACGCACACCCTCCACTTTCCAGTTTTCTTCTTGACGACCACCGTGTTGGCCAGCCATACCGGGTACTGGACTTCCCGGATGGCCCCTGCTTTTAGCAGGTTGTCGACCTCTTCCACGACCGCATCTGTCTGCTGCAGCCCGGTTCTGCGGGCCTCTGCACTACTGGCTTGTGGTCGGGGTCGACGTTGAGCTTGTGGCACATGACCTCAGGGTCGACCCCGGGCATCTCACTTGGGTTCCAAGCGAAGACGTCCACATTCTGATCAAGAACCGAGAGAGTTCGGCCCTTTCCTCGTCCGACAGCTGGGTGCCGATCAGGAAGAAACGGTCTGGGTCCGCCGGGTCTAGCCTGACCTCGGCTAGGTCCTCGATGCTCTTCTTCTCAGGGTCCCTGCCGATCTCATCGAGGCCCTTTTCGAATTCGGCCAGGTTAACGCGCTCTGGCTCCTTTACTGCTGGAACTGCGGCCAACACGCACTGCCTGGCCTGCTGCTGGTCTCCCTTCACTGTGACTACCTCCATCTTGCCTTCCTCGTTCTCATGGACGAACTTCAGCTTTTGGTGGAAGGAAGAAGGAACTGCCTCTATCTTGTGGAGCCACGTCCTGCCCAGAATGACATTGTAGGGGGAAGGGGCATCCACAACCAGAAAGTCGGCTGTCACGGAGGCTCCGCCAACTTGGGTTTCCAAGGTGATCTACCCTTGGGGTAGACTGGTGTCGCGGACAACCCTAGCAGAGGTGCACGAACCTCCGTGAGGTCTGCTTCGGAGAGTTTCATCCGTTTGAAGCAGTCGTAGTAGAGGACCTCGGAGGAGCTGCCGGAGTCGACGAGGATCCTCTTCACGGTGAAGTCTCTCAACTTCATGGTGAGGAGCAGGGGGTCGGTGAGGGACCTGGACTCCCTCTAGATCTCGATCCGAGAACGAGATAGCTGGTTTGTCGCGGCGGGCTTTCTTGGATGCCGGGGCGAGGTCGGCTTTCAACACTTCTTTCTCGTGCGAAGCCCGCCTGGCTTCGGCACGGGTCTGAGAGTTTCCCCGGGACGAGGAAGCGGGAGCTGAGGACGCCAGATGGATCACGTTGATGATCTTCTCTGAGTCCTCGCTGTCTGGAGCCTGGGCTGCGTTCTGGTGAACCCGGCCCTCGCTGCCACCGGCATCGCCGGCCTTGACGAACTCTTGGATGTGGCCCTGTTCGGCCAGCTTCTCTAGATACCCCTGCAAGGTCCTGCATTCTCCAGTCCTGTGCCCGTTGCCCTTATGGAAGGCGCAGTAGAGCTTGCTCCGGGAGCCTTCGGTGGGTTCATTCTTCAGGGGCGGAGGATACTTGAAGAACGGCTCGGACTTGATTTTGGCCAGGATGCGGTAGATCGGCTCCTTGAAGACGACACTGACGCTCTGACCGGCGCTGGAGGGAGGTCTGGGCTTCCAATTGCCCCCAGTCCTGGACGACGAAGGCTTCGCCGAGTTGGAGGCCCAGTCCCGCTTGGACTCCTGCTTCTGGGAGGGCCTCCCGCCTCTTTGCCGAGGCTGGCTATTCTTCTGTTCGGGCTCCGGATGCCCGTCCTGATCCTTAGCTCGGATCTCATCTTCTTCCCGGGCGATGAAGCGCTTCACCCGGGACATTAACTCTGACATGGATCTGGGGTGTCCCCGGCCAAGTCCTTCCGCAGGTCGCTGCCGGGGATCAGGGCATGCTGGAAGGCGTAGATGGATATCCCCTCCCTTGCGCCCTCGATCTGGCTGTATATCGCCCAGAATCGGTGGGTGAACTTGGCGAGAGTTTCGCCCTGCTTCATTCTCAGGGCGATGAGGTCCCCTTCCTTCTTGGGGACGACGGTGTATGCTTGGAACTTCTTCAGGAAGGAGAGCTGGAGCTCCTTCCAACTGGGAATCGACTGCTCTGGGAGAGAGCAAAACCACTTCAGGGGGAGGTCGCCCAAACTGGAGGAAAGATCTTGCAGTTTAGGTGGCCCTCGTTTCCCCAATAGACATCTTCTGGGAGAAGTGTCGGAGGTGTGCAGATGGATCGGACAGTCCGTCATAGGGGACGAACCGCGGGACGGAGAACTTCCTGGGCAAGGGGGTGCGCTCGATTTCCTTCGTGAAGGGAGAGCCCCCGAGATCAGTGTGACCGCAGAGCTGCTTCTGGTCCCGCATGTCCAGGTTGTGCTGGAGAGCCCGCTGACACGTTTGTCGAACCACTCCTGCTCGTCGTCCTCCTCTGGAGTCTGAACTCTGGACTTTCGCTTGGGGTGGCTCGGACTGCGATGGCTATGAGTTCGGCCATCGCGACTATGGTGACTCCGGCTGTTGCTCGAGCCTTCGTCACGAATCTGGCTCCGTTTCTGGTCCAGATGATGTCTGAGGTCCTCACGAGGAGGCTGGGCTGCCTTGCCGGGAGCGCCCTTCTTTTTCCCTTGGGGCTCAGAGACCTCCCTCAAGGAGGCAGTTTGCACTGCCCTCAGCTGCTGCTGGAGCTCGCGAATCATCCGCTTTTGCTTCTGGAGTTGCTTCTGGAGGAGGGCAGCCTCGGGACCTCTCTGGGGGGTTGAGCGTGGCGCGTTTCTCCCACGGCCACGGCTTGTCCTTTCGAGGACGCTGATGCTGACGCTCATCGCGTCCGGGTGGCGGGACCTCGTCTGCTGAGGTGAGGCCTCGATTCCCTCTTGGAAAGGGATCTCGACAAAGAGTTGGGAGCCCAAGCGGCCCTCGCCTGCAGTCGCGCCTTGCACCGCGCGGCTGCCCCTGAGGAGGGACTTCCGTTGACGGTGGTGGCAGCGCGAGCGCTGCTCCTGAAGATTCTACGCCCTTCTTAGCTTTCGGAGGCATGGCTTCTGAAAGGATGAGGTTAGGAAGATTGGGAAGGTTTTGAGAGATTTGGATGGCTGGGATATTTCTTTCCCACAGACGGCGCCAATTGTAGGTGCAGAAAATTACGACCCACAATAAGAGGGTGCCTTATAGGACTTATCCGAGAGATGATGGTGTCTGGAAGTCTGGATGCCGCCCGGAAGCCTGGAAGGGAAGAATAAACGTCAGAGGACCCTGGCCTGGGTGGCGCAAGGCTCTCCGATGCCAAAGTCAGTATGGGAACTGTAACAGTGGATGGAAGGAGAGGAGGAAGAGAGACAGAGTAACGGCTCTGGTATGGAAAAATGGCGTACCTTAGATGGTGGCATGAATCTCTATTTATAGAGTGTGGAACGTATCTTTGGAAGATATTGTGGTGTGGGTCCCACGATTGGACTGGGAAGTCACGATCAGCCCACATTGCATTAATTGTGGTCCAATCCAGCCCACTATGCATTAAATGCCCGTCGGGTCAGCCCACATCGCATTTAATGCACATCTTGTTGGGCCAGATCCTGTTGGGCGCCTTTGGCGGTAGGAGTACCAGCGGATCTGCCCTCGGGCCCTGCCCTGATGTGGCTTCAGCCGCTGGATGGGACTCTGTCAGGGATCTGGCGAAGATTGTGGGCGGCTGGATGTCGCGTTTGTCCCACCAGCGCGTGTCCCTATCCCTCCACGTGCCTGACGACGTGGGGGGATGAAGGGTACACGTGAATGTTCCCTCTTGCTTCGGCTTCTGTCCCGGCTTCTTTAGCCGAAATGGAGCTTTCTGCCGAGGTGGTACCCGTGGTGGTGCTCCTTGCCGAGATGACGCCCGAGGTGGGCCAGTTCGGCGCTAAGGGCCCGGAGCTGTCCGACTTCGGCCGGACCTCCTGTTCTGGTAGCCGGGACGAGCCTGGTGTCACGTGGATGACGCGAGGATGGCACGTGAGAATGCTTAACCTGATCTGATGGCTGTGATTAACTTAATCCTGTGGTTCGGGAAATCTCCCCACACAAATTCCATGCTCATTAATTAAAAAGAAGAAAGAAGCTAATATGGTTATGCGCATTCGACTAAACGGTGAAAACCAGAATAGCTTATAGTCCACACTTGAATGTACAACACAGATGGAAAGAGTTTTTAAGGGCCCTTAAATAAGTCCTATGAGGAATTTATGTATATGATACTTTCTAGTTTCCCATCGGCTGTCAATATTGGTTTCATGGATGCATATTTTAATTGGATGCTTGTAACAAGGTTTTGCAAATTGCATTACCCAACTGAGGAAGAAGAAAAAAGCACGTATGGGCATCTAAAGTGATGAACCTATGTCTTCAACATATTCGAAAGTGGTCAGACTTTGGCGAAATCCTCACTGGGAGGAACCCCAATATGCTCCGTAGGAAGACAAGTGACATCAACCTTGATACAGTATCACAACCAGGTGGATATGCTATTTCTTTACTGCTATAAAAAGAAATAACAAAATCCACACAAGTGATCGACCCAACAAATTTCTACTGCAGGATCTCTTCCACAAGCAGTTCCAGCATCATCTGGCATATCACAAACATACTCGGATAGGCCTCCATCTATCATTGATGCAAGTTCATATCAACTGAAAGAAGACACCGCAAATGGTAATGTTCTAGCATAATCGTTCAAGCATATGAGATTTTTAAGAATGATGCTAATGTTCTATTGCATAAATAGATTTGTATTTGGCTGTACCTAGATGAACAAAGTTTAATCTTCATTTTCCCATGCTTCATCTATGATCACTAAAGTTCATAGATCCAAATGCTCATAATTATTTTGTGATTCATTCATTATAGTTTTAAGATTACTATTACTATTACTATTGTTATGCCATCCAAATTAATGCTTCTTCATCAGAAAAATGGAGTATGCTCGATTAATTTAGAAATGTTCGTACTGCAACCTACCTTCCAAGATTAAGAAATATGTTTTTAATGTACTACAAAAAATGTGATCTACAGCGGCGGACGAAATGACCTTTAACAGCGGGTCTTTTCCGCCTATAAAGGTCATAAATTGCGGTAGAAGTTTTTTGCCACTACAATAGCTGTCAATGATACCTAAGACAAACCGTTGAAAGTTATCGGTGGAAAAAAGCTGCAATTTAAGACCTTTAGTGGTAGAAAAAACCGTTGCTAAAGCTTGGCCTAAGCGCCACTAAAGGTTTATATATGTTATGAGATATGGATCTTGGGTGGATGCCCACTTAAGATGAGTTAGGATAAGAATCAAGGTTCCTCTCTTATGAGGTTACTTTGCCTATAAATAGGCTTCTCCCCTTGTGATTGTACACACAGTTAATAATATAATAGAAAGACTCTCTCTTCTCCCTTTAATCTTCTTTCTCTTAGTCTCTCTATTTTTGTAACACGTTATCAGCACGAAAACAAAAGCCTTCCAAAACCTTTTTGCGTGTTTGAAAAGAAAAAAAAACCAAAGTCTTTTGCCTCGGTCTGCGTGCTTGAAAAGTAAAAAAACCAATGTCTTTGACTTCCTACTTCGGTTCGCGTGCATGGGAAGAAACCAAGGTGATACTTTTGCTCTCAGTTTAGATTTAGGAAGACACACGTTATAAGCACTAGTTTTTTTTGTTTGCGTGCGCTTAACATATCAAGTCAAGTCTTCCTCCGCCTCAGGACTCGCGCATAACGAAGTCTTTTTCTCTTTTTTTTTTTTTTTTCTGTTCACATAGAAACTAAGCATCATTTTCTACAGCAACTACTGTATTGTTGGCCGAAGCATTTCAACGGTCAGAAATTTCTTATGGACTGCAATTAAGGCAAGTGGTATCTAAACCATAGTAAACAATTATTAGAATGCATAAAATCAGTTTATAATGCTTGTTTATAGTATTCATAATATTTTATTTACTGTTAATCCTCTTGCATACTTATTTTTTTTAATTTATAAATACTATGAACGGATCATAAAATATAACCTGAAGTTCACTAATCTATGGACCAGAAGTCCTAGAAGTTGGAATACTGATATGAACTTGCAGATTCATATCCATAAAATTATAAATCCATGAAATAAAACCTGAAGCTTTGACAGAACCAGAAGTTCTGATCAATTATTAGAACCAGAAGTTCTACTTCAAACCTGAAGATTTGATAGAACCAGAAGTTCTAATAAATTTGATAGGACCATAAGTTCTGATTCATTGTTAGAACCAGAAGTTTTGATCAATGGTTGAACCAGAAGTTCTACTTCAAACCTGAAGATTTGATAGAACCAGAAGTTCTGATAAATTGTTAGAACTAGAAGTTCTACTTCAAACCTGAAGATTTGACAAAACCTAAAGTTCTAAATCAAGCCTGAAGTTTTGACAAGACCAGCAATATTGATTCTCAAAGTTAAGAACCTAATGTTCTAACTTTTCATTGGCCATGTTTTTTTTTTTTTTTTTGTCATACTCCTTCCTTAATTACTTCTGATGTTAAGATTTCATTATTCTTTCCCCTTTTACTTTATTGATTATCTGTATACGGTTAACTTAATATATATTTTCTATTACAGTTCATGCATGATGGCAGATCTGGCTAAAATTGAATTTAAAGCAATTAACATACATAGGGACAATTACTTATCTTGGCAATTGGATGCTAAAATTCACTTCTAATCCAAGAAAGTAGGAGAGACCATAAAGGAATGTAACAAGATATCTCAAGAGGAAAAGGCATTGGCCCTCATCTTCCTGCGCTGTCACATACATGAAGACCTAAAAAAATGAATACCTTAGTGAGGAAGACCCAACAGACCTATAGAATGGCTGGTTAAACCTGAGGTTGCAGGATTATAAAACTGTATCTGAATACAACTCTGCCCTCTTTAAAATTGTTTCCCGATTAAGACTATGTGGTGAAAAGGTTTCGAAAGTGCAGATGTTGGAGAAACCGTTATTCACTTTTCATGCCTTGAATGTGCTCCTGCAGCAGCAGTATTGAGAACGGCGTTTCTCCAAATATTCAGAACTTATTAAGGCAATGATTTCCTTTGCCTGAAGCAAAGTTAAGGAGTACGTACTCAATCCAATTAAGGCACTGAATTAGTATTAAACACATCCTACTATATTTGCATGAAATAATTGTTTTAGAAATATTTTATTCTTATGATCGTAGAGATTTTAGTTTTGTAAGATATGTAGATTTAGGTTATCTCTCTGATCCTCATAAGTGTCGATCACAGAAAGGTTATGGGTTTCTTAATGGTAATGTTGTCATTTCTTAGCGTTCTACTAAATAGACTTTGCTAACTACTTCTTCCAACCATGCTGCGATTTTGGTTCTTTATGAAGCTAGTAGGGAATGTGTATATCTAAGATCTTTGATTCAGCATATTCGTAGTTCTTGTTAATTACCATCTATTGCACATATCTCGAATATTATCCTTGAAGATAATAAAGCCTGCATAAAACAAATTAAAAAAGGTTTAATTAAAGGATACAAGACTAAGCATATCGCATCGGAGTTTTTCTCCACTTATGAACTTCAGAAGAAAAATGAAATCGAAGTCAAGCAAGTTTGTTCGAGTAACAACGTGGCTGACCTGTTTACAAAAATTTGCCAAAATCAGTATTCAAGAAGTTTGTATATGAGATTGGCATGCGTAGAGTTCATCATTAAACTATGTGAATGGTTGCTATCATCCGAGGGAGTGGTTTATTAGGGAGCATCCCGAAGTATGTTACCCATGGATATTTGTGCGCTGTACTCTTTTTCCTTTTCTAAGTTTTATCCCATTGGGTTTTCCTAGTTAAGGTTTTAACGAGGTAGCATTATGCACGTCCAACACCAGTTCAATGATCTTGAAAAATATTGTATTCGTTTTCCCTTCGCTTTGGTTTTTTTCCTACTGGGTTTTCTTTAGCAAGGTTAATGAGACAACTTCATTGAATGGTGGTCATCCAAGGGGAGTATTATGAGATATGGATCTTGGGTGGATGCCCACTTAAGATGAGTTAGGACTAGAATTAAGGTTCCTCTCTTATGAGGTACTTTGCCTATAAATAGGCTTCTCCCCTTGTATTTGTTCACATAGTTAATGAGATAATAGAAAGACTCTCTCTTCTTTCTCTAATTTTCTTTCTCTTGGTCTATCTCTTTTTGTAACAATATATATATATAAGAGCACTACACAGCGCCCGAACGTTTTTTAGGAGAAAATGCCCCTTCTAATTGGGCCCACTGGGATGAATGATGGTCATGGAAGTCCATTGGATGGAAAGATCCATGTAAGTCCTACCTATATGAAAAATCTTGAGTCCATAAGATCATCTTAACCTTTTGATCCATTGCCCTAAATTTAATGGTTTAGAGGCATCATTTTATCATGATTTCAATCCAACGGTGAGAAAAAGTCGGATGAATGTCAAAATTGGACGAATGAATATTCACAAGGGGGTAATGTGTGTGAAAAGACTAGATTGACTCGACATGGGCCCCATGACCAAAAAATGAGTGTCCGAAAAAGGGGCATTTTTTAGAATTTTCCATATGTATATATATATTTATATGGGAAATGCTCCTATGAGAGTCCTTTATTTACAGTGAAAATCAAAAGGCAAAACAAGTACATACCAAAATTAAAAATCGATCGATATTTGTCTTTTTAGGCCTTTGGATCTGAATGTGGTTCGAATGCTCCTGTAAGGACCGTCCTTATGGTCCACACCGTTCGAAACGCCCACTGGTGCCCACCTTATGACCCATCCAAATTAACCACTCATTTATACCCCCCTTATAGGCACTGAATCCCATGAATTTCCATGGATTTTGATGAACTAGACCGTTGGATTGAGGGTCAATTTTTCTTCTTTGATATAATGCTATTAAACTTATGGACTATGGATGAAGGGCTTAGAGGCATTAGATTGCTTCAATTTGATATGTAAGTTGACCCCCACTTGGATCTTTTAGTCCCCCTTGTCCGTGACCAGTGGGGTCTCACAGTGGATCCCAATAGGCGGTCCGCACCTTAATCCGTAAGGATGGTCCTTATAGGACCGCCTCCCATAAATATATATATATGGGGCCAGCTCTCCTAAACTCAAGATTAGGATAAAATAAGCTCAAGTGTGTCGTGGGGCCCAACTGGAGACCCACATGGGGATGGGGGTGGGGGGAGATTCAAGGACTCCCTAGGATCTTCCTTTCTACAAAAAATCAGCCTCAACCGTAATTTCTATCATCTCCATATGGGCCCAAAAGTTTAATGATCAATAGTTCATTCTAATCGATACATCAATCCAACGGTCCAATAAATTCGGATCTAACCGAAGTTGGTACATGTGCAATTTAGAGGGTTCATGTGTTTGGTCCATTTGGATGGACCAAAGGTGGGCCCCACAAGCATGAGCTTATGAAACTTTTTCCTAAGCTTGAGCTGGAGAGCCTGCTCTCTCTCTCTATATATATACAAATTCTAAAAAACCCCCCATTTAAAAAGGAGAGTTTTTGTCCCTTTTGATTTGTCCAATGAGATAGTGCCAACTCACACGTGCAAAGCAAAATAATAGGAGACAACTGATTTCAAGGAGAAGATCTAATTAAATCATTAAAGATGTAGAAAACGTAGGAAATAAATATGAATAGGATAACTGTAATTCCATCTCAGCAACCACTTTTCCCTACTTCGTTAGAAATTGGGCCATTTTTCATTCAGAAATGCCCGGGGAGTTGTGTAGCCCTCCTTTCCTCAGCTCGAGCTGGTGGAGGAATCCGTCCCCTAAAGTTTGTATGGGCCACATGGGGATATGACTGGAGGGGATTTGAGGATTTGTGTGTGCCTCTCA